>CM012440.1:35509551-36170682 GCA_003999625.1 Oryzias javanicus | reverse complement strand
CAGGCCCCCCGCCGATATACAAATTATCGGCAGGGATAGGCATATGTGCATTATATATTAGGCGCATGTCACTTACATGCGCATACATATATATAATTAAAGTCTGTGAGAATTAGTTCGGGAAGACCAGAATATGGGTAATGCAAATGAGAACAGAGCGGAGGTTTCAGACTCAAGTCTGGTCACGTCCATGAAAGTGCAGCATGGTGTTAAATGTTGTGAGTTTATGGATTACTGGTGTCAGAAAACATGGGTTCCCTGAAGAAGTTCTTTGAGTAAAAGCTAACTAGAGAAACTCAGAAAAAAAGAGAAAAAGCCTAAATGAAGATAAGACAAAAAATGATGTATGTGCAAAAAAAAAAAAAAAAAAAAAGAGCAAAGGAGGTTAAGCTCATGGATGAAATGAATGAGTGTTTGAAAGTTTGGGAAACGGAGTGTGAGAAACGGAAAAGGCCTGCAAGACTGTGACTACCCTGAAAATAAAAAACAAAAAAATGATAACAAAGAAAAGTCTGATAAACCATCTACAAAATAGAAACTCTCTCAGCACCTTTGTTTCTCTTCTACACAGAATCCCTGGAGTGCTGCAGTCGGATCGAGTCTGGACTCTGCCCCTCCTCCACGCCGGCCACTGCTAGCTCAACCGGGTCAGCCAGGAACACCCAGCAATGATGCAGACCAGAACGCAACAGCAGCATCCATGCAACCTGAGATGAACCAGCAGTGACAGCAGCAGCAGATGCCCCCCCTCCTCCTGTGAAAGCGGAGGAAGTTAGGCTCCAGCCTTCAGCTCCTGCTACAGTGGTGTTATCAGCTCCTGCTCACAACACCAGCTTTGGAAAGGCAAAACAAGGAGAGCAGCAGCAAAAGGAAGGCCTGACAGTGCTAACAGCTCCTATGGTTCAAGTTGCCGGCCCAACTCGAGCGCCTGTGTTTGTGTACCGCGCATGGACTGCCGATGACGTCGTGGCTGCATCCAAGCACCTGCCCAAACCAGAAAAAGGTGAGGAAGTCTTGGCACGAGCCCTGGAGGACTTTATCAGAGACTATGTGCCCAGCTCTGGGGAAATGGCTAGAGTGATGCTGAATATTCTGAGCCAATCCCAGTTTTCCCTCTGAGGAGTCACTTCAACATCCGATGTCAGCCTGCGACTCACGACTGGCATGATCCTACCAACCAGAATGCAGCAAATATGGCCTACAGACGATGGAAAGATGGACTGACAGCGGCTGTTCGTGCCCACTTTCCTGTCCAGTGCGACTACAAAAGGTCAGTGCCTGCATGCAACATGAGGAAGAAGATGTGGAGGAGCTCCTTGACCGGCTGCAAACCGCTTACGACAACCACACCAGGATGACCAAGCCTGGCTCCCCTCAGGGGGACATGACACCTTATGAGACCCTCCTCAAACAGGACTTTCTCAACTACCTCCAGAGGCCCCTCAGTGACATCACGAAAAAACCCTCATGTTGGTGGTGAGGACAGCACTGTCCACCTGGCCCCGGTGATCACCCACGCCAAGCTCATGCAGCACCGCCAGCGGAGAAAGGAGGCCAGAGGAAAACGAAAAAAAAAAAAAAAAAAAAAAAAAAAGACAAAGACGCGCCCAGCATCATGCCAGCTGCACCTCCTCCAACATGCGTCACTCCCACAAGCCCCTGCAAATGCTCCTCCTCCTGCCAGGCCGCTACTTACCAGCCTTACCCCCACCTCACATCCCTGCTGACTATGCTGCAATGGACGCGTGCTTCCATTGTGGAGCCCATGGACATTGGTCAAAGAACCGTCCACTGAAAAGCCCAGAACCACCGTGGGCGTGGACGTCAGAACCAACAGGACCTCCTCGTGGCCGTGAACACGGAAACTCCCAGCTCCCACCATCAAGACGCAGACTGAGGAGAGGAGGGTTAGAGGTCTGGATTCGGTGCCGCTGTGGCCTCCCTGCTCAGATAAGAACACACACACACTTACACATTTACACCTCCCCACAGATGATGACACTCTGTGTCTCCCTATGACAACAGTAACTATCTCAGACAGGCCTTTTGAGTTCATTGAGAACATTTCTCGGTACGCCTCACATGTACCAATCCTGAACAGCTCTGTTCTCACACACTTTTCTTATTCCCTCTTGCTGACACTTAAGTCTGATGAGTCATGAATTATTATTGAAGTTAGGCCTTCCACTCCTCTCCTGATGGAATGACTGTTGAACCACAGCACGTGAATGTGTTTACACTATGGTTAATCAACCTCGCCTCCCAGATATCCAGAGCTCTTATCAATGGCAGATCTACTATGAACGACAGAATGAGCTTGTAGCCTTAGCTAAAGACACAGTTTTCCGGGTCAACTCGGACAACAGGTCTTATTGTACGGTTGTTTATTGAATTGATCTAACTTTTAGAACATCAATTGGCAAAAATCTGTGCACAGAACAAATTTAAATGGGTTTAAGCGCTTCTTACTTCTCTCATTACTGTCAAATGTGTTGTGTATGCTAACGCTCAGTTCACTCCCAACGAGCTTCTACTAGGTTAATAGTTCCCAGGACCTGCACAACCTCTGAGGATGGATGTAGACCCCATCAGGTGAGTATGAGGCAAATCTTAATGAAATGGAGGCTTGTGTTAGCTTTGCGTCACAGGTGAGAGGGCCGGGCTCCAGACTCTGACAGGCGGTGAAACCACGAGCACTGGATGAGCCTCTTCCAGGTCCTCCTCACCATGCAGACCGCAGTCGAGATTCGTGGGCGAGATCGCTGGGCGAGCTCCTTGGGTTTGTGCATCGTGCTGCCAGAGGGTCCCACCCCCAGACCAACACTGAGCCCCAGACCTGCGGCTCCTGAACAGCGGACTGGCCTGTCCGGCTGCATCGCCCCGGGGAGAAACAGTGTGGAGTGAAATAGCATCCCACTGCAACAGTAGCGTGCCAAGCTCCAACCCTTCAGCCTCACCGTGAAGAATCCCCGCCCCTGGCATCCATTCAGAGAGTTTGGCTGGCCCCTGAGAGGCCCCACCTGCCTCCTCTTCTTCCTGTCCATCATCTTCGTGTTCCCCATTCTCTGGATGCTCGAACCCCCTTCGTCTCCGTCCCTGCTCCCCTCATCGACCAACTCAACTCCCCTTTCCCCTTCTCCGAATGACACCTCCACTGCCCCTCCGTCCAGGCCTCCGATCGAGCCCCCGCATCAGCCGCTGATTCTTCTCCCCTGTCTTGTGTCCACAAAGGCATTGGTGCAGAGGTTTGCAATCTCGTTCGACACCTCCACCTTCCCCCTGCCTGTGCAACCCCCCAGAATTGCGTCCTGGAATAACACTTCCTGTTTCCACATGACTCTGTTTGTTTATAGGTCCGGCGCCACAAAAGACCCCTTCACTTCCTTCTCCATCTGTAGCAATATTAACACTGTGTCTGATGTAACTGCTTTGTTTGGTGTTTTGATTGTTGGTCCACATTTTACTTCACAGCATGCTTTTATTGTTCGTAACAGGGAGCCGACGGTTGATGATTGCTTCGAGGTGATGTCAGGTATTTCAGGTTCTACTAATAACTGGCTTCTCTTGGCAGAACAGGTTGGCAGTTCAGCGGACTCTGGTTGTGTTGTTTGCTTGGATCCCTGGCCGCTTTTGAGGATTATTCCTCCGCCACCCGCCCTGAGTTTCTATTGCATGTCCCGTTTGTTGTCTCCCGTTAACTTCTGGGACGAGGTCCCCTCCCCTCTTTGACGTTGATGTTGCTATAGGTGTGTTTTCTTGTTTTGCTAATAGTTTTGCAGGTCACATCCTGGTTGGTCCCTTTAACTCCTCCTGCCTGCCACAGTTGTGTTTGTGTCTCCCATGGGTCGCCCCGATGCTTGTCCTGCTCGCCTTAGGCGCTCTGTTGATGATTCTTCCTCAGGTCCTACTTATATTGGTATTTGCGATTGGCATTCCCAGAGGTGTTCCAGATGAGTGCAAGCTTGTCGATCAGGTCGCTGCAGGGTTTGAGTCTGCCCTTTGGTGGTGCACTATTATCTAAACTGTTGACCACATTAATTACGTTAATTCTCCGACGGGTCAGCTGATCAGAGCTGTTGATGGCCTGCGCACACTTAGTTCTAAGTTGGAGGAACATTTAGGTGTTAATACATCAGTATGGGATTTTTAGGAGTCCATTTTTGGGAAATATCAGGCCCTTGTTGCTTTAGTTCTTATGTCCTTAGCTGTGTTTTCCTCTCTAGTCGTCCTCTGTGGGTGTTGCTACATTCCCTACATTCGTGCTCTTCTGCTTTATATTTTTAACATATTTTTAACGAGACTTTCAGCAGGAGCGTTCCCCAGCTCGTTTACAGTCCCCTAACTGCAGTGGTGCGTCCCGCCTCGTGTCTGATTTCGAGCTTGATTCTGATCCGGACCATTTCTCCTCATCTGGTGATTATGATAATGGTGATAAAGTTGTAAATTATTGTTATTATTATTTTTTTTAATTAATATTAATTAATTAATTGGGCTTCGTTGGTTTAATTGATCAATTGATTCGTTAGGTCTCATTGATTTGACTAGTTTAGGGACGGACTTGTTGAATTTTATTGAGTTGGTTGGTCTTTGGTTTAATTTTTAGAGTTAATTGGTTTGATTGGGCTTTGATTGATTTTTTTTGGTTGATTTTTTTTTTAATCATGGTTCTGCTTTGAAATGAGGTCCCAGTGTTTTGCATTGCTTTTACCGGCTTGTGTTTCATAGAGTTTGAGTTTGTGTTTTTCTAATCGTAATTTTCGCCTTTGTGTTGTTCCTGTTAGGAACAAAGGGGTGGAGTGTGATGGAAAATATACGTTTACGTATACATTTCATCTTTACAATTAAATGTGTCTAACCTTTGTGCACAGCCGTGAGGCCACAAGCTTTATTTTCTTATTGTCAGGACGCCTTGATCACAGTGTATAAACATTTTGACTTCATTAGAACATCTTGTCCATATTAGATATGGCGCTTACGTTCCTATCCTAAGTTTCTGATTAAAGTTGTTTGTATGGCTCTATAAAATACGAATGTCCTTCATCACAGGCAGGGCTCTGCAGACCTCTCCTCCATGCTTGCACGACGTGTACTTTTCTCTGCTCTGTTTTAATAAACATTCTTAAAACCGTTTGACAACATTTCTTTATTCCATCGGATCCAACTATTTTTCCACCACAGTTGTTATTTGGACATAAAAAAAGGGGTGGAAGGCGAGCCCAGCATTCCAAGACCAGTAGTTGCTATCCACAGTAGATTTGATGGTGGTTCCATCATGCTGTGGGGCTTTGTGGCCTTCTTAGGTGCTGGAAATCCTGTTGAAGAAGAACCCCGCATGGATTCCAGTCAGCTTCAGAAGATTCAGTGACGGAGCTGAAGTTGCGCCGGGGCTGGATACTTCAACAAGACTATGACCCTAAACGCAGCTCAAAGTCTACTGAGGCATTCATACAGAGGAACAAGTTCAACGTTCATCTCAGACCCCAGACCAGAACATTATTGACTTAAAACGGGCTTTCTATCCTCAGGCACCATCAAACGTGACTGAACTGGAGATGTTTTGTGAAGAAGAATGATCAAAAATATCTTCAACCATTTCCAGACTCTCATTGGGAATCTATATGAAGCGTTTAGATGCTGTTATTTCTGCAAAAGAAGGATCCTAAAAATATTAATGTCATTTTTCTGTTGGAGGGCCCAAATCTATGCACATGCCGACTTTAGTTTAAGCAATGATTGCACACTTTTCGTAAATCCAATAAACTTCACTTCTTTAATATCACTCTGTTTGTCTGTTATGATATATTTAAGTGAAATTGCTGATCTGAACAAACAATGAATTATGAAGGAAAACCTTGACAGTGATCAGGAGAGCGAGTGATTCAGCATTCAGCTGCTGGGAGAGATGGCTGATGGGAAATGAGTGGTTAACTCCTGTGGAGGAATTTCTGATGGGCCCCTGCTGCACAGCTTAAAATATGTCGGGAAATCGTTTTCATAATTTTTTTTATTAAAACAAAATGTTCCCAGTAGTGTTTTAATTCTGATTATGAAGTTTTAAAGAAAAATCCCACAACCTGAATGTCTGAAAAAGCAAATATTCATGTTGATCTGAAGCCTGGATGGATGGATGATGAATGATGATGGATGGATGGATGATGGATGGATGGATGGATGGATGGATGGATGATGGATGGATGAATGATGGATGGATGGATGGATGGATGGATGGATGGATGGATGAATGATGGATGGATGGATGAACAGAGGGAGGGATGGATGGATGGATGAATGGATGGATGGATGATGGATGGATGGATGGATGGATGATGATGGATGGATGGATGGATGGATGGATGGGGTTTTCACATGTATAGCAGAGCACATATTCGGAAATGCAAAAACGAAATGATTTCTTGTTAAATTTCTTCTCTTTTATTAGAAAAATTCCACACATACATGTTAAAAACTCAAAAAACTTGATTTTCATTGAAAGGAGCTCTTAGAAAATGAAACAGGTTCTTTTATTTTGGCTAAAAACGGCTTAATCATGATTAAAAGACCAGTGGGAACAATCTCACAACAGAAAAACATATAGTTGTAGTGGGACTTCAAACTGAGAGCTTTCTGTTTACACTCTCCCTCTATCTTACAGCCATTTTACAACCCCAGACCGTGAGCCGCCCTATTGTATCTCCCACATCACAAATTCAATCTTTTTCAGACTGCATTACTGTGTCTGATTCACAGCAATTTGAACAAAGAAATACTCAGAAAGGACATTTTAGGCTGAATTTTGTTAACTTCAGTTTAAACATACTGGGCCTCCATTTTCATATGCGAAGTAAAGTGCGTTTTTCCGTCTGTTATATAGAATATCCAGTTATTAGACGTGTTCCGTCTGTCCTGATATACTAAAGATTATCTTCTTAAATATTTATGGCCACATACTTGGATCGATGTTTTACCACTGGCTGCAGCAGAGGTCTGGATTGGTTTCCCCTCTGCCTGTTTGGCTCTCACTAACCTTTATCTGGCTTTTATAGGTGTATCGACAAACTCCTGTTAGATCTCCTAATTTCAGGTACAGCGCAAATGAACTGTAATGTGGAAATGCCAAGCGGCTCCGGAGACTCTCCCATCTCCTGCGTTCAGGCCGCTTGTTTGTTAACAACAAAGCTGAAGTTCCACTTAAAAGGCCCAAAGTCTATTAACTTATTGAGATTAAAAGCCTGATGCCTTTCCTTCTCAATTGTCCTCCCCCCCCCTCCTCCTGACCGGCATCACGCCTCCAAAGTAGGAAGGAGATTGATGAGATCCATCAGGAATCTGCTTGGAATCTCTCCTCTCATTAGACTCCTTATGCATCCGAGCTGTTTCAGCTCACGCTGGGGGTTCGGCCCAGGGGGGGGGGGGGGGTGCACGAGTGCATCCATCCTCGGACTTTCCACAAGATAAGAACTCTGGCTTAAATATTTTCCTTGCGCGTTCATCTCCGGGAAATTAATTTGCCATTATATTTTCTCAGAGTTTGAAACGAGGAGTGTGATTCCGAACTCCCTCATCTTCATGCTCAGTGAGCGTTCTCTGGAGTTACTCACGGGGCCGCTTGGAAATTAATGCCCCTGAGGGAGTGGCGCTTGGACAGTCGGCGCGGATCTCATCATCGACCACCGAGACTCACTTGAGGGAGGTAAGGCGAAGGGAAGTAAAGAGCTGCATACCACTAACATATGTGCTCAATCACATTAGTGAAAGTGCAGCGCGTTATTATGTACTAATTGCCAATAGATAGAAGCATTACTATAATGTGCTGCTGATTGCATTGCTGCAAAACCAAGCTGGGTCCACCCTGTTCAGATAAATAACCTCATTGTGGCTGACACTAACAAAGATAAATAGTCTGAACCGGAGCCCTCTATTGAGCTTGTGCTGCAGCTGTTTCATGTTAACTTTAACGTTCTGCACCTTTAACTTTTTCAGGCAGCGCGTTTGATGAATTGGCGTTAAAACATGCCGGGTAAATGAGGAACGATCACAAATTACAATTAGGGGAAAAAATGTGTAAATCTAAACGGTCACAGCCTGACTGCTGACACCCCCCCCCCCCCCCCCCCTCGCCCCCGCTACAGCTTATCTCACTGAACTTCTCCAAAGGCGGAACGCAAAGGGCATTCGGTAAGAGAGGCCGGCTGTATCCGCATGTTTAATTACCTAAACCGGGGTCACCGTTCAGGCCGACGGTTAGCATATCGTTATTATTTGAGGAGGTCGAAGGTCAGGCTGAATAAAAGCCTTTTTGCCTGAACCGGTGACGTCAACGGCCGTGTCCTTCACTCCAGATTCTGGGAATTTAACACTATGTGAGCTTGTTACCTGAGATTTTTCCTCAGGTGTCCCGTCCTCAAAGACCTTTGTCACCTAATGCTGAAAGTGGCGTGTGGTTTGAGCTCGTTTGACTCGTTCAGGTGTCGGCTTTATTCCTCAACTCACCTCGGCCCGACACGGTTCTCCATTCTGTTGAACACTTTTGTTTTAGCTAACGATTTATCGGCTAGCTGGACGCCAAAGTCCTGAATTTTGGTTGCTTGTTTTTTAACCTCCTTAACCATAGAAGTTTTAGAATCAGGTCTGACAGAATCACAGACTTTCACCACAGCTTTTCATGTTCATCAAATGCTGTTTATCAAAGCAAAAGCTTCAGCAGTCTTTAATTGTATATCTTATAAAAGCTTGAGGTTACAGGTCCTTTAAATGTGGATTATACACATATATTCCAGGAAGTAAAGTTATTAAAAAAGTTAAAAAAATATACATTTCTTTTATTTACTTTCAAATTATGTTAACTCTAAATGTTATGTCTTACTGTAGAAGCACATTATTATTTACAATATTTTGTCACTCTAATCTCATAACAAGAAGTTCCCGGTTCAAATCCCAGCTGGGACCTTTCTGTGTAGAGTTTGTATGTTCTCCTTGTGCATGCGTGAGTCCCTGCACAGTCCAATAACAAGCTTCATAGGTTAATTGCTGACTCTTAATCTGTGTGCATGTGGGCATGCAACACACTGGCCACATGTTCATGTTAAACCCCGCCTTCACTCAACAGTAGCTGAGATAGGCACCAGCAACCCCATGACCCCGAAAGAGTGAGCGAGCTCCACTGTGGCATGCTTGCGAGCTCCTCGTTAGCGAGCTCCTCTGTAGCAAGCTAGCAAGGTCGACTGTAGCGAACTAGCAAGCTCCTCTGTAGCATACTAGTGATCTCCTCTGTAGCGCCCTCCAAGCTAGCAAGCTCTCTTGTAGAATGTTAGTGAGCTCTGCTGTTTCAAACTAGCGACCTTCCTTGTATCAAGCTAGCGAGCACCGCTGTGGCGCTAGTGAGCTCCTCTGTTGCGAGCTAGTGACCTCTGCTGCTTAGAGCTATTGAGCTCCTCCATAGCAAGCTCCTCTGTAGCGACCTCCGGTGTATCGAGCTCGCGACTTCCCTTATAGTTACCCGTAGCGCGATAACAAGCTCCTCTCTAGCGAGCTAGCAAGCTCCCTGTATCGAGATAACAAGCTCCGTTGTAGCATGTTAGCGACCTCCGCTGTATCGAGCTAGCAACCTTCACCGTAGCACGCTAGCAAGCTCTGCAGTAGCATGTTAGCAAGCTCTGCTGTATCAAACTACCGACCTCCCTTGTAAGAAGCTAGCGAGCATCGCTGTAGTAGTAGTGGGCTCCCCTGTAGCAAGCTAGCAAGCTCCGTTTTAGCATGTTAGCAAGTTCCCCTGTTTCAAACTAGCGACCTTCCTTGTATCAAGCTAGCGAACACCGCTGTGGCGCTACTGAGCTCCTCTGTTGCGAGCTAGTGACCTCTGCTGCTTAGAGCTATTGAGTTCCTCCATAGCAAGCTCCTCTGTAGCGACCTCCGCTGTATCGAGCTCGCGACTTCCCTTATAGTTACCCGTAGCGCGATAACAAGCTCCTCTCTAGCGAGCTAGCAAGCTCCCTGTATCGAGATAACAAGCTCCGTTGTAGCATGTTAGCGAGCTCTGCTGTATCAAACTAGCAACCTCCCTTATATCAAGCTAGTGAGTGCCGCTGTTCCGACCTCCGCTGTATCGAGCTAGCAACTTCACCGTAGCACGCTAGCAAGCTCTGCAGTAGCATGTTAGCAAGCTCTGCTGTATCAAACTACCGACCTCCCTTGTAAGAAGCTAGCGAGCATCGCTATAGTAGTAGTGGGCTCCCCTGTAGCAAGCTAGCAAGCTCCGTTTTAGCATGTTAGCAAGCTCCCCTGTATCGAACTAGCGACCTCCTTTGTAGCAAGCTAGCGTCCGCTGGTGCAGGGCTAGTTAGCGCCTCTGTTGCGAGCTAGCAACATCCCTTGTATCGAGCTAGCAACCTCCCCTGTAGCAAACGAGTAAGCTCCATTGTAGCATGTTAGCGAGTTCCACTGTACCGAACTAGCGACATCCTTTGTATCTGAAGCGAGCTAACAAACGCCGCTGTAGCTAGCTAGTGAGTGCCTACATTTCTGCAGACGGAGGCAACACCTGCTTTTGAGGTTTCATTTTCTTTGCTAATTCTAAATGTAATCTGTAATCATTAAAATCAAGCTGTTAAACTGTTTTTTGTACATAATCTTTACATTTTTAAGATGATAGTGACTCTTGAACAGAGATTTGTGTAATATTTGACTGATTAAGTTTAGGATTACGTGCTGAATCTTAATATTGGGTTGTATTTTACACATAGCCGCGCTCAGAGGGAATGCTTTACGGTGGGGTGGGTGTTTCATGCGTGCGGGCTAACACGTGTCAGACATGTTCAGCTACAGACGAGGTTTTGGTCATCAGCTATCAAATAAGATATCCTGACAAGGCAATCAGAAAGAAACAAACTCTGCAGGCGCGCAGGTTCAGCTTCAGCCTGATGAGCCTTTGAAAAATGAGGCTCAGTTGAAATTGGTTTCATTTGGGAGGGGGTTAAATCTGTCTCTTGTCAGAATTATTGCCACCTGTCTTCATCGGCTGTAAAGGTCTGTTAATTAATCTCACTGTGAGGGTCGACGAGCAGTTTAGAAACAGGACTGTTGATATGATAAGCAACACATATTATTAATGGGGTTTACTTTATTCTATGAGAGAAAAGTTTGCATTGATTGACAGTCCACTCCAATCCATCTGCTAAAAGCTTTTTGCAAAAGTAAACAGATTTTCACAGCTTTGTTTTATCCAGAGGTGACCCTCACACCAGTGGATGCAAGTGGAAGCCTGCAGCTCAGAGCAACATCATGTCAGCACTGATGGATAGATTAATGTGGTGCTGGATATCCATGCCAAGCTTATCAGAGTAAAAGTGTTATTACACAACCATCAGCTGTGTTGTTGTAAATGAGAGGAGGGTGTGGATGGATTTACTATCCTGGAAGAGTGCATTTAGGGGAGAGTGAAAGCAAAAACGCGGCGTGGACTTCTTTCGTTCGAGTCGGGATCAGGTGAGGCTGCCTGCACCTGTGCGTTCCTCGGAGTGTGGAGACCCTTCAGAGTTCTGCTGGGTTTTGAACTTGGCCTGCTGTCTGCTGTCCAGGCATCCCAGACTTGCCTGAAAGAGATCGGTTCTGTGTTGTACACAGTCCTGTCACTCCCCACTACTTCCTTGGAATGTCAACCGAGTCAGACACCGCGGATGAGCCTCATAACATCCTGCAGGAGAAGGACATTAGACTGAGGGCTAAACCAAGATACAACATGCAGGTGGATTAAAATAAACCGAATTGTGTGAATTCTTAGTCAGCATTCATAGTAAAGGGATTCTCCTGCTCCTTTCTGCACCTTTTTCTGCACATAAAAACTCAATCACACTTTCAGCATTTTAGCAATCTGGATATCAAAACGTTTAGCTCGTTTAGAACATTACTGCTTGTACTTTAGTTATTCATAAACTTCATACTTTTGGAAATATTGAGTAAAATATGCCCCAAAGGAAATGAATGAGAAAGTCTTCCAATTTCCAAATTTTGAGTAGATTAGCAACAAGCCTTTAAATATATTCATGGGGGGGTTTTAATCTTTTACAGTAATTAAAAAAAAAAATGAAACTTTAGCTAATATTTTAGCAACATGCTAACATTTTTGGCTAATTTATCTAAGGGGTTTTTTATTAGACTAATTTAAAGTGTGTGTTTCAATGTGTAATTATTATTTTTCTGCATCAAAATGACATTGTATTTTGATGATAATCTATGAGTATTACATATCAGTTACATGATGTATGATTGATGTTACTGTTTACTGAAATAATGTTTTATGAGATTAATCAATAATCAACAAACACTTTACTTTGCTATTGGGGATATAATAATAATAAAAAAAAAACTGGATTACATAATTATGCAAAGCATTAAAGGAAGTAATCAAGTAAGGGTGGGATTATATGAGTTCGCTTCTTTCCACTCCTTTTCAAGCAATCACAAAAAAATGAATGAACCAAATCTGACTTAAGTGTATTTTATTTATGTTTGTTTTCTATTTTCTAATCAATGCATCTCATTGTTTCTGTCATGAGTTTGAAATAATTGTGTGTTGAATAAACCAATCAATCAATCAAAGCGTAGCTAAAGTTTTAGCAACATGCTAACGTTTTTGGCTAATTTGTTATCTACTGGGATTATTATAGGCTAATTTAGAGTTTAGCTTCTATTTTAGCTATGGGCTAACTATTGGATTAATTTAGTTTACTGAGGAATTTTAGGCTATTATGGAGTTTGGCTAGTATTTAAGCATCAAGCTAGCTGTTTTGGTTAATTTTGGCATCGACCAAGGTTTTTTGGGCTAATTTTTGCTCATATTTAAGCAACATACTAAATTTTTCTTTTTTTCAAAATTAGCATGAATTAGGGATTTTTTAAGTAATTTTACTTGAAATTTTTCAGAAATTTAGGTAAACTTTAGCTCTTTCAAAGTTCTTTAACGAAAATATAGCAAATTTAACATTTTGCAAAAAGCTTTCAGGAATCCCTTAAGCAATTTAAGTAAATTGTGTCACCATTTCAGCAAAAATCCTTCACAGTAGCATCATCGCAGGTAATTCAACTTTCTAGTTTCTTTTTGTTTCAAGTTTCAACAAAGACACTCTGATGACGCTCAGTTCTCTTCAAGCCGTTAATCAGCTGCACTTTCATAAATGTTTGATTAAAGCAAAAATTCACAGTTGTACCTCTGAGGACTTCTGTGTGAAGAGTACTTTTTCATTTAGCAGATGCTTCTGTGCAGAACAGTGTTGTTGCCGCCCACAGGTATAATCAAGCAGAAAATTAATAATCCTTCTGCAGCACTATGATAAATCATTACGCTTTGGACAATTAATAATGGAGGCAAAGCTTGGGATGTCTGATTACAATAGTTACGATGCATATCATCAAGATTTAAATTTCACATTTCACTATAGAATTTCAGACATGAGCGCACATGGCTAATGTTTAAATCTGGAGTTAGGGCGGGCTGTGGCAGTTGAGGGATGGCGTGTGTCTCCATTTACAACTTTTTCCAAGTTAACGCACAGTCAAAGGCAGAACTTCACTTCTGCAAAGAAAACGGAAACACCACTAAAGCAGTCCATGCAGACTGTTTGTAAGGTTGTGCACACAGAGAAATAAAATAAAAAAAATTAGATGCTTTTTTTATTTTTTGCAATATGGTATAATGAATTCTAAGAATAATTCTTTCTAAAAGATTTTTCACAGTAGAGTTCATTTAATAATCTTCGTAACTAATAGCAGACTTTGTTTCTGCACCGTTAGATAAAGAGTTCATAAAAAGACAGAAACTGAGTTAAAGAGTTCAAATTCCTATAACTAAAAGACTGAGGCAGATTAAATTTTAAAAAAAGGTAATTAAAGCAGCAAGCAGTGTTGTATGGACTGCAGTCAAGCGAGCGCTGTTCAGGCAGCCGTGGTCAAGCCAGCTACAATAAAGTTGTGCACACGTATTAAACGGTTTACGGCAGAGCATGAAACTTGACGGTAGACTTTTCTTTTTGCACATTAAAACGTCTGATCCGCTCTAAATGAAATGTAAAGGAAAAAAAATCCCATAACAAAACTATGTACACTATTAATGCAGATTTGTAGTATTTATTATTAGTATTTCCTGTGGGGATCTATCATATCAGGGCTTGCTGGCTCGGTCTGGGGTCGTTGCCGTGGTTCTCGTCCTTGTTTGGGCGGCTGGAGTCCTGCACTGCAGCCTCACAGCTGTGGAGTGGACTCCGTTGCTGTCCCGGTTTGGGTGGGCGCCGTGGCGATGTTCCTCTGACCGAGCTGCTCCTGGTATGATAGAATCCCCAATACAGTTTCCTCACAGCAGAGCCAAGCCTTATGTCTGTTTTTACAATTTTCATTTATGTCATTTTTCATTGTATTCATTGTGTGTGGGATGGGTTGTATGTGTTGATAGAGGGTGGAGTGTTGGCTTTTATTGTATATGTTTTTGTTTTTAATGTAAAGCGCTTCGAGCTGCGCAAAGTATGAGAAGCGCTTTTTTATAAATAAAGTTTGATTTGATTTATCAGTTATTTATTTGTTAATTTATAATAAAGGTATATCTGAAGCTTTCTATCTTGAAGTTGAATAAAGTTTACCAGATAATTCCAGGCCTTGGTCACTATATCCTTGTTCGACAGGTCAAGACTTGTGTACTTTTACTGTATAGTTTTTGAAATACTTTCGGGGGGGCTATGTCCCAGGTATGTGAAAATTTTGAGTATGTGACAGGGGCAAAATCTTCCCTCAAAGAACCAATCAGGTCCTTCCAGTCCAGGACTTCTCCAGCCTGCAGTTAAGATTCAAGTCGTTCTAAAAGTGACTAAAATAAGGAATTCATGAAGTGAAACTCAGTCACTCAGCTGAATGTTTTGAATATCAGATTTCTCAGACAGGTCGGCTCACGCCCAAGATCTGGTTTTCGAACATCACAGAAGACCCTTATTGTGACAGCTCCTTCATCCAGCAGGTGTGCACCCACCTGACACCCGCTGAGGGGACCCCTCAGTGTTCCAGGTTTTCAACACCCCCCCCCCAAACACCTGAGCAGGTCCTCGGCTCAGCGATCGGACATAAACTTCCTTCAGCTGACATGTGGTGGGAGGAGGATTAGTTGCTCACATTCAGCCTTGGCTGACTCACACTTTGTGGAATTACAAAGTAATCTTGAGGCTCAGTCATTTAGAAGGCAGCTTGATGATTTCAGGCCAGTGATTTATTTGTCGGAGGTATGTTGAAGGCTGTAAGAATTTGTCAAGTTAGAATCCTAATTAAAACTGTTAATCACAGATTCCTGTTTGTTCAGCACTCAAGCATGATGAGAAATTTGATCAAATTACCACTGGCTCTCTTTCAGACAGGTGAGCCCGCACAGCCCCGAGTGGCAAAAAGAGGAAAGAGTTGCAAATTTGCAGCACCCAGATAAGTATTAAAACTGAATCGTCCAATAAAGTTTGTTTATACCAAACTAGGTCAACAGAATCAAAGTGAATTTCACCTCCAAAGACTGAACCCTTGATATAAAAAGTCAAATCTGTTTTGAATCCAAAGAGTTCATAAAATAGCCAACCTGCATTTTGATTTCTTTCCTAAACGTATAAAGGCAGGTCACTTTCAGAGGACGCGCAATTATATATATCAACAAACAGCCCTCAAGCATGCAGAAACCCCTCTGTACTGTCAAATGAAAGACTGGAGGCATCAAAACAGAAGTGAGCAGCACATACGGTTCCTCTGCGGCCCGCTGTGAGGTTCTTATTGAAAAGAACTTGGACACCAGCAGGCAGTCAATCTAAAGACGAGTCCAGGACCTTCTTTGATGTGAAGAAACCACCAGATACCAACTTCAAAATGCACCGCGCCAAACATAAGAGTAAATAACTCAGAGTGCGTCTGATCGCTGAGAAAAGTCTTCTCGCTGGGTGAAGGAAACCAGTTCAGTTTTATTTTCAAATCAAACATCGGTTTTTATTTAAAAATAAGTTAAATGCTGGTGTTTTTAGACTGGATTCACCCCCGCAGGCACCCCTGCACCCCACTGCAAGCTGAAGACTCACAGCCGGATGGAAAAATTACTGCAGGACACGTGAAGCCTCTGAAGGAACTTTTATACCAATCTAGTTGTTTTTGAACCACAATGAAGTATCATTTATTATGGATAAGCGCCAACTCGATCCTAACGTTCCTGAAATAATGCTGGATGATTGTCCGGGATACAGTTTTCCAAATCTATTTTTGATTTTATCTATTTTGTCAGATGTTTACAGTAAATTTGTTCTTAGAATCACATTTTCTACACTTTTTTGGTTTGAAACATTTCATCCGAAAAAAAAATGGATACTCCCATAATTGAAGCAGCAGCGGCAAAAACTGGTTATTTTTAGGGTTGGGCACCGAGTGGGTTTTTTTCGGTTCCGGTACCAAAGCAGTTGTTTGGTTTCAGTTTCGTTTCCTTTTCGGTGCCAATTTTGGTACTTCAGGAATTAAAAAATAATACCTGCATCTCTCCAAATCAACATTTTCATTCCTTATACCTTAAATGTATATACATTATTTATTTATACTTTATATTTTTAAAACTCCTTGTTTTCTATATCATTTAAATCTGCTTCTCAGAGCCTGGACCCCACTATATCACAGCAGCCACTCGCCCACGGGGCTATTAGTCAGCCAAACATCTCTTATTTAGAGCAGATAAGGACTGTCCATTAGAATGTAAAAATCTTCTCCTCCTAAGAAAAGTGTGTCAGTAAGATTAGGCCCATTAAGCAATAAAGCAGTAAATTACACCATTAATCTTCCATTGTAATTAGAAATTGATTGTCAGAGCATAAAAAACAAAAAGAAAACTGTTTTTGCACAAGAGTGCAACACATTCACAGCTTACAATGTCTATGCTTTTTTGTTATTGATCCATCAAACAGTGTTAAGTCTTCAACATCTGGGCTTTAGCTTCTAAGCTTTCCTTTGTAATGTCTACCGAAGCTCCTCTGCAGTTTATGAAATTAACGTAATTCCAGTGAAGTCTTACGGTATGTCAAAGACTAATGACATCTCCAATGTTGAAGGGTTTAATCTAGATATATGGACGTCTTAAAATGTTTTATAAAATACAAAACACAAGCTAAAATGTGTTTATTTGTGCAAAACTATTTAGCAATTCTTCTTTAGCAGTTCTTCTAGTTTGCCTCTCTCTTTCTGTGCACCTCCATCAGACATCCTCTCCATCTTCTTGAGCCATTTTGAGCAGATTCCTCACCAGAAAGCTCTTTGTCACATGCCACCGCACAAAGCTTAAATAATAAATCGAATGAGCGTTTCTTGGAAATAGCGACACTGGATCACAATACAGCAAATATCGTAGACAGCTAGCGTAAAGAACCTGAGCTTTACTATTGACTCTCAAGCTTGGAGGAGGCAGTGCTTCATTTGGATGCTTGGATTGTTTTTTGTGGCGCGTCGGACGGTTGATTAAACACTCGGAATATCTCTCTCACTAGCTGCGTTTCCATTACACTTTTGCGCAAAACTTTATCGAAATTTCTAGAATTTCGATAAAACACTGTTTCGAAAAAACAGCGTTTCCATTAAACCATGATTATGCGAAAAACTCGAAGTAATTCCCGCGATAAGTCATTAAAAAAACATGGCGATGGATATAAACAGTATTTTGATGTGCAGTAGATTCATTCACATTTCTGCCACGGCGCTAGCTCTCATCCTTCCATTCAGAGAAGACGTCTACGTCTGATCCGAGCTTTGGAGCGGCAGGCTCCTTATACGTGGGAGCGACG
Organism: Oryzias javanicus; assembly: GCA_003999625.1. Classification (NCBI taxonomy): domain Eukaryota; kingdom Metazoa; phylum Chordata; class Actinopteri; order Beloniformes; family Adrianichthyidae; genus Oryzias; species Oryzias javanicus. Next base: position 36,152,863 of record CM012440.1, on the reverse strand, counting down.
TAGAGTCAAACATTTTTGGGAAAATCGTGGTTGAAGAATTCACCGAAGAGCTGTGGATTCAGCATTTTCGCATGACACGCTCAACTTTTGATGAGCTGTGCGACGCCGTGGGACCTCTCGTGGCGCCCGCTGTGCGGTGCCCAAGGCAGCCAGTTGCTGTGAAAAAGCTTTCCCTGCTTCCTGTCCGAAACGTCATATGCGGTTAATGGTCACGTGACTCGTTTGTTTCGAAAAAAGTGTTTCCATTACAGTTTTTCGAAAAACTACTGTTTCGATACGGCCCAAATACCACCTCCTCTAAGCGCAAAAACTTTATTTAGAAAAAGGCGAGTTTTTTCGAAATTGTGGTGTTTCCATTAAGAGAATTAGGAGAATTTAATATTTCGAAATTTCAGAGTTAATGGAAACGCGACTAATCTCATTCTCAGTTTGTCACATATTGACGTTTGGCTCAGGGGAATTCCGCATCACTTTTTGATTTTTTGGGTTTCCCGAACATATTGTTTTTTCTTTTTTTTTTTTTTTGTCTGTTTGTTTGTTTTGGATGTGCTGGCAGTTCCCATTAAATCGGGGGTCCCCAACCACCGGGTCGCAAATCGAAACCAGTCAAGTACCAGGACACTACCCTAATCTGGGTGTCTGGTATTGGTTTGGGTCCGATACTGGATCTAGTACCGGTTCTTGTCATGTACTGCTCCCGGGCCCGGTTCGGGTCCAGTAATGCATCTGGCACCGGGTTGAGTACCGTCAGTTACTAGTGTGGCTCCGGTACCACGTCTGGTACTACGTCCATTGCTGGGTTAGTGTACCGGTACCACATTTCGAGGGCTGCGGACCCTTGATTTTCTGAAGAGCCCGCATGTCAAAAACATCAAGCAAAGCAAAAAAAAAAAACTACTTTCATCCACTTGCATCATAAACTGGTAACAATGCAACCCAACACATTGGTACTTTAAGTTTACGTAAGGAGATTATATATATAGAGATATATGGACAGGTTTTTATAATTTATTTCAGATTTTTTAAAGTGTCATTTATTAAAATCTAGGGTAGAAAATGTTAAAACGCATAATGAGGTGCCAGCAGCAGGGGCCTCCCACTGGGAAATTAAGTTAAAAGAACAGTAATGTATCAATTTGGTAACGGCTAATTTACTATTGTCCCAGCTCATTAAGCTGAAATGCTTCACTTACATCACATTACCACAAAAAATGTGCAATAAATAAGGATAAGGAGGCAATATCATGGTAATTGATCCAATCATTTCTGGTAATGACTGACTTGTTTGTTTATTGTGTTGTACTGATAATGTCCTAAATCTCTTTTATCTAATCCTATAATCAGTGGAATCATGAAAGAAAGAACGATGTAAAGGGTTTCTAGATTAGATTTTAAGGTTTGAAGAATATTTTAAACTGAAGAGGAGTAAAAAAATATAAACAGCAAAGTATTAAATATTTCATTTTTCTTTTGTGTAATATTCTGATATTGTTGTTAAACTTCATCAACTCTGCAAACTATTGTATATTTTTAAGACTTTTTACTGAGTGACTCAAATATATAATTAGATGAATTACAACTGCTTGACAGGAAACTGAAATTAATTACTTAGAAACAAAAGTTTTAGGTTAAGGATTTTCTTTTATTTTGTCATAAATAAAACACACCAGCGGTCTGAAACCAGTGGCTCCGGAGCCACATGGCTCTTTTATCCCTGTGGCTCTTTAGCTTTAATTAAAAAAAAAAGCCAACTGTTATGTCTAGTTTATGTGTTCCACCTTAAGAAAGAAATGTCATTGTTGATAAAGTTGGTTCAAGTTAGTGAGGTCACTTCCTGTAAAGATCTAGAAGAGAAGGCTAAGAGAGACACATGGGTCAGAGGTTCTCATCATCCAATGCCATCTGTATTTAGTATTGACAAACAAATGTCGTAAGTGTGATTTATTGTTTCATTTCATGCTACTTTTTAGGTATTGTTAATTATTTCAAGGAAATTTGAATCTGTATATTGATTTTTTTCTGTTTCCTTTGTATTTTAGTTTTTTAGAGTCCAGTAAAAAAACTAAACTTTACCTCGGCGACTCGTCCAATTCTTTGAAAGGAGTTAAGCTTGGAGTTGAGTCTCCGGATTTGCATGTCCTGACGAGAGCACTACACTAACGTTTAGATAAATAAGAGATTAGTTATTTAAGTTTCGTCATTTCTGTTTAGATTTTTAACATGTCAAACAACTGAGTAAAAAAATGAATTTACTTTATTAATTCTGCAGAAATGTTCTTTAAATTTGTGTTTTAAATTAATAGATAGTCAAATAAAAGTCTCTAAAAGCTTTTTATTTTGGTAAATTACACTAAAGTGGTTAAAGTTTGGAACTAATTCAGTTTAAAATGACTTGCATTTTTAATTTAACCCTTCCGTTCTCCTTAGCTTGTTTACATTAAAAGTGGGGTCATCTGGACACCACAGGACAGTGCGCTGAACTTTTTTTTTTCACTGATTTCGGAGTTTCACTAATGTCCATGGCAGACATAAAATCCTGTCCCCCTTCGTCCACATTTGTCATGGAAGAAATCGCATAGCAATATGTGGTTGGAGCCATCTGGACCCCAAGGAGAGCGGAAGGGTTAAGGAAAGCTGCTGCACCAGGAGGATTTTTTTTAATTTTTTTTTTTACACAGGGTGGGTTTTATTTTGAAAGGAACTGGTATGTGCTTCAAAGGTAAAATAAGTTACCACATATATATATATATTATATATATATATATATATATATATATATATATATATATATATATATTATATATATATATATATATATATATATAAACATATATAAACTGTTGTAATTCAATTATTGTAATATATAAAAACTAAACTCATAAAGAAATGCTTCATTGCCAAAAAATGCATAACAATTGTGGATTTTAGAATGATGAAATGAGACTTTCTCGTTGAGTTCTGGTCAGTAAGAAACTAAACCAAATGATTCTTTTAGCATTAAAGGTTGTAGACCCTGGAATACACTCAATATATACACCTGTTGGTACACTTCCACACCTCCAACTTGGTAGACTTTGCTGAAGCTTTGGTTGAAGTAAAGTTAGCCTCCCTGCCAATCAAGACTGCTCTTTCATCTCTTCACATCAACTCTTTTTCTACTCAAGTTCAGGTTTCTGGGAGAATGTCCTGGAGGCTCTGTGCCCCAAGGAGATGGCTGAACACCAAGACAACAGCTCCGCGTTAGTCAGACTTTCATTTGTTATTGATAGCATGAAGAAAACAGACTTGAACAACAAACCCTTGACCTGCAGTCTGGCAGCTCAGTCTGTCTGTAACACAGTTCATGAGTTAGCAGCCTGTTGGGTTGCACAGGCCCAAACTAAACCTCCAAGAGTTGTTCGATGTGAAACCCACGGGAGAAACTCTGAGGAATCGGAGAAACGCATCACTAATCTTGAGACAAAATGCTGATGTTTGCAGGTTAGCCAAAATCATATACTGCTAGCTGTTTACATGTGTGTTTTAGGATTTTTTTTGGATGTAATCCAAACTTCTGGTCACTGTTCCTAAAAGTGTTGAATCATAGCAGAGCAGATGACACACACATACTTTTTTTTGCAATATTTAAGCCTAATACTGAGTACACATTATGACTGGTTAAGGGTCAACTGGTTTAGCTTTAATGCATGTTTTGTATTTAAAACCTAAAAACAGACTTAAAAGCTTGTGTAGCTACATGTGAATCAAGATGGTTGATAGATCGGTAGAGAGAAAATGTTTTACGCACATTTTTTTCAACAGGGATGCTACAGTGTAACAACACAAGTAAGGGTGAAGTAGGTCAGTATGTCAGCATGTTATACTAATATTTAAATTTTTTCAACCACCTAAATCAGGGTTCTGCAGCTTTAATGCTAAAAGAACTATTTGGTGTAGTTTCTTACTTAAGTTGTAACTTATTTTACCTTTGCAGCACATACTAGTTCCTTTCAAAATAAAACCCACCCTGTGTTTAAAAATAAAAAAAAATCCTCCTGGTGCAGCAGCTTTTCTTAAATTAGAAAATGCAAGACATGCAAGTCATTTTAAACTGAATTAGTTCAAAACTTTAACCACTTTAATGTAATTTACCAAATAAAAAGCTTTTAGAGTCTTTTATTTGACTATCTATTAATTGAAAACACAAATTTAAAGAACATTTCTACAGAATTTGACAGTAAATTAATTTTTTTACTCAGTTGTTTGAATGTTAAAATCTAAACAGAAAGGACAAAACTTAAAAAACTAATCTCTTATTTATCTAAATGTCCGCGCTCCTTGTGGGGTTGTTTGTACATTTTAACTGTTAGAAAAGCAGAAATTAGACAATCCGAGTGTAGTTTGTGTGGACGTCCTACTGGTGTCCTACAGGTACTTACGTGTTACCTGCACACCCCCTGCATGCAACATGACAGTGAGGGGCCAGTACTTGAACCTCATTACAGACTAGAATGCGGCCTAAGGGCACCGTGTGACAGCATCGCACATGTGCAACTTCCATTATTCCAGGGGTCTGCAAGCTGCAGCTTCAGAGCCACATGTGGCTCTTTCACCCCTCCATTGTGGCTCTCTGGTTCAAGAAAATTTAAGTTTTTAATTGTTTAAAAATAAACTGTACTGTAAAAAGTAAGTAGTAAAGTAAAGAGACAAACTTAATGACACACAGTTGATGCACAAACAAATCACAAGTTGAGCTAAAAAATAAACAATTTGACAGATTTTTGTGCACAGCAGAAAATTAATAGTAGGTCAGTAAACTCAACCGAAATGAAGAGGCCCCAGATTATAAAGCAGACATTTGAACCAATTTCAGGATTTAAGTTCACCTTAAAGATAAAAAAAATATACAGAAAGAATCACTTAAAGTCGTAACGTAAACTATTTTTCTTTTTTGTTAATCACTGCTAACATTTCTCTATAACTACATTTGCTGCATTGAGATTATCCCACTTGACACAGGAAGTCTTTTATTTTGAAAGGAAGTCACGTGAAACTCTCAAGAGTTAGAAACCATTTCATATTTAACAAAAAGAAGATATTTTCTCTTTGTGTAAGCTTTATTAATGCCTAAAAATGACAATTTATACTATAATAGTGAGAATAACCAAATGTCTTAGTTTTCTATTGGTAAATGGAGACTTTGTGGCTCCTAATGGGTTGTTATCATTGATAAATTCACCCAGTTGGTTCTTTAAGCATTAAAGGTTAAAGACCCCTGCATTATTTCATTGGTCGTACAGATATTTTACAGTTCATGGATCGCACACATGTATGTGACTAAAGCTTGCTTGTTGTCTATGGTAACTGTCATCTTTCACCTGGCAGGTTTTAACCATTAAGATGGACTTCCATTGTGCCTTTTAGCCAAATGGAAGAATCTAATCTGTGGAATTGTTCTTGTACAAAAGCAAAATGTGCGTCCTTTTATACTACGAAATGCTTTCCTAAGTGTAAATATTCCTAAATTTGCTTCCAATCTTACATTTCCGTGACCCCACTTTACACCTCCTGACAGTAGGGGTCGCTAAGAATTTTCATCCAAAATTTGTGTTGTTGACTTCTTATTTATATGTACGCAACTTTGTGTCAAAGGATAAACTCCCCTTAGAGAAATCCATTGGAAGTGAATTTCAGAGAACTCTATCAAATGGCTGAAATAACTTTAAAAGAAGACGGGATTCCGCATGATTACACTGGAGAATCACTCAGCAGCTGTCATTCAAGGCCTCCTCATCTGTGCTAAATATCCACGTTCCTCACTCAGCTGGAGGAGTTCAGTGTAGCGTGTGACAGCCCCTGTTGTGAGCAGGCCTCACTCTAAAAGCCCATGCAGACACAGATACGTAGCATGGCTGACCTTTAATTTCATTCAGACTGTGTACAAATGACTTCAGCATACCCCACTTAGGAAAAAAAAAAGGGCTGAGAAAAAAGTCTTTGCAAGATTGTAGCTACTCGGGGTTTCAGCACTCTGGCATTATCTACTCCCTGCCTTTAATGACTTCCCGCCGAGAGGAGCCACGGTGAGAGTCTTGGCAGTCAGACTAAGAATAGCATTAGACACAGGGTTATCTGAGCATTACACTCACTGTAACATGCAATTAACTCGACTCGTCCATTTTCATTACGCAATTATTTATTAATGTCAATTTAATTTTATGCATTGTTCTACATGACCAAAGTCTGATTATAGGGCCCGTGCACTCCAATATCCCAAGTTAACTGGTGCCAGCCTCACTTGCAGGCCAACTAATTGCAATTTAGCCTTAGACAGCACCTCCCTCCTTAGACCCTCCATAATGGAACAACTGATTCACAGACAGGTAACGATTGGAAAGACAGAGTGCTTCTCTCTGTGAATGGGAAAACAAATGCACTTCTGCTAAGCTGTTTTCTTTGTGATAACACCAAGGTCTACCCTTTGAATTCAGAGAGGGACAAGAGGTAATACGTTTCTTTAAATCCTATTTGTCTTCCATTTCCATCTCCACACGAAAACAAGAACACTCCATTAAATCACACGGGGATGTCCGCACGGAGGGAATTACGATTTTGAGCACACAGCTATTTAAATCTCAGTAATCAGGGGGAAATAAAAGTTTTGAAAATCCAACGGAAACAAAGCAGACTCCGTGCAAAAGTGATGATAAACTTTTAATCGAGAAAAGAACGGAAAGGGTCAAAGCTGGTCTGACATCAGCAGAAGACCCGGGTAGTTTTTGGGTAAAGTAACCGTACAAACCAGAAGTCCATTCTGCTGCAACCCAGTGTTAATAGGAGCCATAATTCCACACTATTGCAGTTAGATTCATTTATTAGTCAAGGCCAGTTCAGAGGTTGTCTAATGAAGCTACACGCACAGAGAGAAACGTCAAAACCATCTTCTGATCCGATTCATCATTCAATAATGGTCTCTACAGGTAAACAGATTCTCATCAAAGAGATTCTGGTTGTTGACGTCACACTCAGTATGAAATAGTAGGAAAGGGTTAGGGGTTAGGAGGAAAGCTCCCTCTAAACTGTGATGACGTTGGCCTTTTCAGAGACCAAAGAGAGAACAAGAACCAAAAGAGAAAAACACACTGACAGTCCACTCAACAAATACAGACAAATCATAAATATCATGTAAAAGCATCTATTTATATTTTGATTATTATCTGATGCTAAGGGGATTAGCTTTTGTTCTGGTTTTTCCCTTCATTCACTTACAGGCGTACACATTGATGTATATAAAGTACTGGAATGAGTGACCCCTCCCCCCGACTCACTGGATAAAATCCCATAGACTTCAATAGAGAAACAAATAGCCCGTCATTCTATTTGTCAGAATATTCATTCATATCTTTTTTTTTTTTTAGCAAATTCTTAAGTTTAATTTTTTCATGTTGTTTTTTTAATTTTCAATTTTTATTGCAAGCTGTTTAAGTTATAAACTAGCCAATTAAATGCTTTAAAAAAGTCTATTGTCCTCATTGGCCCCTGACTGTGAACATTCAGCATGTCTGATCGACAGATTCTCCCAATATCAAATGGTAGAGGTGTGGACTTCCAACAGGCTCACGTGGTTACCATAGAAATGTTGAGTCAGACCAACTTGGACCGATGACTGACGACAGCTGGCTCCAAATGAGGACTTCTGTATTTGTGGAAAAACAGGGGCAGAATTGACCTCATTTGATTGAACCCAGGAGTAAACCATAGTAGCTGTGTTTACATGTTCAAAATTAAAATTGAACCGTACACATGGGCCATAAAAATGTAATCTGATTACAGTATTCCCTTGTGTAGTCACTTTCCTTTTTGGTAGTTTCTCCTATTGGTAGATTTTTTTTTTCAGTCGAATGACTCTTCCGGTTCGTCACAAAAACTCAGATAACTCAAGAAGCTTGAATGAAACTTCTGGGTGAAAACGATTTGTGAAGGTTTCCGGTCCCTAACCCACGAATCAGTGGGGGATACTGTACAGGATATGTTTACATCGGCCACACTTTGGATAGCAGAACTATCTAAAATACTGAAAAACAGACGTAGAAGAAGAAATAGCAAGTTTTACTGTAAACCAGGGGTGCTCACACTTTTTCAGCATGAGAGCTACTTATAAAATGATCAAGTCAAAATGATCTACCTACTACAAAAAATGCAAAACATATATTTATTTATAAATTTATTGAGGATTCTTTATATCGCATGAGCCAATATTGCACAACACAACACAATTAACTATGTACATTTTTGTCATTACCCGAGTTTACTCTGATGACTTGCACTGAATTGAATCAGCCAGGGATGCATAGTCCGGACGGTAAATGCTGACAGCCAGCCTCAAGCACACTTCCAAATGTTCATCAGTCATGGTGGAACGGTACTTGGACTTGATGATCTTCATGTGGGAAAAGGCTGACTCACATAAATAAGTGGAGCCGAATAATGCTGTCAAGGAGGTAGCACATTTCCTCATGTTGGGGTACTTACCTCTGTGAGTAAGTTCCAGAAACTGTCCATGAGCTCTGGACTTCAGCTCAATGTCAGCTTGTAGTGTCAAAATCTCATCTTCCACTCCAGAAGAGTTCAGGTGAAACAGTGTTGCAATTTTTGATGCGAGTGAATCAACCTCAGCATCTTCCCGAAAAGGATAGCACATGAATGTAGCGACTGGCTCGAGCAAAGAAAAGTCTTGAAAGCGTTTGTCAAACTCTGACAGACAATCGTCAATCTGCTCTGTGTAGCGTGCAGTGTCAAGTTGCACACAGGCCTTCCCTTGCATCTCCAGCTCTGACGCCAGTTCTGGAAGTTTGCCAAATCATGGCGCTGCAGCTTTGAGAGATGTTGCATCTTTCGTTTGAAAGCATTAACCGAGCTGATCATATTGATCACTGTTTTGTCTTTTCCTTGCAGCTCTAGATAAGGTCATTCAACATGTTGGTCAGATCGGTTAAAAATGCCAAGTCTAACAGCCACTGACCGTCATTTAGTTGCGTGTATTCTGCATGTCCAGCTACACGGAAAACTCCTTAATCTCCGGACAGAGCTCTCGAAATTTTTGCAGGAATTTCCCTCGACTAAGCCATCTCACGTCAGTGTGTAGCAACAACTCAGAGTGGTCGCAGTCAGCATTCTCCAGATGTGCACGGAATAGCCTCTCTTGAAGAGATCTGGCGCGAATAGAACAGGCGATCTTCGTTGCAACATCCATGATCTCTTTCATGTTGAGCATTTAGCGCATAACGCTTGTTGGTGGATTATGCAATGGTAATTTAGGAAGTCCGGAAAGCATCGTCCTGCCTGCACTTTGCAATAAACCATTCAAGCGGCCAACCATTGCGGGTGCTCCATCCGTGGTGATAGACATCAATTTGTACACTGGAGCTGAGTTTTCTCGATAAAGTTTTTAAACGATGAAATATGTCCTCTCCGTCGCGTCTGTTCTTTCATGGGCAGTACTGTTAATAGCTCTTCTTTTGTAGTGATATCACTAAACACCATACGAATGAAAATGCACATCTGGGCTGTGTCACTCACGTCCGTCGATTCGTCAACTGCAGTGAGAAACACTCGCAATCTCGATGTCCTTCCAAAGTTGCTGGGTTAAATCCTCAGCCATGGCTTCACAGCGCCGTGTAACTGTACTTCTTGACAGCTGGAGAGCTTTGATCGAAGATATATATTCTGCCTTATTTTTAAAGTCTCGAACAATGAGTCAGCTGCTTCAATGAATGCCTCTTTTACCATCTCTCCGTCTTTGAAGGACTTCTTGTTATTGACGATGAATGTGACTCACCCGGAACGATGCTTCGGTGGCGGTTTCGCTTTTGAAGTTTGTTGCGTGAAAATGACTGCTGTCCGGACAACTGGGATTTCAGTTCCTTCACTTTCTCTTTCTCAGCTCGCTTTTCGGCGGAAGTCGGTGTCGTATTTTCCATGAACAGTCCGAAAAATGCCGCTCCACATTCCCCTTCTTTGGTATTGCTATGGTAGACTGGCAGATGAGGCAAACGCACTTGGAAAATGTCATCGTGAAAAAAAAGTCCTCCTCCCATTCCGTATGAAAGTTATACGTTTTTTTCTTCTTACTTGGTCCAGCTACCTCACTCATTTTTATACCCTTTCTTAGGTTTGAGAGAAAAAACCAAAGGCTGAAAACTGGCCGTAACTCGCTGACAAGCTTGCTAGTTAGTTAGCTGTCAGATGTCATCTGATTGGCTGCCCTGTATATCAATCAAAAGACGGGATGGATGATAGGTTGACGTCAATTTTTTTAATGTCACGCGATCTACCAAAAATACCTTTGCGATCGACTGGTAGATCGCGATCAACGTATTGAGCACCCCTGCTGTAAACAAACCGAGCTGTGACATAGAACAAGATGATCTTCTAAATGTGCTTTTATTATTATTATTATTATTGAGTGACTATTCACACATAAATTGGCCGCACAGACTCTGAAGAAGGGTTATGCTCGTACAAACCAACAACATTTAGCCGTAGAAACGCTTAAAATCCATGCAGGCAATGCAGTAATGTGCATTTTGGACGTAAATACTTTCAAATAACATCAGTTTTTGTTTTTTATCTGGACACAATTAGTAGCACCAATTTCCATGATTGTTTGCACTGTTTCTCAGGACTGCACAGAGCGGCATTTCCACCTTCAAAGGCCACCTCCGCCAATCCAAAACACACCTTAGGTCACGGGCTGAACAGGATAAACATTTATTGAACACTCTAAAAACTACACGTTTAAAACTTTAAAGCCGTAACTTTTTAAGATACTTATGAACTAGATATATAGCTTTACCTGCTAGTGTGAATGCTGTAAGCTGATTTTGGCTGCTGAAGATGCTAGTGTGGATAACTGAAGATGCTGAAATTGAAAGCTGAAAACGCTGAAGCTGATAACCTGCTGAAATATTGGCTAAATTCCAACTTAGCATAAAAAGCAAAACAAAAGAACTTAAGTTAACCAAAACAGCTACCATGTAGTTAAAAAAAGTCCAACTTTAAAATAACCTAAAAAACAGAAAAAAGCCTAAATTAGCCAAATTTGCTAGCGTCTAAATATTAGCTAAACTCCAAAATAGCTTTTGAAAATTTTTTAAAAAGCCTAAATTAGCTAAAACAGCTAGCATTTAGCTAAAATATTAGCTAACATCAAAAACTAGACTAGAAAATTTGAGTAAAATGCCCAAATAGTCCAAAAAGCTAGCAGAATGCCATTTTTAAAACTTTAAAACCATAACTTTCTAGCATAATTGTGAACTAAATATATAGCCTTACCTGCTAGTGTAAATACTATAAGCTGATTTTGGCTGTGAAGATGCTAGTGCTGATAGCTGAAGATGCTGAAATTGATAGCTGAAAACGCTGGATATTAGCTAAATTCCAACTTGGCATAAAAAGCAAAACAAAAGAACCTTAGTCAACCAAAACAGCTACCATGTAGTTAAAAAAATATCCAAACTTTAAAATAACCCAAAAAACTGAAAAAAGCCTAAATTAGCAAAAACAGTTAGCGTCTAATTAGTAGCTAAACTTTTTTAAAAAGCCGTAATAAGCTAAAACAGCTAGCATGTAGCTAAAATATTAGCTAACATCCAAAATAGACTAGAACATTTGAGTAAAATGCCAAAATAGTCCAAAAAGCTAGCAGAATGCTAATTTTTAAAACCGTAACTTTTTAACATTATTATGAACAATAAAATTATTCTAGAATTATTATTCTAGAATCAACTTAAACTTTAAATAACGCAGCTACTGACAGGTTATATAGTCAATCATAGACACATTCGAGTAGTATTTCATCTGCTTCTGTCTTTAAGTATCTCCTAAAATTACAGCCTGTAAATCCAAACCTGACTAAATGTTTTATTCTAGTCTCATTTCCATCCAGAGTTTGACTCATCCAAATGCATCAAATTGTTAAAGACTTTAGTGTAGTTTCAACACTTTCAAGCCTTTTTACCTTTTTAATGTGTTCCTGTTCTGTAAATCTATTTTCCAAACGCTTTCAATTGATTCATTCAAAACAACAGCAGGTGAGGTTTATTTCTCTCCTGCTCAGAGATCTCCTGAAGTTGTGTGCTCCGTCGAGTGTCGCTCGTCTGAATCACACAGTGACATATGGATGACGGAGAGCTTCTCACTTTGAGTTTTTCACGTTCTTCTGAGACCTTAAACACACCTGCTGACAAAATAACAAGCCAAGTTTATCCAGCCCTCACCAACAGCAGTAATCAAAAGTTTTCTTTGCAGAGAGGCTGATAATAGAAATACAGTACACCATTTTATGTCGTTTTCATTTGCAGATTATACATGGGCAAATATGCAATTATATTTTCAATTAAAGGAGATTCTCCACTTTAATACGTTTCAGCTTGTGAGGCAAATAGAGAAAACTATTAGTTCCAGTATCCAAATGTGTTTCTGCACATGAATGCGTTCCCTTCTTTGATGTAATTCCTCCATTTGGTATTAAAGACATATTTTAATATAAAGAAATCTGCAGTTTGACTGTAGGCTACAGCTTCGTCAGGCTGAAATGAAGAGCTGCAAACCTGCACGTTGACAGCTTTACAAGAGAGCGCACATGGGATGAGCTCATTCGGCGAAACTAATCCCACCTCTTGATGATGCAAAAACAATTCTGAGCTCAAACGGCGGACTGCGGGATGGATGGGAAGCCAGCACGGAGCTCCCACGAGCTGCTAGCTTTGTGGCTAAAAAAAGGCTGAAATTGACCTTTCAGTTCCATCCACCTGATGGTAATTAGATGCTGCAATCCCAGTGTTTAGAAAGGTATTAGCAGAACAACTGTTTGGGCTTTCGCTTCCTTCATATCTGTGTCCTCGGCGTCGTCTTCCAGATTTTGTTGTGCAGAAACTCCAATCTGAGCAGATCTAATTGTTCAGCACTTCTCTGTCTGGAAAAACTTGCAGAGATAAAGAAAAGGAATCATAAACCACGAGGGAATGAGCTTTTTTTTTTTTTTTTTTTCCCCTCTTACACACCTGACATGGACCGCATGATTAAAGAGTGCAAATTTGAGGGTGACCCCAGGCAAATTGGACCGTCTTTCATGCACTGATTCACATCAAAGACTCTCAGGCAAGACTCCTCAAGGCACACAGAAAGTGATCAAAGGCCTCTTCTTTTAGGGAATTCTATTTTATGCTTGTTGTCGGCGTATTTCTGAGCGATCGTACAAATCTCCGGCATAATTGGAGGGGTAAAGACGTCTTAATTCCTCCAGACCTATGCTTCACGCACAAAACAAGAAATGTAATGTAAGATAATGATTAATCTGCTGCTTTGGTGATTGACCGCAGAAAAGACTGGCCTTTATTCTGCTCAACAACTTCATGAGCGCTGGGGCTGCAATTATTGTTCATTTTCAGACGCGGAATAATCACGGGCTTCAGAAGAAAATTTGATAATAAGCACATAAAATATGAAAGGAAAGAAACAGCCAAAAAGAGTTTTCACTCTGAATAAAAGAAGATGTGATTAGGATTGCTAAAGGTTTACAACATTGTGTCTGAATATAATAGACATAATTACTTTCTTGTTGAAATGAGCTCTCTTCATAACAATATATCTGAATGAGGTGCAATATGTCTGCATTAAAGTGGGATGGATTTCTCTTTCTTCGCCTGTTGTGAATGTTGATCATGCTGCAGTCTATTCTTGCTGCCATAAACACTCTGGAAAAGTCTTTCAAAACAGGCTCGCCAATTACAAGAATTAATTTTTGGCACTTTCATCCGAACCCACATTCACACATTACTTCGGCTCGGCAAAATAGTTCAGCGCGTTTGATGCAAATAATGACTTTGACCGGCCTCACAAGAGCTTCCCAGCTAATCAGCAGTAGTGCTCTTCATGAGGTTGGATACATTCGCTGCCCCCCCCATATGCATCTCATTAGGCTGTGCTGAATAATTCTCACATGTGGCTCAGTTGTGTTTCATGCAGAGCTGAGCTCTAATTTCTGGAAAAGAAGAACGGATGTGCTAGCATTTGCTTTGCCACTTTTTTTAAGGGTGGGGGTGGGGTGGGGGGGGGGGTGTTCTTGCTTCTTCTTGTTTGTCAGATTTAATTTTCATATATGAACTTTCTTTGGAGAACCTGAGGTGCTCCAGATTTATCTGGTTTAGCTCCACGACAAATGCAGTCTGAGGGCAGCAGAGAGTGCAAAAACTTTTCAGAGAAGCCCCTCCCTCCTTCAGTTGATTGGTTCAGATTTACCACTTTTTTTAAACATGTAAATGAATGTATTTAGCTTAGCATTTTGTATTTGCAATTCTTTTTTTAATTATTATTAAATTTCGGACTTAATTAAATTAAATCAAATTAAATTAAATTAAATGATTTCATTATTTTTAATAACAAATTGAGTCACAGGTCACAGGGTCAAGGCTGCTGGAGCCAAACCAGTTTGACTCATTTCATTATAACATGAACTGTTTTTGCCATTATCGTCTCTTACTGTGCTTTTAAGCAAAGATTTTGCCTTCATCAAATATTTCAAAAACTCTGTGCATTAACTTGGTGAATTTTTGGCATAGTGAACAAAAAAATGAATGGGGCTAAAATCTCTTTAAGGCTAAAACCACTCACAAAAAAAAAAGAAAAATATGCTAATAAAATCAAACACAAATGGGATATTCAAATGAAGTTCAAAAAAAGTGTTAAATTTGGCCACTTTTGCATTTTTGCACACAAAGGTTGCATCTTTTTTTTTACTTAGGGTTTTTTTGTTTTTCCTTAGCGGGAGGGTCTAAAGACGGGAAGAACCAGTTTATTTAGTCTGTTTAGTCTTTAGCTTTAGTTCATATTTTATGACTAATATTTGCATTTGAAAATTATTGGCATGAATAAGGCAAATTTTGGGATATATAAATAAAATAGATTTGAATTGAATTGACCGTTAACCTCTGGAAGAAGGTGCCATCTTGAATCACTCCACCCATAAATAAATTTTAAAAATCTATATTTTACTCTCCATAAAAATATATTTTGTTAAACTTATACAAGTTAAAAATAACTGCAAGATTCATAACATGTGGAGAGCGGGATCCGGTCCCCGGTTCTTGACTTCGACACGTCTTATTGGGATAATAAACATGTTACCGAGATGTATTATCATTTTTTTATTTGCTGGCTGTGTTTTTCTTATTTATTAATATATTTCACTTTGTTTTGAAGTTTTTAGCTCACAGAATAATTGTTTCTGGAGCCTTTTTCGGCAGGGCCTATTAAACATTTTCCAGCTCAATTTTTTTCCATGTTACATAAAATACTTTACTCTTGAAAATACTCCTTTTTTTCAACGAGGTTTGTTTGGTTTGAAGAACTGCTGTCTCCACACAACCCACCCAACGTCTTCACCAAAATAAACCCAAAGATGAATAATCACTTATGCTGGAAAAGCAGTCTTTCCTCCTCCCTCTTCAAGTTTAACCTGCATTTACATCTGTCAGCAGAAGACGTCATATCTGAGCTCCACTCATCCTGTAGGACTTGATGGCATCAGTTAGCGGCTTAATGTGCATCCCTTCTATCTAAAATGCTCACAGCGTGCCAGGCGTTCAGCAGACAGTCTTCCACTCGCCGTGGAGCAGATGCAGCTTGTGCAGAAAACAAAAACACAACATGGTCTGTTTGCTTTTTTTTCTGAAAGACTTTATGATTATGTAACCATTTCTGGAGATTTAAAGCATGACACGACCAGTTTTAGTTATTAGGGTGTCAGAATCAAAATATGCAAAGAGTTTGTTCAGAAAAGAACTGCACAAGTTGATTGATTCAGTCAAAGACATTAGAAGACATTTTTGCAGTTTATTATTATGGCAGTAAACTAATAAGCAAGATAATTACACAATGATTAAAATTAAAACCGATCCTGTTTTTTTATTTACAAATGGGGCCGCCGGGTAATCTCGCCAAGCACCCAGACCGGGGCACGTGGGACCCGCAGAGGCATGACAGAGAGCAGGAAGGCACAGAGCACAGAGAGCACAGAGTGCAGGCCCCAGCCTAGCCAGACGAGCAGCCCACCACCACCACCAAGAGGATCGAGCATCCCCCGCCCCACCTCATGTATGAGCCAGGGCCCCCGAGGGAGACACCCCCCGCTCCAGACAACTGCCCATCCCTGCTGCGGGAGGTCCAGTGGGGAGCCGCCCACCCCCCTACCCAGGAGAGGGACACACAAGAAGCGGGGGCCCCAGAAGGGTGTCATAAACAAGGCCTGACAAGGGTCTCACACTGATGGAATTTTTGGAGAGGCGCAGTTCTCAAGAGCAAGGACCAGAACCTGCACCACCGAGACACGGACACCCCCAGGCTCGGATGTAGTTTGACCCCCTGCTCTAGGTCTTCAATCTCAGGGATCCTTGTCCCCACCTGGAGAGGAGGCCGCCGGGCCCAGGACACCAGCACTCAAGAGACAAAACCACCAGGCCGAGGGTCCCACACCCCCGCCAGGGGCAGAAGGTCGAAGGTCCCAGCTTCCTTGTGTGACGCATGCGTGTTTGTTAGTTAGAGTGTATATTTTGAGGTGTTAGAGGTGTGTGTACTAAAGGGTACACGTAAAATTGGTGAGTAGGGCCTGTCACCCTCTCACCAACGGCCCTACATGTCTATGGTGCGGTTAAAATTGGCGGGAAGGGCAGTTAGAGGACATCTACTGCTCACTGGCAGTGATGTCTAAGGACACGCCCCCACCAATGGTCCCACGTGTCTAAATTGCAAATAAAACCAAGGGGATTCAATTCATGCAGTGGCCACAGGAAGGGGACCACTCCAAGTAGTCCCCCCCCCGTGGTGCAATGCATGACAACCACCCTCCCCATCACTCTAGTGCATGTTCGTTTGAGGAAGGGGGATAGGGATAGAGACTGACCCCCGAAGGTGGACAACTGTCCCCCCGCCGCCCCAGCATTGGTCTGAGTTCCCCCAACCCCAGGCCCCATACAAGGAGAGAAGAGTCTAGAAGGAGCAAGTCCCAGGGGCAAATCCCGGCCCCCGCCCCCAAACACCTCCTCTGTGGGACAACTGGTCGGGCACAAACGGACCAAGGCAGCTCGTCCAGCCGCGCCCTCCACCGATGACCTCAGTAGAAACTGCAACCTGCCAGACCCCCCAGACCCCCCAGGCCTGTGTCTACCGCTCCCCAATGAACATTATGTTCATTATGTTATGTGCTCCAATATTTATAGATTATGTGTTGTTGGACAAATGCTTCACTTTATTTATGGTTAAAATTTCATTTATTGCATCTTCCCTTTGTTTTTTTTAATCCCAAATTAGCTGAACAAATGTCTGACATTACTGTGGTTTGACTTCACTACCCAGAATGCCTAGAGGGGTCAGAGGGCGGAGGATTGGTCAGAGGTGTTGATGGGAAGTTCATCATAATTTTCTATGAATGTTATGTGTTATTATGTTGTAATCGTTTTTAAAGAGCCACAAACAGTGAGAGCTGGCCTCCCATCTCTTTTATCTTCAACAAGCAGACATTTACAAGAGAGGGCCGCCCGATATATAATCAGACTGCTGTCATCGTCTAACCGACTATTTCAATAAACAATCAAAAAGTAAATAGTAAAACCTAATTGACTTTGTAACTTTCTAAATTAAAACTCTGTCAATATTTCACTAAGAACGTAACATTTGTTTTTTTTTAAATATAAAAACCTAATTTCATTTTTACAATCATAACTTTGAACTGACTCCAGATCTGATTTTATTGGGTCATAAGCTGCAAACATAAACAATAAAGCTTCAGCTGCATAAAGACCTGCTCCAACTCTCTGAGTGATGTAGAGTCAGGGAAGGAAATACTTTTACAATAAATTCAAAAATTAGAATACAAAACATTAAAATCTGTTAAAATAATCATCAGCATTAACTCAGTAATGTATAAAGGTGTGATGAAGGTTTGAATGCATCTGTAGGTGTGGGTATGCTTCATTAAAGACATCCAAATAGAGCTGGTATGCATTATTGTGCCACTAATGATCCTAAAAATAACTAAAGATATTCTCACTGATGCAATTTATGGGATATAATCAAAGAAGTAACAGAAAATGCTTGACATGTGAAACATGTTGATTCCCACTCCGAAATGTGTGAAATGTGTTCAGGGAAAGATTGATATAGCAAAATATTTTGTTTGACAATACTTGTATTGATTTAAAATGCTGACAAGAAAAAATTTAACTAATTATTTTTACTTTTGGTTTCCACCTAACGCCGGAGTCACACTGGACGCGATAGCGCCGCGCAGCGGCGCGGAGCGGAGAGCGCGCCGCTGCGCGCGCTCTATTGTCAACCAGACGCGATTTGAACCAGTTTGTGTTCAAAGTTCAGTCAGCTTTGCAGTTGCTGTTGTTATGAGACATGTACTACTTATTTGTTACTTGGGATGGGTACCGCATAGTGAGAAATAGTTCTGGTACAATTGGGCTATATCGTGATATGGATCATGTAACATGTATCGTATGGCTAGACCAGAGGTCTGCAACCTGTGGTTCCAGATCCACGTGTCTCTTTTATCTCTCCATGGTGGCTCATTAGCCAAACATAAAATAAGTCACGGAGACTGCTGACTCAGCCATGTCGACCGTCTGAGTCAGCAGCTCCTGATAATCGTTGCCTAAACAAAACTACCTAAAGAAAACAAATAAACAAAACCTGTAAACTAAGACTACCAAGATCCAACCTCAAACTAAAATAACAAAACCCAGTAGAGTAAGACTGCTGAGGATAAAGAGGAGCAAAATAAGAAAAAAAACAAACAAGAGAAAATAAAATAGCTATTCTTTAAAGCAAGGATTACTTAATATCTATTTCATTTAGATTAATTTACATTTATAAACTGATGGCTGAGCTAGATAATAAACTCAGTTTTTCCATCTCTGCTGACCATCTCTGTTGCAACTCTACGTCAACTCTACCTCCAGAATAAACAGATTTTATGTGCAAAGCAAAACTTTGGCCAAAAATTTTATCTTTAATGAAATAAAGACACATATAATCTTATGCTGCACAACATTGGTAACTGTCCAGAGCTTCACTGTGATTATCCTGTTTGGCACAGAGCGTGTTTTATCTTGAAAATAAGCACTCGGGAAGCATTTGATGGTTTAACCCCCAATCCAACCATTTAATACTGAGTGTCAAGCACGGACGCACTGGGTCCCGTTTTTAGTCTTGGGTTTGACTTGGCCTGGATTTGAACTCACGACCGTCCAATCTCAGGGCGAATACTCTACCACAAAGTCCAGAAGTTGGTAAATAAAACCTAGGTGTGTGAACTTTGTTTTGTAGCTATTTAGAACACTGTCAAAGTCAAGGCTCGGGGGCCGGATCCGGCCCTCCAGGTAATTATATCATCAGATCATCTTATTTTATTTTTATTAATGGTCCGATGTTATGTTGCGCTCATTTCTAACTTGTATAATTTTTAAAAAAACATTTTTCGGAGAGTCAAATAGTGAAAGTTATTTAAGGTTTAAGTTGATTTATTCTGGAATAAAGTTTCTGCCTATTTTATTATTCATAATTATGTTAAAATGTTACAGATTTAAAATAAAAAAATTGGAATTCTGCTAGCTTTTTGGACTATTTTGGCATTTAATAAGATTTTTAGGATATTTTTGAGTTTAGCTAATATTCAGCTACGTGCTAGCTGTTTTGGCTAATTTAGGCTTTTCTTTTTATGTTTTTTAGGCTGCTTTGGAGTTAGGCTAATATTAACATGTTAGCTCTTTTGGCTAATTTAGGCTTTTTTCAGCTTTTTATGATGTTTTGAAGTTTTTCTATTTTGGCTGTTTTGGCTAACCCACGTTTTTTGTGTTTTTTTTTAAGTTAATTTGGCATTTAGCTAATATCTTAGCTGGCTATCATCAGCTTCCGTGTTTTCAACTACCAGCTTGAAGGTGTTTAGCTATCAATTTGAGCAACTTCAGCTATTAACATTTGCATCTTCGCTGACCAAATTCAGCTTACAGCATTCCCACTGGCATTATTGCAGGTAATGCTATATATCTAGATCATAATGATGTTCAAAACTTACAGTTTTCAAGTTTTAAAAATATAGTTTTAGTGTTCAATAAATGTTTATCCTGTTCGACCACGAACTAAGTTGTGTTTTGAGTTTGACACCCTTATTTAAACAAAAAAAGCTATGCAATGTCACCATAGATTTGAAAATTATTATCAATTTAAATGTTTTAAAACTGCTTATTTTTCAAATGGATCTTGTTTGCCTTAGGAAAAAAAAATCACTATTTTAGAGGCCTCACAACCAGGAAAAATAAATAAATAAATTGAATTTTTACATGGACAGCAGGAGAAAACCAGAGCTGAGATGGATTTTTGTGCAGCCAGTGAACAAAAATCTTCTTTAGACAAAACTTCCTATCAGAACTGTAGAGGTCTGATGAAGTATTTCCTTTCCTCTGTACTTCACACCTATAATCAGCTTGACCTCATTTTATTGTGCTTGATTTGAATCAGTTATTACTATTCTGGAATGATCCACTTACAATCATCAAAGATCCTTTTGTGCGGAGGTGGTATTATGGTAAGGAAGCAAACACCTCTTTTTTTTTTTTCAAGTTTCATCAAGTTAATGGAATAAAAGTAATCAGTTCTGGTGCAAACCCTCCGTACGGCGAACACAGAAGACAAGTCGTGTTGCTCTTATTGGACTAAAACACAACAACCATATCAAACAGACTGCTGCAGATGAAATATTTAATAGTCTTCCATTTCTGGATGGCAGTTTACATTCCAAATGAAAAGTGACAGCTTTCATGTTCATATTAATGGCATTAAAAAGGCTTGTCACTCAGTGCGCTGATGCAGCTCGCTAATATGTTTCCAAAAGTTTTCAACAACAGTGTTTTGCACCACAGATGAATGAAGGGTTGCAGATATATATATGTTTTTTTTTGCTTTTTGTGGAATAAACTGGTTTAAGTTGAAAAAACATAAGATAAAAAAATAGAAACCTTTTACTTGCTTTATTGTAAACATTGAGTCTACAGTGCATCCATTAAAAACCAAAGTCCAACACAGAAAAAAGAGACTTTTACCCGAATGATGCTATTTTTCTGTCTTCTTTGTTTCCATCCCTGTTCTCTCCACTCTGTTTACTGTTTGCCGTCGAGCCATCATTATCCCGTTTTTGGTGGGCCTGATGAACAGCTTTGATTACCGCAGACACACACAAACACACATCTTTTCCTTGTCTTTTAATTAAAACCTCGTTCACCTCTGGCTGCATTGTGCAGAAGTATAATGAAAGTGAATGAAGCGCATCCCTCGGGATAAGAGCACTCCTCCTAAGATTATAATTGTCAAGATGAAACTCTCCAAAAGCGGTTTCAGCGAGGCAATTGTTCCAACACAAATTAGATGGTGTGTTCTCTCATACAGTGAATACATGCATAATATTTTAATATTGTTCTATTATTCATTTACACTTTAAATCTTAAATGCCACGCCAGGAATCTGGGAGTGTGACACATTTCCGTAGCTTGTTTTTTTTTTTTTTTTTTTTTTGTACTTCTTTCATTATTTACTAGAGTTAAGATGAAACAAAAAGCTGCCACCAAAGTATTTCCATTTCAAACCGAAAACCCCGTCACAGCTGTCGCTTTTTGAAAAACATGGCATTTCAAAGACGCGGCATTCTCGCCGCGCGGGGCAGAAATGATTCTCTTTGTAATCAAGACAAAGGGATAATTACAGCTAGAAGAAAATATGCTGCGTTTTAGCGCCAGCTCTTCCGCGGCGGATCTGTACCAGGATAGGACATATGGGAGAGCATTAGTCTGCATGTTGGAGGAGAGCGCTCGCTCCGCGTGGATGTGGGCTCCCTGATTGTCCATTGAGAGTTGTTTACATTTCTTCAAAAGCTCCATTTAGTTTCCACTGACAAGGTAGAATAAGTGACTTGGCCATGATGGATGGAGGCACCTGTCCTAATGGGGGCTCAAACTGTGCCCACCAGTGCACGCTACAGTGATAAATTGACAACAGTTGGGACATGCTCTGCTGGCAGGGTGAATGAGGCTGCCAGGACATCCACGTTAGCGCTCCGCCGTGAACAATGCAGGGGGGCCCCGACAGCTGCAAAGGAATGAGGGCCGCGGGGGGGGGAGGGGTCGACAGTTAATGTTTCACCTTTGGCATCATCAAGCAGGACAGGCGACGCGAAAAACTTCAAGTTCATTAGCTATAGATATCAGAAGCTAAAGAGCCTCTCCGCTGTTTTACATAAATGACCACAATAATAATAATGTTTTTTTCAGAGTTTGGTAATACCAATACACACTCCTCGTGTATTATTATCAATAAATTAAGATACAATATCCTTAAAATAGTTAGAAATGTGCAAACATAAATATGTAGATAGCATTGTTTACTCACAGCAACAAAGCCGCGGGTTCATTTTGACAAAATATATTTTTAAGGAGAGTAAAATATTGAAAGTTATTTGAGGTTCAAGTTGATTAATTCTGGAATAATATTCCTGCCTTTTTATTATTCCTAATTACGTTAAAAAGTTACAGTTTTAAGATTTAAAAATGGTCATTCTGTGAGCGTTTTTGGACTATTTTTGCATTTATTAAGATTTTTTAGGCTATTTTGGAGTTTAGCTAATATTTCAGCTACATGCTAGATAATTTAGGATTTTTTTTTTCATTTTTCAGACTTTTTTGGAGTTTAGCTTCGTTATTTTTAACTATCAATTTCAGCAACCAAATTCATATTACAGCATTCACACTAGCATTATCACAGGTAATGCTATAAATCGAGTTCATAATTACGCTAAAAAGTTACAGTTTTAAGTTTTAGAAATGGTTATTCTGTGAGCGTTTTCGACTATTTTGATGTTCATTCAAATTTTTTAGGCTATTTTGGAGTGTAGCTAATATTTCAGCTACATGCTAGCTGTTTTGGATAATTTAGGATTTTTTTTCATTTTTCAGACTTTTTTGGAGTTGAGTTATTATTTTTAACTATCAATTTCAGCAACCAAATTCATCTTACAGCATTCACACTAGCATTATCACAGGTAATGCTATATATCTAGTTCCTAATTACGCTAATAAGTTACAGTTTTACATTTAAAAAAATTTGTTTTAGAGTGTTAAAGTTGAGTTTTGGATTTTGAGCACTTGTGCGATCAAGTTTGACACCCATGATGTTCAGACTGTATGTGGCTGAGTTAGACTCTGCTTGACCCCGAATGGGACAAAGATATTTAGAAAATGGATGGATGGATAAACACGATCCTTTCCCTTACATGCTCCTCTACAGATAAGAAGCATTCTGAGAAATGAACTATCTGGACGCAAATGAAAATGAGCAACACTTGGACTTAGGAAACATTTTTGTCACATTTAACTCCAACTAGAACTTGATTCTCTGAGATCTTTCATGTTGTTTCATGATTTTGTGGTTGAACTCCTATCAGCCAACTGCCTCCTTAAGTTCTCGTAGCGCCTCTGGGCTTATAAAAGATCAGAAATGCGTTAGTGAGTGATTTGTAAACAAGCAGGAAGACTTTAAAGTCTGTTCTCGCTGACTGCTAACCAGACTAAAGATTAAAGAAAAGGAGCGATGCTTTCAGTTCTGCTACTTCTTGTGAAAACTCCTGGCAGCAGCATCAGAATAAGGTCAGCTTGTCGACTCTTTTTTGGGAAGACCATGTAGAAGACGCCGAGTTCTGCTGGAGTTGAGGGTTTAAATAAATCTGTTTTGAACACAAATCTTCAAAAGAGAGAGTGACTGGTGTTGATCAGAGGCGCTGACCGTCATCTGTGAGGTGTAGAGCATAAAGAAACAAGAATGACTGGATAAAAAGCCACTGAACATCTTAACATTTGGTGATCAACTTGTTTAATCAAAGAAATGTTTGATGAGAATTACACCAACAAATGTTTCTGAAACTCCAACTTTTGTTTTGTAAATTCAGCATTCAAGCTAAAAAGAATCTCTTTTTTTAAATGTATTTGATGGTAAACTGAGAGTCGGTTTACTTGAAGGTCAATCTTTGAGGATTTGAACTCCGGGATTGTCTGAGCCGTCCAGACCCGACTGGACTTTTAAACGTTCCCATTACAAAAAGGATCAGTTAAGCAGGACCGACTGGTACCATTTCTGGTCCCTATAAAAATGGAATGGACCCATTAGGGCGGAGCTTATGTCGTCACACGATCTAACCCGTTGACACAATAATAAAAAGATGCCAGAGTTTTATTTTTATTTTCTCTTTCTCAGACTGGACCACAGACAGGAGTGAAGCACACAGAACCAGAGAGACTCTGAAAGATCTGATGAAAACAAACAGCGTCTCTGAAGAGCTTTCTAAAACATATTCACCCAAACTACTCGCTCAACATAATCCAAGATGAATCCCAGGACAACGCTTTGGAGTCAATGCAGCAGAACAACGCAGAAGAAAAACATTAGAAAAAACATAAAAACATAATTTAGAGAGCACTGGTAACAATCTATATATAAGTAGGACTTTAAAGGGTTAAAAAAGTAGTTTCTACTGAGACAATACTGAAAAATTAGGGAACCTGGTTGCTCGTGTTTAATGACTGATTTCGCCTCCTAAACACTTTCGCATTTTCATGTATTTATTTGTCCTTCAATAAAGTTTTCTGACGGTGAACGTGCGTGTTACATTTCCTTCGTTAACTTTTGTTCTGTGCCGCTGGACGGCTCTCCGTCGCCGGGTGTGGGTTACTTCCAGAGCTCTACAGTCAGAATGATCAAGGACCAAATCAACAGACTGTGATTGGGTTCACTGACCCAGACACGGCTTTCATAAAAGAGGTGAAGAGTGTGACGGTTTATATACCTTTCTCTGACAGAAGGCGACTTGGTTTGGGGTCACTGCAAAAACTAGCGTTTCAAAGAAAACACAGAAATGGTCAAAGAAGTTTAGATGCTTGGAAACATCAACATTCCTGCTAAAAAAAACAAACTTCAAAGTTTCTTCTTGGTTTTTTTGTGAACCTGCTCACAGTTTCAAAGCAAAGTGAACTTTAACTTTAACAAATAAGGTTTTAAGAGTAAATGACAAACTGTAAAAAATATTTCAGCTTTTATTAACAAGCACACATAGAAATAATGTCAGGTTTCTGGCTGAAGTGGAAAACATTCTTACAGGTCTTCATACCTCAGTGTCCATAGCAACACACATAGAAGCTAAGGATGAGAAAGAAGGATATATTTCTCTAGGGACGGCTTACCTTCACTTAAATGTAACCAAAATCATATCAAAGTCATCTTCTTTGACTGTTCGTGAAGTAAAGGTCACATCAAGACCAACTGGATTTACTTGAAGTCAATAAAAAGTGACAAAACGTCTTCTTCCTCCTGCAGTGATTCCAGCTGGTCCCGCAGCACTAATGAAGGTCTTGAACAGGGGTCTCAAACTCGCGGCCCGCGGGCAATCTGCGGCCCGCGGGATGATAATTTGCGGCCCCCGCCTTTATATGAAAGATTACTGTTAGTGCGGCCCGCAAGCCTGATATGAATGACAGTTGTTGTGTGCTGAGCTGAACGAACCAATCACGGTAAGGTATATGGCTCTGGAGGGCGGGACACCAGCGGGCTGTCCGAGCCTCCTCACTCTTTAATTCATTCCTCCAGTTAGCTGGACGGAGGAGGAGCTATGAAGCTTTGAAGTGCTTTCTCACTGAACGGGATTCGCGGGCCCCGCTCCTCTTTCGCCACGTGACAGCACGTGATACACAGCCTGCCACTTGTCAAAAAGCGTGTTCCTGACGCTGCGCGACTATTCCGCGCACGCATCAAATATTCCGCGCGGACAAATCAGACCCTCGCGAGCGCTTTTTCCTCCTCCACGATCAGAAAAAGTCCTCGCGAGAGAGAACTGACTACTTCCGCGTGCGTGAGTGATGCCCGCGAGCGAGCAGAATCTTAAAAGGTGCTTCCACACCGGCCGCATGTCTGCGCGGGTAGAGCAGCGCGGTCACGCACGCAGTATAGTGGAGATTCTTCTTCTATGGTGCTTTTACCGTTCATTAGCGCTGCTGCGACTGTGCGTGAAATATTGAACCGGGTTGAAGACTCAGCGCGCGCCCAGTGCGTGCACGATTTGTGCGTAGAGCTTGAGACCAGATTTAAAAACTTGCGTAGCAACGCGTGCTCCGACCTTTCAGTGAGAGCGCTGCTCTCAGCTCAGAAATGAAGGAGGTTCTGTAAATACAGACATTTGAAACAGAATAAAAATAGTTTTCTCTTGTCTAGTGTTTGTCAGGTATTTTCTCTTAGACCCCCCCCCCCCCACACACACACACACACACACAACTTTCAGCTGCAAACATCTTTAATATCAGTTAATTTGCTCAAGTCAAGCGTATATCTCCTCAAAATATTGTACTTTTGTTATCATTAAAGAATAATAAAAAATAAACTTCTACATAATCTGTTTTATTAATAGTTCTTTTTCTTTTTTTAGAATACTTCCAAAACTTTCAGACAAAGTAAAAACAATCTTTCCTTGTTTCCCTCCACAGTAGTGATGGAATTCTGTCTTTTCTCAGAGATTCAATTCTTTTGCATTGGTTCACTGTAAACAGCGGCTCTTTCTGCTACCAAATAGATTTTTAGGTTGTTTTTGCTATATTTAATTTATTATCAACTACTATGTAGGATTATGCACAATATTCATCACTAATGTAAACATGTTTTTATTCGCATTCCCTCCAGGGGGGCGCGCCCCACCATTTGAGAAACACTGCTCTAGTCAGTCAGTCAGTCAATATGTGATTTCTGCAGTCGTCTGTGTCTGCTGTATTGTCATTGTTATTATTTTAATTTTTAACGATTGATTTTCTGATTCATTTTTTATAATTAATTAATTTAATTCATTCACTATTTTGTGTTGAAAATAAAGATATTTGAGAACATTGGAATGTTTTATCAACGATTTTCTTGTGGAAATCCTGATGCGGCCCGGCCTCACCCAGACTCTGCCTCCAGCGGCCCCCGGCTGAATTGAGTTTGAGACCCCTGGTCTTGAACCTGCGGCGAGACTCTGCAGAGTCACAAACGCTGTTCAAATTCACTCCCAACACCCAAATCTACAATTCCAAAATTTCCCAGAAGTCTTTATGGAAAAAGTGACGCTCACTATAGACCACAAAACCTTGTTCTTGATTAGTTTGTCATCTATAGATCGACTCCATTTATCTTTTGATCAATTTGAAGGTTGTTTCCAGTGGTCTTAATTATAAATAGGCAAAATTACAAAAAAAAAAAAAAAAAAAAACTCAGTTGTTTTCAGACAGTAGACAGGAGTTCATTAGGAAATTCACTTTTGAGTTGTAGGTGGGATCATTGGCTTGGAGCAATCCCGCCTCCATTTTTCGTCATCCATCTTAGATCTTGGGCTGACAGGATAAATATCTATTGAACACTCTAAAATTATATTTTTAAAACCTTAAAACTTTAAGTTTTGAGCATCATTATGATCCAGATATATAGTATTACCTGCAATAATGCTAGTTTAAATGCTGTTAGGTAAATTTGACCACCGAAGATGCTAATGCTAATAGCTGAAGTTGCTCAAATTGATAGCTAAACACATTGAAGCTGATAGTTGAAAGTACGGAAGCTGATGATAGCAAGCCAAAATATTAGCTAAATACCAAACTAACTTAAAAAAAAACAAACAAAAAAACATAGGTTAGCCAAAACAGCTAGCATGTAGCTGAAGAAATAGAAAAACATCAAAAAATCCTAAAAAGCTGAAAAAAAGCCTAAATTAGCCAAAACAGCTAGCACGTAGCTGAAATATTGGCTAAACTGAAAAACAACCTAAAAATCATATTAAATGCCAAAATAGTCCAAAAAGCTAGCAGAATTCAAATTTTTAAAACTTTAAAACAGTAACTTTTTAACATAATTATGAATAAAATATATAGCATTACCTCCGATAATGCTAGTGTGAGTGCTGTAAGCTGAATTTGACCACTGAAAATGCTAGTGCTGACAGATGAAGATGCTGAATTTTATAGCTGAAAATCCTGAAAACCAGCTAAAATATTAACTAAATGCAAAATTAGCCTAAAATCATAAAGAATAAAACTTAAGTTAATCAAAACAGCTCGCATGTAGCTGAAAAAATAGTGTAAACTGCAAAAACGTTATAATGGAGTGGTGCAGTTCATGCTCGCACTCACAACTGAGTGGGATGCAACAAACCCTGCAGCTCGCTGCTGCGCTGCTGCCTCTCTTTGCAACACAGAGTCTCTGTCTTTACTTGTTGTTAGTCTGTGTGCACTTTTAGAGCTGAAAACAGTTTGTGAGCGTTACTGACTGTGTAAAAAGTGGATAAATGTGGATGCAAACATGTTTACACCATGCTTGGTGAAAAACATGGAGTCAAACAGTTTAGGGTGGGGAGGGTGGGGGTGGGGGCACTTCTGGGAAGAAATCCATTGGGATAAGAAGGTTGATTGAATTCCAGGGTCAAATTACAGATTTTTTTTCTAGAGTTAGAATTAAAAAAATGACAAAACTCAACAGTCTGAATAGAAACACAAAAAATGAAAAATAATTATTTGTTATTTACATACATTTCTATTAATTTGCATTTGAGTTGTGTTATCTACACAGCTGAAAGTTGATTTCAAAATGCTTTAAACTGCTACTCTTTTAAATTAATCCAGATTTAGAAATATTAATGCAAAGATAAAAATGATAAAGCATTTAAAGTCTGCTGGTGATTGACTTTGAATCAGAAATTTACATTGTTTTTACTTGTTTCTTGCTGAAGTTAAAGTTGTTTTTCCAAATTAAAACATAAAAAAATAGGAAAATATTACAACTTGTGGTCCTGCAGAGCAAACATTTTTCTTTTTAAAATACAAAAATAACACTGTGGTTCTCAAGTATTTCCTTTAATGCTCCACTCCATCTGTTTGTTTCTGATCCAGGTTCTTTACATTCTGTTCATGGTCTCACACAGCTTGGACTGGGGCATCGACTGTACATGAGAACTGGACAGAGTGAGTGTGAGGTAATCCATAGAGTAGGGGTGTCAAACTCAGTCGCACAGGGGGCCAAATTCCAAAACATACTCTAGGTTTGGGGCCAAACAGTATAGAAAAAAATTATTAAACACTAAAACTAAATTCTTAAAAACGTAATTCTTGAACATAATTTTAAATAGAAAAAGGTAGGAATATTATTCCAGAATTAATTTAAACCTTAAACAACTTTCAATATTTTGTCAAGAATTGTAAAAGATAGAAATAAGCGCCATATAACACTGGGCCATTAATAATAATAAAATAAAATGATCAGGAGGGCCGAATATAATTACCCAGAGGGCCGGATCCAGCCCCTCGGCCTGGAATTTGACACGTGATAGAGAATGGCACAGTTCCGGCTCCAACAAAGGGAAGTCACAATTTTTACGTGATACGGACGCCGCCATGTTGGAGCCAAATTACATCAGGAAACAATAATGAGTCTGAGTCGATATGGGTCAACATTTCCATGGCAACCACTCTCACCACATCCCTACCACTTAAACGTTAATAAAATGTCTTAAAAATTTGACCTGAGACCACATACTTTTATTGAAAGACCTGATTGGTCGGTTTAAGCTTCCTTTTAGAAGTTATTTTTAAAAGTATTGGTTGTGTGTGGGATCATGGGACGTATATGCTATTGGAGGGGAGGGGGGTAAAGGGTGGTCGGGGTTTTACGTGAACTTTTCTATTTCTGTGTTTAGTTGAAAAGCACTTTGAGCTACTTATGTATGAGAAACGCTTTTAATAAATAAAGTTTCTAAAATTTGATTATAACGAATAAATATCATGGAAAAATAAAAAAAAAAGGTAGCAGAGAAAGAATAATGTTAGATTTGGGTTTCTTGGAGCTGGTGGATACTTCCCGTTTGTAACGCAAGAGGGGGGAGGGATCTCTCAGTCCAGTTCTCACATACAGTCAATGAACTGGACTTTTCATAAAGCCCGCTGGATTCCAGCAGAAAGCACCGACAGACTGAGCAAAGAACCAGCTATTAATGCATTCCAGCAACCTTTTTGGGTTCCACATGTCAGGTGAACAATCAAACATTTCTTGTGTTTATTAGTTTTATGAGAAAAAAAAAATTGAGGGAACATCAAAACATGCAAGACAAAAGAACCAACGGCGTGTAATCGAGCAGAGAGAAGAAGCTCCATTCACACCTATTTCAGTCTTAAAGGAGCCAAACTGTGATTTTCTTCAGCCTTTCAGAGTAAACTATATCCATATGATCATATGTTACCTTTGGACCACTAAAAAGCAAATTCATTATATAATAGTAGTTATTTTTTCAAACCCCCCATTTCATGACGTCATCCTAGAGTCTTTCTTTCTCCATTTCTCCCATGAAAATTTAAAAAATAAAAACTTTTACAAAGATAAATGCACATATTATGTATCAGCCCATAGCTACACTGAGTCACAACACAAATTCACTCTACATCTGCCCGACCGGAGGCTGGGGGAGGTCTTAAAGGAGCCTGGCGTCTAAAGTAACAAACACTTGTCCGAGCTGGAAGCTTTATTATTTACAGGACACAACTGGAAGATATACAGTATTCTGCATCTAAAAAGGAAGGTTCTTTTTGCTGATCCCCTCTAGCTCTGTGGAGAAATTGGGTGTTGGTGTTAGACTGGGGCTGGAGCTGGCAGAGCAGACTCTTTCTGGAGGGGTAAATCAATGCACAGATGAGATCAGAGCCCGGGCATTGTTGCACCTTTTGGGCAAGATGTCGTCAGTCTTCATTGTCTAAACTTTAACACAAAAAGTGTCAACAAATCAGGGGTTTAGTTTTGGCCCATGAAGAGTTGATGATGTGAGTCCAATACAGACATGAACTTTATGATATATGTACATTTTTCCTATCAAGAAAATAATAAAAAATCCCTCTAATTTTGCTCTTATTTAAATGTTTTCTCACTAATGCGAGACAGCAAGTCATCAAACCGGGAGACAGAAGTACCGCTGAGAGCGGCTGAACCTCACTGAAATGAGAGAATCTCTGAAATGTATCATGAACCCAGACGTGGACACATGATTACTGATGTTTGTGTAGAGCTCTTCACCATAAATCAATCTGATCTCTCATGGAAACATGATTTTGACTCGCAAATCTCACTGGGTGAGAACTCAGAGTCCAGACCAGAAGCAGACTGATCTGGGAGGAAATCAAACACCAGAACGTTGGACTTTAACTTCACATCGCCACCTCCACTTCAATTCTTACATAGTGGAAGAAATCCTCAAGTGATCCGGTCAAAGATTTCCTGAGGGATTCTAATGCAGCAGGAGCAAATTCGTTCTGGGATTTGAACATCGAGTCATTACATGACGCTTAACTTTCCTTCAAAAGAGCAGATTACTGCTAATTTCTTATTGGGTTGGATCTTAAACATCGAGAGCCGGCCAGCGACCCAGAGCTGAAATGTTTCCAGTGGGAGGCCGAGGCTGACCTGGACAGGTCCTGATGGTTGGTGAAACACATGCAGAATCAATACTGGTTGGATTTTTGACTCGGAAGGAGAAAAGTGAGGCTGCAAAGGATGAAAGTTTGCAAGAGAAAAGCACGTTTTGTGCAGCTGGATTTCTGAAATATCCCTCAGATTCCTCAAATTTGAGATTACAGTCTCAGTTCTATAGATCTAAGATGTCTCAACACAGCGGATCTACTCAGAAACTGAGAATCAGTCCAAGACTCCGACCCAGAACTAAAAGTACCACTCTGACAGTGCATTAACCCGAGCCGTTCCCGGTCGTTAGCGGCGCCGTCTTTGTTCCCTAAAACCAGACTGGAGGCGGAGAAAAGCTGCCATCAAACAGTTTTACCAAACCCCGCGGCTGTCGGACCGAAAGCTTTGCAGAATTGTGCAGCCGTCAGCGCGGAGAACACAAATGCATCTTTCATCACCGTTCTGATGAAGACGCACTTTTGTTCAGAACAGTTGGTAGTAAAAAAAAGTGGGAGGGGTTTCAATTAAGATGCTTGAGAAAATGGAGTCAAAGAAAGAAGAGAAAAACAAGTTGAAGGAAAGTTTCAATAAAGTGAAGAATATGAAATCTAATATTAACACATGAGTTTAAAACCAGTTAAGAAAATAAAAGTATTTTATTACCAATATTTTGAAGGACTCATTTTACACTCATACTGACACTCAGGACAAATATAGAGTTCTAAAAATCCAAACCTTGGAGCAAAGACAGAAGATGAATGAAGACAAACATAAACATAAAGAATAAAAGAATAAAAAAAAAAAAAACAGAATCTAAAGACGAGAATCGGACATGAAGCAAAGAAACCTGGAAGAGGGACCAAAATACAGCCCAGCAATGGAGAAGCAAGAAAAAAAAAAAACAGAATTTTTCAAAATAGAAAAGGAAGTTTTGAGTAAAAATCAAGAATACATGACAAAATGAACTGTTAGTAACAAGCTTGTGTAAACATTTTAAAAAGAACAAGAGAGCTGCAGAGTCTCTTCTCATTAACATCGTTGCTTTTTCTTCTTCTCTTCTCCCTGGATCATCCTCACTAACCATCCTGACGTCCTCCTTCTCCTTAACCATGTTCTTCCTCTTTGGTCTCTCCTCACACCTCCTACCTCCGTGTCAATGCCATCCCTGCATGGATCTCTGAAACATTTCTGTTTGGGTTTTGTGTGACTGTTTTTGGCTTTTACACAACATCAACGAATCTCTAGAGAAAAAACATCTTAAAGATCACAACACAGAAATAAAACACTAGAAGCTAGAAAAGGTTGGAACTAAAGGACATCACTGATTGGATGAGTTTCTACAGGATATCATCATCCAATCAGTGATGTCCTGTAGGACAGTTTCCAGCTTTTTATTGTGTTTTGTTTTATTTTATTTTGTTTTCTGGAAATTATCTTTGTTTGCCAACATTTTTTTAATTTCTTTTTCTTTTTTTTATTATTATTTTTCTTTTTTTCTAAGCTGTAAAGCTGTTTTTTAATTCTTTAAATATTTATTTTTGATTTCTTGATTGTGACCTTTAAAACGTTTTTGCGTCGAGTGATTTGCTCCGTTTTCACCCAACAATAGTAGTTGGTATAGGCTCCAGCAACCCTCAAAAGGACTTAAACAGAATCAGAAAATGGATGGATGGATTATTAATTTGCAAACGTATTTTCATATTTTGTTGAGATTTTTATGAAACAAAAAATTTACAAGCAGTTTATCACAATAGATGCATTTTCCTCTACTTTATATTTCTCAATAATTACATTTTTTTACAAAGCAGTTTTTTTTTTAAGGAGCCAACAAACTTTAAAAGTAAAATTCCTTGTTTTCTTGTAATTACCAAGACTTTTAATTATAATGAGATTGTCTTGTGAGTTGTTTTTATTGTTTTTTTTTCCTTTTGTCTTCAAAGCGGGACATGACAGAACAAGCTTTTCAGTCTCTGTCTTGATCTTCCTCAAGGATCTTCATCATTTCTAGAGATTGTCTGTAGTGTTCCAGCTTGTTTATGCCACTCTTTGAAGAAAACAAACACAGTTCATGCAGTAAAAATCAACAGTAATCTGCTTTTAACCTAATTTTAATGCATAACAGGGTTGAGATGAATCAGCTTCTGATCAACTGGTGGCTGAAACGTCTGTTTCAGCCGTCAGTGTCCATCTGCAACCGTTTACGCAGGTCACTCCGATGATTAGAGCCACTCCTCAGGCCAAACAAAGATTTACTCCCACACTATTTGTGTCACAGATTGAAGATTGCACCCCACCCCCCTCCTCAGCAGAGCCTTATATCATTTAAAACACAGGATGCATCGATCAGTCTGCTCTAAATCTTTGAGTTCACGATCCCTTTTCCTTTGCGTACATATTTTACTCTGTTGTAAAATTCTGTTTGTTTTTACTTTTTGTTTAAAAAAAAAACCCACATCTTATTCGATTGAGAAGCTGGAAAGGACATCTGCAGCGGCCACATGTCAGAGCTCAGTAAAGCAGCTCCAAATCAATCTCAGAGGGGTTGCAGGGCTGGAGCTGCGTGGCACCGGGCCAGACTAAAACAACACCTAAAGGCTGATCTATTTTCTGGTTTGGAAGGAGGAGTTCCCACATACCATCTTGTGATTTAAATCAAGGTCATTAACTGTGATGTGTTGGAGGATGCAGAAATTGGGACATTAATCCTTGGGAAATAGTTATCTGCCTGAAGAAGTGTGATCTGAATGCAATGGGACGGCATACTGCAGGATGAAAAATGTGACAACAGGTCTGTGTCACCAGACATTATCTTCTGCAACTTCCGCACATAACTCCTGAACTATTCCAGATGTCACCGGCGAGGAAAATGTGGGACCATATCTCTGGTTCCCAGACGAGAGTCGATCTGACACCTGCTTTTCCCTTCACTTCTGTCATTGTTCTGTTGTTTTCTAAAACTTTTTTTTTTTTTTTTTTTAAAGAAATAAACCTATAAATAGATGTATTTACAAAAAAAGCACAATAGTTTTTCTAAATAGTTTAAGGATTGAAACAGATCCATTTAAGTACTTCTTGTTGATATTTTCTGCTTTTGTAATATTACAACTGCAATGACTAAATTAGTTTACGCTTGAAAATTCTGATGATGCTTTAACACGAGGCGTGCTGTGATGTCTTTTTTCTAGAGCTGTGAGAGTTAAGGCATCAACACACACGCGTCAAAGTCAAGGCCCGGGGGCCGGATCCGGCCCTCCATGTGATTCTATCCGGCCCTCCAGATCATTTTATTTTATTGTTATTAATGGCTCGATGTTATCTTGTGCTTATTTCTAACTTGTATCGTTTTGATAAAATATGTTTTTATGAGTAAAATATTGAAAAACATTTAAGGTCTAAGTTGATTTATTCTGGAATAATATTTCAAAATATAATATATATAATTATGTCAAAAAGTTAAGGTTTAATGTTGGCATTCTGTTAGCTTTTTGGACTAACTTAACTTTAAGACTTACTAAGATTTTTTTAGGCTATTTTGGAGTTTAGCTAATATTTGAGCTACATGCTAGCTGATTTGGCTAACCTAAATTCGTTTTTAAAATTTTTTATGCTAATTTGGTATTTTAGCTGCAAATCAGCTTCAGTGATTTCAGCTGTTAACTTCAAGATTTTCATCGTTCAAAATTCAGCTTACAGCGTTCACACCTGCATTGTTGTTGCAGCTAATGCTATAAATCCAGTTCAAAAAGTTATGGTTTTAAAGTGTAAAAATATTCGTTTTAGAGGGTAAATAAATGTTTATCATTTTCGGCGAGCAACCTAAAATCTAAAGTGTGTTTTGTGTGATTGAGTTTGACACCTCTGCATTTATGGACATGATTAATCGAAACAGAATTATATATATTATATATGTATTAACGCTCTCAGGCATCCTGACGTCAGCTGTGAGGTCAGCGTACAAAAACTCTATCTAAAAGAAACGTAAACTTTTTAGTTCTGTGAGTGAGATTTTATGAAATTAAAGGGTCAATTTTGCATTTTTTTTGTAGTTTTTTTAGACAGACGTGATCTTGTATTTTATCAAATGAGGCAGAAGACGAGAGTCGATCTGACACCTGCTATCCACTGTGGTGGGCGGAGCCAAACGGAGCTGTCTGCTATTAGAAATCCAACAATGAAGAAGCCAATGATTATTTTATTTTCGATTAGAGACCGACAACAATTTTCTACAACAACGATCATCTGCATTGTCTAAAAATTGTGGAAACTCTGCGTTTCACTGCAAAAGTCCCGCTCGCCGCCATTAGGAGAGGTGAGCAGTTCGGAGTGGACAGACACGCCTCCACCTGAGAGCAGATTAAACCCGAACCGACCTGAAATCCAGCTGGATCAAACTTCCCCCCGAAAATATTATTTTATTATTTTTCACAAACACAATAAGGAAAATTTATGAGAAAAAAAAATATTAAGAATTTCCGGAAAAATGTCAAATGTACGGCAGTCCGCTTAAATTCTTCATTCTGTTATCTGAGACTCCAAAGGGTTAAAAATAAACGTTCCAAATGAACAATTTTGCGTGTGATTTTATATTGTGATTATTTGCAATTAATTATTTATCATTTAACTAGCAAATACTGTAACAAATATGAAATAATCACAATTAATTTTTTTCTAGTTTGCAATTGACTCGTCAATTGTTTTAAGTCAATTCCAGGCCCCATTTTCTTCTAAACATTTAATCAATAAATCAGAATCTTTTTTTTTTTCCTGCAATTTCTGCAAGTAAATTGTTTTTTAGTTGCTAATGTAATAATTGTGTGTAAAACATTGAATGTATGAGGAGTGAATCCTGTCTGGTTCTGAGGTCACGCTCTGCTCTAAAGCTGCTCAGTTTGTGAATGAAAGTGACCACAAATCCAGAAGAGCAGACTCACAAACACACAATGACTCTGATACAACGGAGCACAAATCATCGCTTCCACTGATTGCTCAAATTACAGGAAATAGTAACAAAAGTGAGGAACCGCATTTCAATCTGACAGAACATGGAAGGGCAGACAAATCCAGATCTAAAGAGACAGTTTTGGCTTCATTTGTTTTGATGTATTTATCTTTATGCACCGTTTCTCCTTTCATTATAATTACTGAAATATGGGGTATAAAGTATAAATCATTTTCCCTTTGTTTTTTAAATTATTATAATACTTCTGCATCATCTATGCTAATTTTTATATTACAATCAGATTGGCTAAATGTATGTTTCTGCATCATTGCTTGTACAGATGTTAAACAGCCAAAGTAAAAAGTAGATATTTATGAAACATAATATAATATGACAGCTAATGTCGTGTCTCCAGAGCCACATTTGACTCCTCCATCCCTCCATCTTAGATCTTTGATTTCAAAGAAAAATGATACTAATTGAATAAGCCTTTATTGTAGCTGATGTTAGTTTTTAGATTTTTAACATGTCAGTAACTGAGTATAACGACGGTAAAACGTTTAATCTACTGTTATTGAAATAAGCTAAAAGACTCACAACAAAGACAATTAAGTTGTTGTTTTTAACTTGTCCTTGTAGCAATTTTTTATAACCTCTCGACAAATAAATTTACATTTGTAATCCATTCACATTTTCTAAACCGGCTTTATGGCTTTTAGGTCCACGATTGCTGGAGCCTATCCCAGCAACAGCTGGGAACAGGTAGGTTCAGTTGTGTGTTTGTGTGTATTTTTTCCTTTTGTTTGTTCATTTAAGGACCATCAATGAGGTTCTTGTTCACCTTCCATTTAACATGCAGTTTCTGTAAGTATTCTTTACCAAGTTTTCTAATTTTATTT
Organism: Oryzias javanicus; assembly: GCA_003999625.1. Lineage (NCBI taxonomy): Eukaryota > Metazoa > Chordata > Actinopteri > Beloniformes > Adrianichthyidae > Oryzias > Oryzias javanicus. Next base: position 36,115,438 of record CM012440.1, on the reverse strand, counting down.
ATTTTTTTAGCTCCTTTTGGTTTAGAGACACAATCGTTTAATTTAAAAACAGTACAGCTGAGTCTTTTTTTTTTCAACTTTATTAATATGACTTCTAAAAAGCAGAAAAAGGTTTGGGCTTATCATGGAGCCCTGTGGTACTCCACATGTAATGACTTTTGACAGTTTTTTATCTTCTTATTTGCATTACGGAGTTAAATACTTATTCATACACAAATAAAAATGAAAATTTCAGCTAAAGTCAGTTTAAAGTGTTTACAAGGATCAGCTGATTGCTTTTAAATGTAAAGAACCTTTTGATTAAGCTGTGGAATCTTTTTTTCTTTCACTAGCTCTAATAATTATGTGGGTTTTCGTGTTACCCAACTTATGTCTTTTAGTCTTTTTATTGGTTTCAGAAATTAAATTTAGTCCAGCCGTTTGGAAGACCAGCAGTATCTGAGAAAGATAAACCCTGAGTCCACGTCTGAAGACGCCGTTTTTGATCCAGAACTTTACTGTCACCGATTTCTGTTCTGTATGTTAAACAATCTGATTACATCAGTGGGAACAAAATGAGATTTCTTTCTACATCAAACTTAAATTGTGACCAAAGGAGATTAGCTAAGCCAAAGCGAATATAATTTCAGCTTTGCTCTCGACGGTAATTTGCATATTCTGCTGCTATAAGATAAGATGATTCATCTTTTCACAGATGGGATCATCTGGGATCATCTGATGCATCCGTGTGTTTTGATTTTCTTTTTTACTGACATTAAGTAGCTTCTGATCAAGTCTTAATTTCGTTACTACATCATTATTAACTTCTGATTCGGACGTGCCATCTGGCCAATGCTGGAGCAGATAAGAATTCCTAATGAATATAGTTGACTGTATGACAGATTGTAATAAAAGAGAGGGGCTGTGACAATTATCGCAGAGACAGAGCGTGAGGGCATTTGACAATGTGGCAGGCTGGACTTGCTAATTGCAAAGCTGCTTGTACGTTTCCACTTTCTCCAGCACCAACCCAAACATGCCGCCGTTCCCTCGTCCCCCCCCCACTCCTGCAGACCCGACTCGTCTCTTACTTGCAGAGGTCTGATCGAGTATTTACGCGTTCTTTTTTTAATTTGGCAGTTAAACCCAGTTCAGCGGTATATAACAGAGGACCTATAACACGTTCCCACCTACACATGGTGAGAATGAATCCAAATCGTTCTGTTTCACAGCCGTGTCAGCTCCTCCCCGGCACCACCTGTCATCAGGATATTTTGCAGCAATATCAGAAGAAACACTTTGGAGACTGTGTGAGCTGTTTGCTTTCATCAGTGTCCCTTAATTAAATCTACCTTTCCCCAGGCTCTTCTATGATCTCTGCAAATAAAATACAGAGTAAACACACCTAATTAAAGAACTTAAAAAAGCCCAGGCAGGTTCTGCCTCAATGTCAGCGTCTGGCATATCTGCTGAGGCTCACTGTAATTCCTCCATGGCTCGCTCTCAGCGCAGGCAAAAATCATGTGTCATTAGTAAATTACACAGGTGCCAGAATGAGTTTATCATCTTCAGAATGAAAAGCTTCATAATAACCTAAGGAGGTGCTTCTAAAACGGTCCTATCTCTTAAGCTAAATGAACACGCCACACTGATATGAGATTATCCAGCTTTAGAGCAGACAGTGTTGCCCCCAGGCCTGCAGCCAGTTTGTGATGCACTATTTTCCCCTTATCTTTTTCAACCTCAACAAGCCAAAGTACAAGAGGAGCAGAGAGAGACGCTGCACACTTGCTTCTTTCTTTTTTTTTATTTCAACTACAATCTCAGAGACTAATTGACAGAGATAGAGACGGGGGAGCTTTGCAGAAGCCGTCAGACACACGGAGGGTTTGATGCTCTCAATCAGCCATTCATCCGTTTTCTATACATGCATTCTGTTCAGGGTCACGTGTGGGCGGGGCTTGAGCTGTCATTACGCAGGAGGGGTGGTTGTACCTCTGCACAATTCATAAGCGTACCCGGTGAAGAGGCATGTTCTGCCCTGAACGAAGAGAAACTTTCAGGACAATTCACAAATATATTAAATTAGAAATGCATTACCTGCGATGATGCTAGCGTGAATGTTTTTGCTGAAAGTTGTCACTTGCTGAAGATTTTCGCTGAAAATGCAAAAGCTATTTGCAAAATGTTAAATTTCCTAAAAAAAACCTGAAAATTTTGTTAAAGAACTATGAGAGTTTACTTAAATTTCTGAAATAAATATTATAAAATCCCTAATATATGCCAATTTTGCAAACATGTTTTGTGTGTTGCTTAAATTAGCCCACAAAAACCTTAGTTGATGCCAAATTAGCTAAAAAGCTAGCTCGTTGCCTAAATACTAGCTAGACCCTAAAACAGCCAAAAATGTCTTAGTAAACTAAAGTTTTTACAAACAATAGCCTGTTGCTAAAATAAATTTAAACTCTAAATTAGACTCAAAAACCTCAGTAGATAAACAAATTATCCAAAACGTTAGCATGTTGCTAAAATATTAGCTAAGCTCCAACTTTTTTTTTTAATTACTATAAAAGATGAAAACAAAGAATATATTCAAAGACTTGTTGCTAAACTACTTAAAATTATGAAATTTGAAGACTTTCTCATTCATTTCCATTGGGGTATATATAACTTCATTTTTCAAAAACCCTAAACTTTATAAATACCAAAAATACATGCAGTAATGTCCTGAACATGTTGAACGTTTTGATACTAAGATTACTGAAACTGCTGAAAGTGTGATTGAGTTTTAATGAGCCAAAAAATGTCTAGAAAAACCAGGAGAATCACTATTTAGGAGAATAAAAGGACGACAACCACATAAAGAAAACAGTTATGCTTTAACTCTGCGCAGGTCCTTAATCCCAATCTGTAATATCAACGCTCCTTTGTGGGAGTGGCCTGACGCTAGGTTCACACTGGACGCAGAAACACAGCAAAGCTGCGAGGAGCGGAGTGCGAGCGGCATCCGCTCTCTCCTGCAATTCACACCGGACGCTTGTTTGTTTTATTGTTATAAAAATGTAATATTTTAAAAAGAAACCGGATTCGGTCATGTATCTGGATGTATTCTTGCCGTGATTAACGAGGATCGCTCGCAGCTCGCGAAAAAAATAGACAGATGCCGAAACGATGTGCTGAACGCTGCGGGCCTTCCACGGAGGACGACGGCGCTCCGCCGCTAGTGTGAAACACACGACAGGTTAACAACGGCGCCGAATGGAATCGGACTCCGTTCCTGACTGATTTGACCACAGAAATGTGAACGGCGGCTCATTTGACTGCAGTCAAAGTGAAGATAGCATCTGCTCTTCTCCAGAACCTGAACTAGACACGCTAGCCGGACCAGATGAGGGTTTAGTGCAGCAGATAGAAGATGATTGATGAAAAACAGAGTCTGTGATTGACAGAGATTTGAAAGGAGAAATACTCGGAAACACAAAAACAAAAGGATTCCTTATTACATTTTTTTAAGATAAATGCCGCACATACATGTTGAAAACTCAAAAAAAATTATTTTCCTTAAAGGAAATGAAAGCATATTTGGTCAAGAGCAGCTTTTCTTTTGTTAGCGAAACACTGACATCTTCTCATGATAGATTTGTGATGTAGCTTTTTTTAAATTTCTTTTTTATTTTTCTTGATGCAAATCATCGTTTTCTCCACACAAACATATGACTTCTGTCCCATATGAAGGAGACGTCATCTATTCTTGTGGCACAGGTTTACTAAAAGTTTTACTCACCCTAAAATAAATTAGCATTTGCTGAGATGAAAAATGTAGATGAAAAGATTTTGAATTTGTCGTTTTCGGGGTTGCCGAAGTCAAACCCCGGCTACTGGGCGAAGCGCTAACCACTGTGCCACCGTACAGCCAGAGACCATAGGTTGGGGACCCCTGCTTTACAAAATATTTGAATAAAGGAATACTTAAGCGTATAATGAGTGAAATATTTTAGAAAACTATTAGAAATGCTGATTTTAATGTTAAGTCTGAACAGTTGTGGTGTTAATAATTAATTACTGAGGGTTTATAAATGTTTTACACAATCACTGCTGCTTTAAAAACACAACAGTCACAGGTTTCGGTTCAGTTGGTGAGATTTCAAAATAAATAAATATACAAGGACATTCAATAAAAATGTCCCATCATTTCAATCACCTGGCCCTCCAGGTAATTCTATCCGGCCCTCCAGGTAATTTTATTTTATTGTTAATAACAGCCTGATGTTATCTTGCGCTTATTTAAAAAAAATAATAATTTTGATATAATATAATTTTATGTAGAGTAAAATATTGAAAGTTATTTAAGGTTTAAGTTGATATATCTTGGAATAATATATATTTATGTCTGTTATTATTTATTAAAAATTTATGTTTATAAAATATAACATAATACATTTTATAAGTTTAATAAATGAGATGTGTTTTTGGATTTTGTGTGATGGAGTTTGACACCCTGATTTAGATCATAAAATATATTTTTATTTTAAATCTGCCGCAATGTTGTTTCAATAATATTTGGCATCATCCTGTAAGCGCTTGTTACTTTTTTGCAGTATTTTTTTTGTTGCTCCAACAGCCAAACTCACAGCCTTGATGTCAGATTTATTACATCATCTCTGCTCATGCAGAACGGCGAACACACGTGAAGACAAACGTGTGGATATTAGACAATCCGGGCGCCGCTTCCGGTCTCAGTGAAACAGCAAAAAACCATAATTAATGAAGAGGAACCGTCCTGCGTTCTACAGAAATCAGGAGCGCCGCTCCAAATGTCTGCTTGAGTACCAGTTTATGCTTGTTAACTTGCTTGTCAGTCCATTGCACCTCCACTTGTGAGGCCCCCAGTTTGGGACTTATTTCTCCAGGAGTTATAGGAGTTAATGAGAGCAGCTTGACAATTTGAAACTAGCCGGAGCCTGAGGGTCTGTCGAGGAGTAAGTAAACCATTATCCATAGCTCCAAGCCAAATTGCTCCCAAAAACTGGAGACTTTTGCGAGACCATTTTCTTCCCGAGTCTCAGTGCAAAGGCTGAAATTGTGTTGGTATTTCCTGCCACTGACATTGCTCATTTCTAATGGCTTTCACTGTCAGAAACCTGAAGCTCAGGCTGCTCAAAACAAGCCAGAGTACACCCACAAACAGTAATCCCTGCAACCAACTCTCTGCTTAACAAAGCCACTGAGAATTGACAAGAGAGACGGAGCTGCACACACGTAACATGATTCTGCCTTCAGAGGGAGGCCGGCTGTACCCGGCCCAGATCCTCCCAGGGCAACGGCGTTATGGGCAGCTCATTGTCTTTGCATGATGGCTGTGGAAGATAACGCCAGCGAGCTCCGTGTTATTGCAAACAGACGCAGAAAAATGATAGCCCTGAGAGAGAGCGAGCGCCGGGCCTCCTGTGATCACCAAATTAGGGAGAAAGATATTATTCTCTCAAAAGAACTTTCTGAAAGGGATCAACACACATAAACCCCCACCTTTAGAAAATACACATTTTAAACACTCTATTGGTTCTTAATTACCTTCAAAAAATAAAGCACAGAAAGTGAAGTGGATCATCCATGAACAAAGACAACAACTTTACCTTGAAATCTGATTTTGTTGTTGCTTTGAAAATAGAAACTAACTCATTAAAAACACATTTTCTTAAGTTTTGGAAAAATAAAATATAAAATAATATCGAACGTTTACAATATTTGGTCTAAAACCTGCTGTAGTAGTCTATATCCTTCATTTTAAACAGTTTAAATACAAACAAACAAAAATAATTGACCAGAAGTAACATCGTTAATAATGTATATAGCTTGGAACAGTTTTAAAATGTTTATATTTAATTATTAATTAATACAGGGCATATATTCTCTGTTGCAAATGAAATATTTTGATAATGAAAAAGTGAAAATTGTTAAGAAACTATAGATTTTAAAGAAAAACTGACAAATTAACGACTAGTTTGTCATTTGAAATTTATATTTTAATATCCAAACAACATTTACATGTATTTAGATTCAAATATCAAGATGTTGTTACTGTAAAGACACAGAGCCACAGATGGACACAATATTAATGATATAGACTAAAGATTGGAACAATCTTCTCACTTTCTACACATTCTGGACATCTTTTTTTAACATTTTGTTTAATTTAGTAACAATACATCTCATTGAAATAATACCAAATAATCTGGTAATAAATGAAAAGGAGCAGAAAGTAGAAAACTTCTATTATCTGTTGCTATTGCTAAATCAACTAAATTAATTCCAAAAAAATTATCAAATAAGAAACATGAAAAGGATCTTTACATAAATATAAAGGATATTTAAACAAAAATACATACATACATTTTATGAAATTATTTTTCTACATATTATTTTTTATATTTGCTCAACATCCACTTCTTAGAAATACTTTTAAAGGCAGAAATTGTTTTTTATTTTTGATTTCCTTGTCCAGTTTATTCCACATGTTGCTGAAATAGATCTCTCCGACACCTTTTCTCTAAATCTTGCTTTTCTGAATATTTCATGTCGTTTTAAGTCGATAAGACTTAGTCTTTTATTGAATTTAACCTGTAAATTGAGGGGTAACCATGACCTGTGTAACTTGTACTTACTTGTACTTGTTTGAGTATATTATAATCAACTATGTAAACTTAATCTTTAACATCATTCAGGTGAGTTTTCTCAACATACTGATTTTTTCTTCCTATTTTTGTCTTTCTCTCCTATTCAGTATATTTAAACATAAATGATGTTCTGTGTTTTGACTGAATGTATTAAACTGCATTATTATAATGAGGTGTAAATAAAAAAGAGATAAAATTGTTAAGTGTGTTTGTTTTGTGTTAGATATGCCTTATTTGTATCAAAATTGGTATTTTCTTTAGTCTGTTTCTCTTTTTTTCTCAGATTTTCTTTACTTTTAATCCTAAAATGTGGAATCCCTCAAAGAAAAATAAAAAAGATTTGGCATCTCAAGAAGCTCATCCTCCCAATCCTTATCAAATGTTTTCAATAACTAAATACATGCAGCAAAACGTGAAGAAAGGCCTCATTCTGTCATTGGCTGCTTGATTGACATGTGTGACAAAGATTCTGTGAGAATGAGGATGTGAGACAACACAGCGAGACAGAGAGAGCCAAGACCTCCAGGAGGAAGTCACTGTAGAACTGCTCCTCTTCATCAAAAACAGGAACATTTTGGGCTGTTTTTGTTAAAGTTGGCTAAAGTTGAACGGCCATTGAAAACACAAGTTAAACCACTAGAAGAACTTTGACCAATCAGGGACTTGGATTTGGTAGTCAGCTATGGATGGCGTTCTATTTAATTTATAGAAGTATCAACGGTTTGAAAAGTGATCACATGGAAGAACGTTCACCTTTTGTGTCTGGATGGAATCATATGACACCAAGTCTTTCATATTTTGAAACAGAGCTGTGAAAGAGACACATTACTAGAGTTTCACCTACTGTGAATACATGCACTAGTGTTGAGTAGCAACAGTTCAGTGTGAATACTATAGAGAACATGGTCAGTGTGTTACGTCACCTATAGAAAGTGATTTACCTCGGGCTCCAGCACAATGAAGCCAGTTAAGACGCCATTTTTCCATGATATGGGTGTCCAGATGACAGTGATTGGTCTGAGTTGATCTAGTCAATATTTCTGCTGTCACCAATCATGAGAGAGTCTGTTTGAAGACCACACCCACTTAAAGAAAGTCAATCAAACATTCACTCATCACATCAAAGGCTTCCGATTGGTCGGTTAATAACTTGAATAACTGGAAGAAAAAATGTTTATTTCTCATTAGAAGTTGGCTTTTGGCACCTTGGAGCCAGCAAGTACTTCCTATTTGGAGGAAGTGGGAGGGGTCAATCTGTCCAGTTCTCTATATACAGTCAACAGTCCTTTTTGTGTGGAGTTTGCCTGTCCTAATTCAGTGCAACACAGCACTGTAAAAAGTGAAACATTGGAGCAATTTATAAAAATTATTTCATTTGTTAAATTTAAATCTTTAAATTTTCATCAAATTTTGGATTAATGTTTTACTCAACTCAAAAATGTAATTAATAATACTAATCATTTTAAAGATAACAAATGACAGAGATTTTAATTAATTGCTCCAACGCTTCACTTTTTACAGTGAGAGGTGATCTGTTCAGGCTCACTCCACCTTTGCTCAACAGTAGTAGGATTGGCTCCAGCAACCTCGTGAACCCAAAAGTGATTCAGAGGGTTCTGAAGCTGGATGTAATGCAGCTAAATGTGTTGAAACCCTAATTAAAAATAAAAGTCACCTGTTTTTTGTCCTCCAACAGACTGCAGTCCAGCATTTTCTTCTTTATGCAGAAGTTTGACTTCAACTTGATTTTTTTCCCCCCAACTTTAAGTCCACGAGGGTTACGAAGGCGGGTGGATTGCTGGGCTTTGACTCATCTGAGCATATTTCAGTTACACTAAATCTTATGAAATAATCCCGAACCCAGAGGTGATTTATTCGAGCAGCACAAAGGAAAGATTGTATGAAGATTACAGTGATGAAACAGTCAAATTTATTATCTTGACAGCTGGATGTTCCAGCTTCTTTGCAGCTGAGCCATGTAGATATTCTAGGGTGCAAACATGTCTAAGTACTTCTTCAGACTCAATTAAATCAGATACTAGTTAAATTAGCATTTTTATTAACGCGCAGGCTCAAATTTTTGTAATTTTAATCACTATTGGAAAGCTTTCCTATGAAGACAGAAATGAGGGTCATTTGCAGAGCAGCTGAATTAATCACTCAGTGTCACTTCAAATCTACCTTTCGATTCACTTCTAAGCTGGCTCTGTGATTTACATGTGCACGAGAATGATCCGGGTTCGTCAAAGGAGGGATTACGGGTGGCGCTGGGGCCGCACCCGCCTCCAGGAAACTCCAGCATCACAGATGACAGCCCAAGTCAGATTAGACGAATGCGGGTGGGAGGGGTTTTCAGAAGGCGGTCTGCTGGACCATTAACCATCCAAAGTTCAGCCACTGTCAATAAGAAGCTGCAAATCATTTGTACCTGTGGAGCCCGCCCTCCTGCCTGTGTGGCGTGAGCCGGCCTCCGGAGCGTGGGCAGTAAATAATACACCAAGAGAACATTAACCTTTAGTTGGGGTGTTAAGATGGAACCTCAATTAACAAGAGTAAATAATCCTTGTGATTACTTTTGGCTGCCCTTTATCTGGTACATAACCTAATTAAATGGACCATCCAAACATAAAAGCACATCTAATCAAGAGGTTTGCTGAGGCGCTGCGATATGGCTTTAAAATCCATGTGTTCCCGTCTGACCTTAACGTAACCTCACGTCCTAAAACTTCTGACAGAATCCAAATCTGACCCCCACATTCACATTATTAGAGAGATGCCTTCCAAGAGTGATTTGACCTTGTCTCGTTTCCTGTTCTTGCGTGAGCGAAGGAGGACGGGAAAGTGGGAAAGTGCTCTCCTCATCATTGAGACAGCAGCTACAAACCCCCCCGTCCTCACAACACGCCTCTGTCTTTGAGGAACGCATCTTTTACTTCTCGTGTGGATGGAAGAAATGGTTTGGAGACACGGATGGAAAGAGACCTTTACAGTCTATGGGAATTCATTCCTATAAGAGTTCTTGAGTTTGTTGGTTTTTTTTCATGAATGTGAGCTGAAAAATGAAAATCACTTGAATTGAGCAGCAGAATCAAATTAAAGAGCTGGACTTCAAACTGATTCTTGTAAATAAGAACATGTTCTTAACAGCTCACCTGGTTAAATAACTGTTAAATTAAGTTATATATATATTTATATATATGCTAGCATTAGCCGTCCATTAGGAAATTCCATTAAACATTAGCATAAAGCTAGCAGACTTTATCTTTATGCGCTAAATCTACTTTAGATTATATATCTATTAATCTTAAATCAATTTAAATCGATTAATTGATTTTTTTTTCTGTTGCATCCATGTACAGACCATTTGTTTTCCTCGTTTGAGCTGGAATCTGGATCAAAACTGTGACTGGATGGCTCTGATACTGTTCACCATTTTTGTTGCACCAGTGGGGTTGTGAGGGGCTGTAAACTAACTGGAGAGAATGTAAACAAAGGGGATGATGGGATATCAGTGGAGGCTTACTTCCATGCCAACAGTCCTCAGAGGTGAAATTCTGTTGATCTCCTGCCGCTCTACAGAAATAGTTTCCAAGAAAGCGAGACAAGGTTTTTGAATCTGGCTGAAAAAAAAATTAAAAAAGGCAAAAATATAATTAAAAGATGACTGGGAATGCTATAGGGGTGTAACGGATCACGGATTTTCCGTGGTCCGTACGGATCAGAGGCCACGGTGCGGGACACGTGTGTACCGCGGACCGCTCGAACACTCTACCCCCCATACGCGGACACCTCGCGCTAGCATAATTTAAACCAATTGTCCGTTCACATCGAATGGAAGCTCCGTTACGGGCTTTCCGGTGGCATCGCGGAACATTGTACGGCAAGCCAGAGATGTCAAAATTGAGCAGGAAAAGCTGACGCAGAAGTGCCACGTTTTACAGAAAATTATCATTTAAAACATTTAAATGTTCCCACAGTTAGTTTCAATAAAGCAATTCATACCCAAAAAATAATTGTAACTGTTTTATTTATGACTTAATTTTAAAGGATAATCCAGATAGATTTGGTATTTTCAACACTATTTCTAATCATTCTTTTCTCTTCGATTTGGTCTAAAAACATGTAAATATAATCAGAAACTACATGTTTTAGTATTTTGTTTGTGTTCAAAGTATAAATATGTTTTGTTTTAATAAATAGGCTTCAATGACCAAATGTTTTTTGTTGCATATGTAAATATTGTGTATGTGAAGTACTTTAAATGCTTATATGATTTAAAGCGTTTCCAAAAATTTATTTAGCTTTGATATTGTTGGGTTTTTTTTTTTCGTTTTGTTTTTTGCGTTTTTAAATTTTTTTTACTTTTTACTGATCCGAAAAATGATCCGAACCGTGACCCTAAAACCGTGACACGATCCGAACCGTGAGTTTTGTGATCCGTTACACCCCTAGAATGCTACAAAAATAGATCAAAAGATGATTTTTAAGCTCAAAGCAAATTTTGCTCTTCCCGTCCAACATTTTAGTTGTCGTCTCTCCTTTTTTCAGTTCCCTCCACCGCTTCCCCTTTAGCCCTCCTCTTTTTCTTCAGTCGATGTTTTCATAACTCCTCTCTCCACATCTTTTCCATTCGGTTGGCCCGTAATTCAAAACAAAAACTAATAAATAAAATCATAAAAATAAATTTAGTTTGCAAAAGGGGGTTTGTAAAAATATCCACATAAAACAGAGTCCCAGGGGTGAAAAATAAGATCTGGCTCTCAGCTTCCTTCAATCTGCTCGGCTGCTGAACAGGAGAAAAACTCATGACGGCGTCTGTCTGTCAGGCAGAATTGTTTCTGAACACTTCCTCAGATGGACAGTAGCTTTTTTTTCTGAGGGTTTAGTGCAGTTAAATTGGATTTGGTTTCTTTCTGTTTGCAGGTTGGAAGTGGTTTAAATAGGCCATAGGAAATTGACTCCATTTAACCTGAGCATTGAAATGTAGACCGTGTAATCAGTTCTCGTTCACATGTGGGCCAAGATAAGGCGGTTTTTATTTGTGTGTAAATCTATCCTGAGAGGCCTCATTCATGGCAGCGCGGCGGCGGCGAGCCGTGCCTCAGAGCGTCGGCAGCGAGTCCGCCCGTGTGTGTGGGTAGAACTGGTCCTTCGCTCCCGTCCCCACCCTCTGCCTCGGGATCTTTGTGTAATTGAGAGATGATCTGGGCACGGCGCACAAAGCGCGGCCACACCGCCTCAGGAAGTGAGCACAATAATCTTTGTAACAAGGCGAGGGCGCTTCTTCGCTCTCATGGCGGAAACAAAGAAACGTAACTGGAGGGGGAATCGTTTAATGATTTCTGTGAACTGTTTAATCAGAGGAGAGATTACCTTGGAAAACTTGAATCTGGTGTTTATCATACACGCCGGAAACCAGTCAAGGGAAAGCATCCTTCTATCCGTGTGGCATTTGCATTTCCATCAGCTCCGCCAGCGCCATGATGGCACTTTCACCAAAACTTGACTGCGGGTTGTCACTCCAGCCGCGTTCTCTTTAATTACAGCCTCCATGTGGACATATATGCATACAAATGGCTTATTTCCGGGGTGTGTAAGAAGGAGTTCATTTGAAAATGTACAACAAAACCATTTGTTCTCAACAAAACAGCACTTGCAGTGTGACAGATGATGCTCAAGTCTTATGAATAATTCTCAAATTCTATGCAATCAAGTTTTAAAGAAACCGTAAATCTGCTCTAAATGGCCTCGTTCATTACACCGCGGAGATGGGAGGGATACTAATAAAGTCTTACGTCGGAAATTGCCGCTGACTGGGAGAAGTTGGGCGCCGGGCTGATGTATGGTGCGGCGGGCTGTATGGTGATGGAAATGTCGCTGTGGCCTCGTTAGCATTCTGCTGTAACCCTCGGGCGGGCATGTCAGATTCCCTCAAAATTTACAGCTCAGTTTGGAACCAAAAGATTTTGTACATCATGGCTGTGGGGACCCCCGCTAATGAGAATGCTGATCTCAACTAGCAAGGTCTGCTGAGAGGAAAACGTTGATTAACAAACAAGTACAGATGTGAAAGGTTTGCGCAGGTCAAACAGAAGTAGCGCGTCGACTTCCAGCTTCCTTGTTTACATGATGTTAAGGATGACTCCTTTACGTACTTTAAGGTTCTCCGTCTGCCATGTCCAGAAGTGTCACTGCTAACGAGGACTATTGGAGTTTTCAGCGCCAACAAATCACTGTAATGAGGTCACCGTCCTGCAGTGTAACCCGGTCCCACTGTGAGCTCAGACAAAGGAATTATGTTTACATTTGTGATAAATCCAAAAGGCACGGGCTCTGCTGCTGAATGCACAAATCAGTAGTTCTTTTGTGGTAGAATTGGCTCTGATGATATGCGGGCACAAGTCAGTGAATGTCATGACACTGTGCTACTTCATAATCAGGGTTATTTTTGTGTGAATGCATTCAATGCATTCACACTATTGTTTTTCACCTATTTACGTTTTCTTCCGTACGTTTTTTGACACGTAAAAACTCAATCACACTTCATGCAATTTATGCAATCTTGGTATCAAAACGTTTGTCTCATTGAGGACATTACTGCTTGTATTTTTGGTTTTCGCAAATTTTACGGTTTTCGCGATTTCGCGCAATTTTTAGCCCATGTTAAGTAATGGGGAAATTTTTCAAATCGTTATAAAACTTTGTGCACTTTTGCTTTTTCAGCTAATTTGGCAACTTTTGAGTTTTTTTGAGCTAATTTTGAGTTAAGCTAACATATTAGCAACTTTGTGCTAATTCAGGGTTAAGCTAGCATATTAGCAACGTGTTAACTTTTTTGGCTAATTTGGCAACTTTTGAGGTTTTTTGGGCTAATTTGGAGTTAAGCTAACATATTAGCAACGTGTAGCTTTTTTGGCTAATTTGGCAACTTTTTAGGGTATTTTGGGCTAATTCTGAGTTAAGCTAACATATTAGCAACGTGTTAGCTTTTTTGAGCTAATTTTGAGGTTTTTTGGGCTAATCTTAAAGACAAATCTTTTGCATCTTCAGCAACCACATTCTGCAAAATGCATTCACACATGCATTATCGGAGGCAATGCACTTTTCTAGTTATTTTTGCATTTCTATCTCCGTGCTGTGTTTGTCCACCTGAAGCGTCTTTTTTTAAACGTGGACGGTGGATTTTCCTTCTCATCTCAACACCTTCAAGTCGCTCTTAAAAGAGGAAGTAAAAACCAATATTTTATGCAAATTGAGCCTTTAACACCGAAGCTCCAGTGTTTATGATCTTTGATTTACTGTAACTGTGTGAATGCATTCAATGCATTCACACAATTGTTTTTCACCTATTTACGTTTTCTTCCGTACGTATTTTGACACGTAAAAACTCAAGCACACTTTATGCAATTTCAGCAAATCTTGGTATCAAAACGTTCGCCTCGTTGAGGACATTACTGCTTGTATTTTTGGTTTTCGCAAATTTTACGTTTTTGCGATTTTGCACAATTTATGCTAATTTTTAGCCCTATGTTAAGTCAATGGGAACATTTTTCAAATCGTTATAAAACTTTCTGCACTTATGCTTTTTCGGTTAATGAGGCACCTTTTGAGGTTTTTTTGGGCTAATTTGCAGTCAAGCTAACACATTAGCAACGTGTTAGCATTTTTGGCTAATTTGGCAACTTTTTAGGTTTTTTGGGGCTAATTCAGGGTTAAGCTAGTATATTAGCAACATGTTAGCTTTTTTGGTTAATTTGGCAACTTTTCAGTTTTTTTTTGGCCAATTTGCAGTCAAGCTAACACATTAGCAACATGTTAGCTTTTTTGGCAAAATTAGCAACTTTTGAGGGGTTTTTTGGGCTAATTCTGAGTTAAGCTAACATTAGCAACGTGTTAGCTTTTTTGGCTAATTTGGCAACTTTTCAGTTTTTTTGGCCAATTTGCAGTCACGCTAACACATTAGCAACATGTTAGCTTTTTTTGGCAAAATTAGCAACTTTTGAGGGGTTTTTTGGGCTAATTCTGAGTTAAGCTAACATATTAGCAATGTGTTAGCTTTTTTGGCTAATTCGGCAACTTTTTAGGTTTTTTGTGCTGATTTTATGCAAAAATCTTCAGCATTTTCAGCAATCACATTCCGCAAAATGCATTCACACATGCATTATCGGAGGTAATGCACTTTTCTAGTTTTTTAATTGTTACGAGAATTCACAGGAATTACACTGATCATGTTAACGGTTGATAAGTTAAAGTATGTTTAAGAGTTTGTGTTTAAGCGTCACTGGTGTTAAAGGGTTAATTGACAGATCATAGCTTTTATTTTGAGGACTGAATCAGAAATAATAGAATAATAAAAACAGGAAGGAAAATTATTCCAGAAAAAATCAACTCAAACTTTAAATAACTTTGCTCTCCATAAAAATGTATATTTTGTCAAAAATTATACAATAAGCGCAAAATAACATCGGGCCATTAAAAACAACAAAATAAAATGAACTGGAGGGCCCTGACTTTGTCTTAGTTTGTCCAAGATGAATCAAAGATTCGTCTCTTGAGCTTTAGATCCCAAACCTTTTTCAGGCCACGGTCCAGTTTCAACTAGACTATATTTCCCCAAACCGGTCAGAATGGGGTCTAAATTGGCATTTTTAAGCCTCTGGTTTCTAAAAATCTATTTTTACGCACAAAAAACGGAAAACCTCAAAAGAACACATCCCGGACGAGCCCCCAAGTTGTTACGACTGGCTCTGAACCGTAACAAATAAAGAGGAGACGTTTTAGAACTCTAAGATCCAATCCTAATTCTTCCCTTCACCCTTTCCCTCCATCTGAAGGGGCAGTTTAAGTAAAAACGTGTCCAGGAAATGTATTTTTTAAATCTGACCGTCAAACGGCGGGATATAAAATCTTCCCCTGCGAAGCTAAACCGCGTCGTACTGAGAAGCGCTTTTCTTCTCATGGGTACACTCTGAACCACAGACGTTTACATTTAAATGTAAGTGATGACTTTTATGTTGTAACATGAGCTTTTTAAAGTTATAAAACTGCTGTTGTTATGTATATTCAAGCGCTGGAAGCTCCGCGCTAAAGCTAGCGGACTGACCATTATTGGTGACGTCATTGGCGAAAGTGACGTCCAAAATAGAGACATAATTTTTTCCTCCGTTTGGAGGGCAAAATGAAGTGGAAGGGAGAAAGGCTTGGGAGAAGAGAAGAATTCGGATTTGGCCTAGGTATTTTAATGTGCATAAGAAAAGCTAACGCAACAGAACAGGGAGGACGAAGAGGAACAGAGCTCCAATCGACTGATCTGAATCTGGCAGGCGGCCGCAGAAGAGTCTGTCCCAAACACCTTTAGGGTGGATCTTTAACCCCTGTCCTCTGATTGACAAACGCTTGCACTTGTGCAGAGGAGGAGAGAAGGAACAGATTTACACGGCACCAGGCTGTAACAAAAATGAAATGGTACTACAAGAAATTCGGTTTAAAATAGTCTAAAATTATCTGATTTTTTTTTTTCACTAGTGCTGGGTGGATCAATCTAACATATCAATATGATCGATCTCTAGTTGGTATTGAATCAATAACAGCCCGCCAATATCGATATTTGCAAATAAATAAATTGTTTTTCTAAAAATGCAACACTTTTTAAAATTATTTTTCTATCATAGTTACTTATTTCTTTTGGTTTGTAGACTCTTTTGCTTTCTTCACTTTTTATTTAGTTTAAAGTTTTTATTATAATGAACAGTTTTCAATTTAATTGAAAATTATGTCCTAATTCTGTTTCTAAGTAATTTAAAAAAGGGAAACTTACAAAAAAAAAAAACATTCAGGGCGATTAAAAACAATTGAGGTTTTGAGGTTCACGTCACATTTACAGAAAACATTGCAGTATTGACCAGTATCAGCTCAGTACCTAAATGTTCAGTACCATATTTAACAGATGATGAAGATTCAATAAAACAAAGTAGGAAACGTTAAATTATTTTTTTTCCCCATTAAAATGCTCTTATCAACACTCACTCACTTGGGGCCCACTGCTTTAGGGAGGAACTTGATACAAAATGCATTTAATTACATTCTAAATATATATTTAAACTAAAAAAGTGTGATCAAATTGGTTTGTTCACATTCTGTGACACCAGTCCAGAAAAAACTGGAGCTTTTTGGATTTTACTTTTAGGTTTTGACTTTAGCAATCATTTGATGTCACCACATCCATCAGAATGGATTTATTGATAGACTATCTGACTTAAGTGTTGATCATGTTAGTTGTTTGGGAAAGAAGATGGATCTAGAGTTGGAGATCCCAGGAGAAGAGCTCTAGAGGAAGACCAAGGAGGAGGTTTGTGGATGTAGAGGAGAACATGAGTGTGGTTGGTGTGAGTGTGGAGGATAGAGTAGAGATTAGATAGAGACGGATGACTCCATGTGGCAAACCCCAAAGAGAGGAGCCAAAGGCAACCATCTGCTCACCCTAACCCAGAAAAAACTGGAGGTTTATTTAGAAAAATGGGTTTCGTTTTGCAAAAATAAGATGAACAAAAGTAAAAACATAAAAGCGACGTGTGTAAAAGCATGTCAGCTCTCGGAGGTTCAGAAACAGAACACGACTGCTGGGAGTCTTCATTCTGATTTGATTTTGGTTTCCAGTTTTCCTTTTGACAGAAAACGCTTCCACTACAACGAGTGTGACAGCATTCCCGCATGGCAGTGTGCCACCCTCCGAGGAATTCAATAAAAATGGAAGTAGACAGGGGCAACAATGGAGAACATCAACATGCAGCAAACAACTGATCGATTATGATGTCATCGATGCATTTTTTTCTGATATTTTTCTGTTTTCACAATAGAATGACTCTGCTCTGCTACTCCAAAAATCCTCATATGATTAGCTTTCCATTATCACTGCACAAAGACTTTAGCATCTCCCATAATTAGAACTTGTTTCATTCACTTCATGCTAATATACAATGCTAACTCTTATACTTTATTGATATTTGTTCATCCTTTTCTATCTACTTACTGTTATACTACTAAACCAAATCTGAGACTCCATTTACCCAGCCATCATTAGAGTTTGGCTTTTTGTTTCATGAGTTTTGGTGATGGCATAAAGTAAGGCTGAAACCAAAACAAAAGTTGGTGCGTGGGATCAACAGAACCAAACCAGAACCCCATCATCTTTTCATGTCTGGTCCACACCCTGGATTTGGAAAAACGTTTGATCCAAATGCGCACAGTGAAGTGTTTCACTGATGAATCCAGACTATCAGTTGACACAGAAATTTAGTTCTTATAAAAAAAAAAAAGAAAGATATCAAAGAGGTACCTGGAAGTACACTCTTTGAATCTGAGGGTGACTTAATTTTGGTTATTTACATATGTTATTTGTTTATGTCGATGGAAATATGCTGTAACTGACCATGCTTGAAACAATGAATAAACTAAACTAAACTAAACTAAACTAAAAATGACGGGTTTTGTATTCTAGGGACTATTGTCCTCTGCAGCTGTAGTCAAATATCCTTATAGGTAACGTTACACAATGTATCTGTCAAAAGGAGATTCAAAGATGCACTAAAAATGCTGCATTTCCTCCAAAAAAGAAACTGGTGTTGTGTAAATGCCACTAAAGCAAGAACAATATTACCAAAAGTATTCCAAATCTTAACTCATAGAGTTCAATAAGATGTTGGTCCATCTATTACAGCTTCAGCTCTTCTGGGAACCACGAGTGTGTTTATAGGAATTCTGGAGCTTTCCTCCTAAAAGCACATTGGTCAGGTCACACTGATGTTGGTGAAAATGGTCCGGTTCTCTGTCTGAGCTCTAATTCATCCCAAAGGTCCACTATGGGGTTCAAGGCAGACGGTCCCGTTCATCCACATCAGACTCCACATCTTTATGGACCTTGCTTCTTGCTTTGTGCCCTCTGTTTCCTCAAGGTTGGCGGCTCAGAATTATCCAAAATATTTCCTGAAGAATCAAAAGTTCCTTTCATTTGAAGAACAAGCCCACACCATCATTCCTCCTCCACCCATACAGTCTGAAATGTGTTGTTTTCCTGTAACCCAGACGGATCCAGTGCCATTCAATAGTCCAGATCCACAGCTCTAGTGGCGGCGTGCTTTACATCACTACGTCAACTGCATTGCACTTGCTGGTGGAAACTCATTCTAAAGATTTGTCATTCATTCTTGTTTGTTTTCACACATATTTAATTTACACTTGATTATCTTGTAAAAAATATAAGGAATCTGGAAAACTTCACCAGGTTTTTACCTGTGAATCACACTGGTGGAGGTTTTGGATAAAGATGTTCTGGATCAATAGCAGGTCAGAGAATCCGATCCAATCAGATCATTCAAAGTGAACCATCTTGTATCCACAACAACAAATTCCTCCATTGATGGTGTGCCGAATGTCACAGTCGTAAGAAATGAGAATCTTTACACCTCCATTTCAGTCCAATTAATGGTGTGCCGAATGTCACAGAAAATCGTAAGAAATGAAAAAGAATCCGTGAAGTAAACCAGGAACACTTGATCAGACATGAGAGAGAATGGAAATCTGAGAACACTCTGGAAGACTTTTCATATTTTAAACGGCGAGCACACGCTGTACCTCGTGTAATTTAGACTGAGCCTTTAAAATGTTCGTGCTTGCACTGATCTTCTTCCTTGAGCACTCTGCTAAGAAGGGTAGGAAATGTGCATTACAACTAAGCTACTTAACCACAATGAATTAAGGCCTCACATTTGAAAATTTGATGCTGAAATTACTGTCATTATGGTGCATTATGTCTGAGCATAATGATTGCTTTGGGGCTGTTTGAAGACAAAGGTAAATTGTGGGGGGAGAGATATATTCAGAGAAAAAGTTGATTTGATGGATAATGACGACGTGTGAACTTCAAACCTTACTTTTAGCAGATATCATTTCCTGTCATTGTAATGGTTGCCATTAAGTGCCAGTTTTGACCGTGATTCTCATCGTGTTATCCAAGTTGTGCTGAACGGGGATTTACCCACGTCATAATGAGGTCATGTGTTTGTTTTGTTTTGTGTGTCACCCTATTGGGTGATCGGACTGTGTCGCAGCATGCGAAAGGACTTTTAATGGAGGTTGCGCGAGGCGCGAGAGGGCAGCCCGCCAGCAGGTGAAGGAGCGGATGATCGAGGAGTGGATGTACTAGCCGTTCTCGAGGTGGATTATATCATCGCTTGTTTGGTGCGAGAGAATCCGTCCCTGGAGCTGGAGTATTACTTTTTTTCCGATCGTCATCTTCCTCGTGGGAACGCGTTTCGCAAAGTGGACGAGACGGCCTTCCGACGGTCACGTGAGCTGGACAGACTATTTTCTTTTTTCCTTTGCTAGCAACAAAACCGGGAGAACTTGGGGTTTGGACTGTGGGAGTGTAAAGACTGTATTGTTTGTCATCCGTGTTGTTGAGTTGTCGGGGGGTTGATATGTGTGGTGAATTCGGGTTTTTTGGAAAGCACCTTTTTTCATAAGTATATAAACAAACGCTTGAGAACAGCAAAAAAAAAAAAAAAAAAAAAAGGTTTCTGTATTATGTTTTATTTTGCAACATCCAAACATTGAATGCTCCCATGCCCTATAGGAGGGCGATGTGACGTCCCCTCTAAATATGAGGAGCGATTGTTACATATCCATATACAGCGGCTACAACTACCAGATGGTTGTGCCAGCAGATCTCATCCCAGAATTTCTTTCTTACTACCATGACAGCCCATTCGGAGGTCATTTAGGTAGAATGAAAACGCTCCTCAAAATTTTGGATGTGGCTTGGTGGCCGGATGTAAGGAAGGATGTCTGGGCTTATGTGCGGAGCTGCCAAAAATGTCAACAACATAAGCCATCAAATGAAAAACCAGCTGGTCTGATTCAGGGTACTGATGTCAAGGCACCTTGTGAGATGATTGGTGTGGATTTTATGGGCCCATTTCCATCCAGTAAAGCACAGAATTCAATACTGATGGTGGTCGTTGACTACTATAGCAAGTGGGTGGAACTATTTGCACTCAGGGACGCCAAGACACCTAAAGTATGCCGCATCCTCAAGGATGAGATCTTCACACGCTGGGGTGTGCCAACATACCTCGTATCTGACCGTGGCCCTCAGTTTACCAGCCAAATCCTGAGTCAGTTGTGTGCTACTTGGGGAGTTACCCAGAAACTTACCACTGCATACCATCCACAAACCAATTTAACAGAACGGGTGAATAGAACATTAAAGACTATGCTGGCGTCATATGTCGAGGACCATCATCAAGACTGGGATAGATGGCTGCCTGAGTTCCGTCTTGCCATTAATACAGCAGTGCATGAAACCACTGGTGTGACCCTGCTGTGTTGACTCTTGGGCGTAAAATCCCAGGACCTTTAGAACGCCTTATTCATAAGACACCTACTCCTGACACATCTGCATATAACACACTGCATGCCCATACACAATTAGTAAAAGAGGTGGAAAGACATGTAGGTGTGGCCAAGGCTAGACAAGCCAGGTACTATAATGCCCGCCGTAAAGATGTACAGTTTGCGGTCGGGGATCTGGTCTGGATGAGGTCACATCCCCAGTCTAAAGCTTCTGCTAAGTTCTCTGCTAAGTTTGCGCCTAGATGGGTAGGGCCTGTAAGAGTAGAGAAGAAGTTAGGACCCGTCAATTACCAAGTTTGTGGGTTGGCAGACAAAACGAAACTGGATGTTGTGCATGTAGTAAACCTGAAGCCCTTTTATGGTGGTCCCGTTAAGCCTCTGGTGGGGGGGGGAATGTAATGGTTGCCATTAAGTGCCAGTTTTGACCGTGATTCTCATCGTGTTATCCAAGTTGTGCTGAACGGGGATTTACCCACGTCATAATGAGGTCATGTGTTTGTTTGTTTTGTGTGTCACCCTATTGGGTGATCGGGACTGTGTCGCAGCATGCGAAAGGACTTTTAATGAGGACAGGTGCGCGAGGCGCGAGAGGGCAGCCCGCCAGCAGGTGAAGGAGCGGATGATCGAGGAGTGGATGTACTAGCCGTTCTCGAGGTGGATTATATCATCGCTTGTTTGGTGCGAGAGAATCCGTCCCTGGAGCTGGAGTATTACTTTTTTTCCGATCGTCATCTTCCTCGTGGGAACGCGTTTCGCAAAGTGGACGAGACGGCCTTCCGACGGTCACGTGAGCTGGACAGACTATTTTCTTTTTTCCTTTGCTAGCAACAAAACCGGGAGAACTTGGGGTTTGGACTGTGGGAGTGTAAAGACTGTATGTTTGTCATCCGTGTTGTTGAGTGTCGGGGGGGGTTGATATGTGTGGTGAATTCGGGTTTTTTGGAAAGCACCTTTTTTCATAAGTATATAAACAAACGCTTGAGAACAGCAAAAAAAAAAAAAAAAAAAAAAGGTTTCTGTATTATGTTTTATTTTGCAACATCCAAACATTGAATGCTCCCATGCCCTATAGGAGGGCGATGTGACGTCCCCTCTAAATATGAGGAGCGATTGTTACATCATTATCCAACTCATCTTTTGTTAGCTACCTGAATAGCAATGCAGCTGAAAGTGATGTTTCTTTCTTTGGGTGTAAGGTGAGCTGTTTTTGTGCTTACAGAGAACATACTGAGGAAGTTTAACGTGAAAAGATTAAATTCCTTCATACCACTCCTCCGTGTTTGCTGGACTGAGAGGTGGATTTTTTCTGCAGACATCCCTTTGGCTTCAGATTTGTAGTTTGGGTACAACGGTTGTGAAATGAGAGAGTTAAGACTGATCCTGGTTGTTCACCTGTTTGAGTCTTATGGAAAAAAAAAGAATGTGGAGCTGAAAAACAGACAAATTGCTAAGACTGATCAAATTTGGTGGCAGTAGTAATTATTATAGACCTGCCCAATGGCGCAGTGGTTGGTGGTCTCGCCTTACAGCTAGATCTGAGGGTTTTTCCTCCTCCCACAGTCCAAGAACATGCTTCATGGGTTAACTCTAAAGGGGTCCATGTGTCAAGGGTGTACCCTGCCTTTGCCCAACAGTAGCTGAACCAACACATTCTCACTCTTTGACGTTTTGGGTGACACCAAGTCATCGTTTTTCGATTTACTGGCCATTAAATCATGGGTCCCCAACCTCCAGGCCATGAACCAGAACCGGTCTGGTATTGTGACACGTAGCACACCGCTACGCAGACCCAGTACCGGTACTCTAAGCCTAACCTGACACAGGACCAGATGCGGTACTGGAGCTGGTACCATATGCTGTATCGGGTGTGGTACCGGGCGTGAACCAGACACGAACGAGTTATGGTTAGGGTACCGGTATTGGATGTGTCCAGTGTGCATCCAGTACCACATCCCGAGGGTTGTGAACCCTTGATTTTAAGCACGTCAAAAAGTAACGCCGAAGGGTCTTTAACCAAACGAAAGAATGTGCTTCCTGGAAATGACCCTGAAGGCATAAAGGAAGTAATAAAAAGGATGGATGATCATTTTAATGTGATGATAATTAATAAAGCTTTATTTGACCAATGTCATACTACAGCTTCAGAAAAAAGTCAAACCAGCATAAACGTAGTGACAGATTGTTCAAACCAAAGTTTTCACCGAGGAAAATGATCAGAACTAACTAATTAACACTGTTGAGTTATTTGGACAAAACTCTAACTTTAAGTCGTCATTTCTGCACTGGATTGTAGGCCACGTCGTTATTAGTAAAGGTCTTTTTTTTCAAAAAGCTGCTGCATTACGTGAAACAGGAGTCAGAGATAAATCTGTCAGTCAAACTTTCTAACAGCGTTCTCAGTCACTCTAGAACTTGTTCATAACATGCTAGCCATGCTAGAAGCATTAGCACCGTTAGCTTGTTCACTAACCTGTAACTCTCATCCTTGACAAAAACACAGTCTGACACCGCTACACGTTGCCATGTCAGCTTATTCACGATAACACCCAAATCAAACATTTGGACATGTCTACCTGCAGAATGACTCCAACATCAATAAGTACAACCAGAATTGATCCATCATTTTTTTTTTTTTTTTTAATACAGTTTTTCTCAGTCGCTTCGGTGCGTTTCTCAGAACACTATTAACATTTGCAGTTAGTGCATTTCTCAAAACAATTAGTGCAAACTGCAAAACCTAGTGGATAACCTGCAAAAGCACGTCACATGCTCAAAACTGATAATCCATTCCTCAAAAGCAAGTATTCATGTCAATGAAACTGTCAGTGCCACCAAAATGAAAAGTCTTGACTCCATCTTTATGAACAAGATAGTCAAATGGCTTTGTTATGTTTTCACTATGACAGTTTATCATTTCAGTGTTTTCCATTGCAACAATATTTGGTGACACCTGAAAATGCTCAAGACAGCACTATGGTCTACTTATACAGTCATCTGAAATGTGCAGTAAAGTCACTGTAGATGTTAAACATAAAATCACCTTTTGGTAGAGCTGTGAACAATATACAGCACATGTAACAGTACAGTAAATTACTGTTTGCATACCTGTTTTCCCTACAGAATGTTTGAATTATTGAACTGACAGTAGTTCTTCAATATTGGTTGCACCCTTTGACCAGCCTCCTCCATGGTGAGGCCGTGATTGACAACATGGTCCACAATTGTAGCCCTTATTTCATTAGGAATCCGCCTATATCTGCCTCTTCTCCCTCTTCTCCCTCTCCCTTTCCTTTCCTCCCATCCTCACCCTCTTCCATTGACGATTCATAGGATTCCTCCATAATTGACAGTGAACAAGTTGTTTGTCGTTGGTTACAACTACTGTAAAATTGCACACACCTCCTCATGAGTGACAGCTGAAATTCACCTGAGATCAAATGTTCAATTTAGGAGACACTTTCAGGAAAAAATGATAAAGAAAGGTCCAGAATTTGCTTGACAGATGGCTAATATTTGACATTTGATAACTAGTTCAACAATTTTGAGTGTAATGACTCAAACAAAGAAAGTAAGACTATTAGTTTTATTGAGAACGACTATTCAGCATCCATAAGTATAATTAATTTTGACTGACATGACATGAGCAAATGAAAATGTCAAAAAACAGCAGAGAATGTATGGAAGCAACTGATTCATGTCCAAAATCATTTGCAGTTTGTTCAGAGAGAGCAGATCTTGCCACTATGATGTGCACAAAAGACTAAGTGTTGTGGAGGTTGAACTAATAGTTATGAGAATTTCAATTCTGATCTGAGAAACGCACCAAAGCGATTGAGAAAAACTGTAAATAAGGCTTTTAAGTACATCTTACTCTGACTGAATTTAGCTCTCAATCTTGTTTTGGAACCAGCCAAATTCAGACTGGATCAAGCCAAAATGATGAGTGTTTCAAAGTTTCCACACAGACTTCAACTTGAAAGTTTCATAAAAAAAGAAAAAAAAACCCAGAAAATGTACTGATGTACTGAATGTGACTCATTGTCTGATATGATATCTACTTACCATAAGTAATACTGTTAAACATCATTTTTGAATGCAACAAAAATGTTAATAAGCTAATATAAGAAACGTTTCTAACAAGATGAGAGCAGCAACATACCAGCTATAGCAAGAGGAAGATAAAATGCACTTTTTCCTCTCGTTTGTCTTTATGCAGAAGAGCAAGGACGCATATAAACGATGTCCAACTCCACTTTACTTAAATAAACATGTCAGCATTGAGCATTTGGTTAGGCTTTTTCTAGGTTTGAAAGTAAACTTTGCATTATTTTCCAAATGTTATTATGTCTTCAAACATCTTCTAAGACCATCATGGAGAAATTTAAAGATAACTTTAGCCAAATGTTATCATTTATGTTGTTGATTTGAAGCAGACATGAAAATGAGTGAGATATCATACAACAGATGAATGAAAGCGTATTCCTCGCATGAGTTTAAACCGACATGCGTGTGCAGAGACACACGCCTCTGTGAGTGGATGAAGGAGGAGTTTCTTTCATGTCACGTTGATTCCGTCCTCAGCTCAGAGACACAGAGAGGCTTCTGTAACATTTCCTGCTTTTAGTTCAATGAAGTGCGGTGGAACAGCTTCAGCAGAATCAAAGGATTTTCTGCATTCCAAGCAAATTGGAGAGAAGATTAACTTTTTCTTCGTGAGCGTTTGCAGTCATAGATGGTGCTTCTTACAGGTTGGAGACTTGCTGAAAGCAGAGATCGAAGCAACACACGCTCTTTAACTTAACCATTTAATCATCTATGCAGTTAATGTAACTAACATAATTCCGATAGTTCTATTGGTTATGCAACACAACGCTTCTCTCCACATCTGAATCAGCTGATTTACATTGATCAAGTAAACTCTTTGCTACTGTAAAGTGTTGCACATCAGAGCAAAGCTGCTTTTCTCTGAATCCATTGGATTTGCATTCATTGTTTCTTTTTCCTTTTTAATATTTGGATTTGTTCAATACATGATTAGATGATTAGATGTGTCACAGCTGGGTAAAGCAAACTAAAGATTTTTGGTTGGGTTATATGCCAACCAACCCACTGAGCTATAAAATCATCTCTGTGTTAATACTATAATAAAAAAGGTTCAATTATCTGTTTGTTCACTCAGGAAAAAATGTGATTTCATGTATCCTTTAAGGCAGGGGTGTCAAACTCAATTGCACAGGGGGCCAAAATCCAAAACACACCTTAAGTTGCGAGCCAAATAGGATAAATATTTATTGAACACACTAAAACTAAAATTGAAAAACTTTTAAACCATAACTTTTAACATAGTTATGAACTATATATATATATACCTGCAATAGTGTGAATGCTGTAAGCTGAATTTAGCTGCCGAAGATGCTAGAGCTGATAGCTGAAGATGCTGAAATTGATAGCTTAAGGCGCTAAAAGTGAAAGCTGAAATCCCTGAAGTTAAGAGCTGAAAATGATGAAGCTAAAATATGAGCTAAATTTCCCTAACAAACGAAAAATAAAAAATGTAGATTAGCCAAAGGAGCTAACAATTAGCAGAAAAAAATAGCTACATTTTAGAAGAGCCTAAAAAACTTTTAAAAAAGACTCAAATTAGCCAAAACAGCTAGCATGTAAATATTAGCCAAAGTCCAAAACAGCCTAAAAACTTTAAAAAAAATATCCCTAAATTAGCCAAAACAGCCAGTATGTAGCTGGAATATTAGCTAGAGTCCAATATAACCTAAAAGCTGAAAAAAAATCTGAATTAGCTAAAACAGCAGGTGTGTAAATATTAGCCTAACTCCAAAACAGCCTAAAGATACTTATTACATTCCAAAATAGTCCTAAAAGCTTATAGAGCGCCAATTTTAAAAACTTTGGAACCGTAACTTTTTAACCTAATTATGATTATTAAAAATACATGAATATTTTTCCAGAATTAATCAGCTTAAACCTTAAATGTATTTTAATAGTTTACTCTCCATGAAAATATATTTTGTCAAAATGATATAAGATAGAAATGAGCGCAAGATAACATCGGGTCATTAATGAGGGCCAGATCCGGCCCCCGGGCCTTGACTTTGACACATGTGCCTTCAGGATTCTCCAGTTGCTTCTTTGTTTTACGTGGCCAAAAACTACAAAATGCTAAATGTTTCATTTTACACAAATAACATTTTTAATGACCAACAACTATGTAATTAAATCCTATATATTTTTTTCTCTGTCAGATCCAAAGAAAGAAGAAAAGAAATGCCTTTTGTAAGAGTTTCACACCATCTCCACAGAGCACGGGTCGAACACAGAAGGGGCCATTAGGCCAGCCTCCGTCCTCCTTTGCAATATAATTAAGCCCTTCTGGATTGACCCCGCACCAGCTAAACCTCCACTATTTGTGATAATTAGTCCAGAATGTGAGCTGTCAACATGCAAAAATCGCGCCAGTAGGCCCAGAGTCCCATCACCTCCCCCACTGTGTTCAACAACAAGCACCTAGCCTCGGCCTCTGGAATGCATTAACTTTCCTCCTCTCTTTTTTTCCCTCGGCGACTCATGTCAAATCCAGGTCCCTCAGAACAAAATCTTAATAATTAACTGGCAAATTTTAACATGATTGCTTCTGACACACCTACTCTGGTAATTATTGCTTTGAGGCCGTGTGCTAATGAAATTAATGCAATCATTGCCCCAACAAATTAGCATAACTCACACAAATGGCCCACATCTGAGGAGCGGTTGCAAAGACGGGAAACAACGTGCAAGAAAAAAAAACGGGATAAACAATAGAAAAGAGAAATGTTTGGCATACCGAGGAGCGGAGCGTGATCTGAGCTCTTAATGACTAAAACCTCTTAATGCCAACCAAGGATGATTGCTGTAATGCATCACAGAGTGAAGGCAGCACACACCAGATGATTATCGCTATCATTAGAGACATAGCTGATCTACATATACATCTCTCTGTGGACAAATATTAAACGGCCATGCCACTGCAGACATTAAAATGTTATTATACTAATGCATTAAGTTACTGCCACAGAGTTCACATCAATAAACTCTGGAAGTATCTCCACCACCTTTTTGGTAATTGACAAGCATGGGCACCAGTCCTCAGCCGTGACACTGTTCCCTGTTAGTGGCCTCTGAGAGTGGGACTTCTCTGACGGCCTCACTGTCTGCCCCTAATCCCCGATGATGATGGTGATGATGCCATCAGTGCAGTGTTGGAAGGCAACAGTCAGGTGAAGTTGCTGCTAAAGTGCAGAAAGCATCTCCTCACAGCTACAAGAAAAGCAGAGACAGTCGTAACGAGTAAAATCCGGCTTTGCCTGCAGCCAAATGCTGACAGCGACTGAGACAAACAGGGAAATGGCCTCCATTTAAACAAATGCGCCTGACATTCTCACCTACAGGTTAGAGTCTGCGGGTTAGCGTGACACCGACCGTGTCTGAACAAACAGCAGCAGCACTGAGTACATCTCTCCAGCACTCCACCGATTGCTTCACATGAGTATTATGAAGGTGTGCCCAAGTCTTCTTCTGTGAAACAGCTTGAAGGCATGAAGTGCTTCTGAAGATTCTCGAAGTGTAGAAATTTTACAGAAGTTAAAAAAAAACGTGGGCTTTTCCACCTCTTCAGCATCCTTTCAGTACTTAATACAATTTGGTATCAAAATTGTTGGTTGCTAAATAAAGCTAACAATCTCAAAACGATTTTAGTAAAAGGAAAATAAACTCTATAGTTTTTAAATATTTACAGTTTAATTAGATATTAAACATGTTTGGTTTTATAACAAGTTTATAAACACAGAATGTTAAAGAGCCACTCCATTGAAAATTGTGTTTTTGTTTTTTGCGGCATTTAGCTTCATTCATACCATGATTTTCTTAATCCTTTCAGAGTAAAATATATCAATATTTATGATCCTTTGGAACACTAAAAAACAAATTCTCTAATCGTCTGCTTTAAGGTCTCCATTAAGATAGGGTCTTAAAGGAGCCTGATCACCGCTCGCTCCATGAATAAAATTGGGTGTTGGTGTTAGACTGGGGGCGGTGCTGTCAGAGCAGACTGTCTCACTCTGTGACATCAGCACGGGAGGACCCACTTTTGTGGGTATGGGAGGGGCTGCTGTTGAGAGTGCAGGTTTTAAGAGGATTACTCTTAAATGCATGAACGGATCAAAATACTGCTTTGGGATTCTTTATAGTGATGAATCTTCAGTATAATACACTTGAAAGCTGAAAAGTAGAATTTTCATAGTAGGGCCCTTGAAATAATTAAGAAAAATGGAAATTTCATTTCAAGTATTTCTTTACTAAAATCATTGTGAATCAAGAGTAGATGAAAAAATGCAGTTGGAGAAAGCTTGTAGCTGTGATGTAGATGCTAGAATCAGCGGTCAATAAGCTCCCTGCTCTGCTCCATTTTAATGCATCCACATGTAAACAAACAGATCCACATCTGTCTTTGTTTTCCTCATTTTAACTGGAATCTGGATCTATACTGTACAACTGGATGCTCCGATATTGCTCGCCATTTTTGTTGCACCGGTAATGTAATTTGAAATTGTGAGGGGCTGTAAGCTAGTGGGAGAGACTGTAAATACAGGGATAACAGGTAATCTGCACCAACAGTCCCTCCCACAACTAAAGACACTGTCCAAGAAAATTCCGTTTTTTTTTTGACTAAAATCTGCATAATAACAATTAAAAGACTCCTGGAAACACTTTTACAAAAGGCCAAAGAATGACCGGAGTGGAACTTTAAGAAACTGACATGATGACTTTACCAGAACATTGTTCTGATTAGTAATAGCTGTGAACGTTACTGTTCTCTTTGAACCATCATCAACCTCAACCATCAAAAATCCTCGTGAATCATTTCCTGGAGAGACGTTCACCTTTCTACTTTTCCTATTAATCTACGTTCAAACCAGTTTTTCTAATTAATCATTTGCTTTCTTTGCGCCTCCTCCACCAAATCAATCGTTGCTTGTTCTGCAGCCGTCTCTGATACGTTTAGAATCCCCCCAAAACTCGTGCAGATTCCTCACCAGAATGTTGTTTGACGTATGCCACCGCATAAAGTTTTAACGCTAAACTACAGTAATTATTAAGTCAATTGTATTAGTAACTTTAGTTTAATTAAATTTAGTATGGCAAGTTTTTAGAAAAAAATAAACACATTTCAAAATAAAAAAAATAAAAATCAACATAAATTTAGTCTAACTAAAATCTACTTGAAAAATAATTTGATTTTTCTAAGAATTTTACATCAAGGTCAAGACTCTTTGGGAATATATTGGTTTTAATCTATTAGCCCCTCCCCCTCCGGAGCACATTTGAGTCAGTCCAGACGGCACATGGCGCAGCTCTCGAAGGTAAAGGAAATTAACAGAAATACTTTTATTTAATTATTTTTATCAAAAGTTATATTTCTTACTTGAATTTGCTTAAATTCGTCTTTAGTTTGGTGTTTTTCAGTTTGTCCCATGTGGAAAATGCCAGTCAAGCTAATTTGCTAGCCAACCCCACTTCACATTCCCAACATTGTTGAAATTATGGGTTTAATGTGCAGAAAGTGTGAAAACGAGTGCTCGCTATTGCATTTTTTGAAATTCAGCTGCAGCTAAGGTAAATCAGCTAGTGGGCACGTGTTGCCGAGCACCACAGATGCACAATCCACCCCTACGAGCTCTGATACATTTCGAAGAAGCACCATGCTCGCTGGTTTTGGTTAAGCATGCGCGCATGTGGGGTTTGGGGTGTCTCAGAGCCATGAGTTTGATTCTGATTGATTTCTTCCGCAGCGCCGCTAGCTCTGCTTGATTTGACTCAGCAGTAACAAGCAGAGATTGTTTAAGTCAAACATTTTCTTTCTTTATTTGCCTGGTTACCAAGCATTAATCACCACTTCTTTAAGATCTAGATTAGTCTATAGAGCCTTTTCACAGTGACGTCAGATAAATTGGCGACCATGGTTTGAAAGGTCGGCATTTTTAATAAAACTGCTAATATTAAAGAATTATTCAAATTTGTATTTAGTTTCGTGAACAATCTAGAGAACGTTTAAAAACAGGGGTCTTAAAGGAGCCCGGCTCTCTGAGAGACCGGCGTCTAGAGTAACAAACACCTGTTAGACCCGCGTTTATAGAGACCGCCCACTATTGAAGGAAGTCCAGTTTAAAGTCAGTGTGTTTACAATACAATCAATTGTTCTTTCTGGGGATTTGGATCAATAGAAGTTTTAACATTTTTAAGAAAACGAGTCATTTTCAGACATATGATACTCAGTTATCTTATCTTCTTTGAACTAACACAGTTCAGTGACATCATTTCAGTTTCTGAATCCAGTTCAGCACTCAGAATGTTCTGTCATTTTTCTTCATTTTTTTTCAATTTTAGATTTAATTCTATGTATGAATCTTTCAATAATGGATCACCTTGATCAAGTCAAGTAGCTTTTGTATATCTGTGAGAGTTCTTCAAATATTTCTAGTAGATTTTATCTTAAGTAAACAGCTTTTATTCTCAGTCTTCATGTTTGTGTTTACTACAAACAACACACATTTTCCTGGTGTTTGCTTGAGTCAACTTTACTGGTCTTTTTTAAAGGACTTTACCGTATGTGGATATGGTTTGACATGATTCGAAACTTCTCTGGACTAAAGGATGGAGAACCACAAATATGTTGGTCTTAACCCTTTAACACCTGAGGCGTCGCCGGTGACGCTAAAACACAAAATCTTTAAAATACTGTAACTTTTCAACACTTGCGCCACTTTTCTCCTTCAGAATCGACTGGAATTACGTTGATCCTTTTAACACCGGAAAAGTTACAGTAAATCAAAGAACATAAACACTGGAACTCCAGTATTAAAGGGTTCAAAACATGATCCAAGCAAGTCGATTAGTTCTTTTTTAAATGATAAGCACTACGAACCTACAGTTTTTGGTAATGGAGTATAGAATGGAACACAGGGGGAACCTACACAGATCTCCAGAGGGTGTTGTGTCGGTTGCCTGGTAACAACTGAGCTAATGAGGTCAGATGGAGCGGTAGCAGGTAACGCTAGTTAATTTCCTCAGCAGTGACACGGGCTGTGTTTTCATGAGAAAATAAACCCACTAACACTCAGGAATAAACTTTTCTGACATGGACAGACATCTGTAAGAAATCTGTGAATGAGCTTGATTCTGCTGTCTGTGGGAGGGGCTGAGTTACCAGCGTCATCAGACAAATGTTGAAGGAATGTGAATCTCCTTGATGCCTCAAACGAGTTCTGCTCCAAAATAACAAAATTTAGCATCTAAGTGAAAGTCTTGTTGTTGTTGATTTACTGGAAATAAATTCAGGCGTCAAAGAGGTTGACTCTCCAACTTTCCCATCAAAATGGCTGCGTCTTTGAGAAAAGGTGCTAAACAGCCTGAAAGCTTGTTAAATATCAACCAAATATTTTGGCTTTAAAGCACTTCAGGGGTGCAGAATGGAAGACAGGAGCATATGTGTAACACAAACCCGTCCTGGTTATGATTGCTGAGGCACTTTATGTGTCCAGTTTTTTGATTATTTTGTTATTTCATGTTTACTATTCTCTCTATTGCCATTATTTTCATTGTTTTACTTTTAAGTTGGTAAATCTAGTGTAGTTGAAAATGCAATGTGATATGTGCCCCACTTTTTATTATGTTCATAAATTATATCTTATATTATATTTGTTTCCCTAAATAATTCAGTTTCTCTTGTTTGCAGACGATACATCAAATTTCCACTCTGGTACAAATTTACCTAAACTATTGGTAGCAATAAAGAAAGAAATGGGTGCGATAAAAAATATATTTTCTCAAAAGAAGTTCTTTTAGAATTTGGAGAAAACAAAGTTCATGATTTTTTATTGCCAAACAGATGAAAATTTAACACTAAACATTAATCAAATTGACATTTGAAAAATAATTCATTCATTCATTCATTCATTCATTTTCCATGCCGCTTTATCCCTTTCGGGGTCGCGGGGATGCCGGAGCCTATCCCGGCTGCTGATGGGCGAAGGCAGGGTTTACCCTGGACAGTTCGCCAGTCTGTCGCAGGGCCACATTCGCACACACAGTCACTCACACATTCATACCTAGGGACAATTTAGAGTTGCCAATTAACCTATGAAGCATGTTTTTGGACGGTGGGAGGAAGCCGGAGTACCCGGTGGGAACCCACGCATGCACGGGGAGAACATGCAAACTCCACACAGAAAGGTCCCAGTTGGTGTTTCTGATCCCCCAGCCGGGATTTGAACCGGGGCCTTCTTGCTGTGAGGCAAGAGCGCTAACCACTGCGCCACCGTGCAGCCCCATTTGACCACATTTGAAAAATAAGAAAAAAATAAGAAAAATAAAATGTCTTGGGATTATCTTGGATGAAAAGTTAAAATGCTAAAGTTTGCATATTTAGAAATGTTATTATTTATGTTGAAAGTCAAATTATAAGCTCTCCCAAACATCAATTAGTTTTTTAATTTGTTTCAGAAGATCATAGCAACAGGAGGAAAAATAACCTTTAAGTCCCATTTGCACACACAACTTTGAGACAGACACACACAAAGGTTTATGGAGTCAATCTATGGAACTCACTGGACTCTACAAGAAACTACTAGCATAGTTGCATTAAAAAAATGTTTAAAGATAGTATTTTCCAGAGTATAAGTCGCACTGGAATATAAGTCGCAAGAGCAGAAAGTCTCTAATCAAGAAGAAGACAACCATGTTGAAGTAGCTCTGGAGTATAAGTCGCAGTTTTGGGAGAAAAGTTTGACGTTTCAGAACAAATCCGCCAAGCCTAGCGTAGCTAAAAAAAAAATAATAAAATAAAATACAGAAAGTAATAAAAGAATACTAACCTGTTGATCTGTGTTAGAAAAATATCAAAGTTTAAGAGGAAAACTATCAGATTCTCTTCCATGTTTGCTTTGGACGACATTCTTCTGTCACTGTCAGTAGCAAATACTTCAGATGGAGCGCCCTCTAGTGGTTGTTAGTGGAAACAATCGCTAAAAGACAACCGGTGTCCACTGGGAAAATATGCAAGTATATAACCCTTTTGATGTCTAAACAAATAAAAATAAAACACAAAGAAGTCACACCCCTGGCTAAACTATGACACAAACTATCACTTATACTCCAGAAAACACAGTACAAGTAGGAAAATTAACAAGGACAATACACACATGAGCTACTGACCGAGATGGAGTAAGGAGAGAATAGAAATGTTACGTTTTTAAAGATTTGTTGTTTCTGGTGTTTATAATGTCATTTTTTTGCTTAAAGGGTAACCAAACAGGGAAGTTGGACGACTCCACCCACAACTGAAATATGAAAATCCAGTCAGAGGGGTGGAGCTTAAAGGGGCGAGTGTTATCATTACTGGAGCTGCAGATCATGACGTCAGACTTCTGGACTTTCATGGTTTGACCAATCACAAAACTCAACTGTAATACCTCAATTCAACCTGCAGGGGGAAGCACAGAGGCGTTTTTTTCTATATTTTCAAGAATTAAACAGTTTAATTTATCATAGATTTACCAACAGACAGCACTTTTAAAGCCCAATTTATAGAGATTAACAGCCAAAAAAAGTTGATGTAGGGTTTGGTTACCCTTTAAGTAAAAGAACCAGACGATATAAGAATTTTCTTCATTTTGTTTCAATTGTTTAAGTCGAAAGAATGAATAATGCGTGTTTCCTTGTAAAAAGAAAAAAAAAATCATTAATTAACTCATTCAATGTTAAATTGATATTGAAGAAATTATTCACGAAATAACTGCTGAGCAATTAATTTAGTGGATAATGAGTCCAATCTCTGTAATGTCAATGGTTGTTTTTCCAGAATGAAAGGAAAACAGTGAAATTTCTTCACATCCTCCTTTTACTTTTATAAACAAACAGCTGAAAGGTGCATTCATGGATCAGAAAACAGCCTCAAACTCCAGGCCAGTTGTTTTTTTTTGACTGAACGGAAACAAGCTCAGATTCATGAAAGAATAATAACCGTCACTGGAGACTTGCTTTCGCGGTAAATGCTTCATTTGGCTTGTGTGTGCATGATTCCATGTTTAAAATACATTAAACTCCTGAAAGGTCATCCTCAAAGTTACTGTGACATTTCCCTCCACAGAATGGATCGCCCCCATGCACGGGCACAGGGACGGACAGCAAACCCACAATAAATAAAACACTCAGCAGCCAGCTTGTGATGCTCTGACCCACGGCACAAGCATGAATACAGGCAACACATCAACAGCGCCCGTCCTAATCTGAGATGGTTAGTAATGTGGCCACCTTATCCAGCATGCAGCCCCATCTGTGATGACACATGAGCTCCACCATTTCACAGGAATAAGCCCGAACACCCCTCACAATGTCTCATTGGAAAATTTGCATTGGGAACGTAAGGCAGGAAAGCATGATTAATTTCTGCTCATGAAATGAATACAGATTTTGTCATTACATGGCTTGTATCCTTTGCCAAACATTGTAATGTTTCACTCTCCGTCCCCGCTGCAAGTGTTCTGCAGCAATAATAAGAAATAGAAGACAGCTTACAGCTCATAAGCAACAAAACTGCTGGTAAATCAGCTAAATCACAGAGCAAAACAAAGAGCTGATTGCTCATTAGTATTATGGATCTGCTCTGGTTAAAGCTGCTCTGTAGAAGGCAGACACTGTTTAATGGCTTAAACACTTTCTATGTAAACTCTCAGTGCTGACTTTTAAAGAATGAGACATCATCTTTGTTGTTTTTTGTTTCTCCAGCAGGCTTACCTTGGCCTTACAGATGATGCACTGCAGCCTGTCGGCACACCCACATCCCTGCAAGGGAACAGCATTTCATTAAGAGTCATTAAGAGACAAAAGCAGCTTCTCTCTACGAATGACATGAAAGAGTTGCAAATCTTTTGTTTGTGTTTTGATCAATAAACTAATTATGTTTGCTGGGCTATATTTAACCCAAATGTGTGTTATGTGGAATAATGCTAATTTAATTACACTGGTAAAAGCCAGCATAGTTGGCTGGCCTTGGGGAACAAAGGGAAAATATAACTCTTGAGTGAAAAGCACATTGTTGTTTTCTGTTTTGTTCTTGTGTTTTGTACCTCGGGGCCAGTGCAGCCGCGGCAGTTACATAAATAAGAAGTCCTTTTC
Organism: Oryzias javanicus; assembly: GCA_003999625.1. Taxonomy (NCBI): domain Eukaryota; kingdom Metazoa; phylum Chordata; class Actinopteri; order Beloniformes; family Adrianichthyidae; genus Oryzias; species Oryzias javanicus. Next base: position 36,079,151 of record CM012440.1, on the reverse strand, counting down.
TGATGCATGCTCAAGAAACGAAAAAAAAAAAAAAAAAGCGCCAACAATCTGCTGCTGAGGATGCTAATGACAACAAATAAAGCAAATCCTCTGCTAATATGCATGACATGCTGAGGAACATTTTGATACATGGTAATGGCAGATAATTACAGAAAGCTACTATTAGGCAGAGTAATTGTGTAAAGAGGAGCATGGCCCCTGGCTCTGGTGTGATTGCTGCCGGTGTTGGACTGATGAACAGAAACCAGGTCTGTTTGCTGAGACGAGAATCGTCGGGAAATGCATTAATGCTATATTTAACTTCTCTTATTTGAGCTGTTTGGAAACACAAACGGCGAAGTGTTTCCCATTAAGTCAACCTGCATGTCTGAGTGTGTCTGCCAGCCTCCGAAGCCTTTTGGAAAATGACGGCTACACGCTTTGTATTTCCTGCAGCTGTCGACGGCGAGGCGCACCAGACCGTGCTCGGCTGGTGCAGTCCTCCCGCGCCCTTGTACATTAAGCTGCCGGGGCTTTCACCCCTCCAGGAATGAGCTCCCTATAATGAGGGTCAGGGGTCAAAGTGCTGCAGCGCCTGGAGGCCGGGATCTCCCAGGCACACTCAGTCACTGACTTTGTCCCTATATTTAAATCCTGCCTCTGGACATGTTTTTAAAAGGGCATCTCCTAACTAGTTCCCAGTTACTAATTAGTTTTGTGCCGTGCTATTTGTCTTTGGGAACCCGGAGGAGGAGGAGGGAGCGGCAAAGAAGACTTTCCGGCTGACCACCATCCTTTGGATCAGTGTTGTGAATGCTTATTTTTATCCGTCTCTCGTTACGAAAGTTGGATCCGGCGAACGTTTGCCCGTATTTCCCACGTGGGCCCTTGCCACGTGTGGGATCCGTCCCAGCAGGCTGGCTCTCTCACGACTCAAATTATTATTGAATTACATTTTCTGGTTTCATAAAATGCGGTTAAGAGGCACTTTGGACATATGTGCCTGACCTGCTTTCCAGAGACGGCTATCAGAGCAAAAGTGACAGGTCAATTGCTGATTTCTGTTCCATAAAAAGGGGAAAGGGGCTCCCTACCCCGAGCACTCTAAAAGGTCGCCTGATCGCTCTGTCTGTCTGCTGTTCTCGCACACATAAACCAAAGTGGTCTGGTAGCATGGGCTCATCGGAGAGTGCGTTTGTGCGTGCCTGCTTCATGAGCTTGTGTGTTTGTCTGTATGTAATTGTATAGTGGGAAGACACACACTTAATGGAAGTGCCTCTTCACTCTGACAGCTGGGTGGTGCAGATGAAAGGTCTGCTGTAGCTTTTCGTCTGCCACTTATCCAAAGCTTGCAGGAATGCATCACAGGAGACACATTTTACTCTTAATTAATATGCAGGGGCTGGAGTATAAACACACAAATGGAATGAAGGAGGGAATTTTTCTGTTTGACTTATTGATGAAATCAAAATTCTGGGATTAACTCGGAAATGGTTTGTTTATGAGCAAAAATAATATTTGGCCATGCCTTATTCCCAGAACAATAATGGTTTACTTTGCTGCATTTACTCTCAGATTGATTTACTTCCAACGATCTCCACCAGGTTTCTAGATCGCCGCCCTGACTGGTATCAGAGATCTTACAGCTTTGAGGTGCTGACAATGGAGGTGAAAGCGTGGTCCACCAGGACGCAACGCCCCCAGCCTCCCTCATTAATCCCACATGTAGGAGTCGGGGACCCTTCTGACTGTGGCCTTCCCAACAGACTCTCCCAGCACCTTCGGGACTTCTGAGTTTGTCCGGCCTCCTCCTCTCCTAGCCAATGCGGCTCTACATCGGGTGGTGTTCTGTGGAAAGCTCCGCCCCCTCTTCACTTAAGTGTCCAGGGATCATGGTCGGTGGTGAGATGACAGAACTACAAGGTTTGACATTCTAACGACTGTATAAAAGAGGTGGACTGAATGGCCCCGCCCCCCTGGCATTCCAGGTAGTAGAAGAAGACAAAATCCCATAGACTTCTGAAGAAAAACAAACAGCTCATTCCTTATATTTGTTGAAGTAACTATTCTAGCTCTGATAACTTTTTTTTTAACATATAATTCTATTTTTATCCTTTTTGTTGTGAAAGATATTTGAGTTATAAACTGACCAATCAGATGCCTCAGTAAAAGTACGTGGTCTCACGTCAAACGTTTGACAGATTTCATGTAGCTTGCTTTCAGGGATAGGGGTGTGGCCTTCCAACAAGCTCTCTCCTGATTGGCAGAGAGTGGATGCCATAGAAATAAAAGTGTGCGTTTGAGATCATTGCAGTGCATGTTGGGTAGTTTTTGCTCTGACGTCACTTGTCAATCGTCAATACGTCGCGGTGCAGGGCGCCTACCTCGGCGAGTGCAGCTGGAAACATGGTGCTGCGCTGGCTGCAAACCGGCCAGACGACTACAAAACAATGCATTGTGGGAAACGGTGTCCTGACAGTTCTTGTAGTTGACGGGATGTACCAGGCAAGGCGCGAGTCATCTCAAACACACTTATTGATTCGGACCAGCTTGAACCAATCACTGCTGACTGAGGATTTCTGGTTCCAACATGGTGACGTCTGTGTCGCTAAACCATTCCAACGCAATTGTTCCAACGGAATTAAACTCCAGAATGGAAGGGAGTTCAACTCTCCTGAGGAGTTGATTGTCAGATTGTCATAAAGCGCTGAAGGGCCCCTGAGCGGTCCGGTCTGGTAAGGAGTGGTACGGTCCAAGTAATTCTGTTCTTCAGTTGCATGCATGGTATAGACCGCTAGCGTATCATTGCGTCGTTGTGTGACGGCTAGAAAAGCAACAACATGAAGGTCAACCAGCAGCTCGTCTTTTTCTTGTTTTCCTTTTCGTTTATAACAGGAATTTATTGTTGTTTGAAAGAAGATTGCCATTGGCTAACAAGAATACCGCCGTAAAGAGGAAAACGGAAATGCTAACTTGGGGTATATTGGTGCTTTCTAATGTCATCATCACTTCGCCCAACCTTTCTGCCCTCGAGAGGTACGGTTAGGTATCGTTCAATGGGTCCATTTTACAATGGAAATGCTCAAAATACTGGACCAGACTGCTCAGTGGAAACAAGGCTTCCTGATGCCGGTGGGTCTGTGAGAAGTGGAGATCCTGTGCAACTTTTTGGGCTTTGCCAGGCCAAAGCCACCAGGCTGTTTCTTGCAAGCCTCTGAAAAGTCAGTCCAGGCGATAGAACGCATCTTGATTGTAAGATACTTTAGAATCATTCTTAGTTTGGTTTGTCACAAACAAATTCTCTTCTCTACCAGGAGTATTTCCCACAGGCAGCATCATAACCCATCGATTCACTCAAGCTCTTTACCTTCACACGCCCACCACTACCACTGTATTAAGGTGGTGGTTGATGGAGGTGAAGGCGTACAAGGATCATAAAAATGCATAGGTGTAAGAATCTAAACACCACTGACTTATGTATGGGTACAAGTGAAGGTTCAAAGAGGACCTGAGAGGTTAATGAGCTGTTCTCCTGTAGGTGACAGGTGTCGGCTGCATGATAGCCTCCTGGATTTCTGCCAGTCTATTATGAGGCACCTTTTAGTGCGTGAGCCTCTGATGCATTATCATTGTTACAAACCCTCATTAAAAGTAATTGGTATTTCCATGTGAAATGTAGCTCATTAGACAGCAGTGTTTTGTCTCAATAAGGAATGCCAAGGAGGTATTTATTTGCCGTTAGAAATCCAGCACAGATGTTTCCCCTTTCACATTTTGACAAGTAGCTGATGAGGAAAAACAGCCAAGCTTAAATTCTAAATATCAAGGTTCCCCACGCAGGACGTCTTCCTCACCCTCTGGATCCATGTAGATAGACACACGTGATGGGCAAGTAAATTCTTGCAGTCGCAGAAATTCCTCAGAGGGTTGCTGGATATTAGTTCTCCATCCCTGCATATGAAGCACTCTGACATCTCTGTTGAGGAAGAGGAGAGGAGAGATGTTAGGAGCAGTTTCACACTGAATCAAAGGCTAATCCCTGATTCGCTTTGAGATTCATGTCAAATAGTCTCCTGAGTACAGTGCCTCCTTTTTTCTATCATGGTGTTAAACACATACTGTACAACTCCCTTGAGCATTGGCCTGTTATTTTGGTCCCGGTGGGAATGGGATAGAGAAGCTGGGCTTGGAGGTAAGTGCAGCAGGTCAACAAAATGAACGGCGTGATGAAAACACGACGCGTGACCTAAAGAATTCAGTCCTTTTTGTAATGAGCTCATCCCTCTGTCCCTCCCTCCATCATAAAAAACAACCTCCTCACCAATCAAATAGAAAATAAAGCAACCAACATCAAATTTCAGTAGATTTTTTAAACCTTGACTGAACTTAGCGCTTTTGCTTTTCATAAATATCCAGATTTTGAACTTGGAGGTAAATTTAACAACACTCCCTTAGCAGCCAGCCTTCAGTGGTCATTTAGGGAACTGCAATGTGTCTGAAAATGTCATGTCACAGAAATAAACAAAGGTTTAAGAGACTTCACCATCACCGATAACACGGAGCACTCACTCTGCTGCTGGAAGCAAATGAAAAACTTCAATACCACATACCTTGTTCACTAAATGTATTCCACAACTTATAAAATGACAAACTTAAGTGAAGTAAAAAGATAAATGGATTCGGTAAGATGGTTGTATTTTGTCAGGTTTAATTTCTGACCACTGGGTCAAACTGGAATACAGCTTTGACAAACATGCGTATACACCACCACTTCCAACCAAAAGTCCATGTAAACACGCATTTCAGCCTTGCCATGTTCAATGTGTTCACACATGGAGACAAATTCTTTTAAAAGTCCCCCTATGGAAAATGTTTTTATAATAAAAAAAAATGTTCCCAGTAGTGTTCTAATGATGACGTTTTTAACCAAAATCCCTAATGTCTTAGAAGCCGTTTTTCATGTTGATCTGAAGTCTCCGTCTCTCTCTTACATTTGCTCTCTTTCATAAGAAAAATGGAATCATTTGTGAGGAGAGATGAATCTTTGCCATATGTATCTGACTGTAAATTTATGGCACCAATTATTTCAAATATTAGAATAGAGCAGGGAAAGAAGAAGCCTGGAGCAAGATTCACGACATTTGTCTTCAAGAACCCACATTCAGTGAGTGCCCTCTTAAAAGTGCATATACATGTACTTCAAAGATCAAAATAAGAAATCATGATGTTGAATGACCACTTTACTTGTCTTCAGCTAGGAATAACATCTTTTTTTGTGACTCTAAAGTTTATTTTTAAATCAATAGATAGTGAACATTTGGCCTCTTAAAAGTTGAAGTATTTTTAGTTCTTCAAATGTAACATTTTTACTACTTTTAAAGGATAATGAACATAAAGGGACTGGGATGAAGTGTCATGTTTACAGAAGCCCTTCCAGAAAAACCACAACAACAGTGCAATTCAGACATAAACGGAACTTGAACTGATCAATTATTTGACACAATAAAATTTAAACAATTTTTAATCATTTAATATATTTATCCAAACAATTTTAAAGTTTTGCTCCAAAATCGGCGGTTGACATTTGTTCTTATTGATTGAAACATGAAAACTCCTCTCAAATTATAACTTTTTTATCTCTTTTAAACACAATGACTTCACTCCTTAAATCTAACTACTATTTTTAAAGTCAGAAAATAAAGTTTCCAAAATTATTTTAAAAAATTGGAATGTATTTGATTTTTTAAAAAGTGCATTTGTAGATTCATAAAAACAAAAAATCTCCTCATTATTGTGGTCATGTCTCTTGTAAGTTTCAACGTCTTGTTTTAGCGTTATCTAAGATATCTTTGTGTTCTTCTCTGGGAAAAATGATTAATTACAATCTGACACGTGATAGTCTGTCTTGACTCCACCTCAGAGTTAACGGTGATCACTCAAGTGTTCCGTGAACAATGGAGAGCTGTGCAGACATTAAATCAAAGGAAACAGAAATAAACTCGATCTGAGGGAAAGGGAAGATTTCTGCAAATGTGATCAATTACAAAGACAGGAGACTGTGGATTTAGAGATAAGGACAACCCAGGTTCACCAGGGAGGACGCAAGAAAATAGAAGCAGCTTGAGTCGCTGTAAACTGAAGTCAGAGGCTGTTGAGAGGAAGTGACATGAAAACCAGACTTTCAAAATAAAACAGAAATTCATCACGAATACTTTACAAAAACAAGTCAGACTACATTTAAAACAAACCAAAAATGTAAAAGTTGGAATCACAGACTGTGTTGTATGTGTTATTTATACATGTGAATAGATTAAACCAGTTATGCAGGTATTTTTATTTTATTCAGGGAAGCTACATGCTTCAAATTATCACCTGAAAACTCAAATCATTCATAAATACTTCGAGAGGAATTTAAAATAAAGTAAAAGTCCAGTCAAGAGAAGATAGTATCTTCACATTGACTGCAGTCAAATGAGCCGCCGATCACATTTCTGTGGTCAAATAAGCATCACTGGATTTTTTTTGTGTGAGTTTCTTACAATACTTACGGTAGCAGGGCTGAGAACGCTGGAAAATCTCCATGAGAATATTAATTTGATTAAAAACTTTTTTTTTTAATTTAAAAAAATGACTTTAAAGGCTTTTTTTAAAAAGTCTGTTTTGCAAAACTGAAATTAACTGAAAAATAAAAGTTTTTTCCAAAAATAAGTAAGCAAATGAAATTGAAACAAACAAAAAGAGGAAGATTTTGGTTCCCTTGAATGACGTTATATTGGGATGTGAAATCCTTTGACATTTTTTGGTTGTACTATAAATTTAAATATTATTGTTGTGAGTTATTGTTTTTGTTTATCTTTTATCTTCCCAGGTTTTAATTCTGCAAACAATGATTCAAAGGAATTGCTCTTAAACTAGTGTTTTTGAGCGGAAAAAGAAACAATCTCTATTATCTTTTTAAAACGTAATAAAGATTCAGTTCAAGTGGACATATCTTTACAAAAAGAATTATTGTTTCTGTATTATCTTTAGGAAAATGATTAAAAAAGTTGAAAAATATTTAAACTACTTTCAAAGGTTTTTCAGTCTTTGGCCATTTCTTGCAGAAAACAATTCAAAGTGTCCATTTTAGATTTATAGAGGGATAGCAATTACAGAACATTACTTACACTTTACGATTGTAAGATTTGACAAAAATGTTCCTTTTTTAAGAAGCTGTAGACTGAACAGTATAGCTGGAGGCCAGATTGGCTGGTTTCATCCCATAAAGACATTGGGAGACAGCCGTCAGGGCGCTGCCTCTCACTACTGTCTCTTCTGGGCCTCTTGTTGAGCCTTCAGGTGGAAATCTATCATGAGATGAAAAATGCTTTAATCAAAGGCCGCGTTTTAATCTAGTCCAACACAATCTGTGTAAGCACATTTTATTACTGACTGAGCATTTTCGTATTCATGTTTTGGAGACAAGCTGTGAAGGTGAAAAGCCTTTGAAACTTCGTCTTTTTTTTTTTCACTCCTAAACTTGGCCTTTCCAGATACACGGCTGCTTTTACTACCTCCTGACCTGCAGCTTCCCGAACTCCACTGTCCAAATTCATGTTTGCTTCTTTTTTTTTTTTTTGTCTGCCCATGAAACTTTATATTAGGTTTAGTTGGTTTTTGGCCACTGTCAGAATGACTTGGAACATGCAGAAAATAATAAAGTGTGGAGACATACCTACACAGACAGACAGGCTATGTAACAGAGAGTGTGCATGTTTCAACAGCCTGACCTAAAATCTCTCCAAAGTTACTGCGATGGCAGGTTCTCCAATTATACCCACAAGTCTTTTAGTGTTTCACTTCCCTGAATCTGTGCTGCTTTTTACGATCATTATGGCGAGCCCCGAGGCGCTTCTGCAACTAAATAACAGTACAGCTGCTGAGAAATGACTAGAAAACAACATTACAACAGAGATGTAAACATGTGGCACGTCAATCGTAGCTGAGCTGACATGTCTGCGTGATCTGTGACTCCCATAATTAACTGTCAACGATGTCAGTGTTCCACATGAAGGAGGCTGCTCCACTAACTGGCTGGAGTCTCATGATTTAACAGCGAACAAAACTGCCTGGGTGCAGCGGCGGCGGCGGCGCCCGCCCGCCGCGGGTTGCATTGTTTCTGCGCGGGCCGGCGGAGTCCTCGACCGCATCCTGCTTGCGCTCTGGTGAGTTGTTTTACCTGCTTTTAATCCATTTAGTCTTAGTTTCTAAATGTAATGCAGAATCTAGAAAATGACAAACGTAGAAAAATGCCAGATTTTGGATGATTTAATCCTCCGATTCGTCGTTAACGACCTCATTAACAAAAGAATGATGGGAAACCAGCGTGATCTGGGCAAGGAAACGCCTGTGTGGCAACCATCTGGCTGGGGGTGTGGGCTGGCCATGGGGGAGGGGGCATCATGGAGAGTAGCAAAAACAACGTTTTCATTTTTATTTCTTGATTCAATGCATGTTTCATATATAAAAGTTGATCAAATTGAAGTTATTTAAATCGGTTACGAAATCTTTCCAATTTCTGAAAGCATTTAGGGAAATGGTTTTGTGTTTTTTAGAGAAATCTATGAGGCCAGAAATAATCATTCTCCTTTAATTCACCATTAAAGATCCTTTTACTGCAATTATTGTGCTTTGCTGCTATAATATGAGGCGAGCATGGAGGTATAATGGACGCTGAAAGGTCTAATGGAAAATCAAGCCGAGCTAAAGAATTGAAGAAAGAATGAAAGAAGAAATCTAAAGATCGGAAAAAAGACTCGATGGAGATGGAGGACTGTGAGATGAGAACTCATGTAACAGTCTGGCAGATTTGGTCAGTGTGACAAAGATTAAATGTATAAAAACAAAACTCATCATTAGTGAAAGTACTATGTTACTGGAGTTTAAAAATACAGATAATCACGATTCAGAGGCAAAATATGACATTTTAAACAAAAAATGGTGCAGTTCTTTACATAGCTTGGCCAGGGTACGACTTCTACTTAACATCGACATAAAAAAAAAAAAAAAAAAACGTTTTGTTTATTTTTTTGTTTGTTTTGTTTTGTTTTTTAAGACCCTCGTGTTCTCTTATGTGATCTTCCCATGACAAAGGTGAACTGGACCTTACGTCAACCACGGACAAAAAAAAAAATCTTTCAAATCTTAGAAAGTTCATCTTCAGCCCACTTTTAATGTAAACATGCCTAAGATAGAACTCGGTATATCATATTTTTATTTAAATTGGTTGCATTGAGGTTTGGTAAAAGATCAAAATGTAATTAAAAAAGGGTATTTATGATTTTTTTTTATTTTTAACAGTCTTCCAACCTTCACTTTTACACCACTTTACAATCTCAAACAATTGGAAAAATTTAATAAAACAAACTAAAACCCATCAGCTGGTCAAGAATGTTCATTTTACCACTTAAAAAAAAACAGTAACATTTTTCTGAGCAATGTCTAAAAATTTGACTTTGAACTTCTTATTAATACCATAATACATACACTGATGTACTTTTTTTCCACAGTTTATTACAACAGTGAAACAGTAAAAAAGAAAGGAGTGGTTTTATGCTGCCCTTTAACCTGTGGGGTAAATTTGATTATTTTGAAGACTGAGAGGAAACAGAAGACAAACACGAGGATGTGACACTGGGATGCAGATTCTGGACTTTGCTTCTTTAAAACAAATTTTGGTTTCATCGTTTGGACAAAAACAAGCCTCAAAAGGTCAACTTTTTAACTTTTCCTGTGAATAAAGCTTTATTTAACTTTCTCATGACGACCAATTTCTTCAGACAGGATCATCAGAAATGAAAAGTTCAAAAGTTTTGCAGCAGCAAAGCGCTGAAGCAGTTACCATGACAACAAGATGCACCATGTTTTAAACAGTCTGCTTTTTTGGGAGGAAAATGATGCCAAATAAAACATATAACAGGATTACAGCTTTATTATGGAGGTAATATTTATGACCATCGTATGAGCGGGATAATGCTCTTCCAGGTGTGCATTATCAAATATGAACTGCTTCATATAGGAAGCAACCCATTAATATGATAAAAAATAAATACATGACGCATTAATGAGTCCGTAATTAATTAGTCACAATTAACACGCTCTATAACAGCCTTAATTTTCTTATTTGCATCCAGACATTATTATTCTCGGTTTTCCTTCACAGAGAAACGAAAGGCGCTGTCATTCAGACACACCTCCTATGACCTCACCTCACTGGAGGAGTCTGAATGATCTCATGAACCCAGACAGAACTCTAACACTAAATGTTTCTATGTAGGGATGAGGCTTAGCTCCTCCCACATGCGATGGGAGCGTATGGCTCAGGAACACATTTTTGGCCGGGCGTTGAACATCAAACTTGATGTGTGTCAAAAAAGAGGCAGCGGACATGAATCTGACGCATGAATCGGGTCTGGTGTGAATATCATGAGCATCTGGTGCGACATATCCAGAGAGACTTAGTGCAAAAAAACACAGTAACGTCATGTTTGTACTGCAGCACAGATGTACAACTAGTAACTTCCCATTAGTTTGTGTTAGACCTCAAGTTTCAAGTTTATTGGTTTAGTTCCCATTTGTACAATTACCACAATATACAATACAAACAAACAACCAATAAAAAAGGAATAGGCAGAAGCTTATTAAGCTTATTTAATGCCTTTTAAATTAAGGTTAGGATTATGGTTTTGGTTTGCGTTAATGCACCGAATGCTCTAAAAAGCTAACGAGACTTTAACATTAAAAATGTCCGACCAGTAACACCATTGAGCTGTGGATGCATTAAGAATACAATGCAGGACTCTGCATCTAGGCTACACCTGTTACGCATCACCAACATGAATTTCCATCAGCTTTTAAGCTGGTCATATGTTTATACAAGCGAATAACTTCAGTCTTAGTAAGTTACCTTTGAAGTTTGCTATGTAGGACGACAAACACAATTTAAATCCCTTTTGTATTTTTATTTTGGAGTATTTTGCGATGCACCATTAATAGTGACTCCTGCTAGCTCCAAAAGTCATCATTGAAACGCCAAGTACTCCACTATTCATCTGAAGACAACGGCCCACTGCCCCAACCGGAAATGAATGAGTGAGTGGTCTTAAACCGAATTCTGAAGTAGGTCGTACATCTATCCCATTCTGTCATAAGACGAGCATCATAGTGTAGGAACACGCCCACTAAAGCTGCCTCTGTCTTTTTCTATCAGTGGATGATTCTTGTGGTTTTTTAATTATTAACTACAATTTAGATTTGTTTTTTTACTTGGATTTCTTTCTTTTTTCCTCAAAACTAAAGGAGTTTCAAGCAGTGCTCTCAAGAAAAGTCAAAAAATAGTTTAGTCTATTAACTTATCAACAGTTTGGTCTCACCTGTGCCAAAAAATGCTGCTTTTTCCATTATATGGACAAGTTTTGCATAACATTTTGATACTACAATTACACAACATGTAGTTTACTGCGATCGCAGCAAATCCTTCCAGATTCACAACAATGAAAACAATCTGTGGATCAACTTTCAATTCACTCCCCCAGAAATGTTGACACCCCCACAGAAACTGTCCATACCTTTGAGTAAACTTGTGCAGGAGACTGTAGAAGACAGGAGTTGGTATTCGCTCCCCATTTTTCTCTGTTTTTAATTAAAGAACTTGTTCAAAACTTCTTTTTTGGGGGGTCATAGTAGCTCCCTCCGTCTCGTAACGCCCCTCTGCCTCCACTCCCTGCTCCACAGACATTTAAAAAGTGTCAGAAGTCAGTTCGCCCGTCATAGTTTCCCTCTGCTCTTTCAGCTGACGGCTGTTTGTTTTCATTTGAGCGGAAGTTGTGGAAGAGAGCGACCAATCACAGCAGTGCGCCGGGCAGGCTGGGACAGGAAACTCTTAAAGAGAAGAGCTCAGAGAAGTCTGGTCAAAATCACAACAGACTGCTGCTTCTAATCCTGGGGTTTCACTCATTTAATGTACAAAGCTTTTAGTAAAACAGAAGATCTGAGTGGAAGCCTCATTTCCTAACAATGACGGATTACAACAAAACTCAATGCAGGAAATGAAACGGATCAGGAATTCCCCTGCTCTCCTTTGCACTTTTCACTAAAGCACAGACCAAGTTTGTTTCCAACAACAAACATTTCACCTAAGTAGTTTCAGCAACTTATCTTGAAATATATTTGAGGTTTTACAAAAGATTTAGAAAATCATAAAGTTTAAGAAGGAATTAGGTAATTTATGGGTCTTAAGTTGGATTTTTGTAACATGAACGCTTTGATTTATGTGCTTTATTTTAGTAACTTGTCGTCCGATGAGCTGGTTAACATCTTCCTCTGAGGAGTTTCATGTTTTCAGGCCAAATCAGGATCAGCTCAAAGTGAATGAAAACCCAGATAGTAAATTTAAAAAATTATAATAATTAAAAATAATAAACACTTTTTTTTTAATAAAATAAAAAAATCTGTTTATTAGAAACAGCTTCTGTTTTGTATTTAGTCTTTATTCCATATTTTTCTCACTCCTTGCTTTCTGTCCTCAATTTACAGTTTCAATTTAGAATTATTTTTCAGAGTTTCCTGTTTATGTAAAAAAATATGGTACAGAAGCAGCTAAACAAAGTCACATGTCGCTAAGGATTCTAATGTGGCCTTGAATTCTGTAACAGACATAAATTGAAATTGTTTTCAAACCTCTCCACAAACTAAAACCAGGGTTTGTTTAGACCGATACAGGAAGTGGTTAAAACCTGAAGTGTTTACGTTCAGAATGACGCATCAGGGTACAATAAAGTAGCTGAAGGAAGATGATTTCTGTCCTGCTTTGAACAAAACCGCAATAAACAAAATATACATTTACAAAACAGAAAATATGAACTCATTAAGGAAAAAATCCAGTTGTACCAGCCTGATTGTCCATTTCAAAAGCCTTTGACAGTAGCATCAGGCTTTGGTCTGTGCATCACTTGTCTAGTATTTCTTTTTATATGTTACACAGATGAATTTTCTTTATGTATTTGAGTAAAAGAAATGCAAATGTGTACAGGCTGTTCTTAAAGAAAGAACGACAGGTTCTGTTTGAGTCTGTACGCCATTTATTATAGTTTTTTTTATAAACAAATTCAGTTTTATGATTGTAAAACTTTATCTGGTCCTGATAGATGAGTCTTTGATGATTAACCCAAATAATCAGTGGATTATATAATCTGCATGTGAGCGCCTCTCACTACAAAACCTAATTGTGTGTTTCTTCAAGAAGTTAAAGAATTTAAAAGCTTTTTTTTCCCCGTTTTCCTATACTGAACACCAAACAACACTCAAATAAATAAAAGTAAACCTTGGAGAAGTTGCAGAGATGTTTAGTTCACAGTCTTGCTAATTAAATGTCACGTCTCCAACTATTCATGAGGAGCACTTATTAAAACAAGCATTCACATCCAATCCACTAGACAAATTACTTTGCACCAAGTGCCATGAAGCCCATTAAATTGCTTCTTTAGAGATGGATCTCATCCAAACACACAATCAAAGGATTTGACTGGGATTATCTCAGATTAGAAACACTCTGGGACAAATGAGGAGATGACAGGATATCATATATTGAAGGGATAAATTAGCAGTCATACCAGACCAAATTTGTGACGGGTGTTAGAGAATAAAGCCCACAAGAAGAAGATGTTCGAAAGCCAAGAGTGGCACTTTGGATTTCAGTGGGATCAATGATACATGGCCAAACTAAAGCGGGGTAAAAGCTTTCTCTTGTCCCTTTAAAGCCTCCTGCCGTGTAAACAAAGTCCACATCAGGGAAAGAATCAGCCAACAAAAATAAACTCCCCAGAAATCAGAACCATGCTCTCCAGAATGGAGCCCAGTCTTCATCCAAAACATAGAAAAGGTGCACATTCTGTAAAAACTGAACCGTGTTCTGCTCAGTTTCAAAATATTAAACCATTCATGAGAAATATCAGAGCCTTTGGCATTTTCTGAAGAAATTGCAACTCTTGAAAATTAGCTTTAAACCAAATTCTCCAAATGTGCAAAAAAATGTGAGCTTCGTTTGAAAATCATATGTTAAAGAGCTTTACCTTTACTTACCACGCACACAATTTCCCTGTAATTTGAATATTTTAAAGAAAGATAAAGGAGGCCTAGTGCTGATAAAACACTTGTCAGGAGGATAAATAATGTAGGCAGTGCTTAATGTTAGCATGTGCTGCTTTGCATATTTTAAAAGGAGTAAAAACTTCAGTTCTATTGCATTAAATCAAGGCTTTTGCTTTCTCCACGACTGTGTAAAAAGGTATTCTGGGGGGTTTGCGTATTAAAGAAATGTGACCTATTAACTCAACATAATCTTCTATCGTACGCCCTCTTATCAGCTTCTGATGCTTTTGTGGCGAGACGAGGGGCATGGTCGGAGGGAACAAAGTAGCAGCCCTGGCCGGGCTGAGCAGATGAAATGCTCAGTTCATCTGCTCTCATTTGATCTCCTCTAATGAATTGACTTGTAGAATGTCTTTGTGTAGGAATCCTTTAGAAAAGGTTCACAGAAGACCTGAAGTTCACAAGTTCACTCTTGAGCTTTCACACAGAGAAAACGCTTCAGATAAAGAGTTATGATCTCTCTTCACTGAAACCAAGACTGCAGTGAAACCGGCTTCGTTGAATCATTTCGGAGGACGGTGAGTCAAGTCTTGCTTTAACTGCCGATTGAGCGTCAATACCTTAATTCTGTACATTTACAGTCTGATCCTCCAACACATTCTCACTCCCAGGTCATCACGTGTTGACGTTTGGTTAAGGCCCCCTCCGCGCCGCTTTTTGTCCCCAACTCGTCATCATTTTTTGACGTACTGGCTCTTCCCATGAAATCCTCGACCTCCAGGCCGTGAACCAGAACCAGTCCAGTACTGCGACGCGTAGCGCACCGGTAACCAAATCCAGGTTAAGGTTAGGGTACTGGACAGGTACCAGTACTGGACGTGTCCCGAGAACTAGGGTTGGGCACCGAAATTTGGTTCCAAGTAGGAACCGTCTGGAATCATTCTGACTTTTCCTGTGATAGCGGGCGGGGTCATATAAGACCACGCTGGAATGTCTGGCTGCATTTCACAGCAGATCATAGAAGTTTGAAGGTCTCAACTGTTCTGTTAGGAAATCAGGAGGACAACCCAAACAGAGCAAACACAGGTCACAGTCAAAGTGTTTATTAGGGAGGTAGTGGTAGTTAGTGTGCCGCCAGATGCACAGGTGAGCCTGAAAGTCAGATAAAACAACGTTATTTTGGAGATCCTGGTTCCAAGCTACCGGATGGTGTCAGGGGAATGTTGGAGGATTCCCCCACTACTGTCGTGTAGAGGCTGAAAATCCACCGGAGGGTGAAGACCAATGTTGGGGCGGCTTTACTCCGTGGTGAGATGAGGATTTGGAAACGTCCCGCTTCTCAGGATGGAAACAGCGGAGGAAAAACCAGGGCAGAAAAACTCCAGAAAGGGGACAGGCTTAAACTCGTTACCAGGCCAGAAAGGGTCAAAACCATGAAGACACTAAATGCATGAAGAATAGAACTAGCTGGAACGTGACTGATTCAACAAACTGGCAGGGTGGATGTGAAACTGAGGACCTTAGATAGTGTGAACACCAGCTGGAACATGATGAGAGCTTAATCAACACAGGTGAGTGAGATTAGAGTGGAGGAAAGGAAGGGAGGGCAGAACCATGACATGTTCGTAGAACAAGAGCATCAATCCACCTGTAGGTCTGGAGTTCCAAACCCAGATCTGACCTGGTGCGGTTTCCAGGATCATGACAACTATCCTAAAACAACACGGCAGGAGTCAGTTGATGATCTGAGAGCAGCTGGAACCACAGTCACCGAGAAAACCACTGGTGACACTTTATGCTCCAATGGTTCAACATCTAACAGGTCAAATCCTCCTGCTTAAGAAGATCCGTCTGAAGTTTACCAACAAACACCTTCAGGAGTCAGAGAGTGATCGGAGACAGATCAGACCAACGCGGAGCTCTTCAGCACCAACTCAGATGTTTGGAGGAAAAGAAATGCTACAGTCCCATCCCTACTGTCAAGCAGGGGAACGCCATGGTTTGGGCCTTTGTGTTTGCACAGAGACACTTCACCACATGGATAGAAGAAACCGTCAAAGAGGAGTGGACCAAAATAATAAGATGTAGTTTTTTTGTCTTGTATCTACACATTGCTGAAATGCAACTTATTCTCGCCACAAATGACTCCTCCCCCCATATGAAAAAATGAATCTTGAATTTTTTCTAGTAAGAAATACTTATTTCTATCAGTTGAATATAAATGAATTATAATAAAAAAGTTCTTGATTTTCTCTCACTGTGTAAATAAACTTACCATTAGTTATGACAGACTAAAAAAAAAATGCTTTTTTCCTCCACTGTAAATTTCTGTAACATGTTTTTGTTTGGTTTATTTATTTGAAACAATTGTTGTAATATCTTTAAGAAGCAACATACACAGAAAAATATGGTTTTTACTGCTGTCAAATCAATAAAACATTGTAAGTATTGCCGCAGTCATGGATGAAATGCAGCTGTCAACAACATCCCGCTGCACCTGACAGATGATTAGCCTGCAACTGTCCGATTAGAGGCGAATATTTTCAGTGTTTGCTTCAGCATTTATCACATGAATAGAAATGAAAACAATGACAGAGAAGTGCAGTCACTGCACAGGATTTATTTTCCTCTTTAAGGCTCCCGCTAAACTCGCTTAAGGTAGAAAGGTACTAAAAATTGAGGATGTGTGTGAAATGAGCATTAATTTGAGTTGGGTTTTAAATAAACCTCCTGACACTATCGCCCCAGCCACACATGCGAACACGCACACGCTGCACTTCTAAATGGAGTACAGAAATGCCTTTGATCATTCCACTTGATCACAGCTTTAAGATGTCAGCTGCGTCTGCGATAGGGAGAATTTGTCACTGGCTGCTGCCAGCTTTCTCTCCATCATCCAATTTCACTGCCCTGATTTGCAGCAGAAGCTGACAATTCAAGTGTGAATGAGGGTGTTTTGCAGACACATAACTCTACATCTAACACTCTTGAATAAACAATAAATTGCCAAACTTATTTTGTTCTTGTCTCATTCTGCTCTAATAACAGGGCTTAACAAGCACTGCGGGGAGTGCGTTCTGATCTTTTGGATTACTCTCGGAGGCTTCAGTTGAAAGAAGAAATATTGCCACAAAGCTGTAAAGGAAGGTCAGATGTTTGAGGGCTGTTTAAATCTTCTGACTTTAAGGCTTCAGGAGCTGGAGCGTTTTGTCACCATTAGAGAAGAGACCAGCATCATTATGAAAATGAGATAAGGGAGAATCAAAATGACCCGATTGGAAAAAAAAAAGAGGAAAAAGTCCTCCAGTGCTGAACTTAGTTTGATTGATTCAGAGCAGATGAGCCCACAGCTCCACTGTTGGCAGCCCAGGGTTCATGCTGTAATGATAGCTTTATAATTAAGATTAAAGACCGCAGAGCACAGACAAGACACACAAGTGGTGTTGGGGGCTTCTCTGGAGATACTGGCAATAATTGGAAAGAAGTATCTACAACGGCGATCTCCCTGAAGGGCGGCGGGACGTGTGCATGCAAACACTTTGTGGGGACTGAGGCTGAAACATCCTGACCGCTGAAGTCTTTCAGACTGCGTCAGGATGCCAGAAACAAACTTTGATTTCTGCTCAACTCTGGGAGAATAAATCAACAAAAAAATAAATAAAAACCAACAACAAAGTGAAAGGCATGTGTTAAACAGTAGATTAAGTGCTATCATCACCAGTCCTTCCTTCCATGGGGCAGATTGGAAAGCCATCTGGGCAGCCATTATGACAAAGGCGGACTTCTGTCACTAATGAGGTGGACAGCATGAAATGAACAAGCACTTTGTGTCTTCTTCTGTGTCATCCGAATATGTTCCTGCTCGCATTTTTAAAGACAGGAAACGAGGAGAAAAAAAAAAAAAAAAAAAACTGGAATTGAATAACATTTTGAGTGAGACGTCGGCTTCTCAGCGCTCCGCTGCCGCTTGTCAAAGTCTGTTCAAAGTGGCCATCATTTCTCACATTTGCTGACATCCCCTATCTGATGAGGGTGAAGTCAAGTCGCTTAGATGACTAATAATCATATCAAAGGTGCCGTGTCATGCGGCAGATTTAAATAAGAGGGTTTGCTGGAGCATTTGCATGCATCTGTATGCCTGGGCTAAGAGGCTAATGTCATAAAGTAAGGCGCAGACGTGATTTAATGTAATCTGTCATGTCATATGCTAATCTGCGGCCCTCGCTTTGAGATGCTGGCATGCAGATGTTTTAAGGAGGACGACGGTCATTCAGGGGCGCTGGTGTTTATTTGAAAGACTGACATAAAAAGCATCAACTCTACTGTTCAGTTTTAGATTTGAAGGTGTTGATGAGTCAGACTTTTGAAGTGACCTGACATTAAAACTCACTCAGGGATGAGACGCTGCCCCCTGCTGACAGAGACAACAAACCAGCAGTGAAATCACTGAGAATTACATGTAGAGTTATAATCTTGGTTGTACTTCCATTGTGTTATTTTTTTACTGTTCTATGACATTACATCTGTTTTTAAGTTTTTGAATATGTATAAATATATTGTAAATCATCTATAAATGGCTCAGCCTTAATGCCCACTATCTCACAGGCTGTGAAGAAAACACTCGCATTTTTAACATGTTTCTGTGGCATTTTTCTGACAGTGGAGGACATGTTTGTTCACCTTTCGGCACATCGTCGCCACAGCAAATGTTGGTTTGTCGAAAAGTTTTACACCGCATGTCCAGGCTGGGACCAGCACGGAACTGGCATTAGGAACCACATAGGGGCCATACCATGAAAAACCAACCTTTGAAGTTTTTAAGTGTATTATTCATATTAGGTTATATTTCTCTCTATAAAGAACTCTAAAGTTGTATTTTGATTCGTTTGAGCATTTAATAGTAATCCTCTAAAAACCTGGTCTCTCACAACAGCAGCCCCTCCCATACCCACGAACACAAGCGGGTTCTCACGATCTGATGTCACAGAGTGAGACCGCCCCTTTCAGGAAGAGTCTACTCTGACAGCACCGCCCCCAGTCTAACACCAACACTCGATTTCTCCACAGAGCTAGCGATATACCGTATATCTTCCATTTGTGGACTGTCCAGCTCAAACAGTGTCTTTAGACGCGGGGCTCCTTTAAGTCCTGAAGACGTCGACTGTATTTACGTTGTGAACCAGTGTAGCGATGGCCGGGGATACTAAAGGAAGATATATGGTTTGTTCATCCATCTTTGAAAAAAAATTTGATGTTTATTTTCGTGGGGGAAACAAAGACACACTGCAACTCTAGGATGATGTCATGAAATGGGCGGCAGCCACACGCAGCGGCAGGTGGAGATTCAGGAATCGAGTCCTTTTACTTCCAGGTAGGAAAAAACTAACATTTCAGAAATAATTTGTTTTATAGTGTGCCAAAGATAGTATATGATTATATATTTAGATAAAGTTTACTTTGAAAAGCTTAAAAATCCTGTTATAGCCCCTTTAAGCTCACAGCTCCTCTGGGAACAAACTCTGGTTTCCAACTGTTACAATGGAGGACATATATTCTTAAAATTGTATTTCTGAGTATTATTCTATTAAAATAGTTGTGAAACAGGAGCAGATAAAAAAAAAAGTCAATTGAAAAATGCCTGTAGCAGTGACGTACGTGCTACAGCATTTCAGGATTTTTTTGTGAGTCAGCTGATGCCATTTCTCCATGCAGGGAGGGGTATGGAAAGAGGAGGGGGTAGCCGACGGGCCGGCGGGCTCTTTATCTCCGCTGTACACCTCCTTTGGATGCAAAAATGTTATTCAAACGTTTAGATTTGTTTGAGTTTTTGTGATGAACCTGAAGAATGATTTGACTGAAAAAAATCCTTGAATATATGAAACCGCGAATAAAGAATAAGCGAGGTAACACTGTATTTGCAATAACTTTGTTTGCAACTTGTAAAAATACAGACTAAAGTTTTCACAGAGCACTGTGTACCTTTCAAAATAACTTCAACATAATTAAATGCAATCACAATGAATCCATATAGAATAGCTTTTTTTAAAAAATAAATATGAGCCGCATTATGATCCCAAAAATATTACAAATGCAGTGAAATCCTGCTTAACTGAAAAGAAAAGGAAAACACAGATTAATGCAATTACCATTAAGACTAAACAACTTTGTTGTTTTCCCAACCCTTTTTTTACTATGATGATTCTTTCCAGTCACCACTTCAACAGCTGGAAGTCAGGAAGAAACTCTTCGACATGAATGGAACAGATTATCTGCTGCTTCAAATGTTTTAGAACAAAGGCGAAAAAAGAAAGAGCCGCTCTCGCAGTTTAACGGCAAAGTTTCTGTCTCAGACAGAACACACCGTAATTAACTCTAAAACCGTTACATAAAACACACTTTATTATTATGAAATGCAATTTTACTGAAATAAAACATATTCATGCATGTAAGCAATCAGTGCTGATATATATATAGAACTGTGTATTGTCATCTGATATTTCCAATTATTCATCGCCTGAAGACAGAGCAATAAACTGCCTGCGGTAATTAAAATGATGAAGTGCAAAATGGTAATTTGTTCTTGCATGACAGAGTTAAGTAAACCTGCTTATAAAACTGGCCTAATTAGCTGCGGTGAGGAAGAACGGCACGGTGAACCGGTGAGAAGGGAATGACTGAGGATGGAGGTTGACCCAGTGACCTCAGAGAATATCTGTCACTTTTACCAACCAAACTTTTGTTCCTGTTATCTGCATTTTGGGAGTTTTCTCCTGTAATGTTGAGCTACTGATGATCGGAGAGAAAGTGTTTGATAGAGATCTGAGCTGTTTTCTTTTATGGAGTTAAAGAATGTTTACAGGCAATAAATCCAGTTTTAGTAGTTCATTAATTATATAATCTCATCATTTATGACAATATTTAAAAAAAAAAAAGGTTTCTTGACAGTGCTAAGAAACAGCCAAAACATTAAAACAATTTATAAACAGAGACCTCTAATATATAAAAGAAAATGTAGAATAAATGTTTTAATATTGAGGATCAACCCTCTAATATAATAACATATTTTTTCAACTTATAAAACAAAAATTTAAAAGTATAAAAAGTTGCCTTGTATTTCTTTGTTGATTATAATCATTTTCACATAAACTCCATGTATGTTCTAAGAAAAAAATGAATGCAAATCTATATAAAAGATCACTAAGTTCCATAGTAACTGCAACATTTTGTTGCCTTTCACACAGTTTGATATGGAACAACACTGAGGTGGGAAGGATTATTTTAGCAAAGTCCTCATAGTAATATATTTAACAGATTTGTGAGCAGTATTTCAGAGAAATTTTAATTTTGTGAAAATGCTTCAGATCTTTCAGTAAAAGATAGGAGGAAAAACAAAACAGAAAACTGAAGTTACATGGTCTTCATCACAAACACCAGAACAACTGAAAGGAGGAAAAAGCAGCAAAACTCACTTAATGTGGGTCACTGATGAAAAATTTCAATCAAATTATCCAGTCTCAGAGTCACATGACTTTCTTCAGTTAGTAATCCAGCTCTGAGCGCAATATGATGAAATACAAGCATTAATCCTGGATGGCTTTGCTGCCCCAAAAATCAAACTAATTACACAAACAATGCAACCGATCATCATCACCACACTGCAACAAACTCTAAATCTTCCAACTATATTTTGACTAATCAATAGTCAGAAGTTCAGGCTTTAGAATTAGTTTGGGACAGAGGATTTTTTAAATTTTTTATTTTGCAGAGATAGAATAAGTCAATTCTTTTGTATTAGTACTCAAATTAATTTTTTTTTCCAAACACAGTTTGTTTTTAAAACAGCTGTACTTTTAGTATGTTTAAGAAGAAAAATGGTTAGTCAAGGTAATAGTCAAGGTATATATATATATATATTAGGTTGCATTAGTTAACGTACACGATTAATATAAAGAATAGTGCGATTATATTTATTTATATTATATTTTTTATACGTATATTTATTACGTACAGCTATGAGCTCAGTGTAATAGAACTCTGTCTAAAATAAACTCAGACTTTTTTTTTACATTCTATGATTAGAGATTTTACTAAATTAAAGAGATAATATGGCATTTTTTTAAGTTTTTGGACAAAACTGATCTTCAATTTAAATAAATAAGGCGGAGAACAAACATCTTTCTGACGCTGGAAGGCGGGGTGACCAGAGCAAAACGGAGTTTAGAATTTCAACTACGAGGAAACCGACAAATAATTTATTTTGCTACTTGGGAACTACATGAACTTTCCACATTAACAAGCTTCAGTGTTGTCTAAAAATTGCAGAAACTCATCGTTTCTCTGCTAAAGTCCCGCCCACCAACGCTGCGTGAGGCTGCGAGCAGACAGACACGCCCTCACCTGTGAGCAGTCAACTTGAAATCCAGCTGGATCAAACCTCTCTCCACAAAAAATGTTTTATTATTTTTCACAAGCATAATAAAGAAAGTTCATGATAAAAAAAAAGAAAAAAACGGAATTATTGGAACACAGTAAAATAGCCTGGACTTGATTAGTTTGTTGCTGAATTATATTCTTGTTCTTTTTATAATTTCCACCTAAGACTTTTATTCTACGTTGTAAAAACTGTTTGATAAACATTTTTAGTATTTCCACAGGAACATTTATCTAATTTTTCAGACAAAATGTTCTGTTCTTGAAGGATTTTATGTCTAGTGTGTGAATATAACATGGAAAAATGAGGAAATAAAGGTAGTGCTACTTAAGTGTGGTTGTGTTGATTAACATGATCCAATGAGCAAGCAGGTAGTCTTTCCAATTGAACAAACAGAGATACATTTAAATAAAGACAAAAGCTGAGTTTTAGCCCCTGGGTTTTAAATGCACAATGTATGATTATTTGCAGGTAATAAGTGGCTGGCAATAATGTAACAAAAAATAATATATAGTGCTTAATCGCGATTAATTATTTCCAGAATTGTGATTAATTAGTTATTTTTTTTTATCAATTCCCAGCCCTAAAATATATATATAAATATATATATATATATATATATATAATGCATTGTTTCTATATGTCTTACAGTCCTATTAGCATTTCTTTGTTTTTGTGCCCTTGTCTCTTTGAAGTGAATGTGTCTGAGTTAAGGTTAGATCCCCCTGTCCAGTCCCGTTACATCTGCCAAACAAGTCGCAGCCAATGCACAGCCTGCAGAGACATGGACGGTAACCTTTCCCAGCACTGCTTATCTCAGCACGTGTCCGTCACATGCTCAATGGCATTTCATGTGACGCTACACTCCAGGGCCGATTTCTCCCAAATATGATTTAAGATGATTGAAAGCTTTTTGATTTAGAAGTGTATTCTTTTAAGCTAAGTGCTCTCAGAGCCCATCAAGGAAATTTAATTGCCTCACTTAAAGAAAAAAAAGCCGGTTTTCTGACCCAAATGTTATCAGATCTTAACATCTCAACAGAAACACATGGAATTGGATGGTCAACTGGGCGCCTAATGTCATTGGGAAATGCAATTTTCTGATGGCATTTCCTAAGTCTGTCTCACTGAAAGCACAAGATTGATCCA
Source organism: Oryzias javanicus (assembly GCA_003999625.1). Taxonomy (NCBI): domain Eukaryota; kingdom Metazoa; phylum Chordata; class Actinopteri; order Beloniformes; family Adrianichthyidae; genus Oryzias; species Oryzias javanicus. The sequence continues at coordinate 36,055,465 of CM012440.1, read as the reverse complement.
AATCTTAATGAGCCATTTTCAGAAGTGGACTTTGGCTTTGGCTTTATGGTAGATTATGGAGCCAAACAACCATGAATGCTGACCTTATAAAAAGGAATGTCTCTACTTTTGAAAAGCAGCAGGGCGGACATAACAATGCCGAGGTGAAACGGGAGAACAAAAGCAGAGATTTAAAACATAGAAACACAATTATATGACATTTCATGGTCGCTAGGTCTGATCTGTTTAGTTATACATACTCAATATATTATAATTTTACTTAGCATGTACAGTGGAGCAACAAACTATTTGTCAGTAACTGGCAAAGTTGTCCCTTTAAAGAAGATGATCATTGACAAACTTCAACTGGGAGAGACAGTATGTAAAAAAAATAATATAGAAAATCACATTGTTTTATTTTTGAATAATTTATTTGTATGATGGTGCAAAAAAAACCACATTTATCTCCTATAGACAAGCGGGACTTTAAGAAGCTCTTCCATCCTTCACTGGTTACCTTTATTACTGCCATACATTTGAACTGTATCTGTATAAAATACATCTTTCCACACCGTTAAACAGTCAGACTGCAACCTCTCCATCGTGAATATGACCAAAGAGCTGTCAAAGGACACCAGGCACAAGATTGTAAGCCTGAACAAGATTGGAATTACCCAAACTATAATAATCAAGCAATTTGGAGAAAAGAGATCTAGTGTTGAGTGCTACAATCTGTGACTGTAAAATACTTTTCTGGCCCTCTGGATCTTCCGTGATTGGTCTTTCCTTAAAGCCTGATTGGTCTATATCCATGGTATTTAATGGAATAAGATACATTTAGGAGTTTATTTTCTTTTAACAAAACAACTAAAGTTGTAGCAATATTTGAACTATTTTATTTATTTGTTCAATCATCCCCACAATAGCAACCTATATCTATGTTTAGTTAGTGTTTTAGTTAGACTTTTGGTGGCAGGTAAGGTTGAAATTGCACAACCTCAAAGGGTCAATCAAATGTTTAAGTGAAACTTCCCTCAACTCCAGCACACAGTTTTTAACTTTGGAAAAACTTGACATCATTCCAGGTTCAGTGAAGAGCACGAGGCTTCCAGCACACGTCCGTGCATCCTGTGGACGTGTCAAGAACAGTCCGAGGTGAGCGTAGGACTGAGCGAGGACAAGAGTCAGACCTCAAAAGTTAACATATTACGAAAAATACACCAAATTTGGCCCTTACAGGAGCGGAGCAGAACAAAGCCATAAATGAAACCAGTTAAAACAAACTATCATCTGAAGGAGATGAGGGACATGTTGAGTGGTCCATTACTACCTGGGGTTCTCAGAATACCCCCTGGACAGGTTTTCAGTCTGTTGCAGGGTAACACAAGCATGCCTTTTAGAATCTTCATTTTACCTTCAATACATGAAGCATGTTTAGGGGGATTGTGACAGGAAGTTTGAGTCACTGGAGAAAACACACCTATCTACTGAAAGAACATGTAAACTCCACATCTTTCTGTGTTATAAAACTCTACCACATGTTGTGGCTGCTCTTCTACTACATTTGACCACTTTAAGCTATTGTCTGCCTGAGCTTTTCTTTTAATTTTTACCAAAATATTTTCAAATTAACTTCTAATTTAAGAATATGAGCATTTGAAATTCAAACGGCAAACTCTTGAACAGTTAAAACAGACAGCAAATAACAATGAAAATAAAGGAATGCAAGGTCATTTTTTTTTAAGTCAGATTTTTTTAAACATGTCCAAAAAGTTCTATATGTATCTGTTCAGTAAATGGCAGGACAGCAGATTTAATTAAGCAGCTTCAAAAGCCACGCCCCCTCAGAGGAGATCTTGCAGATGAAGGCTTCAGATCAACATGAAAAATGGCTTTTAAGACATTTAGGTTGTGGGATTGTGGTTAAAAACTTCACAATCATAATTGGGAAGGTTTTTTTTTTTTTTTTTTTTTTAAAAACATTGTCGTAAGAGGGCTATAAACTATTTCATGCTTTTCAGCAGATCTTTTTTCTTTACCAAATTGCTTGAAAATGTTGATCTGCTAAATAATGTGGAACATCCTTCTTCAATAGTTCTCCTTTAGTTGAGCTGACCTGGCAAACTAACTATCACAGTTCTCTGGGATTGATTTCAGTGATCCAAAGAGCCATGAGACACAATATTATTCATGAATTTGATCTTTTTGACACTTAAATACAATGTCCATAATCATTTGGAACACATTGTAAAGCTGGTTGCAGTGTCTTGCATCAACACCGTCATGTTGACAGCTTAATGCTAATGCTAGGCTAAGGCTGTAAGCTAGAAGCATGGTAATGGGATGCGGAGGGGTAATGGGCCTACTCACAACTCAAAGACGAACTACTAATAAACGATTGCCAAATATCCGAGAAAACAACAGGTTTTGGTTTGGCTAAAAACTGTATATTCATAATTAAAAGATCACTGGGAATACTAAACTAGATTCAAGATAGAGTGGAACTTTTAAAAGGGAGAGATTTCTGTTCATGTAATAGTGAAACATTGTTGAGATGTTGATGTTTTTTAAAACATTTAACTCTGTGGTCAACTCCTAAGATGACATTATTATCAAGACATTATTTTATATATATATATATATATATATATAATATATATATATATATATATATATATATTATATATGTAATTGATTCAATTTACCAAAAAAAAAAAATCAAAAACATATTTATATGATTGTAAATCCAACAACCTTAGAATGTTATTGGAAGGTTCCTATTTGATCCAGTTGCCACAAAAAAAAAAAAAAAAACAATACTTGCATTGGGAAAGCTGCATCAGGTATAACAAAGGAACACAGTCACACTGCATCTTATTTTATTTTCATTTAATTTTTGTCTCACCACTTATTTCACATTCTTTAGTTTCATTTTCTTTTCTATATTTGCCAGATTCAAAATACATTTTCCATGAAAATGAGGTTAATATCTGAATCATTGAGTCTTATATCAAACTCATTAATTTGATAAAAATGTAATAAGTGTGTACAATTTGCTACCATTTTTATCCTAGAAGAGCAGCAGTTGCTTTTATTTCCCAGTAAAGGTAATGTAGGTACGGCTGATGGTCAGCAATTTAAATTCAGTGAATGCAAGTAAATTTGCACCCCCTCCCCAGAAGTAATTACAACCCAAATTGCACTCAACAGGCTGCTGCAGCTGTAAATTAGACACTGTGTGGAGCCACTTTCTTGAAGTCTGAAGTTGAAGATCTCATTTGATTATCCTCCATTCCCAGAATCCAACTGAGCTTTTGTGTAAGAAGGAAAAAAAAAAAGAAGGTAAAGTCAGAAACACCATAGTTCTAAAGACAAACTACAGTTCGGTCAGAAAAAAAAAATAAAAGTCTTAAAAGTTGTTAGAAGCCAGACCCATGACAGTTAAAAATGAGCAAAGTAAGTCCCAACAGGTGCAGAGCAGATGGTAGAAACCAATATTGTCAGTCAGAGGGGAACCACTGATCGAGACATGGAGCATCCCAAAGAATTCCCTGGAGTAATACTCTGCACACATGAGATGTGCAAAATAACTATGAAAGTACAATGTTGTAGTAGATTCTGTCCATTTAAAGTGTGAGAATTTAAAGTTTGGTTCACACCACCTGCATAGATCATTGCACCTGGATACAAACGGTCGCTCAGACTGTGACTTACACACGAATTTCGGGTTTCTGTCTGTGACTTGTAGAGCATCTCTGCCAAAGTGCATCTTTTGGATCACTTTGTCAGTCCCAAGCATGGGTAAGAGAAGGGAGTATGTTTATTAATTCTCTATTTTATTTGTTGTCTTACCATATTTCCATGAAAATCTCTCTGTAAATGTGTTTTTGGGGAGTTTTGGGGTACAGAGTGGTCAGCACTCTTGACTTACAGCAAGAAGATACTGGTTCATATCCCAGCTAGATTCTTTCTATGTGGAGGGAACATGTTGTCTACGTAACTGCAGGCACTTTCTCCCAAAGTCCATTTTTACCCTCGTGCTCTCTTATGGGGTCCAGATGACCCCACACTTACATTAAGGCGTTAGCCCTTCTATGACAAAGGTGGACAAGGTGGACAAGACTTCATGTCTGTTATTGGACACCAGTAAAGACTGACAATCATTGAAAAAAAACAGTTCAGCGCACTGTCTTGTGGGGTCCAGATGACCCCTCTTTTAATGTAAACAAGCCTTGGAGAGCGGAAGGGCTACATCAGTGAAAGTGTCTGTTGCATGGCACCTGCAATCAACAGGCAAATCACCAAAAGTGTACACTATCTTCCCCTGACAATGGTTGGGATGGGCTCCAGCAATCGAGTGACCTCAGTAGTATTAGATGTTATTTCAGAAGAGTTGGTACCACTGCCACACCCTTCTGGTAATCCTACTGGCTTCTCCTCTTTCTCTGACCCGTTGTTGTCAGGCAACATTGTCTCTTACGCTCCACTTGGCATCTAGTTATGTTCGGCCATGACATGGTATCCTTCAAATGGTGTCCCCCAATTTGGCCTTTCTCCCTTGTGGTTGTGCTCGCCCTTGACGAGGTCCCACTCCTGGTGCATATGGGAGACAAAAACCAAGTAGGGTTGTAACTGGAACCCCCTTTCTAGCCAGCAGTCTGCCCATTTTCCGTCCACGTGTTCTCAACTACATTCATGATTTTGCTTTTGGTGTGGCGCAGTACAGACAACCATGAGGTGTGTGAATGTGAAGTCCAAAAAATGGTATATTCCACGACTGAAAAATTCGCAATAGTTTGGGTGGATGCCCCGGGGAAGACTCAGGACACACTTGAGAGACTACGTCTTTCAGCTGGCCTCGGAACATTTTGGGGTCCCCCCAGAAGGGCTAGAGGAAGTGACTGGGGAGAGGGAAGTCTGGGCATCTTTGCTTAGACTACATCTTTACTTAGACTACATCTTTACTTAGACTACATCTCTTGCAACCCGATCCCAGATGAGCGGAAGATGGATGGATGGATGGATGGATGGATGGATGGATGGATGGTTGGATGGATGGATGAATGGATGGATGGAACTATTGCATTCCAGGTGCAGCACTTCAAGGTCCTTAGAATTTTAGATTGTGGTCTGCTAAAAACTCTTCAAAAAAGATATTGCTAAATCAGGCTGTAAAAAGTACATAACAAGTAAAATCTTGTCTGAGCTTGGAAACCAAGTGGGGTTGGGCCTGATTGGTTCTGGAATTGGAGACTGCCTGGGTCTACTAGAAACTGTGGGACATAGAGACCACATTAGGGCACCCTGGTCTCCTTGACCCAAGTCCATGTTAATGTAAAGGGTTGGGTCAGGAAGGGGACCTGCCATAACATGTTTTCACTTAAAACTCTTATTGATTCTATATTTACAGACAATTACAATCGCTTACAGGTGTGTCCAATACACATTCTTATATCTTCAGCTTCCCTACTGACTTCTAGGTCTGCTTTATTGTGTTCATATAACATGATTTTACCCAAATGTGTTGAAATCTAGTGCATAGATGAAGACCATTATTCCTTTTACATACCCCATGTTGTTTTCATTTCTCATTTGTCGAAAATTAATGACATCATTGTTTGATTAGCCAAAGACATGAAGTCCCTCTTTGTCTTTTTGGTACCAGTAAAGATGCAGTAATGTCACAAATGCCCGTTTGCTCATTTTTTATATCATCTGTCTTCAGAGTGAACAAATACTTATTACCCTGTACAGCAACTGGACAATATACTCATTAATTTTGAACATATTTACAGAGATAATGGTGGATAATCAAGAAAGTTCAATCCAACAAAGCTCATCAGAGATGGCCCTTCTGGCTTAGAAACAAGATGTGTTAACACTGCATGACAAAGCAAACGGATATGGCCCATAATATCTACTGGCTTTGAAGATAATGATCAGTAGAGTTCTTAACAGGTTGAACCTCAATTGGGATTAAAATCCAATTACATCCTGAGAAAGAATTATTTATCCTCCTGGGCTTTTGCCTTCTATTAGTATCTGATTAAATTTGGTTAAAGAAAATCTAGTTATTTCAAATGAATGAAGTTTTTCTGTCAGATCTTGCTAATTCTCAACTAAAACTTGCAAGACACTGTATATAAAAGATACACTCAGACTTACTCATAGTTATTCAAAAATGTATTAATTTACTTGTTTTTATATATATTGTATAAAAAAACATTCCCTTATCATTGATCATATTTTTACTCTGTGTAGCCCCGCCCATTTCCAGTTTTTCAGAACCTTTTTTTTACTGTTTATTATTTACATCCTTGGAAAGTAGCTATATATATTGAAATCCTGGAAGGTACTGAAGTATTCCTAGTAAAACACCACTTACATTTATAAAGTTAAAGCAGATTTGGTACCCTTAAAGGCAAACATTTACCTTAGCCAGACCTAATAAAATTTACACCAGTTGGGTTTTAATAGTAGTTTTTTTTTTTTTTTTTCATGATTACGACCCATTGAAATAAGAGGATTCTGATTTTTTTAAGACCAAAAAAACTTGTTTTTATAGGATATAGCTTCTGCAGAGCCGTAGAATTTAATCCGACTTTACCTCTGTGTTGTAGGTGGGACTGTTTCTGCAAAGCAACCCCGTCCCCTTTGGTGAAAGCTCTCTGTTTACACTCTCTTCCGCTAGTTTACAGTCCCTTACAACCCCAACCCAACTTTACAAGTGTAATCCAGCTGTACACTTTTGATCCAGATTCCAGCTCAGACAAGGAAAACAAAGACGTTCATGGATCTATTTGTCTGTAAGTGGATGATCAGAATGGAGCAAGAGCAATGAGACTTTGGCCCACCCAGCGTATTTTTTTTATGTCAAAATTAAAGGGTAGCACAACAGGACAGTTGAAGACAGCACAGATTAAAGAAAGGGGTGCGGCTAGGAGAGGCGGGTTGAGTGGGGGAGGTGTGGTCAGGATCTGTGATTTACAGTGACAGTGAGGTAAGCTTCTCAATGGAAAAAATGACAGAAAGTCATGAGGCCCAGTTTCCCAGAGGCCAGTTTTGTGAACAAGTGAGCTCTGCCGCACTCAGCACAGTGGAGGGATTTCCGCCACTCTCGGTGGCGGCATCGCGGAGGGATGTCCGCGGCTCTCAGCGTCGCAGGGTGAACTCCAACTCTCTTTATACTGGAGCTGCACAGCATTCAAATTCTAAAATGACGTAGGACTTATACCAGTTGACCAATCACAAAATCAAACTGTACTACCCCGTTTGGGCCTGTAGGGGGCATCACACAGACAGCTTCAGATCAGAAATAAACAAGTTTATTTTAAACGTGGCGTGGCCTTTTTAAAGCCCCAATTACAGAGTTCAACAGCCAAAAAAAGTTGATTTACTGTTTGCTAACCCTTTAAATTAAGATCTTCTTCAAACAACAGTTCTTTGTTTGCTCTTGATTCACAATTATTTAAAAAACGAAATGGCCAGAAAAGCTAATTTTAAGCTATATTTTCTTTGCGTATCTCCTCCATCATGAGAAAAAGATGTTTGAAATAAACTATTTTCATAGGAGTGGGTCTTTAAAAGATGGCTGCAGATGGTAAATGCCTCCAAGTTCCTGGTAAAAATGTTCCTTCTGCTTATTTCATCTCCATATTTGCTAGATTCTCTATTTTAACAGATAATTCTTACCAGAGATCAGTCCTATTAAAGAAAAACTAATGTTAAAAAATAAAACTGTAAACTTTATGTCAAAAATTAGAGGAAAAACACATTTAAATAAGTTTAACCAAAAAAGTATCTATTTTCTTGGAAATAAATGTCAATAATAGTCATATTTTGATTACTTGTTGAATTTAAATGCTTTCCAAATTTTTTATTGACACAAATATGCAATTTTATGACTTTACTGCATGCTATCACACATCTGCATCTATCAACGCAAAGATTGCTTTCACAAGGATAAAATCATGTTAGTGTGTAACAAATAGAGCTGAGGGTAATGCTTTTCTTAAAGAGGACACTCTGCTGTTTGTTTTTCCACGCATCTGTCCGTTCTCGTGATTCACTAAAAACGAGCTGCTGGCGTCACACCGAGAGAATAAAGCTCACTGCTGTCTGGGAAATAAGATAAACCATTAGCAGATGAAACCAACCTACTGCTTCCATTTGACTGAAATCAGGAACTTGTTTGCAAGTGCACAACCTTCAGGAAATAAGCTGGGCCTGGGCTGCTACCACGAAATGACGACCAGACGCCGAGCACAATTAAGCCCTGCGTGGCATGGGCAGCCATTATGAATGAAATCAAATTACCTTCATTAACCTGCCAAGTTGGCTGAAGGCGTCACTACCCACTGCTTCTTCCTCCGCCCTCACAGAGGAAGATGAATGGCAAACCAAAAAAGGTGCAGCATGCTGATCTCCCTGAGGAGTTCGAATGCAGCATCCCTCCCAAAATGTCCTAATGCATTCATACGCATGGAAACTATTTCTGCAGCCTTCGCCACCTATGTTTTAATGTTGCAAAACAATATCACATGGTACGAGATAATTAGCTCTCCTGGCTTGACAAATGGGCCAATAACCATGTGCATTCATGCTTTTGAGCACTGAATTTGTTCCTTCATAAAAAAGCATCTTCTTCCTTTCTCATCTTATATGGGTTGCTTTAACCCTGAAGACGACAGTCTTACTAGAAAAAGTGAAGTGAATGAGAATAGTCAGTCATAAATGCAGATTTTAAAAAGAATCATATATATACATATTAAGTTAACAATGAAATAAACTCATTTCTGGTTGTGCATATATGGTCTTATGTAAAATTGAGAGCAGAGGCACCAGAGAAACTGATATTTGTGGTGTCTGGCTATCAGAGCCATCATCAAAGGTAAGTGATTCTATTTAGATATATGATAAACATGCAGTCATGGGGAACCTATATCCAAAAGCCACATAATAGTTTTCTGCTGTGGCTGGAGGAAGAGGAGGTTACAGATCAGTCTTTACAATATTTACACCAATTGACTCCCCTCCATTCTTCCCCGTGCTAATTCTATTTCCTCTTTATTATGAACGCCACAGTTTTAACAAGCGGCCTCTTCCCAGTGCAAATGTCTCCTCAATTCTCATTTTTATCAATCACATAGAGGCTTTTAGACTGCAGGCATGTAGGGATCACATGCTTAAATCACTCTTGTATTCCACTTAGCCGGCGCTCTGACTGATTGGGGAATTAGCTTTAGTGCTATTTTGACTTGTAGCAATGAAACAGATTAGAGACAGCGGAACAGGGAAAGGAAGAATGCATGTAGTGGATTTCAGAAATAAATACACGGATTAAAAAAATTATTTTTGTCTAAATTTGCGTTGTTTGTGACAGCTTCTGGAATTAGACAATAAAAAGATGAAACATTTAGTGATGACAGCACATGGCACCTTGAGAGTTAACGATTATTTCTCCAACTTTAAATATTTAAAAGCAACTTCAACTAAATTCAAAAGTGAAGATGAATCTGCTCTCAACAAATCTATCTGCGCCTGTGAATTACAAATAGGTTAATAACAGAGGCTATAAAACCACTCCCAGCAGTTTGGTGTTTTTGCATAACGCTGGGTTCACACCACATACAGAAGCTGCGCAGAACAGAGGCCGCTTCTATTCCATGCCCTTGTTATCCTGTGGTGTAGTTCACACAAGTACCGCGCTCCTCCGGGATCGTTCCGGCGTCTGGACTGTTTTTAGAACAAGCGATCTGCGTCAATCCTGCCAGGCAAAAAATATGACAAATTAGATCAATTTTAAAAATATAACCATCACATAACATGCTGTTATTGACAAATGCAATCATGTTTTTGTATCTAAACAGACTGTAGTAATGAAAATACAGTATTTCCCCTTATTCGGATTAGGGACCTGAGACCTCCGCGAATACGCCAAATCCGTGAATATGGAGAACCCAAGTCTCCGTCTCACCCCTGCGGCCGAAGAATGTCCGTTACCGATCCAGACTCATCAGAAATACTTCACATCATGCTTTGTAAACATTTATTAAAGAATGTTAAAGTATTGATTTACATAAAGAGTTTTTTTTTTAATCCAGAACAACAGACTATGAACTTTTCATGAGGACTGTCCCTCTGTCTCTCTGTGCCTTAAAAAAAAGCGCATGCTTCATCAAATAAGTGCGAGATTACATCTCTATCCAGAATTTGTCGGTTTTATCCATAATAAACATCTGCTCTGGATGACAATTATCCTCCGCAAATATCAGTATATTTTTGAGCTGCGTCTGAGTCAGCTGATGCCATTTCTCCATGCAGGCTTGCTGTGAGTGTGCGTGTGCGCCTGAGTGTGGAGCGCACGGGCTTCAACTGTGCTCCTCTTCTGGAAAATTCTCACTTCTCCTTTGGACGCAAAAGTTTTACACAAGCATCTTGAAAAAGAATCACGCCTCTGTGTGAAATGGAGGTGAAGTGGATTCCGCGCATATACTCCGCACGCACTCTGCTTTGCGGCACTTCCACATGCGGTGTGAAGTGAACCTGGCGTAATTATCTGATGTTTGAGGACCACTGGACTGTAGACAACATAGCTGTAAGTGTAAAACACACAAATCAAAGAGACAATTTACACCAGCATGGATGATCAAAAGATTTAGATTCTGTCCCTGCTCTACCGTCCCAGTGTGTTTCCCCTGACTGCCTAGTTAGCATGGACACTAATGCCATCACTGGATGATTGTTTGAGTGAAAAGGAGTGAAACACTTTGGTTTTCAAAGTCCTACTCAAATATATATATATTTACTGTTGTAAATTCATTCCCAATGGTCTTTGGATTACGATTGCGCCTTTTTAGCCAAAATCAAAAGACAATTTCTGTACAGCAGCTGTAGTTCATCAGAAATCTGCCTCCGAGTTGTCAGCGCGGAAGTTATCCTTCACTAATTTCCTATCAACCCTTTGTATACACTCTCTTCTGGTAGCTTACAGCCCCTCACAACTCCAAGATAACATTAGCATTACAAAAAAACAGGAAGAACTATCAGAGCCAATGAGGCTAGAGTTACCATGCGATTAGATTGCACATGCAAAATGATGAAAAACTAATAAGAGGCAACTGTCCAAACAAATGTGTTTAAATGAGGATTTAAAAACAATTTTAAAACAATGCAATGGAGAGTAGAGGATAAATACAGGGGTTTGGGTGCTGCAGACAAATGAAACAGACTCCAGCCCTGAAAGATGGTCTGATGTGTCATCTATGATCCATGAGGCGCACATCTCTTTCTGTTTACCACAAGAGCCTGCAGTCCACTGTGGGGCTCACTCTGCATCTGGTGAGCCTAAATCTGAACTAATAATGGTCAATAAAACCATCTTGTGGTACATTTGGTGGTCAAGACCAGCTGCCCCAGAGGGCAGCAGGCGGGGCCCCTGTAGGAAGAGGAACCCATGTGGTGAAAGACTGGACTATGCACAAAGGGAAAATGTGACATTCGAAAAAAAGGGTAAAAACTCAATGCTAATTCCATATAACCCTTTAAATTCACACTCCAATGAAAATTGAATTTTTGACACGTTCTTCACATTTTTCTGATAATGACTGAGGCTCTAGAGAGACTTCCGCTTCCGGAGCGCCTTACATCAATCTGCCATGACATCCGCCATGTTTGCCTGAAGCAGGTTCCCTCTCAACGGTTCTGCCCACAACTCAGAGGTGAATTTCTAATTAACTACAGCAACTCTGTAGAAACTATGTGTAGAAAACAACACAGGTTTTTTTTTTTTTTTTTTGGCTAAAAACTGCAAAGTAATAGTTAAAAGACCACCAGGAACGCATTTAAATTAGATCAAAAATGTACTCTACAAGAAGCTCCAAGATTGTAATGCTCGTTGTGAGACAACTAATGTTTAAGGCCAAATCCAAATTCTTGCCTTCTCCCTACATTTAGCCCTCCAGACAGAAAGTAATGGAAAAATGGTGTCTCAGATTTTGCTCGATGATGTCACCAATACTTGGTGGTCAGCTAGGCTCGAATATACCTATCTCGGAGGAGAGGATATTAAAAAATATATTTCGGACGCCACTTGCACTTCACAAGCCCCTTCAAATGGAGGGATAGGGATAAAAGAGTAGGACGAATTGAAATTGGACCTGAGTTTATTTGCATCTGAAATTCCAAAGTATTTTCAGAAAAAAAACCACTTTTTTTGTTTGTTTGTTGTAATAAAGTCTCCTCCTTAATATATTGACTTTTTTTTGAGTATTTTTAAGCAAAACTTTTCTAAGCACAGCTTTGGACCAGCCCTACAAACAAAAAGCAAATTCAAAGCTTCAAAAATTATAGTTCACAACTGAACAATTGCACTGTTTTAAACAAATCTATTTGCATAAACGTCTCCCATTTTCTTTAAAAGAAGCCTAAATGTATTATTGGTATTATTATTGAATTAAACATCTCGTGTTTTATGTCCCTATTTCACAATGTACCATTCAATCAGAACTTCCTTAACTTAAGCATCACCTTCAAAGAAAATAAACGCAGAAGAATATTTTATGTATTGAAATAAGGTCAGACAGGAAGGAGATATCATTATGAATTATCATTTATTAATGACACATGTACAAAATGGGTGGGAGTCTATTGGAATGGATAAATAGTGATGTAATGTGTTTTTACACATGGAAGCCTTTAGGGAAAACAGGTCCTTATTACAGCGAACACATAAAACTAATCTTGAAACCAGTCAATTTGCTGAATTTATTAAACATTACATACACAACATTTTCTTTTTACACTTTCTTTTTTTTTACACTGTGTTTTTTTCTCCTTTCTGTCAATCGTTTTCCAACATACATAATTGTGCTTGAGATTGTGTGTTTGTAAATGTCTCATCAGATCTGCTTTCGTCCATCTGATGAGTATCTTTAGAATTTTAGCAGACATACAGCCCCGACAAAACTAAAGGAAACCTGGGAGCCATGTCATTGATTGACTCTAATAGGTTACGGTAAATCACACTTTTCTCCCCGCATCAATTACTCTCATTTATTTAGTGGACCATAACTCCATTTGCGAATGAAAATCTTATTCAAGAGACAAGAAAAATTAGCTCATGGGTTCTAGATTGTTGGAAAAAGAAGAAAATGAGGTGTCTAACCCAAAGTGACATTTACAAATTACCTGTTAATTTCAACAGGGTTGAGGGATGATGGGAGTGAATTACACTGACAGGAGAGTAACCGGGTAATGAAAGTCAAGACTATAGTGGGCAAATAAGTAACCTGCGCTCAGTTGAAAATCTATCCGGTACTCACTTGAAACGCTCTCTTATCTGAGCTGCGTTCAGTCACACCCACCTGAGAGGTTCGTGCTGGCCTTCCGTGCAATCTGCATTTGCTCTAATTAAGTGGAGGCTGGATGATGAATAGTCACAATCAGCCACGCTTTGGGCCCGTGCTCAGGAGGATTCTAACTGCGCCCAGAGTGTCCAGGTGCAAGGTGAGGTGGCGAAACATCACAATGGTGTCACCTTGCATCTGTCTCCGACTAAAAGTCCTGCTGAAAAGTCCACCACTGCTCCCCCCCCCCTGCATGCCTGCAGCAAACATTAGGGAGGGGAAGAAAACACTGCCAAATGGAAACGGGTGACATTTGAATTGAATGCCTCAATAATGGATGCCATCTCCCTGCAACCTCCATTTAGCCGGCTGAGCTGCAGCGGCACCAAATCAAGGCAGGATTCCTCAGGTCAATGAAAACAGAGGACGTTGGGTAATGATGCTTGTGCTGGTCTGAAAGCACCATGCAGGATGCAACCGGGAAGATAAAAGCCTCTGCACCTATTAACTAAAAAAAAGAAAGAATGCATTTTCCCAAACGTAATCATATCCCCTAGTTTTACGCTGTCATGTTTATCGGCTTCTCTCAAAAGGTCAGCAGTTTCCTACATTTGTGAGAGAAGAAAAAGAGACAGGACTGCGTTGATTGGCCCCAAAAAGGTCACCCAAGTCTTCACAGACTTCTTCCTCCTGTAGCATACTGGCTGGAAAGTCCTTAACAATCTTTGCCGTGGCTGCCTTGACTCCACCCTGACCTCTTTAGAGAGGCCTGCCCAACTTCTCCCTCATTCTCGTCTGACCGGAGAGAACTAATGAGTGTGAGGCTGTGGGTAAAACCTAATGGGGCTCAGTAGTTTTTGCTCCGGGCTGACTGCTGAAAATGAACATTTAACCACAGCTCCAGTAATTGAAAAAATGACAAGCGGTACATACAGGCCATCGGCCCTCACAAACACACACACAGCGTCCAAATTATTCTGATTATTTGCCACTTGCGGATTAGAGGCGCCTCTCGACGCTGTCACTGCACCGACCAGCAGCGGCGTCACAATCCACAGGAAGAGGCAGAGATGTGGAAGTAACATCAATTAAAATGAGACTGTTGGCCTCTAGTTATGCTGGATGTGGAATTAAGAGCAGAGAGGCAAGGTCTCCATGTTCCACACACTGAGTGAGTGTGGAGGGGGGGTGCGAGGAGCCCGATGAATCCAGAATGAGCACATGGCTGGAAAAGCTCAAAGTAACACGTGTTTCTTGGGGCTTAACTTTGCTCACAGCTCCACCTGCTTGTCACTTCTTGACACTGACGTCTTTGGAAAGTCAAACTGCAGGGTCAGACTTGAATTAGAGAAAGTTATCCTGAAGTTATGGTCAATCCTCGGAACGCACAACATCTGTGTGGTTACAAGAATGACTATGAAATACTCAGGAATTATATCCAAGAGAATCAAAGCAAACATCAGACATATTCCACATTCAAAGGCTGACTGATGGGATCTGTTGGTGCAAGGTTATCTGAAATTATAGAGGTTTGCCAAACCGCACCGTTGCAGTGTGAAGTTTTTCAGGATAAATAGAATATTACAGCAGACATGTTGCACATTTCATGGCCTGCAGACAATAGATAGGAGCAAAGCTGCATGTGCACGAGGAATGAGCTCCTACAGACCAACCGGAAGACACAGAAATCAATACATAAATACAAACGTTTGAAACTATTTTGTACGAAAAAAAAAAAAAAAAATCTTACAGTTTATTTGGATCTGTCTGACAATGAATGCAGATAATTGATTTTAAAATATCAACTCCTTTGATTTTATGATTTCATTTTTATTCTTTTTTATTGAGGAGAATTATGTGGGGAAATATCTGTTTGCTACTGTCTTTAACTTGTTAGTGCAAATCAGTTGAAAGAAACAACAAAGTAAAGATACAATAAAAGGTAAAAGCAGAATCACCTCTGAAATACAGAGGAAAAAATGTACTAAAGTGCTTTGATCTGATGTGGATCTGTGATGAAGGACAAATGTTTCCTTCAGTTACAGAACTATTCCATGCATGGAAGAGAAGATCTGAATAAAAATTATATCAATGATAAATAATACATAAATAATATATAAATAAAAAAGACAACACCTACAGGTTGTTGTCTGTGAAGGTGACGGTTTGTATGGGTTACTGGTTTGACTGTTTTGTTTATTATTGGTGAGGTTGACAGCAGCTGGATGTTGAGGTCCTAGTGGAAAGATTTATAGGAAGGGAAAGCATGGTATATTTGTATACATGTATGTGTTTGTGTATAGATCTTTTGTGTGTATGGTTATATGGACAGATGTTTGAGGAAAAGAAAAATAATTAATGCCTGTTTTTATATAGTTTATACTGAAGACTGAACGTAAGACTTATTGTAAAGGAATAGGATTAAAAACTTTCTCCTGCTCCATTTTGAACTACATATCGAGGTGTTTTATTTTATTTATAATTTGTATAAAAAAATGTTCCTTGTTGTTTTCTTTTTTATCATATACTATGTATAGTTTAAAATAAATAACTAACTATAATAAATAATATAGAAATTTATTAATGGAGGTCAAAGGGATGTCCTGACTCCTATTAGCTTTGGCTGAAATCATATCATCGAGACACTTCTCTACAAGTGTGAAATATCTGAACTTAAAAATGACCAAAACAAACATTATTTTAAAATTACTTTCATAGAAAATTTTGAATAGGATTAATTTTTTATGTCAAGTCATAATACTCACTCAGTCATGTTCAAAGTAATTTTAAATGTATATGTATCCAAATATGCGGCCGGAAAAAAAAAATATATATATAATATATATATAATATAATATAATATAATATAATATAATATAATATAATATAATATAATATAATATAATATAATATAATATAATATAATATAATATAATATAATGAGTTGTCAACTATAAACAATATAAAATTGATGAATTATAGCGATGAACCTAATACATTTTAAGTGATACAAGTCAATAAATGTTCTGAAAACACTGGCAGTCATTTACATACATCCGGTGCATACAAATGTAAATAATTCTTTCCTCATAATGTCTGTTTCAGAGTAAACATAAATAAATACACAACTTAAATCAAGTTTTTCCCCCATTATTTAGATCTTTCAAGATAAATATTTTCTGGCATTACAATGATAATGAATCTCCTGACTTGATGTAGAACAAAGAATTTCTGCGTCTCTCCTGCCACTGGCTCCTTTATCACAAGACTTTGGCTGCAGGTACTTTTTGGCAATTATTGTTGTTTTTTTAAATGTTCAAGAAAGAAAACATCATTCTAACCCCCCAAAAATCTCTATTAACTGTTTATTTAGGGGAAATTATGACTTTAACTCATCTCATAAATGTGTATATAAATGTTTGGATTAGCCTTTTCCCGATGTGGGAAAAAACGTTAAATATTTTTCCAACATTGTGTATCAATTTGTCTTCAACCGCAAGTCAGGAACAGTTTTCATCTGACAATAGGAGCACTTTAAAGTGTTTTTGTTTTCAGTTTCAGACTAAAGGGAAAGCCAAGCGCCCCAGGAGTTATTGGGGGGTTTCAAATGTATGAAATAAGACTGAGCAAAGCTAAATTGTTGTCTGAGACATTGTCCAGATTGAACATGAGCACCGAAATTGTGATCCATCATAATAGTTAAGCATTATCTTAAATGTCCAAAGGCTATTCCATTTATGAATGCTATGCTTGATGGATGATGGCAATTAACAAAATTTAATCTCCAAAGAGTTCCCAGATTTCTCCCCCACATTTAAACACACGCTGGAGGAAAAGGTAAAACCTTATTTGGTGCGCTGTCCTTCATATTTCACTGCTGCAGGAATAATTAAAAAGGAATTGTTCTGCTTTTTTTTAAACACTGTCTTAACCTGACATGTTTGTTCTGTTTGTCCAAATCTTGTTCTGATCTTTCTTTTCTTGCAGACCAGCATGCAGTTAATGAAGCAAAAGCTCTTTTAGACATTTCATTAAAAACAACGTTTTTATACTTTTAGAAAGAAAATGTTTTTTTGTGCAGGTGAGGTTTGTGTGTTTTCTTACTTTGGGCCTTTTTTTACTTTTCATTTTTGGGTTTTTCTGTGAATCTGTGAAGCTCTGAAACTGAAATTTCAAACGATTTTTTTTCATTTCAACAAACAGTTTTTGTTCCTTTTGTCTTTAAATGAGCTTTAAAAAAATCAAATGTTTCTTTTAATCATTTGGTTTTTTGTTTTGCACATTAAAATATAACATTTTTACATCCTATTCCAGTCTTTCATCAAACTATTTTAAATCATGCGTTTTGTGGTTTTTATTTTTTTTTATTTTTTTACTGTTTGGCTTAAAAACAATGTAAATCATTTAAAATTCCTCCAATCCCTGAGTCCTGATGAAAGCTCTTCCTTCCTCTGATTTCCCAGAGAAAAAGTTCTCAGTGTTCATTGAATCTGAATAAACATGTCTCAGCTCTCCGAGAGCACAAACCGTCAGGAGAGTTTGACTGTGGTGTAAGTGTGGAGTTTGCATGTTCTACTGATGCATGACATGATAATAACATGCTTGAAGGTTCAAAATTATCCCTAGGTGTTAATTAGAATGTATGCGGTTGTATCGTCGTTTGGCGGCCTGGGAACCTTCTCAGGATACTCCGCCTTCACCCAACAGTACCCGGAAAAAAATTGAAAACATTGGATCAATTAACAAAAGTTCTGTAATTTTTTACATTTAAAATTTTGAGTTTATCAAATTAAATTATATTGAATTAATGGTTTACTCAAATTAAACGTTTATTTTAATAAAAACTAATATTTTTAAACTTTTTGATAATTGATCTAATGTCTCACTTTTTACAGAGTTGCTGGGATAGGCTCCAGCAACTCTGACCCCTAAATGTATTAATTGGGTTCAGAAAATTTACAGTTTTTATTGACAATGAAGCTTAAAGAAATAAAAATTAAGCTAAATTTAAAGCACAAAAATATATTAATATTTTAAAGGGACAAAGATTTTTCCTGGTGGACCTTGTATCACAGAGGTCTGCAACCTGCGCCTCCAGATCCACATGCGGCTCTATTATCCCTCCAAACATAAAATAAGTCATGGAAACTGCTGACTCAGCATGTCGACCGTCAGAGTCAGCATTCCTTAACATAAAACTACCTAAAGAAAACAAATAAACAAAGCCCGCAAACTAAGACTACCAAGATCCTACCCCAAACTAAAATAACTAAACGTGTAAGACTGCTGAGGACAATGAGGGGAAAAAAACAAAATAAAAAGTATTTTTTTAAAGTAAGGCTTACTAAATTAGCATTTATTTATTTAGATTATTTAAATATATAAACTGATGCTGAGCTCCACATAAATGATAAACTCTGTACGTTTTTACATCCCTGTTGACCTGAAGACGACTTGTTTGCTCAACGCCTCCACAGGGAACAGACTTTGCAAAGCAAAATTTAGTAAAAAGTTTGATCTTTTATGAGTTAAAAACACATATTATCTTGCGCTGAACAACATTGGTTACTAGCTAGCTCAGATAACTTTTGAAAAAAAGTTATTTGAGCTTCTGTCGAATCACATTTTTAAGAGACGCTAGATTCTTTTTATATTTTTGCTTTTGTTCATACCAAAAAAAAATAATATATAATTCATATTATTAAAAAAACAGAAGTTCATGAAGCCAAATCTTGATTTCTTAAAGGCTAAAGTAAGACTATGCTAGGTTTTTACTGTTAAAGGTTGCAGAAGATATATCAGGATCCTGAAACAACTGAAAGGTAAACAGAGCAGAAATTAGAGCAACCAAGACTTTGTCTTCATAATGCAAAACCATTATGACTGTGTAATACTAATGTTTGTGTTTTGTTGAAGGATTTCAAAGCTGTAGCATGTCGTTACAGCTCTGAATTTTCCCAGTGAGTGAAAGGTGTCCCGCATTCACACACGGAGGAGCTTTTCTCAGCTGAAAGCGCTCAGCAGAAGTTAGCAACCTCCTTCCTTCCACCTTGGAAAGGAAGCTTCTTTCCCGAGCCCTCCGCTTGTTTTCCCTCTCACTCCACAGTGCCCCCCTCCCCCGGCCTCTGAGGGGTCTTCATTATGTCGGCGTGTAGACACTGCTGGCCTGACTGCCTGCTATAATGAGGGGAGGTTTCACATATGGACACACTCTCTGTGCAGGTTTGAAGCCGCCGAAAGTGTGCGAGTGCATTTGAATCTGGAGTGATGAAGGTGAAGCGCGGCAGGCGACTGGGGCTGTTGGGCCAACAACGCAGCAGATAATCGCTCATTCCAGCTCTCCTCTCACATGCTTCTGTCATTGCCTTCCTGCAATATGGGCATCATTCATAACTGTCAAGAAGCTTCTCAGCTGCACCTCCAGCTTGTTTGGGTGGAAATCACACAGAAAGTGTTTTTCACCTGCAAGAGGAAGGAAGTGGGAACTAATCTCATTTCATTTGACACTTTTACGTAATGATTTTTGAAAAGGAGACAGTGCAGGATAATCCTTGTATGGATATGAGCCCATCAGATGTCTGTGAGTCTATTACAGAGGATGCAGGCTGACTCCCAGTTTGCAGCCACAGAGGTTCAGGCAGTGTGGAAGGGTACAGCAGAGGTAGAAGGCACTAACAAGATAATGCATTATGAATGAGCTGCTGGGATTTAGGACATGCAAAGCAAATTAGCTACAGCACATAAAGTCTTCTGTTTTCAATTTATGATTCTTTAGAATTAGTCTTGTCTACTTGATAAATGTAAAAAATGTTAAGATATGATTGATAAAGAATACATTTGTATGAGGTGATCTGGTCCATCCTCAATATTTTGCCATGCTTCCTTGGTTGTCAGTGACAACCAAAAGGTCAAAGGTTCACTGTAAGTCTTCACTAGTTTTACATATTATAGCTGCTATTTTGGTCCATTGTTCCATGCAGATCTTCTCAAGAGCTGTGATGATTTGGGGCTGTTGCCTGGAAACATGACCTCTGCAGATTCCCTAATTGGATTGAGACTTGGTTGGTCACTCCAGAACCCTGAAATACTTTTTACGTGGCCACTTCATTGTTGCCCAGGTGATGTGTGTGAGATCACTGCCATACTGGAAGTTTCATCATTGATGGAAGGAGATTTTTTAACAAAATCTCACCATACATGGTACGATTCAGCCTTTCCTTAAAAAAAAAAGAAAAAAACAGTTGTATTGTTTTATTTAGAGAAAAGTCACAGTGGGTTCTTGGGGTGTAACACAGCTATTTTTTCTTATAGCAATCTTTTGGGGTTTAAACTAAAGAGTTCCGTTTTGTTCTCTTCGCTACACAACATCATTAAGAGGGTTTCGGACCAACTTTAGATGGGCCTTGAAGATCATTTGTTCCCCACCAGGTGAGGTCTTGAATAGAGCTCCAAGTGGAGCAACTAGTCAACGGGAAGAGGAGCAATCCAGATCTGGAAGGATCCTTCCAAGGGAGGGTGAAGTCCCATCCCACTACCTGCCAAAAACCTGTCTTTCTACAAAATGGAAGCTTATGTCAGGCATCATTGCAACCAAGATTCTGGTGTATACTGCTGGAGATACCAGAGACACCAAACACCAACTCCTGGTCGACACAACAGTCACTCAAGACTGAAGGTCATGACACGCTAACCTGTGCACTACCTGGATTGATTACAAGAAAGCCTATGACTCAATGCCATACACCAAGATCACTGAATGCTTGGAGCTGTATGACACCAACAGAGCTCAGCTAAATAATCAACAAGTCCGCTATGGATATCAACTCAGGAATGAGCCACTATCAGTCACGCTAAGAGCCACGCAGAGCTACATTGAGATGTCATTCAGACTTGAAAATGAATGACAAGACTGACAAGGTGGCAACCTGGAACAGGCAAAAAGGAAAGCCGCATTAGCCAAATACCTCAGAGTAAAGCATCTCCTGAGAAGCCAGCTCGATGGGAAGAACTAGACCCGGGCAATAAAAGAGGCCAAACGTTGAGACACAGACCACAGATATTAAGACACAAAAACTCCTCACCATATGTGGAGAGTCACGTCCTTCATCCAACTCTCTGAAACTTTAAGCTAGACTAAAGGAAGGAGGCCGAGGATAGTGCACATTGGAAGCCTGTGTTCAGGATGAAACGTCAAAGATGCATGAAAACATCAACCTCAAGGCCTCAACCGACATGTGCTCAGTGAATGTCTCAGGCCATGGCGAGCAGAGGATGCAGTATTGGAGGACAATTTGTTAAGGGAGGACAAGCCTTTTAATGGAACGTACCACTGGACCACAACTGAAGGGATTGATATAAAGAAGTCCTACCATTGGCTGATTTACAGGACAGCTCAAAAGTACTTGGCCTGGCAGCACAGGAACAAGCCCTGAGCACCAGAGTGATAGAAGCCTGGATCTACCAGACAAGACCCAAGGTGTAGGCCGTGCACAGAGGCACCAGGAACAATCCAGCACATACACCACAAGCATGAATGGAGCACAACAAACAAGTGACTGGGACAGTTTACAGAAACGTGTGGAGAATACAAACTGAAAACCCCAAGGTGAGAGAGGGAAACACTTCAGAAAGAGTAGAGAATGAGAGAGCAACGATCCTGTGGGACTTCTAGATACAGACGGACAGGATGGAAATGGAGAACCAACCAGACACTGAAGTGGTGGATAAAGAACAGAGGAAAGCCGTTATGGTGGGTGTGGCAGTACGAAGAGATGGTAACATCAAGAAGAAGGAACATGAGAAACTGGAGAAATACCAGAGACTCAGAGAGGAACTGGAGAAAGTTTGGAAGGTGAAAGTGACAGTGGTGCTCGTGGTCATTGGAGCACTCGGGGCTGTAACCTCCAAACTGAGGAGGGGCTTCAGCAGATCCTGGAAAGACCTCAGACATCTCAGTCCAGAAAAGAGCAGGAAGAGCTAAGATACTACAGGACCATCACGCTCCCAGGACTCTGGTAGAGGACCCGAGCTAAGAGGAGAAACCCCCCACAGAGGGGGAGAAGAGGATGATATTTTTATCTAACATGTTTTTGTCACTCTGTGATGTTAACTGTTATGCATGTTTGTATAGTTTAAAAAATAAACAAAAAATTGTAAAACTTATTTAGGATACTTGGTGAAAAAAAAACTAGATATAAATAATCTATCTAACTTTATTGGCTGTTGCAAACACACTAAATGAGAGTCCAAAGCAGTTTTTGGAGTGGGTGTGAGCATCTGAATGAAGAGAAAATGCACATCTGCACCTCTTGCAGCTTTCTGGTCCAACTGCTGAGACAAATCTGCAGCATAAGCTGACTTGACCAAAAGTTTCCCAAAGTAGGTCAACATTTTCTCTAATTGCTCACAGCCTCAGTCCATTTTTACTTGAAATATACAAATGACATCAGTGTTTTTTTTTTTTTTCTGCAGGTAACTTAAAATTAGTCAAATAATTAAAAGGAGGCAGCACAAAAGTTTCCGTGTGGGATGGTGCAGAAGACAGCACTGCTGCACTGCTGCACATGAGACACAGAGCGTCCCTGTGGGAGATGTGAGACCATCTGCCCCTCTGCAGGTGATTGTCCCCAGATAGAGGATGGAGTTAAGCTGAGACAGCGAAAGAGAGCTGCAGGGTACACCGGCCTGCTATGAAGCTGCTGCTGCAAAAGGAATAGTTTGCCCATAATTAGTCAAATTACAACCCTGGTTTTCTCAGATCCACCGACATTTCTTAGCAGTGGAGGACATACTGAAGACCTCCTCATGTGTCATGACTCCACACATCTGTGACTGACTTGCTGTTTATCTTTTGCTCACTCAGGTGACCTACTTACTGTTTCTGGCAGAGGTACTGATTTGCTTTTTAAAGCTGTTGCCACAAGGAGGCGCACTCTTGTGTCCAAAGATCTTTAAAGTTCCACTCCAGTAACCTTTTGACCTGTTGTAAAATTGTTCCCTGTAATCTAATAAATAGGATTATGCTGTTTTAGCCAAAATCAAAAAAACTGTATCCCTTTTCTAGTTTTGGCAGGAGTTCATCAGACACTTGCCTCTGAGTTGTAGGCACGGAGTAAGCCTGCCCTTACTTCCCATCATCCCTTAAATTTGTTTACACTCTCTCCTGCTAGCTTGCAGCCTCTTAAGATAACAGTAGCGGTGCAGCAGAAATGGCGAGCTTGTTGGGTTTTTCTAGGTGTAAAGTTTTGAGCTAGATGAGGAAAACAAAGATGTTCATGGATTTATTTGTCTGTATGTGATGTGTCAGATTGGAGTGGAAGAGGGTGAAAAAAAAGTCAATATAGTTTTGTAACTGAAATACTTTTTTGCATCCTCGTACTCAACCTTGCAAATTACATATATTCTAAGTTCCTGTTGTTGTTTAATTTTATTTTTTTTACTTGGTCAATGCAAATAAGGAAGGAAATCCTAAAATGCATGAACTCTTCCTCTGCCTGATCAGACAGCGTGAGCTTAAAGTTGATTTTGTAAAACACTAAAGTATCTCATTGAGCATTTCAAACACTGAAAATGAAGAGTCAGTGGGTCAAACTGGCCCTGGAAAGACTGGTGATTGGTCTGGGGTGGACCCTGTCTCGCCTTAAAGTAGTCAGGTGATTAGAGGATGGATGGATGGATGGATGGATGGATGGATGGATGGATGGATGGATGGATGGATGGATGGACAAAGGGATGGATGGATGGATGGACGAGGATGGATGGATGGATTGATGGTGATGAATAGGATGGATGGATGGATGGCAATGGATGATGGATGGGTGGATGGATGGATGGAAGGTGATGGATGGATAATGGATGGATGATGGATGGATGGATATGAATGATGGATGGATAGATGGATGGATGGATGGGATGGATGGATGTGGAATGGATGGATGGATGGATGATGGATGGATTATGGATGGATGATAGATGGATGGATGAATGGATGGATGAATGGATGGATGGATGGATGAGGGGATGGATGGATGGATGGATGAAGAAATTGATGGATGGATGGATGGATGGATGGATGGATGAGACAAAGGAATGGATGAGATGGATGGATGGATGGATGGATGGATGGATGGATGAATGGATGGATGGATAGATGGATGGATGGATGGATGGATGGATGGGGATAGATGGATGGGATGGATAAAATGGATGGATGGATGTTTGGGATGGATGGATGGATGGATGGATGGATGGATGGATGGACAAAGGAATGGATGGATGGATGGACGAAGGAATGGATGGGATGGATGGATGGAAGGAATGGATGGATATGGATGGACGAAGGAATGGATGGATGGATGGACGAAGGAATGAATGGATGGATGGACGGATGAAGGAATGGATGGATGGATGGATGTGGATGGATGGACAAAGGAAATGGATGGATGGATGGATGGACGAAGGAATGGATGGATGGATGGTGGATGGACGAAGGAATGGATGGATGGATGGATGGATGGATGGAATGGATGGATGGATGGACAAAGGAATGGATGGATGGATGGATGGACGAAGGATTGGATGGAGTGGATGGATGGACAAAGGAATGGATGGATGGATGGACGAAGGAATATGGATGGATGGATGGATGACGACGAATGGAATGGATGGAATGGGATGGAACGAAGGAATGGAGGGATGATGGATGATGGATGGATGGATGGATGAAGGAATGGATGGATGGAATGGACGAAGGAATGGATGGATGGATGAGGGGATGGATGGATGGATGGATGGAGGAAGATATTGATGGATGGATGGATGGATGAAGAAATTGATGGATGGATGGATGGATGAAGAAATTGATGGATGGATGGATGGATGGATGGATGAAGAAATTGATGGATGGATGGATGGATGAAGAAATTGATGGATGGATGGATTTTAAGTCGTAGCTACTTAATGGCAGCTTCAATTAAACCAATTCCAATTAGCAGTAATTGACTCTATGTGACTCCACCCCTAAATGGCGACTGTCCAACTAATCTGTTTAAACGATTTAATCTAATCTTTTTAAATAACTAACATCAGCCAACACAAACTATCAGCCTGGTAAGCTGATTAGCAGGCAGACACATCTGGAAACAGTTCACAGTGAAACAAATGTGAAACTCTTGGAGGAACATCCAAACTTTGCTCTGAGAACAATTAACCGTTCCTTTCTGCAATTCTTCAATATTTTGATTATTGGAAATGAAATGTTGGTTTAGACTGAGAATTTCAACAATCCATGTGGATTTATTGTTTCTAGCTAGTCTTTAATCAGCTGAGGCCTGTTTGGCTGGAGTCCGTCATTAAGGTCGGAGACATTGATTTTGGTTTTCAGTGGCAGACTTCCTCCTCATCTGATCTTTGTGGAACAGCTCTGAATGCTACAGGGATGCAGCATTAGCTCCTGTCACACTGTCTCGCCGAGCTGCAGAGGGGAGGCATGAAATCATTCAAATCAGCTTAGTTTGTGGGATGATGGAGACAAACAGTCCTTATAAAGTCATGTTAAAAGCCCAGCCACACAGAGCGTCTGTGGTTGTGGTAGGCTGCATACACGGGGTGATTTTTTTTCATTTGTAAGTCCTGTTGGGCATGTTATGGAGGCGGATAGCTTAGAAGCTTCAAAATCTGTGACAGCTCTATTTACCCATAGAATCAAATTTGTATTATAAGGGCCATTATTTTGTTAATCAAGACTCTCAAAGACTTCCTGTATGCTTGTTTTAAACTTCTCACATTTGTGTGAAGGTTCTACTAGTGCTGGGCAGATCGATTTAAAGCATTGTAGTATCGTATTGGATCGATACCGACCTGAAAATATCAATATTTGCACTTGTTTGAAACTTTTCTCTATCAGCAAAAAGGACCCAGCTGGGTCAGTGCCTCAACACTCGGCCAGTCCTCAGCAGCAGCAGCAGCAGCAGCCGCGGCGGCATGCTCTGTTCACCATATTTCCACTCTATCTAAGGGTTGGGTTGTTTTTGACAAGTTACTTTTCACCTTTTTTATTGTTCTATTTAAAGGCTAAGAAGTTAAAAATGAAATATTTGGCATCTCTATTCTTGTATCAGTTACTTGTTTCTTCTGGTTTGTAGAATTTTTTGAATTCACTTCTTTTAATTTTTAGTTAAATTCCACAAGGTTTTATTTGAATAATTTTCAATTTAATTAAAAATATTGTCCTAATTCTGTTTTTATGTTTATCAAGTCATTGAAAAGTGGAAACTTACAAACACCATTCACTGTGATTAAAACAATTAAGATTTTGAGGTTCAATTCACATCCACTGCATTTACAAAAATTACAGATATTGGGATCAATTGATATTGGCAATACTGATCGATAAGTGGTGCCGCTACCTACCTTTGTTGGTAAATAAATGTTACATTTTCAACTAAATATTTAGTTTTGAATTAAATATTCAGTTTAAAACTAAATATTTAGAACCCAGCTAGATATTTAATTTTTACTAAATATTTAGTAAGAGAACTAAATATTCTTGTTCTCATTTATTTATTTATTTAGTTCTCTCATTTAGTAAGATAACTAAATATTTACCTCCAAACTAAATATTTGGTTAAAACACTTAAAAAATTTGCTTCGAAAAACAAAAAATAATTAAATATAAATATCTAATGTGCAAACTGAATCTTTAATTTCATAAAATTAAATATTTAGTTTGTAAGCTAAATATATAATTTTAAAATAAATATTTAGCCAAAAATTGAATATTTAACTAACTAACTGAAGATTAAGTTAGTAAATGTGACATTTATAAATACATCAATTTAAAGGGTGAAACTGCATTTAAAAAATAAAATCAAAATTTTTTTTTTCTTTGAAAACATGCTAAATATCTGAGAACATTTATGTCAAAATTTAACTTCTCAGATATACAAATGGCACCCCATAATTGTTTGTTTTGGCCAATCTCATCGACTAAAACAAGCAGTGAGGCCTTCCCCCATGCAGCTGCACCATGATACAGAGAACTGTATGTTGGGACACACGTGTCTGTAAGAAACTGAATTGGTTTACACAAGTCTTTGCAAAGGGTAAATGGTGTAAATTGGTACTTATGTAAGGCGTTATACCTTCCTTAAAGGCCCCAAGCGCTTTCCAGCCACAGTTATCCGTTCACACACAGGCTCTGCTGCAGAACACAAATTACCATCAGGAGCAATGTGGGGTTCAGTGTCTTGCTCGAGGGCACATCAACGCACGGCTAGGAAAAGCCAAGAACCGAACCTGCCTTGTTCTGATCAGACTGTGGAGTTCTCCAGACCTGGTGCGGAGCTAGCAGTCATGATTATCACCGCTGGCTTTTTGTATTTTGTACCACAAATACAAATCAAGAGACGCTGACAAGAGCCGATCACAACACTCTAAACACCGTCGTCTGTTCATGTTTTTGCATTTCCCGTCAACAACACACCTATAAATCCATGATTCACCTCTTCTAAACAAGCACAAACTCTCTGTTCACAGATTAAGAACAAAGATAAAAATACAAATTATTCCAAGAACTATTGAAGAAACGTGTGAACCATTGGCTAAAAGTGAAATTTACAATAAAATGATGTGGCTCGGTTACCAACATGTTTCTGTGTGTGTCAAGACAAATCTCTGTCCATCTCAATCATCAATGAGGTGGGCGGAGCAACCTCCAGATGATGTCCTACTTATGGGGCTTCATCCTCATCCAGGGAGATCATCCATCCACGTTCCTGACGATAAAGGGAGAAAAGCTATAAATTCGAGGTTGCAAGAAAAAAAAAATACCCATTTAGTCCAAAACTCATGGGAGTTGGAAGATTTTGAGAGTCCAGGTTCAATCTCATCCCACAGAATCTAGAGCAGCTAAACCAACAGGCTCATCGTGGTAATGCATATCAGAGGTTAGAGGGAAAACCTTTGAACATCCACTCTTTTTATTTTAAATGTTCTGTTGGCAAACTGCATTTGACAATGGCTTGTCTTTTCATTTCTCACCCTTCCCCTGTGGAAAGCTCTCAAACCCATTTCTCCATTAAAAGTATCACTCCATTAGCTAAAAGCATGTTTTTTCTCCACTTGTTAGAATCTATTGTGCTCTATTTGTCGATTAATAACTCCAATCCATCAACAGCAGCTTAATACTAATATGATAGCCTTTAAAAAAGCACACCCATTTCTGATAACAAGCAATGCTTTTTCCAAGAAGAAAGCATCGAATAATGTCTTGATTGCATTATAACGCTATATGGAGATGACTGCATTTGATAAAAGGACGTGAATCCACACAACAACAAAGCAAATGCATATCATCCTTTGAGGGAAACATCTGTGAATCATTATGCAAACTTGGACTAAATCTTTAGAGTTTGATTCATTAAGGAGTATTGTTAGTTTCAGTGGCTGAGCCCTTATTATCATGCATTTAGGAAATGAGGCAAATAGAAAAGGCATAAGAGCCCAATCAATAGCTCTTTTCATTTTGCCTTAATGGCCCTGTCTTTTTTTCTTTTTTTCCCTGGTGGTCTGAAGGGAACACAGGGGAGGTTGGTGTTACAACCATATAATGCAATTTCTCTCGCAGAGAAAACATAATAATGCCTCCTATCCCCTTTCTGCATATTCCTATAACATTCTGCAAAATTGAGTATGGATTTAACATCAAAAGGTTACATGAATTTTTCAAATGAGATATTAAAGTCAATATTTCAAGCCGAGGATATTTCAATTCGGGGGCTTTGTGCGATCCAGGCTTTGAGCTAAGAGGAGTCGGCCTGCAGGCACGACTACACTTGTGCCGCAAAATTAACTTGCTGGGAAAAAAGTCGAAGCGAGGGATTTTGATATCAAACATGACAGGAAATACAGAGATGCACCACACCCTCCCCTTTAATAGGACAGTTGGCTAAAGGAAATCCGTGTGCTGACAGTTCAGCGCAGCTGCTGATGTTTGGTTTACAGTCTTTGTGAATAATCTTCTTTAATTCAAATATCCAACAAAGACTTCACAACAGAAAACGGGACTGCTGGACTGCAAAAAAATCCCTATCCTGGTTTGGTTTCCCAAATAATCCAAACGGGAAAAGACAACTTTAGAAGGAGCTCAGAAATAATTCTTTAGGTTCTAAACCTCACCTTCACATTATTGTGTTTCTGTTTCATTTTTTAACCTGATTCATTTGATTGGTCAGTAAAATGTGAATGGCAATTGGTCAAAACATTAGCAAAAGTCTCTACATTTAAATATTGCAAATTGTAAAAAAAAAAGTGAATCTAAAGGGTTAAGACCAAAAAGATTCATTTAAACTTGTTAAATAACAAAACAGAAAACACAGAACTTTAAAGATGTTTAAATTTGTTTTTTTTTCTTTACATGCTCTTGTAACAATTTCGTCATGACAGAGGACACATATATATAGAAATTGAATTTCTGAGTATTTATTTCTACAAATTGTTTTGAATCAGGAGCAGGCTAAAAAAAGCAGTTTGAAAAATCCTGTAGCTGTGCCGTAGATGTTAGAATCGGTGGGCCTCGAGCTCCAGTCTGATACATCCACTTGCAGACAAAAATAGATCCATGAATGTCTTTGTTTGAGTTGGAATCTGGTTAAATACTGTACAGCTGGAAAGCTCAAATATTGCTCACCATTTTTGTTGCTCTAGTAATGTTAGGTCAGGGTTGTGAGATAGCAGAAGAGCATATAAACAAAGGGATGATGGGAAATTAGGTAAGGCTTACTCCACGCCAACAATCCCACCCACAAATCAGAAGTGAATTTGCGCTCTGCAGAAAGTATGTCTAAGAAACCAACACAGATTTAGCCTAAAAACGTGATAATCATGACTAAGTGACCACTAGGAACACTTTGAAAATAGATCAAAAGATAATCAGAGTTGAAAGTTTAAACTAAATTTTGCGCTACCAAACTTTGACTATAAAAAAAACTGAAATGCAGCATTTGTAACTCCTTCTTTAATAATCCTAGACACAGTGATAAAGTAACAAATAGAAAATACCCGCTGGTTTCAAGAAGCCAAAATCCCAAAAACTTCCATTAATAAATGAGTTATTACTCAGCAATTTTATATGCCCGAATAAGCATTCATCAAACATTTTTCTTAATATTTGCTATCTAATTCTATTTTTTTAAATACATTTTTTAATTTAACACAAACTATTCACGTTATTTAAAGGGACCAATCAGATGCCTCAGTAATAGCATGTGGTGCCCGCTGGGCCCACCTAGAATGTTTGATTGACAGATTCTTCCGAGCCACTGTCAGTGGAAGGGGGATGGACTTTGGACAAGCTCACTCACGATTGGCGACAGACTTGGACCAATCACTCTTACAGATACAAAATGGCGGCAGACTAACAGGGAGCCACGTGGCGAGCTTTGGCCTCGTTTTGGAGGTAAGGCGTTTTCTACGGGAACGTTAACACCTTGTTTTGTCCAGTAAATAATATGTCAGTGAGTTTCAAGCCCATGAAGCCAGACAAGTCTGCTAAAGAAGACAGTCTTCTTTCAGTGTCAGGTAAAATGGTCAACTTAAGGGAAAAACTGAAAAATAAACATGAATTCTAGTCTCAAAATATAATTTCTCTCCCAGAGTCAGATTTTATATACTGTCAGGCTTGTATTCTATAAGCCCCACCTCCTTCCCTTTACTAATTCAATTCAATTTTATTTATATAGCCCAATATCACAAAACAATTGCCCCATTGAGCTTCATGCAGGTAATTGTACAAAAGCAGAAACTTAGTCATAAAATATTCAAACAATAACTGATTGCTAGACTAAACTTAATTGAACTAAACTAAACTAATTAAAATTAAACTAAATTAAATAAAACTAAATTAAACTAAACAAAAACTAAACTAAACTAAGCTAAATAAAAGTGAAACTAAATTAAACTGAACTAAACTAAACTAAATAAAAATAAAAATGAAACTAAACTAAACTAACTAAAAACTAAACTAAACTAAGCTGGATAAAAATGAAACTTCTTGGTAAGGAAAAACTTCCAAAAAACCAGATTCCAGGAAAAAAAAGAAGAAACTTTAGAGATGTCCACATGAGGTGGTTCCGTTGGTTCCATGGTGGCCCCGCCTGTGTTTGCCCACACTGGCTTGAGTGGACACTTAGTAGTCTATCGCTAGACAGCGGAGATCGCTAACTCGCTACGCTGTCCGCCAGGCAGCTTGTTAGCTTGCTACGCTTTAGCTAGGTGACTGGTTAGCGTAGGAATCCGGACCACTGAGTCCGCCCTAAGCCAGTGTAGGCAAACACAGATGGGGCCACCATGGAACCTGTGAACAAACCCACCATGGGGCCCACCATCTCACCCCAAAGGTAAACCGTATGGGGCCCGCGTTAAAATATGCTCAGGGTACAAATATGCATTTAAACAGAGTTCAGTCACATATAGGACGGGAGAACAGGTGGGGGCGAGGTCCACAACCAAGACGAGCCAGAGGCGAGGTCCACGGCCAAGAACAGGAGCACAGATCCAGCTGGACGATCCCTCCTGCTCCCTCGGAGGAAGTGGGGAGCAAAAACACAAAAAACACCAAACAGAATCAGACATTTGATGAGCCGTACTTCTTTGTGCCTGCTACATGCTTTAATTATTCTTCTCAGTATTATTTTTCATAGTTAACATTGTGTGTTGAAACATATGATTTTGTAATTATATTTTTATGTTATTTTTATCATATCCTATAAAAAGAATGTATTTAGTTGCCTAGAAACTTAATTTACTGATTGTCAAAGGTGAGTCAAGAGTCTAAAAATCAAAGTAAACACTGCAATATTTTTCTAATTAAAGTAAATTACATGAAATTAAATTAACTTATTTTACTTGATATACGACACAGACTTCAGGTAACATTTCATTTAGATGAAAAGACTTTAATTAGATTGATTTGGTACAAGTATTTTTTTTTCTTTATTTAATATGTTTTGTGTTTTTAAAGTGAACATTTCCGTATTTTTAAGGCGTTTGAGTTAATCTATATCAGAGAAATGTTCCTTCCTGGGTCGATGGGTTCTTTTTAAAGCAAAAATGATACAAATTATGATCATTATTTTCAGTAAAACGTAGAGTTTAGCTCTGAAACAAATGTAACCTTTGTAAAATGATACATCGACATGACTGGTATCAATATGGAGATAATAAGATGATTACTTTACATGATCTCTGCAACCAAAGTCTAATCCAGGACCCATAATTGTGCTGCTGGAGGCTGTAATACAACAGCTTTCATGCAAGTGCTCTTCACTGAAACACGAACAGAACCAGAGCTGACTGATTTAATGGACTCGTTATAGATCAGACCACTGCTGCGTGAGAAGCCATGAATTAATCTTGTTGAGCAAAGCAGAATCACTTCTCTGTTCTCCATGCTAACAGCTGGAATTCCAATATGGCTTTAAGAGGCTAATTAAGAAATAGGAGCTGATTCTAGCAAGAAGCAATTCAAAACAAAGTTTTGCCTGCTCTTCGTCTGCAGGGTATTCTTAAGGGAGCGGGTCGTGGGGTGCCCCTCTTCCCAAAAATCCTCCACGCCTCATCCTTCATCTGCGCCTGCTCGTCATGTCCCGTCACCAGCACAGTTACACCTGAACACTCTGCTGCTGCCAAACACCTGGCTCCATCTCCCACTGTCCAAATGAAAAATAAGCATAATCTGCCTTTCTGAGTATCCAGCAAATGAGGGATTTCATGACAAATTGGGTGGAGGTTTATTATGCAGAGGGGAAGGGAGAACAGAGGCCGTAAAATGCTGAAAGAAAGGGGGAGCGGTTCAGAGCGACGGAAAGCGGGCCAATGACTTGAACAGTTTTCGTTCAGCCGGAAACTAATGTGTGATGTTAAAAGTCTTCACTGTGTTTTTGTCTGAAAATGAAGGAGAGGAAGCACTCGGAGTTTTCCTCCCAATGGATCAAATTAGAAAAGTGTTGTGAGCTAATTAGTGCGATGTCGTTTGTATCCACAGCAAACATGGTGGGGAAGGAGGAAGAGGAGCGCCGCCGCCGCCGCCGCCGCGTGACACGCCAGCATCAGATTCACTCCGCAACAGCGGATTAACTGCCTCAATAGTTTGATGGATGATTTTCTTAAAACTTAATTAGTGTGAAGTTCACTTGGGATAAGTGGGCGTTCAATAAATGTCTCTCTGTTGAACAGTAGTGGCATTCAAAAACATTTCAGACGGCATGAAACTGAGAGCAGACAACGAGTCACGAAGAAGCACAAAGAGCAGACACAAGGGCGAGCAGATCGTGAGGGGCTGCGGCTGCTCATGGAGACGGGAATCTATCTGAACATCATCCCCACTCACTCTCTGTTTAGAGAGGTTTTTAAAGAAGCTTCCAGAACTCTAAAAGTGGGAAATGTCATGTAGGAGGATAATAAATCAATCGGAAATAGGGATGCCACATTGATCTGTTCTTGTTTTTGTGGCTTTTTTGGATGTATTTCTGTTTGCATAGAATCAGTGGAGCAAAGTAGCAGATTTAACTTTAGATATCCATCATTTAAACTGACTGGTTTTCTGATAAGAAAGAAAATTTAGCTTTTTTTTATTAATTACCCTTTTGAATGGAAACGCAATCTGGGTTTCGTCAGATATATTTTTCATTTATTTTATCAATTTAGTTATAAAACCATGATGGTCACACAGGATGTGTAGAATTTAGCTAGTTTGAGACTCTGTCCCTGTTAGCATTTTTTTAAAGAAGAAAAATGAGTTTAAAAGTGAAAAACTGTCTTTCATTTAGCCCAGAGAACAAACCTTGATTGGATTTCAACCTTTTTTTTTTTTTTGATTTTCTCTAAATCATTGGTTAGTTTCGTAGAAAACCAGCAAGGCCAACTGGGCCCCATATGGATTAAAAGTAGCGAGCTAGCAAGCTCTGCTGTAGTGAGCTAAGCTCTGCTGTCCACCACTGTCCACAAGACAACTGGCTAGCAGTAAACTACATTGCTCAGCTGTCCATTGGCGACTGGTTAGCATAGAAAGCTAGCAAACTCTGTTGTCCACAGGGAGACTGGCTAGCGTGTCAATTTAGTAAGCTCCACTGTTGCAAACTAGCAAGCTTCGCTATGGCGAGTTAGCAAGGTCCGGTGTCCATTACTGTCCACGAGACATCTCGCTAGCAGCAAGATAGCAAGCTCCGCTCTCGCTATCCTAGCTCGCTAGCTTAGCTGTAGGCTAAAATACAAACACTTACATTTGCTTGAAACTACACAGACAGATGATAATATTCTGGGGTCAAACATTTTGAGTGCAAATGATGATGATAGTCACTGATAAGAATTTTTGTTTTCATTATATCAATCCTACTGATTTTAGAGTTTAACTACAGAGGAGTGTTTTCAAAATAAAGCGCTTTTCTTTTTTTGTATTTACCTTCACTCTACAGTTGATCCGATTCATAAACACCCTGATGTAAAGGTTTTACAAACTGAACATGACAGAATAACCCGTGTTCATGCGTCCTGTGTTTGTGCCTGCTGTGTTGCATAATAACATGTGAGCCATCAGAGAGGCTGACACAGAAAGCTGCATTTACCTGATCAATACCTGAACAGGGTTTTTACAGCTCCTCACCTGACTTTTTTATTTCTCTGAGCAGGTTGATGCTCATATTTATGAATCCTTGGGTCTGCACTCCTTTAAGGCTTGTGGATCAACCAAATCCTAATTCTAACAGCTCAAGGCCTCTTGCTGTGTTCATCATCACGAGGTAGATGAGACACAGTAGCTACCACGAGCATGAAGCACAGACTTTAAATCAGTCGTTGTGTTTGTAACAGTTCTCTGTTCTACATTTCATAATTTGATTATATGATGATAAACTGTAATTCTGTAATTGGAAAGGGACCACAGGAGACAGGAATAGTCCTCTCTCATGAGTGCTATGTGAACTCACATGAGGAGAATAGAGGCAGAGTGAAGATGGACCTTGGTTGTGCTTTTTTTATTGCTTCCTTTGTGTATTTGTCTGTGTGAAAGCAGCTTCTACTTGATCTAAACGGCACCAATACGAATGTAAAAAGTATTAGAGAACAGGTTTGCTGAGGCTGATAGGTGACCACAGTTGTACTCAAGCAAATATCTTTTATTATGAAAATGAAAAAGGAAACAGACAATTTATCATTTTTTTAGTTATTTCTCTCAAGCAGAAACTCTCCACTACCAAAGAGCGTCAGAGTAAAGAAGCTTTAAAGACCCACTTCAATTAAATCAGTGTTTTGGGTGTTTTTGACATGTTCTGGTATGTGGCATTTTTCTCATAAGGGAGGACATGCATGCATGAAGAAAATTAAATATTTCTTTATTCAAATCGTTTTGAATCCAGATTCTAATTTTTTTTCTTTTTCGAATTTTCTTTCGATCTACTCGATTCAAATCAGCGTTTACACAGCTCAGATCATTGACATTGTAAACATTGTTCTGTTTCTCCTTGAGGGTGTTTCAGTTTGGCCACTAGGTGGAGCTTGCGTTATAGCATTACACTTTTTTCTCCAGAAGAATAAGCAAAGATTGAGCAAAAAACTGTCCATCAAACAACAAGTAGTTAATTAAAAAAAAAGTTTACTCAAAAGAGTTTGGAAAATTCATGCCTGTGAGTTTATAAAGATTTCCACTGAGTCAGCAATGTATGCTTAGGTCGACTGAGCGTTAGCATACAATGGGAAATTCCATTACACATTAGCATCAAGCTAGCTAACTTTGGCTTTAACTATATTTTTATGAATTGATTATTATTCTGTTCAGCTTAAGTCGATGAATTGATTTTATCACCACAGCCCCATCAGGAGCAGTCAAAAAAAAAAATGTTTGTAGTTGTTTTGTAAAAACTACAATCGACGGGCCACAAGCTACCTGTTCCACCGCACCCACTTTCAGATAAATAGATCCAGGTACG
Source organism: Oryzias javanicus (assembly GCA_003999625.1). Lineage (NCBI taxonomy): Eukaryota > Metazoa > Chordata > Actinopteri > Beloniformes > Adrianichthyidae > Oryzias > Oryzias javanicus. The sequence continues at coordinate 36,019,161 of CM012440.1, read as the reverse complement.
TCTCTGTTTTCCTCGTCTGAGCTGGAATCTGAATCAAAACTGTACGGCTGGATAGCTCTGATATTATACTCTGCATCTTTTTGCTTGGGATTGTGAGGGGCTGTAAGCTAGTGGGAGCGAGTGTAAACAAAGGGCTGATAAGAAACTATTCGAATTCCGCTCTACAGAAATTATGTCCCAAGAAAATGACAGATTTTTTTAAACTTTTGACTAGTAATGCTTTATAGGTCAAAATAAATGATCAGAGTGATGGAGTAATCACTCCACCTGCTGCTTTTGGATGTATGTGTAAGAATTAATTCCATATAACACCATCTGAGTGTGTAGGTGTCAAAACAGAAAAGTAAAAAAAAATAAAAATAAAAATGTATGATGTCAAGGGAAGCGTGTTGGATGTGCAGAGAGCTGCGACTTGACTTTACATCAGAGACGAACAAATATGCACTTAAAGGGGAACGAGGGACAAACAAGCAAACAAGTGGAAAAAGGCTCCGATGATGAAATGGGGCATTTTCAAAGAATTGCTGACATCTAAAACGCATTTGTATTTGCATACCATAAACTTTCATCTGAAGGGATGTGAAGAAAGGCTGCACCACAGGAATCGTTTAATATTTAATATATTAGAAACAGTAGCTACGGCTAATTAGAATTTGCACATTTACAAATCAACTGTGATAGCAAAACAAATTATGAAATATAACGGCGCTCTGTGGATTTCCAAGTGGGAACCAGATGATAGACAAAGCAAATGGAGTATTACTAACAACATACTGTCAGAACACATCACACTGCTAATCCCGTTAGGGGAGGGGGACAGAAACTTTGCTTTAAAATATTGATAGGCTATTCTATAAAAGCTTTTTCTTCTTCTTTTTATTAAGAGTATATTCAGTGTAACACTTGCTTATTGCTCATGGGTCATTAGCCTCTCATCCTCCGCCGCTCTGCCAGTTTGCTTTGAAATAAAGGCTTGTGATTAGATGAATATGTTTGCTCTGCTGCTCCATTAGGCGAGGTCTGCATGCCTGGAGTTTCATTGTTTATAATATTGGTACAAAGACAGGCAGTGTGTAAACAGTTGTTGGATTCATTATTAGATTACTTCCTGGTGCTACGGCTTTTGGTAAAAGCCGCAGAGTTCTTGTAAGGGGACTGGACGTGCACTCAGGGGAGCAACATTCATCAAATGATGAAGGCGGAGGCCGAGGCACAGTCAAACCTAAATAGTTATAAAGTAGATGCCATGCAAAATCAGCATCAATAAAAGTCAAAGGAATGTGGTTTTGGCGGGGAGTGGATTGCAGCTTTTCTGCATGTCAGTAACAGGCTTTTACACGGAGGCCCAGGGAGCTGCAAACGACAATAACAACGCAGCTAGAAAATAGACGATTTGACACATTCAAGAACTGCTAATTAATATAAAGCACCTGCAAGAATCTGACAACACCTGCTCTGCAAACAGTGGACGTACACAGCAGTTAAGGGGGAAGTTAAGGGGAAATCTGTTTATCACTTATAAATGGCTAGTAATTGAAGACTAAACAAACCCTAAATCAACCTTTTTTTGTCTGTTAAGATCTATAAATGGGGCTTTAAAAGTGCTATCTGGTGATCATTGCACAAAATTTTAATAAAATAAAATACAATTGTTTAATTCTTGAAAATATAGTCAAAAACCATCTGTGTGCAGCCCCCTAAAGGTTGAATCGAGGTATTACAGTTGAATTTTGTGATTGGTCAAACCACGTAAGTTTCATTAGTCTGACGTCATGATCTGCAGCTCCAGTAATGAAGACAGTCCAAGCCCCGCCCCTCTGGCTGGAGTTTCAAATTTCAGCTGTGGGTGGAGTCAGCCTCCAACTTCCCTGTTTGGTTACCCTTTAAAACTGTAGCACTCAGAGTTTTTACAAAGATTTAATGAAAGGAAAAGTAGCTGATTTGTAAAAGTTTTTTAAACATTTATCATCAAATTCATCACTGTTTCCGACGGATATAACAGTTCTTCTTGAATCGGTAAAAAAAACTATCCAAACCCCAGAAATTAAAAAATCGTTTTTTCTTGGCCTGTGTCTGAATTCAGAACTGCAGATCAGAGGACATTTTTTCATACAGGCTCGCTTTGAGTGTGATTGTGAGTGTGAGCGTCGCGGAGAGCCAGCGTGCTCTCCAGCTGCCGCAGTCAGTCCCTCCAGGATTTCGCAATGTTGCGATCGCAACTATCAACGCAAAAAAGAAAACATACTTGGGCTTAAAGTACTTTTAATTCATTGTGTTTAAAAGAAATCGAAAAAAAATCAAAATCGTGACTTTAAAACTGAATCGTGGCTTGAATGCTTCGTTTCATCCCCACAGTTTCCCATCAATGACGTGATTAAAGCAGCCTGTGAGGAGGAAACGTTCAGTCGTAAATGTTGAAGAAACGGAGGAGAAAATGTTCACAGACGGAAGCACGCCGTGCACTTTCTAAAATCAAATATTAAATAGTGCAAGTAAAGTGCTTCAGTATCTGAGCAAAAGCTTTCCTTTATCTTCTTAAGTTTTGATTGGAATAGGAAACCTTGCAGCTGATTTCTTGAAAGAACAGACGTGTTTGAAAAGGATTGTCTGGAGGTTCAGCTTGAAGAAAGACAAAAGTCGAATTCATGCAAACCGAGGCCGAGCGCTGTTGGTAAACACGCCTGATTGGGACTCAAAGTGACTCATCTTTCATTTGGGAATAAAACAAAAGGAGTTCACCTTCCATAATTGTCATTAAATTAGACTACATTTTGAAGAAGAAGTTGCTCACAGTAATAATTATGAGTAATAATCGTTGATGTAAGTGTTTGCTGAATGCATCTTCTGTTCTGAATCTTTAATTTCTGATTCATTTTTTTTCCCCTGAAGGCTGCTGTGGAAACCTTTGACCCCCTTGACAACAGGGGGTCATGCAATGCCCTTTAAAAAGAAAAATGTGTTATGACACTGTCAGCCTTAATCTGGGACCCTGCAACAATGCCATGATGATAGGTCAGTGGGGGTAAAGCAAGCATTAAGACCAGAGGTCGACTGCATTAAAACATAACGAGATTCCATTATTATCAACTCACAGTTCCACTCTAACTCATCATCACTCGACCAAACTTTCTGCTTCTGTTCAACCATTTACAAATAGTTTTGGTCGTAGAACAAAGTGCGACTAAACTGACTTTATTTAGTTGGAGCCGCAATGAAATCATTTTCTCTGGGTGACATCACACTCCCTCAATTCAGTTGTCAAATAGTCCACGGTCGGGTACTAGAGTCGAAACCAAACATGAAGAAGCTCCATTCAGCTTCTATGTTCCACAGATCTACTACAGACTTCCAGAAAACCTAACATCTGCACCGTGAAGCGCTGCAGAACAGAGTCCGCTATTATTGTTAACCTATGGTTTGGTTCAGACCCAAAGCGAAGCGCATCGGGAATCGATCGCTTTCTGTAATTCTGGCAAGAAGTTACTACAAGACACATATTTCAAAATATAACCAATTTTTCACAATAAAATACCACGATTGACAAATGTGATCAGGTTTTTGTATCTAAACTGACTGTAGAGATGAAAATAAACACGCAAAAAGAAAATCAGAGACTGATGCCAGTTTCAAACCAGATGTAAAAGTTCTGCAAGACGCGCAGAATCTGCTTCACTCTCAGTTCACACCAGACTTGGATTTTTTCCGACGGTCGGCAGCTGTAGTTATTTAGAGCTTGTACAATTAATTTGACATCATCCATCTTGACTTGTCGCCAACTGCTCGTTGCCTCTCTCTCGTTGATTGTGTTTTTAAGACACTCATAGAGGTAGTAGAAGGGTGGAATAAAAAGTCCCGTTCCATGAGGGTCTCGATCACGTGGCCAGGTTGATCATTTGGCCGGTCCAAATGAGGAGGCGGGCCGGATTCCAGGTGAAAGACCCACCTCAGCTCAGGGGCGGGGCTACTCAGCTCAGCTTCAAAAGCCACGCCCCCTCAGAGGAGATTTTGGAAACAGAGGCCTCAGATCAACATGAAAAATTGCTTTTTAAGACATTTTAAGTTGTTGAATTTTGGTTAAAAACTTCCTAATTTCATAATTTTAATTTTAATGGCCACACCTTTAACACATTTCAGAATGCATATTTTAAGGTTTTTATATAGAGCTCTATGTACACTAAATTTACTGTACAACTAGCCTTTGGATGCTGATTGGTTGTTTGGCTCGTTCGGCTGCGTGTCAGTGTTCGTCCACAGGACCGGCGCTGTCCAGACGTTTCTGTGGTGGCAGCAAAATCTCCTTTGACGAAAAGTTTATGCAACAGTGTTTCTGGACAGCTGCTGCAGCTGAACATCTGTCTCCAGCAGCTGGACTCCAGTTGTTTACAGTCACGCCTTCATGCACACATGATACGCTTTCCAGAGAGGATTGCTTTCTGTCTTCTCATGTTATAGTTATTGTCAGGTTGTCTTGAATCTAAAAATATATAAAACACTACAAATCTTCAACTGGAGCCACAATAGTCCAGTTTCAAACCGCTTGGAAGAGATCTTGATGTTGAAGTTTTTCAATCATCAAAGTTTTTTGTCATAAAGGGTGGAAAATAAATGTTATTTAACCTCACATGTTCTTCATTACTTGTTGATGTCTTTCATCACTGACATTTCCCTAAAAACGTTTAAACTGAACAAACAGAACCTGCTGACACAAACCGATGATTCCACTAAAACAGGATGTTGTTTTCCTTCAGGTGTCCGCAGGTGATCCGACGCATGGCGAAACCAAATCCATCTGGATGTGAGGTATAGTGTGACTGAAACATGAACCGCGGCGTAAACCATAGAGAGGACTTCTGGGAACCAAAGCGAGGGGAACAGCTTCTTCCTGAAAGCAGGCTGCTGTCAGAAAGCAAAATCTGAATCAGGTCAACATCCTCATTTCCTTTAAGTTTAGTCAAAAACTGCAGCAGGCAGGCAAATGAATGAATGATTAATAAAAAGTTCAATAATAACTGCATATTATGAATGCGTCGTTTGGATCTTTTATTTCAGCTAATATGAATTCACGATTTAAAATATTTACATCTGAATATTCTGGCTCAGACATTCTCTTGCTGAATCTGAAGGGTGACTTTGAATTCATTAATTCAGAATGTCTGTACGCTCTGAAGTCTGGAGCAGCTCGTCTCTGCAGACTAGAACCAAATCCTTTTGTAAAACAACTTCAAATCTGACGCCTTCAGAGCTCGACCGCGCCTTACTGGTGAGTTAAAATGGTGAATTTTAATGACATCGTGGCAGTTGGAGTTTGTCCCGAAAACGTGAAAACTAAGTTATGTACATGAAACCAGGCGAGCTATGGTCACAGTCTGCCTGCAGAACAACAGACTCCAACAAGAGGCTAATTAAAAGTCCCAAACTGAGCACTAATTGACTTTTAAATGTCAGGAGTGTATTGCCAACTGTGTTTTCAGCTGTTGCTTTTGCCCTTATATCACCACTCTCTGCTGGGTCTACATGGTGTTTATGTGCAGCTTTAAAACAAGTGGAAGGCAGGGTGAACTGAAGACAAGCCTTCCTTGATCCATTAAACTCCACTCGAACGGGTTTTTGTCGTATCTTTTCCCATGATGGGGAACATATAGAAATAAAATTAGAAATTGAATTTCTATGTATTTGTTTAAACTGTTATGCATCAGGAGCAGATGAAAGATGCTGTTTGGAAAGGCTTGGATGACGGTGCTGCAATCAGCTGATCACTCGTTCCCTGCTCTGCTCCATTCTGATGCATCCACTCACAGACAAATAGATCCATGAACGTCTTCGTTTTCCTCCTCTGAGCTGGAATTTGGATCAAACTGTTCTGGATATCTCTCATATTACACTGCTAATGTAATGTTGGGGGTGTGAGGGGCTGTAAGTTAGTGGGACAGCGTGTAGAGCAGGGGGGAGCAAACTATGGCCCAGGGGTCACATCCGGCCCATTAAACTATTTAATCTGGCCCCCCAAATGGTAACAAATTATAATACTGATCCTCATTGGGTTTTTTCCTCATAACTGGGATGTTTCCACATAGATGGCACACTATGTAATGGAGAAATTATGTGTGTTTTCTGATCATTTCAACGCCACATGAACGCAGCATTTCTCTAAGTTCACGGTTTTCCCATTAGAACATCAAATCATTTGCACGATTGGTACTAAAATTAGAACTAAAGTCACAGTTTTGAAATAAATCCTCCAAATGTTCTATAGTTCAAAATCAAAACATGTTTTTATCCTGATTTGAGGTGATTTATTTCTCTTATGAGGTGAAAACACCTCGTGCATCTGGTCCTGGTTTGGCCCTTTTAAATTCTTAGGGGATGATGTGAAATAGTCCCACCCACAGTAATGAACTACTGCTGCTCTGCAGAAACTACGTCCTCGAAAACAACACGGAAATTTGGTTTTTACCTGAAAACATCATATTCATAATGAACAAATTAGATCAATCATTCTTCACACATTTCGTTTGAGTTGTTTCTAAACAGAATTAAAAAAGACAACAAATAAAAAATACAATTACAGAAATATACAAATGCATATGCATGAAAACAATAAGCCTTTGTGGAATTTTATGTAACCATACTACATTCAAATGAGATAAAAATCTTGTTAAAAGAGATCTCATCATTCCTGTTCACTTCAATTCATTTGTTGAAGAGAGAACTGAGCCAGAAAGGATAGCTCTCCATTCTGGTTTTCTAACTTGTCTGTCCAACTGCTGAGCAAACGGTAAGAACGGAAAGCCTCTTGTTTGGGCAGATTTTACTATTACAAAGCTCTCGATTTACCGAAAGAACGAGGTCCTGACTACAAGCGGCTGAATGAGTTTCCTCTGGAGGGTGGCTGGACGCTCCCTAGAGATATGAGAAGAAGCTTGGTCACCTGGAGGGAGCTTGGAATATTAATTCTCCTCCCATCCAGAGGAGCCAGTTGAGGTGGCTCGGGTGTATGGTCCGGATGCCTCCTGGACGCCTCCCTGGAGGAGGGTTCTGGGCATGTCCCACTGGGGGGAGGCCCGGGGAAGACCCAGGACACGCTGGAGAGACAATAGGCGTGTTTGAGTTGACTTGCGCCTCGCCTGCATCGTCGACGAGACTAAGCTGCTGCAGGAGGGGGTGGAGAAAGGCGCCTGAGATGAAGGTGGACGACGAGACTGTACGAGAACGAGGAGTTGGGGGTTGTCCTTAACATTCGGCTGAATTTTAATACTCCACTCCTCCTAGTATGATCTGTGCTGTTATGTCTTTTATAGTATTTTTTACATCTCTTAGAGTAAAACAGATAAAAAAATAGTCGGGGGATTCATTACATGTGTACAGTGCCAAATAAACAGATAAAATAGAAATGAAAGTTAGTTTTAGAGGCAACAATAACACAAATACCCACAGATTATTTAAAATCTTGTATATTTTTTCATCAGCGATTCACTACCTTCCAGAAAGAGTAAAAAAATACACATATTTCTTTCATTTAGCGGCAGTTATTTCACATTAAACTACAAAAACTTTCAGGACACCGTTTCCCACAATGCATTGTTTTGTAGTCATCTAGGCGGCTTGCAGCCAGCGCAGTACCTATTTTCTGGCTGCGCTGGCTTAGGAAGGCGCCTTGAACCCGCCCCTTTCTCGCGATACTTCATGTCGTCGCAAATGTGACGTCGGTGACAGAAACTACCCAGCATGCACCGCAATCCAGGCGATCTGCGCAGCGCCGCGTCCGCCTGCATGATCTCAAACATGCCTAATGTTTCTCAGCGGACCTGGGAACGCCTCTGAGTTCCCCCAGAGGAACTGAAGGAAGTGACCGGGGAGAGGGAAGTTTGGGTATCTCTGCTTAGACTGCGGCCCCCATGGAAGAAGATGGATGGATGAATTCTGAGCATATAGAGCCCATTATTTGCAGAATTTGTCAAGTTCATCCAGAAATCTTCTCCTCCAAATGTAATGATTCAGTGCTTGGGTTTTGTTATGTTTTGTTTTCTCTGTCAGTCTCACCACGTTCAGGTTAATCTTCCACAGCTGTTTTCATTTACTTAATCAACCTCAGTGTATTTAAGTGTCTGGTTTTCAGTTCTCATTGTCAGGTCATCTGCTCTGCTCGGTCATGTCACTGATTTGGTCTCCAGGTTGTGTCATGATTTAAATGTGTTAAGTAAATGTTTAAGTTTCTGCCACCATGTCTTGTCTCCTGCGTTTGGGTCCCTCACCACCATCCCTGAATCCCTACAGATTTGTTTTCTCCAACATCAGATAGAACAGACCCTACTTTTTGGTCTCTAAATTTTGGTCCAAAAATGTTTTTTAAAGACCACCATCCAGTGGAACCAAGCCTCTGCAGATGGACCAAACTTCTGCTGCATGTCTCATTTTCAATCCCATCACACCACTCTACACATTTCTGCTGCAGCTTCCATTGGGTGCAGCACGACACTCTCCTGTCACCTCAACATCTCGCCCTTCCTGAATCCTCCAAATTGATTTTTTTTTTCCCTTCAGCACAGAAACCATCAGACTCAAGGAATTACTGTTAAGATCAGAGATTCAGCCCCAGCCGGCTCCTCCAAAGTTCTTAAGTGTGTGCATCAAACAAAGTTTGTGACAGTCCGCATGACATGAGAGCATTAAAACACGCTCAACACATCTGAAACCAAATGATCTGAGATTGTCGGCCACTCCACAGTTTGTTGCCATCTGCAAAGATTCAGATACTCTCTTATCACTGCAATCCATCTGAAGCCGCGCGAGGAAGTTAAATATTTATTTTGAAATTTGCAAAATAAAGAAAAGCAGTCCAGACTGAGCAAGCAAAGCGATGGAGGAAGAGACTGTCACCAAACACTCACAGAGATTTTTGGAATGGCATATAAAATTAATTTAACTGATTAAATTGATCATTTTTACTTGGATTTCCTGAAAAAAATAGTTTGTACCTCCTTGCTGCAATGCCAAGAGTTGTTATTTGGTCATCGCAGTCATAGAAAATCATCAATAAGCATTGATATTTTATTATTTTATTGTGGTGCAAAAAGAACTGTTGATGGGAGATAATTTTGCTCCATATGTGGAGCAACTCTGCAGGTTTAAACCCCCGTCAGCATCTGCCAACAGGTTAATCAGTTGCAATTCCAGTCCTAGAGGAACAACTAGAAGCTGTGGAGCTTTAAGCTCACACTTATTGCAGAAGTGAATCTACTAGAAGTGCTCAAGCAGAAAGCAGAGGACAGCCGACCACCGTCCATCAGTCGTGGAAGCAGGGTCACTCTGGATCTGCTGTAAAGGGGTCTCTGTGACCCAGAACATCCAATCAGAACCCCAATCTTTTGACTTTCCCACTCCCTCTGATGCTGCTCTTCACCAAATTAAAAAAAAATGACATTTGAGGTTATAAAGAAATAAAAAAAACCCAAAGAATCTTGTTTTCCTTCAGCACTCCGGAGGCCTAAACTCTGCTGTCCAGGAACAGAGAGGGGAAAAAAAGCAACACAAACAATCCTTAATGGAACTGATACAAGAGGCTTTTTAATTATCCAACTCAATCAGCTAAAGACCGGCGGATCAATGAATCCCCATTACGCTGGTCGGCTCTGTGGCCAGACGGCAGCCGCTCACATCAGTTTAAACAGCCCGGCCTGCTGCAGCTAAGTGACAGATTACAGGTTGTGGCTAATCTAATGCAGCCGCAGGATTTGCAGGAGCTACGTCTTTAATTTAGACCGCAAGCCTCTCTCCCATTATGAACACACAAGTTTACTGATACAATTAAGTGTGCCCAATAGAACATGGGACTCTTCAAGTTCAAAGACCCACTCCAATGAAAATGGTGTTTCTGGTGTTTTTCACATGTTCTTGTAGCATTTTTTCACGCACTTGAGAAAAAATAGATCCATGTGCGTTTCCATTTTCCTTATCTGAGCTGGCATCTGGATAGCTCCAATATTAATCGCCATATTTTTTGCTCTGCTAATGTTAGCGGCTGTGAGCTAGCAGGAGAAAGTGTACGCAAAGGGATGATGGGATATCAGCTGAGGTTTACTTCTGCGCCAATGATCCAACTCACAACTCAGGCGAATTTCTAATGAGCTCCTGCCGCTCTGCAGAAAATATGTCCTATAAAGTTATCCTGAACAGGTTGTTTTTAAAACTGATAAATAATATTATATGTGTAAAGCACACTACAGCTGTCTCCAACACACAGTCTGTACAGAACTAAAACTCTGATTCCAGCCACTGCAGTTTCAGTGCAACTGTCAGCTGAAACATTAACAAAAAATATACCTTGTATTTGTATGTTTAAGTGCAGCATCAGACTGGACAGGTACTGCAGAAATCAAAACCTTGGTTTCTTTTGTTTAATCATGTATGTTTATATATTTACTATTTTAGTACAAAAACACAAAAACTGGTATTGTTGTTTTAAGAAATACTCTGCTCAAAGTAATCTGTAGTCAAGTAAATAAAAACCTTTAACTATCGTGCCATCTTATGGGGTCCAGATGACCCCCACCCTTATATTAATGTGTGATAACTCTCATGACAAAGGTGGTCAGGATCTTTTGTCTGCCACGGACACCCGTGAAGATAAAAAAATCCTTGAAAAAAAAGTTCAGCTGGCTGTCTTGTGGGGTCCAGATGACCCCACTTTCAATGTAAACATGCCTAGGATAGCACAAGGGTTAAAACACATGAGACAAAAAAGTCAGATAAACATGGACCTAAAAGAAAAGAACATTTTGAAATTCATGAAAAAAGCGAAAATAAAATCAGTTAACATATTTAAAAGAACATTGAAAGTGTTTTCATTTTATTCAGCTTTTTTATTTCACTATAAATATTTGTAAAGGTTTTCCATTTTTGTTATAAACTTAAGAAACAGAATCGCCAATAATAACACAACTGAGTCTGTAAAAGAGATGTTATTTTCTGCATCATCCTCTCCCGTCTGTGGATCTGCTGCTGGACATCACTAGACTTTTTCATGGAAAAGTTGATCTCTTCTTCTTTTTTCCTCCTTAAACTTTATCCAATCTGAATTTACATACAGTTTTCTTCTAATCCAAGACGTTCAGCTCCACAAACAACAACATTTTAACATTTCTGCATTTTTTCCTCAACAAAACAGTCAGTTGTTTCTGGTAAAAAACACTACAGTCTTGTTTTGTTTATGCCAATTCACAATGAATATAATATTCATCATCTAAAAAAATAAAGTGTAAAAAAATACAAGCTCATATCAAAATACAAATAACGTAAAATATAAAAAAAATATAAAATATGAAAATACAAATCTCAAATACAAGGAACATACTTCCTTCAACAGCAGAGGTTTGTTTGTTTGTTTTAAACGTCTCATAAAACACATTTAGCATAGTAACTTCACATTCAAATCCATTTTTTGTTGAGTACTTTTTCAGCGATCATTTAAACAAACTCAAACATGTCGATCATGTTTGGATCGGACAACTTTCAATGTATTTTAGGTAGAAATCAGAGAGAAGCTGGAACAGAAAACGGTCCTGCACCAATCAGATATCTGATGATTGTCCCAAATTCAGGGGATTCATTTCACTGCTACAACGCATCAATTGTTTCCAGTAAGAGACACGTGGGGGGGTTTACTCAGTAAACTGATCATACACTGAGTGTACTAATGCTTTTGTGGCAGAACGCATTGATCTGCGGCCCCCCCCCAGCGTGCACACAGCCTTCCTAATGATATCTGAGATGTCACTGTTACAGAAACAGGGAGCAGCATTTCCCCAGCCCTCCACAGCAATTTATTGTGGGAAGGTAATAATAAGTCTATATCTGAGAAAGAGTGGACTGGATGATCCCCGCGTCACCGCGTGGACCCCAACCCTGAAACCACAGCGGCTCACGGTGGCCCGGGGAGTCACGTTCAATCAGAAACACTACGTTGACCGTACAGCAGCTGTCAGTAAAAGAAATTGAATTAAAATCCTTCATAAAAGTCTTCCTCATTTTACACTGTGACAAAATGCTTCAAAACTAGGGAGGCAAATTTGATAAAAAGTACTTTTTTAAGGTCTGATTTTTGAAACCTAAAAAAGGATTTTAAGGTGGTGTGATTGGGAGTGTGTGTTCCTGCTACAGCCTGTTCAGGGTGTCCTTCACCTTTGCCTGATAGTAGCTGGGTTAGCTGCACCAGCAGCCCAGTGGCCTGGAAAAGGATTCAGGGACTTTGAAGTTGGATGGATGAATGGATTTTAAGGGTGAATCTGAAATAAATGTATATTTTAAAATGTAAAACGTTTAAATGTGTTCTTTATTAGTCAATCTGTGTTGTAAAGGAACAGGTCTGGTGGATCAAAGGAGCAGACGGCGGGTATGCATAGGGAACTCCAGGCCTCGAGGGCCGCATTCCTGCACGTTTTCCAACATACCACACTCTGGCATGTTTCAGTTAGCTAGACGCACCTGAACCCGGTAATCAGGCAGGGTTGAACAAATCAATTAATCAATTAGAATCTAGATAAGCTTAATAGAGCAATGATCGATTCATAAGAGATATAAATCGATTTAGCAGATAGTTAGCTTGATGCTAACGGTTAATGGAATTTCCCCTAGGACGGCTAATGCTAACGCTCGGTCGATCAAAACATTCATTGCTGACTAAATGAACATCTTTAGAAACTCACAGGCATGAATTTTCTAAACTCTTTTAAGGAAGTATTTTTTAAAGTAATCATTTATAGTCTGAAACATTGTTTTTCTTCCTCTGGAATAAGGTGTAATGCTGTAGCTTGATCGCCACCTAGTGGCCAAACTGAAACGTCCTCCAGGAGAAGCAGAACAATGTTTACAATGTTAATGATTTTAACATTTTTGTTAGTTTCTCTTTTAGAGAATCCACGTGACACTGGATGATATTAACAATCTCAGTATTTCACTGATACATTTTATAGTATGAGAACTGGATCAGATTAATATAAATATACTTAAAACATATAGTGGATTATTAATGTATTTCGAATCAAATCGAATCTGGAAATCATAACCAATACCCAGCCCTGGTCATATCATGGATATCATGAAATGATGACACAGCGGTCCTGAGGCCAGGAGTTATCTATCTCTGGTTTAAGGTGTTTTGTTCTGGTCGAACAGGAGCTGGATTGGACTGGGCTGGCTAGCAGGGAAGCAACTGGAGATTTTAGAATTCAGTCAGCTAAAGATAGCTTAAGTATGACCAATTTGGAAGCAAAAGGTGAAGCTCATAAACTGGAGTCTTGAATTGGGAGAATGGGTTACAGCTGAGTCCGACTGTTAGAGGGAGGGAGACCAGAAGAGGAGCACTGGGATCCCAACAATCTGCATGTTATTGACATTTACTGCAGAACGTCAGCAGAGCGAGTTTTACTTGAATCTCTGAAAGATTTCCAGTGATTTCACAGCCAAAGAGCAAAGAAATCAGTCAGACTGAAGACAATACTTTTCTTTTCAAATAGCTTCTGTATAACGATGCTTCCAAAAGCTTTGTAGTTCCTTCCTGAAAAAAGTCAAGCTGTGTTGAAGAAGGTTCTGCTTCAAAGACGAAAGCAAGTCTTTCACAAACCAGAGTTTGTTTTCTATGCTTGATTCAGCTGTTAATGTGATGCCTCATTCAGTAAAACAAGACTCTTTACAAAATATTATACGAAATAATATTTTATCTTCGTTTCATCAGGTAGAGAGCATTGTGTCTAATGGTAGCTTCTTTAAAACTTCACCAATAAACTTCAGAGGTTGATTTTTAAAGATTGATTTCAATTATAAAAAAAATTATGAAACATCTTTTGCCATTTGGGAACTTGAGTTCTAGATTTAAAAAAGGTTGATTTTGGCCTTTTTTGAATTTCCTTCTGTGGTTAAAGGTTCCCCAGTTTTCCTTTGGATTGAAGGCTAATGGTGCATTCACGCCAGATGAGATACATGCCGCAGGCGCGTCAAGTTTCAGTGTTAAGTCAATGTACAGATGCGATTTGAGGCGTCAGGTGCAGCGCAGTGAGGTTGACGTGGCGCATCAACCAATCAGCGACTCACCTTTGGGCACATTTTCAGTAGCTCAATGAAAAAGTAGAAAAATAAAACCAATATGGCCGTTCAACGTGGGGATTTTCGTCCTGAACTTTCATCTATTTTCCTAACTGGGGCTGCAGGGATGTCTCCGTTACTGGCGGGTGAAGGCGGGACACACCCTGGACCGGTCACCAGTCTGTCACAAAGCCCATGGAGTTGGAGCGATTGGGGATGCTAAGCCATCCGCCAGGTGGACGGCGTAGCGACCTAGCATAGCAACGTAGCGTAGCATCCTAGCAAGCGCCGCTACCCAAGCTGGCCCGGCAGACGAAAAGTCAAAGTGGGGGCTGTCATGGCAGGCGCGATTGCTCTATAGCTCCATTGGCTTACAATGTTTTTCTTTATTTTCATCAAGGCAGAAATTGGAAGATTCTCCAGTTTTTTTGCCGTATGAACCTTCAGCCCCTCTGACCATCACCAGGACTTTCAGACAGATTCCCCACACCAGTAGAGCCACACTGAGGTAGGTAGGGGGTAGTGTCTCGCCCAAGGACAACACCTGCGGTGGGGAACGGAACAGGTACCTGAGCCACTGCCGCTCAACCAAAATCCTGTTTTTGGTGTTATTAACATATATAATAATTTCAGATTCATTCATTAATTTCTCAGGGACAGTGCACATTAAAAATATTGTATGTATTGAACCAGAATTATTATTTTTCTTATGTTGGTCCTGGACAGATGTTAAAATTGTCGACCTAAAAGGCTAAAAACAATCCATAAAAATACAATTATAAGACAATCCCTTAAAATACATTTTGATAAAAAAATACACATTACAAAAACATGCTTCACAGGTCAATTCATACAGGAGAGCATTATTTTTATTTAACAGGTCATTTATAACTCAATAACTATCAGCTTATTATCTGTTAACTAGCTGTAACAGATAGTTATTATAAAGTATAACCAAATACATTTTCCAACACATAGAAACTGCAATACAAGTTGTCATGTTGGATCAGCTATTTCTTCTTCTTCTGTTAGAACATAACCAGTCTGTGGGAAACACGATCAAATGGATCTGATAGCTATAATTAATAAGAATCCCGTCAGATTAGATGTGAAACGATATTCTTTTTCTGCTCTCTGACTGTTGCTCTTTAATGCAATCAGAGATTTGACAGCAGCTAAAACCACCATCAGCAGATGTATTTCCAGGGCCTGTTTATTTTCCCTGGGGTGAGGCGTGTCAGTGGAGCGGCCATCAGCCGCTGTGTGGTAAACATAACACTGCAACCAACCACAGGCAACTTTCTACCCATCGATCTTCAGTCATTAGCTATGAGCTCATGGCGCCACTCAATGAGCAGCAGGACTCTCAGGGTAACATAAGCACGTAACCCCACTATTGATCCACATACATCCCTTTTTGTGTCAAACACTTTAACGGAGGGTGTCAAAAAGCCCCCCAGCCACTCGGTGGGGAGGTCCAGGCATAGAGAGTACAGCTAGCACTTAAACTGGATGTCACTTCTTTTTGTTTCTTATTAAATGGCGCTCTGTTGCTGCGTCTCCTCGTTTTAGTCCTCTCAAATGCCAATAAAAAGCCTCTTCTTCATGCTGTTTTTTGTTTTTTTGTTTTGGTTTTAGCCAGTCAGCGCCACTAAAAGCCCCACGTTGACAAATAATGGAGTATTTCCCACTCCGTAATGCATGTCTGAAATAAAATTTGGACTGCAACTGTGCAGTTTTAGGATCTTGAAAAATGCAAGCGTGTTTTTTTCACAACTAAAAAAGTAGATGTAAACTTTTAGAGCACATCTCATGAAGCCGCATTCACACCGAATGAGTCGTACGACAGAGACCTGATCTGAGGTCCTGAACATTTGGCATTTCCAGAGTCAAAAAATCGGATCGTTGGCGAGGAGGACGAGTCATGTCAACCAATCAGGGACTCAGCTTTGGCCTGTGACGTGTTCAGTGACTCCATCAGTGGCTAGAGTCCACATCCTACACAGGGAAAAGCCGATCTTTATGATATATTTCTTATGAGAATTGAAACAGGCATAAAAATGTCTTTACATTGATTTCTATTTCTTCCCTCATTGGGACAGCAAGTCTTCATACTGGTCCACAGACACATGACATCACCAGATGGTGAAGATCACCGTTCAGGTAGAGTCTCTGAATGATCTCATGAACCCAGACACGGAGACGTGATTACTAATGTTTTTGTGAAACTCTTCAAAATAATAAATCTGATCTCTGAACATCATCTGTGTCTTCTATGCATGGACTGTAAATGAGACATAAACAGACGCTTCTCCATGTTGATGGCTCCTCCCACAAGCTTACGAACACATTTTTAGACAAAGGGTCCAGCATTGAATTTGCTTGTCAAATTGAAAAAACTTGCGTTTGGTGTGAGCGCAGTTAGAAGTATGTAGCTTTACTACAATCCATGTCCTATCAGCCATTGGAGGATGTTGTTGTGCACTTCCGCTAGCAAGCAGCTAGCGTTAGGTTAGCCCGCATTTCATTTTACATCAACTCTTGAGCATTAGAAACACTTAAAATGGATAGTTTTCACCTTATTTCAAGCTCATACTTATTTATTTGTTTATTTATTTTATTTTATTTTTTTACTCAAACTCATACTTAAAACTAGAGAGTGTTCTGATCACAGGAGGATTAGAGTTGCTCTCATTATCAAAAAACGAAATACTGTCTTCATAGAGATACACTCATTCTGGTTTACTCCCTCAAATGCAGCATGAGTGAATGTTGTTTTTGTTAACTCCTTGTGTTTTGGGGAATTGCATTTTGATTTTTGTTTTTTTCTCCCCCATCCATGTATTTGCTTAATCTGTTTAATCCCTCATGGGGTCACGGCACTGCCAGGACCTGGCTACTCGGGTGAAGGCAGGGTACACATTTAACAGGTTGTCAGTCCTTCAAGGCCCACAATTACACAACTAAGGACAACTTGGAGTCTTTCATTGACCTACGAAGCATGTTTTTGGTCTCAGGGAGAACATGCAAACTCCAGACAGAAGGGTCCCAGCTAGGACTTGAACCAGGCCTTTCTTACTGTGAATTATGAGTGGTAACCACTGCACCACCTTGAAGCCCAAGAGTTTTAAAATGTGTTTTTTTTTGTTTGTTTTGAATTGTTTTTGTAACCTTTAAAACGTTTTTTGCTGTTGGTGGGATTTGGACTTCAGGGCCACCGTAAAAAATTCTATCATGCCCAGACTTGAGAAAAATAAGCATCTAGAAAAATACACAATAGAAAATGAACTTTCTGATATAATATAACATTAATATATGATGTTTGTGTCTTATTCACCAAATAATAGGTAGTCAAGCTGACAGTCTGGTCTCAAACTGGCCGACCCGACATTAGAAAACCAGATCGGATTAGATGTATGTGTCAATAGCTGTCAACAGCATTTGAACTTGAGTATTTAATCACAGCATCATCCATCCCTGCAGCATCACTCAGGTGTTGCCGTGTCCCACCTTTTCCGTGCAGTCAGTACCAACTTTCTTTTAAACAAAATATCGATGTGGAACGAAGCGAACATGTGAAAACAGAGAAACAGTTTCTTTGAGCTCTCTCTAAGTCCAAATGTGTGGATGGATTTCATCCTAAATGCATGAAAGGATGTCTTTTCATTTGCTTTTGCTTTACTTCTTTAGATTTATTATGATTAATTTGATGAATTTGTTATGTCTTCTTTCCTTTTGCATTGTTTCCACTCTGCTCTGGTTGTTTGATGTAGTGTTGGGATTTTGGTTTTTGAAGTCAGATTAAAGGATATAAAGTTTTCTGCACTGAAAAGATTCTGTTTCCATACGTTGTTGCTCCAATTTCAACATAAAACTATAAGTAAAGGATGCTTTTTACTACTTGAGGTCACTTTCATCCACAATAGTCTTGTAGACTCAGAATGGAAGCTCTCAGAACAGAACCAAAGACTGAAATGGACCAAACCCAGAAAAATCCTACAATTCCAGCAGCTGCTCATTCCAGAGGACTTTTGTCCCAGACAGGCTTCAGTCAAGCTCGCACTACAAACCCTTCTTCTTATTTCCCGCTTCTTCAGCTTCATCATGTGGGCCTTTTTTTAAAAAAACTTCTCCTTTAATAAAGAGCTCTAAATCCCACTCCTACTGTATTTTGGTCTGTTTTAAAATAGTTAATTACGATTATGTTGTTTTTAGACAAAATCAAAAAGCCTGCATCGTTTTCTTAGGGTTTATTTAAACTGGACACATTTGGGTGAACCAGAATTCTATTTCCCTGTTAATCCAGGACAAATTCTCAGTCTGAATACACCCAAGAGGACCCTGGTCCAGGACCAGGAACCGCTATCTGACTCATCTTGGAAGGTGGTCTCGGTTTGTTTCCAATCAGACTGAACTACGTTTCGTTCTGAAATTCCTGTCTGAATCCGGTCCGTACTGGGACCGGAATGACTGGACCAAAACAGCCACCATCTAAATGTCATAAATACGTTTTGGCTCATCTTGTATCTGGAGGGTTTTCCTTGCAGTATGTGTCCACCATACAAAAGCAGCAGTAAGTGTGGAACCTCCCTTTCATACAGACGTTCAAAGGTGATCAGCAAAATAAAGTTTGAATATGTAAGCTATCTTGACAAGCATTTGCAAAGAGCAGTACCTCTAGCTTTCTCTTTTTGTTTTGACCCTTTTTGTTTTAACTCTTGGCCAATGAGTGGGGAGATCTTTGGTCATGTGGTTTTGTTTACAAGCTTTGGTCTGGAACAGAAATCTCCAGTAGACTGCAGTCAAACGCAAATTTCTGGACTCGATCCCGACCAAATTATAAAGGCTCAGTCTGGAACAAATCATTTTTGCAGTCTGAGTACACTCTGAGACGCATTTTTTCATTAGAGTTCATTAGCTTACAGCCCCTCTCAACCCCAAGCTAACATTAGCGTAGCAAAAAATCAAAATAGCTAAATGACAAGCAATATTGGAGCAGTCCAGTTGTGCAGTTTTAAGCCAGATTCCAGCTCAGACAAGGAAATGTTTCCACTGAGCAGTCCGGTCCGGTCCGGTTCTGTATTTTCCACTGTCAAATGGACCCATTAAAGAGAACCTCTAGAGCAGGGGTGGGCAATTGTTTTGACTCGTGGGCCACAAAGGGTTCCAAAATTTGGCATAAGGGCCGGACAAGGAGCAGTTAGAAGGAGAGATTGGGTAATCAACCTCATAAACTAAAAAAATAATATGGAATTTAGAGAAAAACATGCTTTAATTTGGATTCAAATTCACATATATTTCATTAAAAACAGAAAATTTGGGAGTTTTAATTTCTAAATTTTGATTTTTGTTCTCTTTTGGGTGATCCAATGGGTTGATGTTCTTCAGAGGAAAATGTGAACTCAAAGAAATGCTGCATTTATGTGGTGTAGGAATAATCTGAAAGATCACCATCTGACTCAGAAAGGAACACACTCGAACGTCAGAGAAACAACACCATTCATGGGAAGAAACCAGAAATACAATGAAAATAAAACAATAATTAGGATTTTTGATTCAATGTATTTTAATTTGAAGGGCCACATTAAGTAGTTTAAGGGGCCGCATGTGGCCCCCAGGCCGTAGTTTGCCCACCCCTGCTCTAGAGTGTCCCCATCCATTGTAGTTGAATAGAAAAGTAGAATGGGACGGTTTGGGCAGAGTCACTTTTGATTGACAGAAAGTGATGACGACATTAGAAAGCACCAATATAGTGTTAAGCTAGCTAAGCTAGCGTTTCCGTTTCAATCTTATGGCAGTATTCTTCCCACAATCTTCTTTCAAACAACATTAAATTCTTGTTAAACACGACGCACAAAAACTAAAGCACGAAAAAGACAAGCTGCTGGATAATCTCCAATGTTTTTGCATTTCTAGTTTATGACACAATGACACGCGAGCGGTCAACACCACACATGTGGTGTGAAAATAAATCGCTCAGCGGGTGAGGCTTAACTGAGTGGAAACGCTCACCACAAGTAACTGGTCTTTCCCATACTACTACTTACCATACCACTCAGGGTAAATTAGGCTTTTTGGTCAGCATGGAGAGAAGGGAGAGTTTGGTCCAGAGTTGTTGACCACAAATCTGCTCCTGATCCAACATGATTTGAATAAAGAAATATTCATAAAAAATGAGATTAAAACTGTGTTTCTATGCGCTCTTAATCATGAGAAAAACACCACAAGAACATTTTAAAAATCACCAGAAACACTATTTTGATTGGAGCGGGTCTTAAAGTAATTTCCTGTCTTTGGTATGTGAGAGGTCAGGCACACTGAAGTGACTCGCACCAGAGTTCACCTGCAAATGAACAGAGAGCAGAAAACAAGAAGTAACAAACTCTTGGTCAGAACACAACCAAACCTGGGTCAGACTAAAGCAGGGGTCCCCAAACTATGGCTCATGGGCCAGTTCCCCCACCCTCCCAACCCCATGATTTCTTTTTGAGCATCAGTCATTCTTTATTAATGTAAAGCAATGTAAAGCAAATGGAGCACAAAGTTTCATTGGATTAATTACAATGAATATAGTAATACGTTATTTTGGATATGAACCGTAGCGTCATTCTAAAGGACTTGCCAAAATCTACAGAAAATGAGACGGCGCTTTGTAACGTTTTCTTTCAGCGAAAAGAAAATTGGATGATTTTCCGAGCTCCATTACAGAAAAACACTCACTTTCATTACACCAGACTTTGTCATGTCGGTTCTTATTGTACAAAAAGAAGTGAGACAGCAGTGGAGCACAGTTCAAGCCTTGGGCTAATCGTGAGGCCTTTTATCTGCAGCAGAAAGAGTGGCTTTTGTCAGAAGCAGCACCCTGAGTCTGGAGCGAGGAGGAGGGGGCATTCTGGGTATTGTCTCTCAGGAGGACACTAATGGGTTTTGGTGTCATGTGTTTTTCACTCAACACTTGACACATGGAGCCGTTCTCCTTCAATCACTCCACTTATATGTCCATTAGGATGAGGTATGCCATAGTAACGGGCCGCCTTTCGGTCAACTAAATTGGCCAAAAAAGAGAATCTGCTGTACAGTCTCCCCTCCTCTTAAAACGCCGGCCTTTCTTTGCATCTCTGCGCACGAGGCCGCGTCGCTAGCGCCGAAGCCTCTCCGTATCTGCCTTGAGTCTCTGCATGCTGGCTGGCCAGAAGCTGCTGGTTGTAATTTTCTTTTCAAGGCACAAGACTGCCTAATGAACCCCTGAATGCCAAAGCGGGTGGGGGCGGAAGGGGGGAGGGCGCTTCACCGTATTTGGGGCAATAAAAGCTGCATTCTATCCAGAGGTAGAAAAAAAAAAAAAAAAAGGAAACAGCGAAACTTCTCCTTGTCCTGCACCTGGCACAGTTTAAATTATCGCTCCATCCCGCTAAAGTAGGACACTCCGTTCCTCCTAATCCATTAGACAATTAATTTGGGAGCTTAGAAAACGGCTGCAGATTTCTGCTGAGCAGTCGTCGCAGTTCCGCGAGACAGAGAGCACTCGGGGGCAGTCCCTGAAACTTGAGTAGCTGATTAAGTGCATTTCTGCTCCTGAGAAGAGGTTACGTCTCGTGCCAGCGCCTGAGTCAGAGGATGGAGCGCGGCTCCGCGGAGCCCGGCAACAGTCGAGGTACATTGAGATAATGATGTACCTGTCCTCAACAATAAAGCTAATCATATCTCACCTCAAGGGGCTCCCTTTAAGGTCAGAACAAATTCGTTGGCGTGCATTAAGTCCTGTATTGTTTTAATGAAGGTGTGCGGATTCCCGCTGCACTTCCGCGGCTGAAGTCCCGCGTGAATAACTGCCTCCAAATTCGGATCGCTCTTGAATACTGCAAGAGCTGGGAGCCCTATGAGCAGAGGGGTTGTGACACGCGCGACCCCGGGCTCAATTTTAATAAACTAAGCCTCAATCCAATATCTATAGATTACAGGCGTACAGCATGTTCCGCTCAGCAGCTCTGCTGAATGTATGGATCATCTACATCTGCGACGACGGCACACCCCGACGGGAGTTTTTCATAGAGATATATTTATGCTTCTCCCCCCATTACCAGAGCTTTAAATAATAAAGCAAAATAAATAGCATCCATTAAACTGATCACATTGTGCTAACTCAAATTGTGTTTATTATGCTAATGGTACATGAAATTAAGAAAAAGACCTTGATGCCAGTGGATTTAATTAATGGGCTTTGGGAAAGGCACTGAGACATAATTCATTTCTGAGTAAGTAAGTCTCATTTGCAGTTCCATGGGTCCTCGTGCTGCTGATTGCCTGAGCTATTCTTGCAGATGTGCTGCTCACAGCATGTCCCTCCATTAGAAATGAACACCTCATTATATAAACTACCTAATTAAACATAATACAGCTCCGCATTGACTCATTAATGCGTAGCCTGCTTTCTCTGAAGGGAAGAATGTGAGGGGGAGGGGGGGAGCGATAAAGCAAACGGGAGCCTGGAGAAGGAAAGGTGCTGTGAGCGGAGCAGGC
This sequence comes from Oryzias javanicus, assembly GCA_003999625.1. Taxonomy (NCBI): domain Eukaryota; kingdom Metazoa; phylum Chordata; class Actinopteri; order Beloniformes; family Adrianichthyidae; genus Oryzias; species Oryzias javanicus. The sequence continues at coordinate 35,996,565 of CM012440.1, read as the reverse complement.
AGGTCTGCTGTAGATCCACGCCGCTTTCATAAATTCCGGTCTTTGTTAGGAATACAACACAAAAGTGATGAAACGCCGCTCTCACTGCAAAACTGCTGAGCTGAGGTTTTTATGTGTGCAGCTTCGTGCAATTACGGTTACGTTTTAGAGCTCGTGGCGTCCCGGGGCCGCGTTCTGTAGTGGCGACTAGGGGTGTAACGGATCGCAAAACTCATAGTTCGGATCCTGTCACAGTTTCAGTCACGGAAAAAACACAAAATAAAAGCATTCGGTTAATGTTTGGAGATCCTTTAATGCAAATATTTGATTAAAAAAAATGTATATGTATATGTATATATATATATATATATATAGTATCTCACAGAAGTGAGTACACCCCTCACTTTTACTACCAGGTTTTTGGCTATTTATGCCTCTATTATGATTTATTTTGCAGAAAAAACAACTTTGTTATACAAGATGGAGTACTTGCTGACTACTTTTCATTTTGTCAAAAATTCAATTTGACAGTGTTGTCCCATGAAAAAGCTATAAATAAATATCTGCAAAAATGTAAGGGGTGTACTCACTTTTGTGAGATACTGTATATATATATATACAGATGTTAGAATGTACTACCGGTACTTCAGATGTATTCATTGTGCTTCCTGCTGCAATGAGGCTCATCCGTGATCCGTTACAGCCCTAGGGATGACCATGTTAAAAAACAAAAAGAACAAAAGAACAAGCATTTCATTTATTTGTGATTAAAATTATCAATAAACTTTGTCTATCTTCAAAAAAAACGACATGGTCCCCATCAACCGTAGAGGTCAAGTGGGCACTGAGGAGATCATCTAAACTGAAACAGTGGCGTCTGGACTGAAGCTGATTCTTTTGATAAGTTATGTGCAAAGTTTTTGAGCCATTAGGTCTGCTCTCAAAAGTGTAGTGTGAAAGCAAATAGAACAAATGGACGCTCTAGTCACATGACCCCATGATCATAGATTTCCAGCCAGGAACAAACCACAAATATATGAATATAAATTTCTCCTGCATAGTCAACAGTTGACATTTTGTGAGTTAAAAGATCCCCATCCATACGTAAATACCAAACCGGAGTCTCTGAAAGTGAAACCTTGTTCAACTTTCATTCAGTTTTCACGGGTCCAGTAGTTAGTAAAAATGGTCTTAAAAATATCTGTGGGAGGTTTGAATACTGTAGCTTAAGACTTATATTAACGTGCCATTACATAACCGTTCTACAAATCGATCGTGTGTTGATCAGGGCGTTGAAAACGCAGCTTAAATGTTGTTAAAGTGTTTATTATGCAGTATTCCTTAGAAAAGTATGCATGAACTTTTTCACTCTACTAGTTCCCTGAGCGGTTGACGGTTCTAATATTTGGTGCCCCCCCCCAAAAGAAAAATTTGCCAGTTTTTCACCACCAGACAGCCCATGTCAAAGTGGGACGAAAGCATTAGATGAGAGATATTTTAACCCTTGTTCTATCCTAGCCATGTTTGTATTAAAACTTTGCCCTAAAGAGAGCAGGGATAAGTGACTCCTACTCACCAAGAAAGAGTGTATAATGGATGAAAACATGAGTTTGCTGGAACTGCTCTGCAGTTTTGCAAACAACAGATTCTCATGACTCAAAGCAAAAGAATTTGAAATCTTCTGAGGAAGTCAAGCTCACAAAGGCAGATTTTCTAACCATGACTCAAAGCAAATGAGAAAATAAAGGAATTCTTTTCTTCTATTCTTGTTTTCTCTACCTGAGAGCTCAACAGTCATGACTTTGGAATTTACTCGCCTAAGTTTTATTTTGAAGTTTTTCCCAACGTTATGGCTTTTCTATTTTAACCCTGGAGTTCCTAGTTGCTTATATTTGATCCCTGATTTTTGCTTATCCCCCAAAATAAAGAAAAAAAAGAAGGAGTACTCTTTGGTTTTCTAAAGATAAAATAAAGGAATTCTTTATGACTTTCCTCTGATTTTTTTGAATTTTTTTTTCTTTCTAAACTTGTTCAGCTGGATTTAGTAAATTGTTATATATTCTCCACGTGCTGCAAATATTGAACTCTGGTAAACACTGAACTTTTTTTGGTTGTTTTTTAAATCTATGGGACTTTTTTCAAAATGTTATGGTGTTTTGCACTCAGTTTATGAAGTTTATCTGATTATCCTGATAATCTGAACTCTTAATAAAATTACCATTCTGCAGTGTTGTTTTTTATTCTGCGAAAATTGTTTTTTTATTTTATGGGAAACATTTTACCTAAACAGAAATTGTGTTTTTTTTTTATTTTAATCTAATTTATTCTGTAAACTTAATGTAAGGGATAATGCCCTTCAAAGTGTGCATTATCAGAAATTAACACACAGTCTTCCATGGTGTGCATTACTTCCTGATAATGCACACTTCATCAGACGTTATCCCTCACTTCATGGACGCTGTGGGTTAATTTCTGATAATGCACACTTCCAAGGGCATTATCCTGCTTATGGTAACTTACAAAAGAAGTAAATATTACATCCATATTTAGTACTTTATTTTTGTTATTTCTTTGGTTTAGATTGCTTTTTCACAAAACAGTCGACTATTTGACACGGAATGCGCTGTGTAGCTAACACTGACCTCGACTGCAGCGGCAAAGGAAAGCGATATACATGCTGATCGTCATGACAACTTAATTAATTTATCAGTTCAGAGAGAAAGTTTACTTCTTACTGCTTGTTTTTTCTAGAGAAAGTTTGTTTTAAATGAAGTCAGCGCAGTAATATAGAACATTTGGACCATGTGACCGCAACTTCTTTTTCAGGTGGGCATCATAACTTTTCAATGATCACCCAGAAGTCTTGAGTATTCATCCGGACCATGGTATGAAGTAAGTTAAACAAAGAAAGATAATTATGGCAATTGCCGATTCACAAAATTACTGCAAATTGTTCGAAATTAGGTCATTATGAAAGATTCATTCCATGATGAACTGTTCATAAACGAAGTCTTACTGCTGACTGATCTGAGTCCAGTGAGGAGCACATACATGGCTGCGGTGGACAGTACAGCTTCTTTTTTTTCATCTTGTCATGTTTTCACACAACCTTCAGGAGTCCGATTACCCTGGATATCCGACATCCGACATCAGCGGAGACATCCGATCAGACCGCAGCAGTGGAGGTTCATTTTCATTGGACCTCCAGCAACATCCACACCAGCTCTTTACTGAAGAGCTGAGAAGGTTTCCGGCTCCGTCTGAGAGAAGAGCTTCAAGTTTTCTGGAGCTTCGTGCTGCGTCATGGTGTCTCATCGAAAGTCTGCTTTTTGAACTACAGATGCAAAGTGTGGTTCCTTTTAGAGAGAAGGTTCATTTATTTATTTATTTCACCTTTATTTTCTCCAGGAAGGACAGATTAAGAACAGCATTTTTATTTTCAACTGTGACCTGTGACCAGTTCCTTCTAACTTGGGGGTGAATTAAAGTGTTAAAAGGAAAGAGATTTACTTACTTAAATACTGCACACAAGGAGGAGCACAAGAGCAAAAAATAAAAAAGCAGGACCTATTAAATGTTTGAAAGGTTAAGACAGGGATGGGAAAACTACGGCCCCGGGGTCGCATGTGGCCCATTACCTTGACCTACCAAACTGGAACGCTTTTTTTTTTTTTTTTTGATTGTGCTTTACTGTTTTGTTTTCCCTGAAATTTTGGTGTCTTGTTTTTTTTTTTTTTTTTAGTTGTATTTAATGCTGTGTGGCTGCACGCTGGTGCAGTGGTTAGCACTCTTGCCTCATAGAAAGAAGGCCCGGTTCAAGTCCCAGCGGGGGGATCTGAAACAGAAACACCGACTGGGGACCTTTCTGTGTGCATGCGTGGGTTTTCACCGGGGACCCCTGCTTCCTCCCACCATCCAAAAACCCACTTCATAGGTTAATTGGTGACTCTAAATTGCCCCACGGTGTAAATGGGTGTGTGATTGAGGCCCTGCGACAGACAGGTGACCTGTCCAGGGTGAACCCCGCCTTCAACCATCAGCAGCTGGAAAATGACAAAGAAGATGAATGAATGTAATGTACAAGATAGTATCTCATGAGCACGAGATACTATTTCATTAGCACCAGTTTGGTGTCCCTTTAAGGGCTCAAAATTTTTTTAAAAATAAACTCAATTATGAAGTTACTAAACATTAGAGTTTATTGTTTTAAAATAAATTGTTTTTTTTGTTTTACTAAACCTGCTGCATTGTGTTCTCTGTAGCTGAGAAACAGACCGAATGCAGCAGAACTGTTACCTCTAATGGATAAGGTCATTAATGAAGGTTTTTTTTCTGCACTGTCATTTTTTTTATGTGTGCCGTTATTGGGGTTGTTTATTTCCTGGGCTGTTGCAGGAAGAGCCCGTGGTCATAGCATGCCAGCCCTTTCAGTGTAATGCAATACCTTTCTGAGACTTGAAAGTTGACAGTGCTTGACGTGAGCTGTGTTAATTACAGTAATGGCATGCATTCTCATTAAGTCGTTGTTTACGTATCCCGGGGCCTGCTGGAGCCTGAGTGGTGCTCCGGCGTGCTGGAGCGCCGCCGCCTCGCCGCTCTGCTCGGCTCTGGCCTCGTTAGCGCAGACAGCTGTTCCTCGCAGCCACGGCCGCGGCCAGCATGACGAGTGGCACCGGACACGCCGCCCAACACACCCTCTGCAGGAGCAACTGTCAGAAATAGAAGCTTCCCACAAGGCAGGGAAATGTCAATGAGTAATCAGCAACAAAGTGATCCTCGGGTCATGTTTTCCGGGCCCAGCCCCCAACCCCTAATGAACCAGCCGCTCCCCTTCACAAGAGTGTTCACGAGGCCGCTCGTGGCCCCGTCCCATCTGCCTAAATTGGAGGTCAAATGTCAGTTGGTGCATAATTCCACCAGTCAAATGCAGCAAAAAAAAAAAATATCTTCAGATTTTTTAAAGACAATGTGAAGTTTGACACAGAAGGACACGTTTAACTCGCAGTCGTTCTCTATATTTGTTGAGACAAATCACAAAATCTTACTTTTATAAACAACCTTTTCTTCTCAAAATGTTTTTCAGAACTTTTAATCCACTTGTTTTCTTTGTTGGTGCTGCAATCAATGACAAAGTTTTTCAACAATTGATGAGAATAAAAGGCATAGATTTCCTTTTTTTTTCATTTTTAATAATAATTCTCTTTTTGTAAAAGGTCACAGAACGCTCAAATGAAAATTGATGCAAGAAAATCTCTGCAAGTAGTTATGAACATCCTTAGCTGAGATCACAGCTTGATCCTTGTCAGATCTGGATTGACGGTCTTTTCGGTTTGGCAGGTGTGAAAGTAAACCGGTAATCTGGTTTGAGCCAGACTGTTTCCTTAGATCTGAAGTATTTGTTCAGTTTTGTTATTAAAGGTCATATTGGGGGAACTGGGGGTTGAGGGAGGAACCCAGGGAGGGAGCGGTGCTTATTTTTAGTAAAAGTTTGAAGTTAGGACCAATCAAGATCACTCTAGTCCTCTGTTCTTTTGCAGATGAACTCTGGTGCGGTTCACTTCAATGTGAAAGAAGTTTCAACCAAGAGACATGAAGAAAATCAAAGGGATGAAATTTGTATATTTTCCTTCAGTTCAGCTTTTTTTTTGTTTTTTGTCCTGTCCAGCAGCTGAGCAAACAGATCAGAGGCTCTTGAAGGCCTCTTAACTGGAGGTATGAATCTTCAGACACACAAGGTGCATACTTATGTAAACCCCTTTTGTATTAAGGCTAAACTTTACTTATATAAATTATGTTTGCATACATTTCTTGTTGGACGGGAAAAAAAAGAGATACAGAGAGAGAGAGAGACAGGGGTGTTACATATGGGGAAAAGGGTAAATATAGGAGAGAGAAAGGGGTTGAAGAAGTCAAAGGATGATAAGGAAGGGTAATAAATAAATAATGTGCAAATACAAAAAAGTATCCAAGTTTGTATTCTCCCATACAAATGCTGAAGAAGGTAGTTTAGAGAGGTGACAGTAAACATGTGATAATAAAGCTGCATGATGTCTGGTCCACTTCAGTATTTGGTTTTTTCTAATGAGTATTCATGTATTTTAAGTCTATAGTTCCCCCTGGAGGGGAACACAATTCTAAATCCAGGCAGGAAGAAAAGACATTTTTATTTGACCATCTTTACCATCAACATATGTGTATATGTTATTTGAAATATTTTCAAATGTTGTCGTAATCAAACCTCTAAAGCAGGGGTGTCATACACTCGGACCCCGTATTCGGCTCGCCAGATGGTTTAATCCGGCCCACTGGTGAAGGGAAAAAAATGTGTAAGGATGTTGACACAAAAAAGGCAAGTTCATAGCACATTCCTGTGGCGAGATATGGTTCTTCAAAGAAATGGCCGCAATGTGCATTCCCGCCACTAGGGGGAGCAAAAGAAACGTAAGACCAGCGAGAGATCAAGAAATAAACATAATAAACAATGTAAGAAGTGATTAGGCTACAAGGATAAAAATAAAGAAAAAAAAACAAAGCTAGAGATAACAAGTTGACCATTGGTTATTTTACTATTACATTACTGGTCCGATCCACTTGAGATCAGACGGGTTAAATGAGTTTGACACTCTTGGTTTAAGCCTTTTTCAATGAGTTATCTGTTTAGATGGAAGTTAAAATAATCTTATTTTATTAGCAATAAATCTTGTGGTTCTGTTGGACGAGGAACAGGTGGAGGAACAGGCAATAAAAATAGCTTTGAAAATAAAACCCTGACTAATGTTATAACCTTTAACATTGTGATGATCCACGAGCAGAATTATTCTCATCAATTTGTGGAAAAGCACATTCTTCTAAAACAGAAAATCTAAGTCTTTAGGGAATATGCTGCTTCCATACTTGCTTTTATTGTGAAACAGATGCATCCAGTATTTGTGTTTTTTTTAAATGAGCAATAATCAACTTTTGGATGAACTTCATAGGATTCTACCAATGAGCAAAAACTCCCTTAAAAGACAGAAGCCAGTTAAATTTGCTTTTAAGGTAGAAAAATCCACCTTAGACATTCAACTGTGAATTTTTAGATGGTTTTAACATATATTAAAATGTATTTTTAAATCAGATTTTGGCATTGCCAGAGTTGTGTAGAGCTGTATTTTCACATACCAGATTGAACAGGGCAGAAGTTGGCATTTATAAGCTTCCGGTTTGAAAATCTATTTTTAAAATAAAATGCTATAAGAAATAGTCTTTAATAAGTCTAAAAATATTATATTTTTTTATGCAGATGATAAAGATTCAATGAAAAAAAAGTTATTTTGTAGAATTGAAAGGAAAAATTACATTCTTCATTCATTTGGGGGTTTTTTTTTCAACACAAAGGAACATTTTCTGTGCTAAAGTTTCTGAATACAATTCAGCCTTCATGTATGAAAATTCTTAAATGTCCCTTTTACAAGTTTTTATGAATCAACAACTTCATTTGAATAAATCTTCATTTTCCGTTAAAGGTTTGAACTTTATGATACAGATAGTTCTTTTAACGTAAAAGTGGAGGCGAACAACCAGATGCTAGCTTTAGCTACGTCCAGCTTTTAAGGTGCAAATAAAGTAAAATAAAATGACACAAAAAGGGTAAAAGGGGTATTTTTCTCAATATAATATAAATCCAACGAGTCTTTAACTTTATTATCTGTGTGTGTGAAACAAAGAGTCTGTATTAGAAAGAGCCGCTTCGTCTACATGAGACCAACATGTAGCATAGCTCCATATGTCAAAGAAAACTTTGGGTTTTGTCTGTAAACAGCAGCTTTATTATTCTTTGAAGTCGAAGGCTCTTCTTCGGTTTCCTCACTGACTTTTTATCTCCCTGAAAAAACTTTCCAAATATGTTTTATTTTGTATTTAGCTTTCAGCTACTAGCTTAGCAATCTTGTTAGCCATGCTAGTTAGTTGCTTTAAGTCATGTGATCCAGACGGATGTTGTGAACAGAAGCAGAAAGTCTTTCAAAATAAGACTTCTTCTAGGATCCAAAAATAAACGAAAAAGAAATAAGTTAGCGCGTTTGTTTATTTATTTTTTTCTGTCTGCAGCCCCGTAACATGTGTAGAAGTCTCTCCATCTTATAATTCTTTTTACTGTTCCACACGTTTTACCGTGTGCAGAAAAGATTCCCATGAGGACGATGAAAGACCGTCAGCACGGCTGAATCCTAATCTGCATCTTCACCTGCAAACTGAAACAATCAGGCACAATCACACCAGAGAGCAAAGAAATCGATTAAAACTTGAAAAACCTTCTGCAATATTCAAATTTCCAGTTTATCACACGGAAGGAGGAAGGCGTGCAGAAGCAGAGGTTGAAACGTTTAATGAGAGACACTCCGGTTCTCCTCGGAGGGTGAGAACCACCGAGGCTTTGACTTCCTATCGCCGGCGGGATCAAGCGCCAATCTGGATGCTTTTTTTTTTAACGTCCGTCTGCGCTGCCAGACAGAACCTTTGAAACGGCGGGCCCCTCCAAATCAAAGAAAAGATTAAAATATCATTAGGCGCTACATAATTGAGTGTCCGTTTTGAATAAACCTTAATTCAATTTCTGTTCATCGACACATGCAGGACGTGCCCGCCTTTCTCCTGATGACGTGGGTTCATTAACCCTTTAAGACCGGAGCGCCAGTGTTTACGTACTTTGATTTCCTGTAATTTATTTTAATAGTTAGCACAATCGAGTAGATTTTGAAGGAGAAAAGCGGCTCATCTACCTCATTGATTGAGTTGTGCCGAGTTGTGTTAAAGATTTTGCGTTAAAGTGTTACAGACGACACCTCAGGTGTTAAAGGGGTTAAATAGAAGTTGGGTCTCGGGTCATTTTGGTTCTGGTTCGGTCCAAACAGCTGGAGGGAAGATGAAATCAGCTTCTCAGGATGGAGAGGAACGATGTTTAATAATTAAACCACAACAGTAATCTGAAAAACAAAAGTCTGCAGCATCATTTGTATAATTGATCCCCCCCCCAACCCCAACACCCCTCAAGTACCCCCACCCCACCACCCTGTACGTAAGTAAGTGAGTGATGAAGACAGTAAAAGATGTTGCTAAAATTGGGAACAATAACAATTAAATTTCATTGCGGCCTCTGATTAATTTGCCTGCAAATCAGAGCCTAAAGAACCAGGATGGGGGGGTGGGGGTGGGGGTGATTAACAACGGTAGGGGACCTCATGCCCTGCTTTGCTTATGAACACACACCCACACACACACACACACACATGCTGCTGGAGGCGATGGGCTGACTGCATCAGCCCCTACGGCGGGGGTGTTAAGCTCAATCGCACAGGGGGCCAAAACACACCTCAGGTCACAGGTCGAACAGGATAAACATTTATTGAACTCACTAAAATGAAATATTTAAAACTTTAAAGCCGTAACTTTATAACACAATTATGTAATATATATATAGAATTAGCTGCGATAATGCTAGTGTGAATGCTGTAAGCTGAATTTGGTTGCTAAAGATGCTAGTGCTGATAGCTGAAGATGCTGAAATTGATAGCTGAAAACGCTGAAGCTGTTAGCTAGCTAAAATATTAGCTAAATGCCAAATTAGCTTTAAAAACCAAAAAAAAAAAGCATCAATTAGCCAAAACAACTAGCGTGTAAATATTAGCCTAACTCCTAAACAGCCTAAAAAGACTGAAAAAGAAAAACTTAAATTACCCAAAACAGTTAGCATGTCGCTGAAATATTGACTAAACTCCGAACTAAAAAAAAAAAAAAAAAAGCTTAAGTTAGCCAGAACAGCTAGCATGTATCTTAGATGTTAGCTAAACTCCAAAATGGTCTAAAAAATCTTAGAAAATGCTAAAATAGTACAAAAAGCTTACAGAAGAACAATTTTGTAAACATTAAAACTGTAACTTTTTAACATAATTATGAGTAATAAAAAAGTAGGAATATTATTCCAGAATAATTCAACTTGAACCTTAAATAACTTTCAAGCAAACAATAAGCGCAGGATTACATCAGGCCATTAATACTGAGAAAAAGATCTGGAGGGCCGGCTATAAATACCTGGAGGGCCGGATTTGGCCCCCGGGCCTTGACTTTCACACATGTGCCCTACAGCTGAAACGCCTCTGTCAGAAAGTCTCCGAGATGGAGATGTCCCCGTTGGTGACGTTTGTGCATGAATTCATTTTACGTGATTTTCCTAAAAGCTCCTAATCTCTCTGATTATTCGCTCTCCGAGCAGTCTGCCCTTTTTTATTATTCAGGACGGCAGAATTGCATTAAACTCAATACAACAGGAAACCTAGTTTATATTCAAGATTTCTAATTAACAGTTTCTCCTCATGTGCATTTTCAGTCTCTCTGATCGCTGGATAATGACTTTCATCATCATCTTTTGATGTTTACAAAACACAAAAAGCAAAAGCTGCACAGATCCGCGCTCGCCTTCCAATAATATTTGCGTTTACTAGGCAATTAACTTGATTAAGTTCATACTCTAAGTGTGATTCAACTTTGCTGGAGCACAGTTATTGCCTAGTGGATTTAATAAAGATGCACCAGGAAAGAAGGAAGGAGGAGGACGGGGGCTCTGCCAGCCCGCATTAGGCTGAACGCGGGACAGGACAACAGAACTGAGTCGTGATGACGGCGTGGACGGAGTGCAACATGCAAGACTCTCCTGTCCGGTTCCGCTCCGGTGTCACCCCTCACCGTTCGGTCCACGCAATTAGCAGCCCCGGCAAACCCAGAAACATCCGTGGCGGCTTGAACCTCCTTTGTCCAATTAACAAATGTAGGTTGGAAAATAAATGGCAGACGCCGATGCAAATTAATTATGTGTCCAGCAAGCTGTTGGCCTGTGTGCAGAGAGCGGGAGCTGGCAGTCGGAGCGGGGCGCATGCCGCCATATGGCCTGTGCGAGGGAGAGGACAGCGTTTGGGGAGGGGGATTGCATCGGTGCACCCTTGGAATTCTCACAGATATTTGCCTCAATCACAATATACATAATACAAAGCAGAATTACTGAATCATTTAGTGATTAAGTCTGGTGATTAGTACTTTATTTGATCCTTTTTTAATCCTCTCAGCCACTTTACCTCTGTGGGAATTTTGCTCAAAGCTCTAAATCTGAAGTGTTTGTCCAAATTTGAGTCAAATTAACTCATTAGAACACAATGAAACATTTCTCGCATGTAGAATTATATATTGAAAAAATAGATTGAAGCAGTTCCTCCTGCGTCATTGTTTCTGAGATCAAACTGGATTAAGAAGTTGTTGTTTTTCTAGGTTTTTTTTATGTTTTGATCATGTTTTTGTGCCACAAAATTTATTAGAAAAAATACTTAATAAAAAAACTCACAAAGGACAATACTCGATAGAAGGAACTGGAACCGTTAACAGTAAAAGAACCATTTGGGCCTGTTTTTACAGCAATCCAACCCTCATGGAAGCTGCAAAGTCTCAAGCCTCATTTCCACTGAGCGGTCCGGTACGGTCCGGTATGGTCCGGTCCAGTAAACAGAGGTATGGTCTGATTCAATAAGGAGTGGAATGGTCTGGTCCAGAAAGAAGTGGTATCATCCAGTAAGGAATAGCCTGGTCCAGTAAGGAGTGGTCCGGTATGGTCCGGTAAAGAGTGGTATGATCCGGTCCAGTAAGGAGTGTTGTGGTCCAGTCCATCGAGGAGTGGTAAAGAGTAGTACGATCGAGTAAGGAGTGGTTTGGCCCAGTCCGGTAAGGAGTGGTATGGTCTGGTCCAGTCATAGGTGTGTTTGAGTTGACCCAGCGCCTCACCTGCATCGTTGGCGAGACCAAGCTGCCGCAGGAGGGGGCGGAGAAAGGCGCCTGAGATGAGGGTGAACTCTGAGACTGCACGAGAACGAGGAGTCGGGGGTTGTCCTCAACATTCGGCTGAAAGTTCATATGCCCCTCCTCCTAGTATGATCTGTGCTGTTATGTCTAAAATGTATTAAGAATAATACTGAATAATAGAGTAAAACAGATTTATTGCATGTGCACTGTCCGAAATAAATAAACAAAATTAAATTAAAGTTAAGTTTTAGAGGCAAAAATAACAGATATAACCACAGATCATTTGAAATCTTGTTTATTTTTTCATCAGTGATTCACGACTCTCCAGGAGTTTAAAAATACACACATTTTCTTCATTTAACACCAGTTATTTCACGTGAGCTACAAGAACTATGTGGACACTGTTTCCCACAATGCATTGTTTTGTAATCGTCGTGGCGGCTTGAAGCCAATGCAGTACCTATTTTCTGTCGGCGCTGGCTTAGGAAGGCGGCTTGAACCCGCCCCTTTCTCACGATACTTCATGACGCCGCACATGTGACGTCGGTGCACGAAACTAACCAGCATGCACTGCAATCCAGGTGATCTGCGCAGTGCCGCATGATCTCAAACACACCTCATTCATTCATTTTCTTGGCCGCTTTGTCCTTTTCTGGGTCATGGGGGTGCCGGAGCCTAACCCGGCTACTGATGGGTGGTCCGCTCAGTGCAAACAAGGATTTATTTGACCCCTTTGCATTCTAACATTGTTACTTTTATGAGAACAGAAATACATGGTAAAAAGTGAAACAATAAACAAAAGCTCTGCTATTTGTTACATTAAAAATTTTAGTTGTATCTTGTGAAATGTTTAAGTTAAGGAAACCATCAACTCAAAATTTTAATTTGAAGAAAACTAATAAGTTTAAAGATAACAAATTACAGAGCTTTTCTTAACGTTTCACTTTTTACAGTGTGCAAAGACAAACTAGTTTTTCCTCCAAATATGAAATAGTTTTTGTTTTTAACTGAAACTTGCATGACTTAATTTCAAAATAAAAGACTTCATGTGCAGCTAAGATGCTTCTACGGAATCTTGTAAAAAAATAAAAATAAAAAAGCTAGACACAGATGGCTTTTTGTTACTTTACTATAGCTGTTAACCTGAAAATATCTGCCCTAAACTCATAAAATAAACTGAGCAATCAGTAAAGAAACAAAGTTTTATTTAGTGTTTTTGAAGTTTCCAGAGGAAGCTTCAAACCTCAGTCATAAATATATAACTAATCTAAATGGAATCAATTTGTTTTTCTTTAAAAATTGCAATTATTTTAATTTTCTTCAACCGCTATGAGGAGGTAGAGGAGTCCCATGTGGCTCCAGAGCCTCAGTCCAAAGTCTGTTCAGAACAGGCACTTTGTGTTGAACAGGCCCCTATGTGTGCGTGTGTGTGTGTGTGTGTGCGTGTGTGTGGATAGGGGCACTCCACCAAGTCTACAAATTGATTTCAGCTTATAAAATCAGGCTTTTGTGGCTCCTGATCATGTTACAGTGATGATAATCTGGGCTCTGGCCTTGGACTTGAAGAGTCTGGAGCAGCCAGCAGATTCTAACAGAAGACAGCAGACCGCACGGGGGAAGAGAGACGCGACTGAAATGCATCATGGGACACGTGGGATCCAGCATTTTTAAACACTTAGCTTTGATTAAAATGTATAAAAATTTTTTTTTGCAAAAGTAAGCTTCTATTCTCATTTTTTTCTCTTTTTTGTGTTGAAATGCTCTTTTATTTTGAAATAAAAATCAATATTTTAAAATGTTTCCATTTTGTTTTGGAGCTTTCAATGTTTTTCCTTGAGGAATGCCACAAAAAGGAAAAACGATCATGAACTTGGAATAAAAGGACAGAAAATAAAGGGAAAAGCTCAATGACTAACGGTCTGCTGTGTGGCTTAACTACCAGAAACAACAACACAGCCAACAGCGCCACCTAGAGGAAACAAGCACCATCACCAACATCTGGTCTCATTTTACAGGCGCCAGTAACCTAAATTCGGCTTCATCACAGGATCCTGACATTAGATTATCAACACAGTAATCATAATTAACATAAATTATAATGATCATCTGCCGACAGACTCTCAATCCCAGAATCAAGTAAATTAGTATAAAATAATCCCGATCACGGCGTAATCCCGCTCAGATTTTTGGGTGGAGGTTGCAAGCAGCACCGGTTCTCACACTCCACCACGAGTGTGTGGCATCAGATGTTTGCGCAGCTGGATGGAAACTTCATTTGATATGTCACGCAGCATGAGAGGCCACGCAAACTCTCTGCAACCCAAACACGGAGCCGAAGGAAGCTGAGGGTCTCCCAGTTCAGCCTCACTCCAGCACTTTGGTTCTACAAAACGAACCATTTTAAATGTATTAATGATTTGAAATAAAGAACAAGCAATTCAAGAAGCCTTTTAACACAAAAACCCTGAGCAGCTGCAGCAAACTGGACACCCTGTGAATGCTTTTAGATGCTAAAAGGGCAAAAAGTGATGAGACACGGTGATTGATAGTTTAAAATAAGCTTTAAAGAGAGTTTTTTCTGTTTTTGTATTATCCATCCATCCATTTTCTAAACCACTTTGTCCCTTTTGGGGTCCGGGACTCCCGGAGCCTAAACCGGCTACTGAAGGACTAGCGTCGGGTACACCCTGGACAGGTCACTAGTCTGTCACACACTCACTATCACACCTATAGGGGCAATTTAGAGTCACCAATTAACCTGTGAAGCGTGTTTTTGGATGGTGGGAGTGAGACAGAGTCCCTGGTGAAAACCCCAGATGTATGGGGAGAACATGTAAACTCCACACAGAAAAGTCCCAGTTGTTGGTTCTGTTTCAGGTCCTCCAACCGGGAATCAAGGCCTTCTTGCTGTGAGGCAAAAGCGCTAACCGCTGCGCCACCATGCAGTCTGTTAGCGCCAATTTATGCAAATATGTATCAAATCACTTCTACTACAACAAAGTCTTTTGTCCCACTCAGCAATCCGGTATTTTGAGCGTTGGACCCATAAAAAGTACCTCCTGGGGGGGGCCGCCGATCACTTGTATGTCCATTGAAAAGTTGAACGGAATGGTTGGGCTGTTGTAGCTACCCGTTGATTGGTTGAGAGTGAAAACGACATTTGAAAGCACCAATAAGTTAAAGCTTCCAACGTTAGTTAGTTTATTGTTCAGCACAAATAAAATGGATTTATTTATTAAGTCAAGTACAGAGCAGACAGAGGAAAAAAACCCAAATAGCTTATTCAGGGCCCTACACCCAAAAGAATCAAACAAACAAAAAAATGTATGCATATGTGTACATGTATATGCAAATATTAGTAGTTCACAAGTAACATCTAAATACGGCAATAAAATCCAATTATCACTAAGGGATCAAAGAGAGAAATATTTTTAAGATTAAAAATAAGGGTATGACCCATAACAAAACGAGTACATTTTAATCAAGAAAATATTGTTAAAAATGTGAGGAAGATTTATTACAAAAACAGAAATTAAATGATTTGAAACATCTTTAAGAACACTTTGAATGTTTGTAAGGATTTTGCGGTTTCAATCTTCTTACAAACGTTCAATTCCGGTTAAACACGATGTACAAAAAGTAAAGCAAGAAAAAGACGAGCTGCTGGACGACCTCCATTGTTGCTGCTTTTTTATTCATCGGACTGCGATGACGCACTATGAACCAATGCGTTCAGTGGGAGAAAGGCTTTACCGAGTGGAAACGCTCGCCAGAATTAACTGGACCGGACCACTCGGTGGAAACGAGGCTAAAATGACCTTAATTAAGTCAGATCAGCAAAAGGTGATTTTTCTTCACATGATAAAACAAACTCTTTGGCAGTGTCACAGAAGCATCATGTTTCTGCCCTTTGACATCACAGACCTCTAACTGAACAAACCGGTGAAAAGGTGATGTAGTCAAAGCTTTTTTTTTTTTTAGTTTTAAGTGTTTCAAATAAAGAAAATAGTGTGCATTCCAGTGTTGTGTTTGTCTGCTAACACGACTTAGCTGCCATGATTCTGGTTCTCCAGACTGAGACTTCTCTGACTGCTGTCAGACGCTAACTAGTCCTAAGTAGCTCACACAATCCCACTGAGGGGAAAAAAATCTTTTAACAAGGTAAAAGCTCCACTTTTTGTGAAGGGGGACCCATTACAATAGAATGAAATCACAGTTCCCCCCGCTAGAATGTCACTGCAGATAAACATCATCATTTCTAGCTGGCAAAAGTGCTGTGGACTAAGTGATCAGATTACTCATGAAGCAAGCTGTTGACAGTCTGAGGGCTGAGCAGAGCCCCGCCGCAGACGTGTCTGTGCAGCCCGCCGAGCAGGTAGGACTCGCAGCGTCCGCCTCGTTACCATGACACCCACCTGCACACGCTGAAAGGTTCGCGCCATCGCGACGTGTTGATGTTAATCTGGAGGTGGAGGGGGCCCTCCCCTCTCACCCCCGTCGTTTGTTTAGCAGAACTCCTCCCCGCTCCCCAATTTCATGCCGACTAGCTCAGAACGTTAGCCGTAAACTCTGAGGCTGCAATTAAGAGCGTTTCATCAGATACCTCTTAAACTCTGGCATGCTGCTGGTGACCATGGCAACAAGAAACATCCTGAAGTTTCACACCCAGGCGTGCTTCAGGAGTGACGCGGCTGAATTTGTCAGCTTGCCATCAGTCCAAACATCGAAAAGCAAACATTTAACATTGCAGTTACTACTAACAATCTATTTAAAGCCAATCTTTAAGACAAATACTAGACTGATCAATGAGGAAACTTGACACTATTATTTTATTTTTATTGTGTCTTATTCACATTTTTTTGAATTGGCTTTAAACATCAGATCCACAGCACTCAGAAAAACAAGGCTGGTGTTATGACTATAAAATAATCTCACAACTGCGATCTTTTGTCCTGGATTTTCACGGTTAAAACATCCGTGTCCGAAGGTTTCATGTTTCCACGCAGCAGCAGCAGCGTTCAGAATCAGATAGCATGTATTCGTTTCGTTCAGCTCTGCATCTTTGCAGGAAAACAGGAAGGAAAATTCTGCTCACAGCAGGAGGCCTATCTGGATCCAAAACGCTGATGATCTCTGTCTCCCTCTAGTGGCTGACATGATAATGACAGTCATCCTGTACAGCTCACAGAAGAGCTTCACCTTTTTTTATGTTTGGTTTATTTAATCTAAATTTTGAATGAATTTCTTAGACATTTATATTATTTTAAAATATTTGAAAATTTGCTATATGTTTTTCTATAGGAAAATATAAGTTAACAATGGACTGTCTTTTCATAAATTCAGATTTTTTTCTTTTAGTTATCACCAATTTTGCTTTTCTTCTTATTTTTTGTGTCATCTTTATTCACTTGAGCAACAGTCTTACCCTAACTTGGTTTATTTGCAAGAATTTGTGTTAAATTGTGTAATATAGTTTGGAGTGTCAACTTCTTTTTGCCTCACATTGAGGTTTACGTTCTTCAGTTTGACATAAAAGCAGGTTTTCATCCCTTTCATTGGTGTTTGTCACATTTCCCAGCCAAGCCCTTGTTCCACTTGAGGTAATTAAATGACAAATGATCAAATCAAACTTTATTTATCAAAAGATTATAAAAAATTATGGTCTTTAGCAGTTCATCTCTGAAAACTCTTCATTTCCATGATGGTTTTGATTGCTGTCTAGCTATAAATGAAATTAAAGAAAGAAAAAAAACTAAACACATTTTATGTATTTTTTTTTTTACATTTATTTGAGGAATCAGCATGTATGAAAAACCGACAAAATCTGGATGACACTGTCTAACAGGAAAACTCTATTGTCTGCTACCATTTCGTAAAAGAAATTATACTTGGTTAAACATTGTGATTAATTGAGATTAATTGTTTTAATCGATTCACAGCACTAATTAAATATAAATGTCATAAATACAGTGTGTGATTTCATGTTGTGATTATTCGCAGATAATAAGTGGTCATCAAATACTGTAAATAAAGAAAATGTTGCCAATTAATCGTGATTGATTGTTAATTTTTTATCGATTCTCTGACCAAATTTTTTGTTTTATAATATTGAAACATTTTCCTGCATTCCTTTTTACACGCACTCTTATTATATTCACAGAATACAAAAGAAAAAAAAGGTCATTTTAAAAAGCTGCACTTACTAGAGATCAGAGGCGAAACACTGCCCCCCAGTGGTGATCATGAATTTGTCAGTTCATTTAAAATATGGCTTTGCTCAGAAATGATGATTTTTTTGTATTTGTTTTTTTGGGGAGGTAGTACTTGCTGCCATTGTCCTGCTAATAATTCTTTAATTATTTGTAAATTCTTTACAGATAATAAAGGAATTATTTATGGATCCTCTTTGAAGCCTTCCCCCCAATTAAATGCTTAAAAATGTCATTTAAATCTAATTTAAATTTATAAAAAATTAAAAAGAAAAGAGGTTCACCTTTTTTTTAACATTTTTTACGAGATACCAATATATATATATATTTTTATAATCAGTTAAGTTATTTAGTACGTTTTTGCTCACAACGATGTTAGTTTAAGATGCAAAAATATTGATTCATAAAAAAAATCACCTCATTTCCCCTCTGTCTCTGTTTTTTTATTTTAAACTGACTTAATCATCAACACGTTTTTAATTCAATAAAGGAAATGGTTTTTGTTTAGGAAAAAAATAAAAGCTTACGACATTGCAACTTAATACACATTTTTTTCATTTACAGAGATTCAAAATGAGTTATGCAATTAAGGAACATTTCAATACAAGATTAAAAAAATAAAGAATAGAAGTAAGCCAGTGGATTAGTTTTCATGTTAAAAATATTGAATCTTTCACATACAGACAAGATTTTGGTTGCTTTTTGTTTCTCAGAGTTTAGGATACTGTTAATATACAAATTGAAATCAGAAAAAAATACAAAGAAACATGATTTTCGTCCAGAGATTTTGTGAATATGATATTTGTCCAAAATGAGTAAGAGATTTATTAAGAACAGACCAGAATCTGTTTGCATATTATTTAATAAGTGACCCAACACTCAACCCAGTCGCTCTAAGCTCTGGTCTGCCCCATGGAGGTCCATCTTTGACTGGAAACACTAACCTGAATGACCTGGACCATTCTAAACTGGACCGCACACCGCTCAGGGGTAACAAGCCCGTGTTTCTCACTGGGGGCAACTCCAAAAAAAAGTTCCACCAAGAGATAATCCTGTTTGGTTTCATTCTCTTAGTTCTTTTCATTTTTTTAAGGAATCAACTCTAAATTTTGTTGATTTGGCCAAATTTGAACTGAACCAGCACAACAGAACAGAGTAGAAAACAGTAGAGCTGAAATAAATACTGCACTCATTCATGTTGTATTTTGTTGGTTCAGCAGCTCTTTAATAACTAGAAGTCTTAAATGAGCCATAAATATGATGAACCGATCAGTGTCTTTACGTCATTCTTTGTGGGTTAGATTGTGCTGGCTCGTCTTCAGTTGTTGATCTAGGCAAGGTTATGTTTAAGTTCATAAACACCAAAAAAAACATTCTTTGTTTACAGTATTTCTAAAACTTTTTAAGATTTCAACTCAAGTTTTGTTGGCTGAATCCTAATTCTTCCCCCACCCCCAAGGGCGGTTCTGCACTGAATGACTCCCCGGGCGAGAGCCACCCCAGATGTTTTTGTTGTCTGACCGTTTAACACTGTTTCCATTTGTTATTTTTGGCATATTGTGTTTCACTTCTTCCTGCACCCTGAGTGAGAACGAGGGAGAGACTGATTACCACCCCTCTTGATTTGTAATCAAGGTATTGTCTAAAGCAGGGGTGGGCAAATATTTTGACTCGTGGGCCACAAAGGGTTCTAAAATTTGGCATAAGGGCCGGACAAGGAGCAGATGGAAGGAGAGATTTGGTAATCAACATCATAAACTAAAAAAATAATATGGAATTTAGAGAAAAACATGCTTTAATTTGGATTCAAATTCACATATATTAATTTAAAAACAGAAAATTGGGAGTTTTAATTTCTAAATTTTGATTTTTGTTCTCTTTTGGGTGATCCAATGGGTTGATGTTCTTCAGAGGAAAATGTGAACTCAAAGAAATGCTGCATTTATGTGGTGTGGGAATAATCCGAAAGATCACCATCTGACTCAGAAAGGAACACACACGAACGTCAGAGAAACAACACCATTCATGGGAAGAAACCAGAAATACAATGAAAATAAAACAATAATTAGGATTTTTGATTCAATGTATTTTAATGTGGAGGGCCACATTAAGCAGCTTAAGGGGCCGCATGTGGCCCCCGGGCCGTAGTTTGCCCACCCCTGGTCTGAAGGAAAGTTCAGAGCTACTGCATTGGAAATGTTAAAGTTCTTATTAATTATTTTTTATTAGCTTTGTTTATAATGTGAAAGTCTGATGTGGTATTGCTGTGTTCAAGAAGTTGTAGCCCTCTCTGTAAAATGGAAAGATCTTCCACGCCAAAGGCGCATGGTGTGGCATTCTGAAAAGTACGCACGTCGTCCACCGGGGGGCGCTAACTCGCTTGTTTCAGGTCGTTCCGAACACCACACAGATATTAAACACCATAGAGGTCCAATTTTGGTTCAAGCCGAGATGCCGCCCCCTATGAACTGCCCGCACTGCCCGTGCCTAAAGCCCACCCCTTTCTCTACCCCTCCTACACTCAGCCCTCCAAACGGAGAGTTAAAGACAAATGGCGTCTTCAGTAGCCGCCAGTCATCTACGTAAGCGCATAGTTCCCAACGCTTGGAAAACACATAACAGCTTTAGGTGACAGGAAGGGGGGCGGGCTTACTCCATATTAACAATGCTGGCCACAGCTCCGAGGCAAATTTCTAATTTTAGGCTAAAAAGAACAAAATCGTGATTAAAAGACCACTGGGACACACTTTCACAATAGATCAAGAGGTGTTGGGACATTTTCTATGTTTCCCCTCATTGTGTTCATGCACAGAACACATCCAAGGACTTTCAGGTCTTGTTGTGTTGTTTCCAGAGTTTTGTTTCCCATCTGAGGTGAACTTCTGTTCTAATAAAACTTTAGACCTGCTCTCCAGTCTGAAACCTCGACGCTCTCCTTCAAAATGTCTCATTTTACAGATTAACTGTTCTCACCAAGAACTCTGGATTTTCAGAGAAATTGACATTTACACCACAACTCTATTAAAACTCTTAAATATATAAATATATATATGTAAATTTTGCAGGCTTCGTAAGATTATGCAGTCCTAGTGGAGGATCAGAAGGCTGGAATTGATCACACCTCTCAGGTAAAACTGTCAGGTTCTGCTGGACCAGCATGCATTACTGCTTCTGTCATTAACCCCTTCAGTCTGATTCCAAAAGGCCAAAACACTTTTGTATTCACATTGGTCAGGTCATGCTGGTTAAAGCAGAGATGAGAAATATATATATGTATATATATGTATATATATATATATATATATATATATATATAATATATATATATATATGTGTATGTATATAAATATATTCACACGTGACTATCTTGAGTTCATTCACAATTCACACAGTTCAACAGCTTGAAACAAATTATCTTCAACACCAATATTCTTTTGTCAAAATGTGTTGATGGAAGACCAAATATGAAGATGTGGTGACAGAAACTGAACATTTAATACATTTATCAAAACATCAAGGAGTACACATGCAGTGCCAAGAGTACACAAGATGAATAAAAAGAGAAATAAATAAAAATATAATCTACAGAAAATATTGGAAATAGTTGAAAATACATTACGTAAAAGCAAAATAGTTAAAAAGCAAAATATAAATTTACTGTAGCAATGATTAATGCAATTATGTGTTCTAATGATAGTTTTACATATTGTGTGATTCATTAATGTTTACTGAAAATATGTAAGAATTATTTCAGAGAATAATGAATAAGAACTCTATTTGTTACTTTAAAACTTAATCTGCAATGTTTAGGGAGAATTTCTGGATTAATATGAAATTGTGTTCTGATGATAATCAATGAGTATTGCATATATGTCATATCAAACTCTACCTGACACTGTTTTTGAATTGTAAAGGATTTATTATGCATAATTTTCTATTTCTATTCTAGACAAGCAGGAATGCTACCTGTTACCTCTCCACTGGTTACCTGAGTTAATGTCACCTGTTAGAACTAGTTATCTGTTTAAAAGACAATCCTTAAACCACATGTGTCAAAGTAAAGGCCCTGGGGCCGGATCCGGCCCTCCAGATCAATGGCCCGATGTTATCTTGCGTTCATTTCTATCTTTTATAATTTTGAAATAATATATTTTTATGGAGAGTAAAATATTAAGTTATTTAATGCTTAAGTTAATTTCTTCTGGAATAATATTTTTGCCTTTTTATTATTCATAATTATGTTAAATGGTTATGGTATTAAAGTTCTGTCATTCTGTTAGATTTTTGGACTGTTTTACAACTTTCTAAGATTGTTTTGGCTACCTTTGAGTTTAGCTAATATTTCAGCTATATGCTAGCCGTTTTGACTAATTTTAGGCATTTTTTCAGTTTTAGACTATTTTTAAGTTTAGATATTTTCCAGCTACTGTACATGCTAACTGTTTCGTTTTTTTTTTTTTTTTTGTTTTTTAGGCTAATTTTGCATTTAGATACTATTTTATGATTTTATGAATTTCAGCATCTTCAGCTGCAGCACTAGGATCTTCAGCGGCCAAATTCATCTTACAGTATTCACGTTATCGCAGGTAATGCTATATATCTAGTTCATAATTTTGTTAAAAAGTTAAAGTTTTAAAAATGTAGATTCAGTATTCATATAAACGTCTTTCCTTTATGGATTTTAGGTTTTGGATTTTGGCCCCTTGTGCGATTGAGTTTGACCCCCCTGCATTAAACAGTTACAGAGCAACGTCTCCGCCATGACCAAAGAGCTGTCAAAAGACACCAGGGGGAAGTTTATTCACCTGAACAAGACTGGAATGAACCAATAATCAAGCATCTTAGAGAGAAGAGAGCAAAAATTAAATAATTAAAGAAATATAAAATAACAGACAATCTCTTTCCTCCTGGAACTCCATCAAAGATCTCACCTGGTGGAACAAATGATGTTGAAAATGGAGTGGAAACAGACCAGAACTACATGAAGGGACGATCAATGACCCGAAGAGAGCTGGGGTAACACATCATGGGTCCACTCAAGTGTGTTTGAAGGGGGTAGAATCATAATTCTAAAACCATTCTCACTATAAAGTATTGCTTTTCTGCAAAGGGGACAGAACAACTGATCAGTCTGAAGGAAAGGAGGAATGGATCCATGTTTGGACTCTGTTCATCAGTGAGAGCACTCACTATGTAACATGGCTGGACCTTCCAGAATGACAATGATCCCAAGCACATCATCACCATGGCAACCAAGGAGTCTTTGCATAAACATAATTTCAAGGTTCTGAAGTGGTCGAGTTAGTCTTGGACCTCAATCAAATAGAGAACTTGAAAAGGGAGGAGAGTCTGTTGCTCAGCAACAGCCCCAAAATATCCAAGCATTTTCTGTCAAAACAAAATCATTACAATGGATAAAAACAGGATCACATTTTATTTAGATAATTTGTGCATTCATCCAAATATTATCAGCAGCTAATTCTGCATTTTGACTATTATTCAGTTAAAAACTAGATTTTTTAAATGTCTTTCAACTTTTTTTGTTGCAAAGTTTCTGACCGTATGTTTATATTCATTAATAGTATTCAATTTTTTCCAGCAAATAGCTTAAGACAAGTGTAGCATATGTGAATTAATATACTCATAAGTTGTTAATTTGGGTTAGAATGGTTCGACTCAGGGAGGACAGTGAATGCTTAAAACAACAGACAAGGCTAAAGGTGAGTTGCAGATATGAATGTATTTACACTATACAGTGAATTCAAAAACCATAACATACACACAAGAATAACAAAACAAATGAGTCCTGATGATGTTTTTCTTTCAGTCAGTTCGTAGAGAGAGTGATGATATAGAAGAGTCTGGATACTCCAGTTGGAGATAAGGGAAAGAAAGGCACTCCAGATGAGTTGTCGTAGAGTGTGGGGGTTTTAGTCCTACCGGATTGGTAGTAGAGTGGCAAATTCCAGCAAGATCGGGCTCCGTTTAGCTCGCCATCTACAGAGGATTTATCCTCACTCTTTTCTGTAGGAGTGGAAGACTCCCCGGTGGATACTGCATCCGGTGCTCTGGTTGAACACTCCAAGACCTTCTGACACAACCAGTCAAGCGACCTGGCCTGTCAAAACAGCATTAATCAATTTACTATTCTCTCTTAAATCAAAAGAAAATACATTCATTTACAAATCCTCAATTCATCTGATAAACATATGCATATGCAATTCATAGAAGTTATAAAACATTTCCATAATTTCCATAAATTCATCATGATTCATAGTTGTACAACTTCACTGTAAATAAACCGTTTCATTCATTTCAGTTCAATTTACGTAGTTCAATTCATGAGTACTCACATATTCCAACATTAGAAATTCAACAAAAATAGAAAAATAGTTTACAACCATTCCTTCGACCATAATGTCTGACAAACAATTGACTCAAGCTGGCGCCCGCGCCAGCTGCATCAATTGCATCAATTACATTAGAAGTGTCGTTATGTCTGTCATTTAATATTTATTTTTTAATATAGAAAATAAGAATATACAGCCTATATTTGTAATTTGAACGAGTACTGTCATTTCTATAAAAAAAATACCCCAAATTACATTGTTATAGTTGTTCAGATGGGATTATATCAGGGGTGGAGCTACAGGTATCTTCACATTGACTGCAGTCAAATCAGCCGCCGTTCACATTTCTGTGGTCTAATCAGCCGTCACTGGATTTTTGGTGTGAGTTTCATCCAATACTTATGGTAGCAGTCCTGAGAACGCTGGAAAATCTCCAACAGACTCCACGGAGCTTCTTGATGTGACCACGGAAATGTGAACGGCGGCTCATTTGACCGCACTTGGAAAGGGTTGGAAATCAATGAAAGAGCATTTGGATGTTAGCTTTCATTATTTTCTGCTCTGAGAAACCAATGGATTGAATGGATTGATCACAGCAACGTCAAGAAACATCAAAGAGTCTTTAGTGAACTGGAAGGAGAAAGAATCAGGATTTTGGAGGAAGTTCGCTCCATGAAGATCTGAGCTGACATCCGGATCAGAACCATACAGCTGGACATTACCCAGATTGATGGATGTTTTTATGGAGCAGCGGTGAAGATTTATGCTAGAGAGACACAGAGCTTTCATAATCAAACGGGGGGAATCAGGAGCGGGGCTCTAAAAGCCACGCCTCCTCAGAGGAGATTTTGGAAACAGAGGATTCAGATCAACATGAAAAATGGCTTTTTACGACATTTAGGGAATTTGGCTTAAAACTGTATAATCATAATTAAAACCCCACTGGATGGGAATATATTTTTAAATTAAAAAAAGGGGGGGGGGGGGGGGGGGCTTAAGCAATGCAAAAATAAAAAAGGTGATAATTTTCTAATAAAATAAATATTATAAAAAATAATAAAATGGTTAAATAAATACATGCTTTAAAAAATTTTATGTGTAGTGGCCTTCCACTCTGCTGTTCTCATTTGCCATCTTTCCAAACTCTGCCCCCCCCCCAGCCCCCAAATAAAATCTTCTAGCTCCGCCCAAGGATTAAATTACATGATTTAAAAAAATCAACTAAAACAAACATATATAGAGTATTTTGATATGTATAATGGTCAATGGTGACTTGACTGGAACTTTATCCCATGAATCTCTATTGATCCAGTGAGAGACGCGCTCCTCCGGATCAGGTTGTCCTCAGGAGCGCTTCTCGGCAAATAGCAGCCGTCTGCGGGGTGGGGGGTGGGGGGTGTTCCCGGTACAGTCCACGCCCCTGAGGCTCGGAGCTGGCTGCACGCTGAGGATCCGGGAAGGCTGCCTTGCTGACCGGAGAGGAAGAGGAGCACGCTCTCCACCGAAGACCTTCATCGCATGAGAGCGCGCGGCGCAGATCCACGCGGGGACGCACGGTGAGTCGACACCACGCAACCAGGGATCGCTGTGTCCTCCAGAGGGGCTCCAGCCGGTGATGGACGGACTTCATCCCCCCCCGATCCCCGTTAGGTCACGATGAAGAGTCCGTCCGGAGGGAGGGAAAGTAACGGGAGCTCTGCGCATGTTCACCGCTTCTGTTTCTTGAGTTTGTTCTGCTGCTGCTGTGACTCACATGGAGCCGCGGGGTTTGGGGCTTTCTTTGTTTGAATGGAAAAAGTCCAAGAAAAAAAAAAAAAAAAAAAAAAAAAAAAAAAACAAGAAGGAGAAGAAGCCGCGCGCGTCCTGCAATGCGGCTTGTGTTTTTCCACGCCGCCTCTCAGACAGGACTGTGTGCGCCGGGACTGACTGGGTGTTTTCCCAGCATGTCTGTTCTGGGACAAATGGGATTCAGACGAGTTTCCTGTCAGGAAGGGACCAGGATGTGGCCCGGTCAGCTCCTTTCATGGGCTGACTCATCCACAAGGACAGGATTTTTCCTACAGATTAGCTGCAATGACTGCAGGCGTCTTATGAAGTTTGATGTTTATTCACATGTGAGCTGCCAGACTGGACATGTTTACAGCCATTGTTATGAGCAGAATCTCTAGTGCAGGGGTGTCACATTCAATCACAAAAGGGGCCAAAATCCAAAACACACCTTAGGTTGCAGGCTGAATGGAAAAACATTCATTAAACAAACTAAGACTAAAATTTTAAAACTTTTAACTAACTTTTAAACATAATTATGAACTAGATATATAGCATCACCTGTGAAAATGCTGGTGTGAATGCTGGAAGCTGAATTTGGCCACTTTAGATGCTAGTGCTGATAGAATAGAATAGAATAGAATAGAATAGAATAGCATAGTAGAAATACTTTATTCATCCCATTAAGCATTAGACATTTACAGAAGATAATAAAATATAGAGAAAAGGCAATATTTACAAAGATAAGAAGGGAATACACAATAAAAACAAATAGTTGAAAACGCTGAAGCTGAGAGTGAGCTAAAATATTAGCTGAATGCCAAATTAGCCAAAAAAAAAAAACTAAAAAACAAATAAACAAAAAACTTAGGTTAGCCAAAAAAGCTAACGTGAAGATGATTAAGGTAGCTGAGCTTAAAAATATCCTTAAAAAGCGAAGAAAGCCTAAATTAGCCAAAACAGCTAGCGTGTAGCTGAAATAATAGCTAAACTCCAAAATAGCCTAAAAAAAAACTTTGAAAGAGCTTAAATTAGTCAAAACTGCTGGCATGTTGCTGAAACATTAGTTTTAAATAATGTAAGTTAAAAAAGTTAAAAACAAATGAAAGATAATATTGAGCCTTTAATAACAACAAAATAAAATGATCTGGAGGGCCGGATCAGGCCCCTGGGCCTTGACTTTAACACGTGTTCTAAGTAAAGAAATCAGATTGATTTAACGTTTTTTTAGTCAAGACTTAAAGTGTTTCAATGTACTTTCAATCACAGACTCAGACTTGTTTGCAAGTTTCTGTGGTTTACAGCCGTGCGATGGCTTCCAATGCAGCTGTTGGATTGTAAATGGGTTTTTCTTAAAGAGAAAGGTCGTTACAAAATGGCGACATGAACAGAACTGCAGTAACAGAAAATCATCTGAGTCCGCCGGATAGACCTGAGCAAGATAAGTGTTTACTGCACTTATCTGTAATTTGGCTGAATATTCCAGGACCCTTTACAGGCAGTCCTCCGTAGATGGGTCAGAGTAAACATCTCCCTAATGGCTGTTCCAAACCCTTCCTGTTGTTACGACTGTGAGGCGGAAGAATCAATAATGACATTCTGTATAAAAATGCAGAGAGAGGTATGAGAAGCTCCACATTTGAAAGCCTACAAGCTTTTAGAAAGTTTCTCAACTCTTGACAGGAGAATTTCCCCAGGAGGCCAGGTTTGGCACTTTGGAGCAGCAGATGATCAGCTGTTCAGTTTTCACGGTCATAAATCTCAAATCCGGACGTGCACTGTATGCTGCAAATGTTGTTTGAGCGTCTGAACGACTCTGGAAACAGAATACTTGCCATCGTAGCGCTTTCACAGAAGGTGATCAGAGAGGGAGAACAGAACGCGGCATCAGGGATTCGGCTCCCTGGATCAGCTCTTCGCAGGACTTTTAAGGGGTGAATAGCTCCCAGACTGTGCACAACCAAAGTGCTGATAGTTTTTTCTTTCAGTCATCCTGTGTGCAGATGTGAGGCAACGCTGTAAACAGACGCGATTCTTCCACAGAATCCAAACATTAGTCAGAGGCTTCCCAAAACAACTCGTTCATATGCTTTTTTATTGGGCTTCAACATTAGAATGAATACTTTGTTCATGTGCATGCACTTTTTGTGTTTATTCAGATGGAAGAAGAAAGGCAACCAAGACAGGAGTTTAACTAAAATGTGCAAAAACTTATTTTCATAATTGACAATAAATCAGACAGAACAATCTACAGGGATGTTAGACTCAATCCCATAGGGGGCCAAACTCCAAAACATGATAAACATGTATTTAATCATACTAAAACTACATTTTTAGAACTCTAAAAACTTAACTTTCTAACATAACTATCAATAAAAACAGGCAGGAATATTATTCCAGAATAAATCAAATTAAACCTTAAATAACTTTCAATATTTTACTCTCCATAAAAATATATTTTGCCAAAATTATACAAGTTAGAAAGAATCGGGCCATTAATAGCAATAGATGAAAATGATCTGGAGGGCCGGATTCGGCCCCCGGGCCTTGACTTTGACACGTGCTCTAAACTTAAACGACTTTCCACAAAAACGTGTTTTCCACATTTCATAGCATTGAGTTCCACTCAGTCAGAGGGGCAGACAATGCTAATAATTTACCCTTCTTTGCTTTGTCTGGCTTGTTTATTAAAATTAGCCAAAACAGCTAGCAGGTAAGTTCTAGTCCGACTCCAAACAGCCTGAAAAACAACAACAAAAAACTTAAGAAAAGCCTAAATTAGCCAAAACAGCTTCCAACTGTTGACTCCATCCTCTTATAACAATATTTCTCTCTTATTGTACTATGTGTTTCTGGGATTTAACAGCCTCTACAAACTGGATTGTTGACTTTTTTCAGACGATATTTTTTTCAACTTTATTTTTTCATTTTTTCAACTATATTTGCAACACTCCACAACAAAAGGTTTCATGCTAGATGAATACAACGAACACATTAGATGCAATTATCTGCTGACATGTGGGTTTTTGTGCACCGCTAAAATCATGAAAGAATAAACAACATGTTTAGCTTTAGCTGATCATGCTACCATCCTAGAATTAACACAAACATCGAGTCAGAAGAAAGCTAGAACGTTGATGTTCATCAGAATTAGAGCAAAAACTGAACCTTAAGAAAGTAAAAAAAAAAAAAAACTGTTTAAGAAAAAATATCTAATTTCATGTCTTGCAAGAAAAATAATTGTATTAAGAACTTTTTTATTTTAAAAAATATTTTATTTTAAAGTCAGACTTAATCATTTTTGATCTATTGTAAAAGTGTTCCCAGTAGTTTTTTTTATTACAAAAAAAAGAAAAAAAACAAACTGTTGTTCTCTAGGACAGTTTCTGTGGAGCAACAAGAGTTCATCAGAAATTCACCTCTGAGTTGTGGCGTTGTGTGACTGTTGGTGTGAAGTAAGCCCGCCCCTACTTCCCAGCATCCATCTGTTTACATGCTCTCCTGTCAGCTCACACACTGAAAACTCAGTCGTTGAGTTATTTTTAACCCGACTCTGAGGGTAAAAAGAGAACAACTTATTTCAACTCAATAAAAAAAACCATGAATCCACAATAACCCCAAAACATAGTGTTGGTTCAAAAAGTATCTCAAAGATACATCCTAACACAACAGCCCAAGATTTGAGTTAAAGAAATATTAAAAGTGTAGCAAAAATGATTGACAATACCGGAACTATCCAGCTGTAAACTTTTGATCCAGATAAAAACAAAGACGTTCACGGATCTATTTGTCTCCAAGTGGATTCATCAGAAGGGGGCGGAGCTGGTGGCGATTGTAGCTTCTGCCTTGGAAACACAACATTTTTTGTCTGTTTCCTGATTCACAACAATTTAAAGAAAGAATTACTCAGCTTAATTTTCTTTGAATTTTCTTCACAATTACATGTTAAAAACTCAAAAAAATCTAAATTGTTATTGGAGCGGGTCTTTTAGAAAACAGGTCTTAGGGACTAGATTGTTTTTTTTTACTTGAAAGATTATCTTTTGTCAGATTTTTTGCAAAAATAAAAAAAGTTTGAAAAGTTTTTCTCCAGGGCTTGTATTTTTGCAGATCAACATTGTGTTGAAACGTGTCCGATTACCTCCTGACTCCATGTTTCTGCTCTTTCCCAGCAGACACCATGATTCCTGTAATGGAATTCCGGCAGTTCTCTGAGCAGCAGCCCGCGTTCAGAGTCCTGAAGCCGTGGTGGGACGTCTTCACCGACTACCTTTCTGTAATCATGCTCATGATCGGCGTCTTCGGATGCACCCTGCAGGTCAGGAACCATCTCGAAAGGCTGGAGGGCGGCTCAGATGAAGGCAGCTGCTTTGTGATGTTTTCACTCAGTTTAGCTGAGTGAAAGCCTGCAGGGCAGACTGTCTCATACAGCATTACAGACTTTGCCTCTGCGCTGGCATTGGGCCAAAGACACTAATTCTGGGTTTTTACAACCTGGCATGTGTGCAGCAAAAGAAGCATTCACCCATCAGGGGTTTGACTGTGGAAATATCACCCCACCCTGCCCCTCTTAGTAAACTTCAAACTCTTGAGGCCCAGCCTTGACTTCTCTCTCTGTGTGGACGCTGACTTGGCGACAAAAAAAAAATCGCCATAACCAGAACACGTGGCTGGAAGCGTTTCTCACCAGGCTGAGCCATTGTTTTATACTTTTAATGTAACAGTTTGGAGGCGACGCACTACCCCCTCACGTAATTATCCAGCTTTTATGAGGCCCTCATTTCGTTTTTAAAGCAGCACATTCATGCCCTCTGAAACCCCACAGCACTCTCCACTTTCTGCCCAAGGTTTCGATTCCAGTTTTGGTCTTTCGGAGTTTACACAAACCTTCTCTCTCCTCTTTCAGGCTTTTCCTGTTTACAAGTAACTGTGGCTTTTCACACGACACGTATTAGCAGTTAAAAAAAACACAGGTTACCAGGGGCCTCCAAGGTTTTGAAAGTAGGAGGCTACTAAGACGAGGCTTTGACTGGTTGACTCCCACCACGTCATCAGCTCAACGTCACAGTATGAATTAAAAGGTAACTAAACAGGGCAGTTGGATGCTGACTTCATTCTATAAATAAATGGGTGGGGCTCTTGGAGGCAGTCTGAGCTGAGGTGGTGTGGCTTTGATCTATGATTGACAGGTTAGCTTTATGAAATGTACGCTGGGTCTTTAATATGGAGAGTGGTACAGGGCAAAGTTTCTCCACAGAACTTTCTGTGGAGATTGAGGATCTTTTGCCTGGTCCAGAACCTCATTGTTTCAAGCCGTTGGCTCAAGATGCTGCTTTTGCAATGAAAGGCTGTGGGGATGGCGGTGCAGCAGAGGGATCCGTGTCTGAGAGTGGTAAAATGCAGATAGCACCATAGCTAATAAATTAAACAAACAATCCAGAGTGAAACGTCTATTGCAAATCCATCACCAGGACAGAGTTTGCTGGATTCGATAAAAATTGCCTAGTTTCCAAGTCCTCGGAAAGTTGACAACTGAGAGACAAAACACCCACAACCACGCTAAAGCTAACACAGTAGCGACTCAACGTTACTTTGAAAAGATTTAATCCTGGAGCTTTTAGAGCACGAGTTTGTGAAAATTATGGATCTTGCACCAGTTGACCAATAGTGCTGCCACAAGAATTATTTTAACAGTCGACAAATCACCGATTATTTTTTCTGATTAGTCGACTAATCGAGTCATGCGCAAACTGGATGTAAAGCCCACATTTTAACCATCATTAGATTTAAACTAACTAAAAACTAAATATATAGCATTACCTGTGACAATGCTAGTGTGAATGCTGTAAGCTGAATTTGGCAGCTGAAGATGTTAGTGCTAATAGCTGAAAGGCTGAAATTGATAACTAAAAATGCTGAAGTTGATAGCTGAAATGCTGAAGCTGATAGCCAGCTGAAATATTAGCTAAACTCCAAATTAGCCTAAAAAACTTAAAAAATCCTAAATTAGCCAAAACAGCTAACATGTAGCTGAAATATAATCAAAATAAATGCCAAATTAGTCCAAAAAGCTAGCAGAATGCTATTATAACTTCCAACTTTACTACAGTCTGACTCCACATGATATAAAGTAACTCATCATGGCAGCCCTATTGTAAATAGGGCCAAAATTCAACTGTAGCACCTCATTTCAACCTGTAGAGGGCAGCAAACTTTCTTGACTATATTCCCCCCAATCCACAAAACGAAATTGCATGAGTCTTTGCAAGATAATTCACAGATTTTAACAGCCCCATCCCCAGCAGTCTGCCAACATCACCTCAAAACCCAAGCAAAGTTAGCAGTTGGTCAGGCCATCGACTCAACCATTGTAGCACACTCCAGTAGTTTGAGTTTTTTGTGGACACGCTACCTAGGCCGGCCCTGGGATGACGTCACCACAAGCAGTGAAAGATGGAGCCTCATAGATTAAAAAAAAACTAATAAAAATAACTCATATTTCACAAATGATTTGTTCTTAATATATGATCACATGTGTGGTTATTGTTTTTCTGACAGATTGAAGAAAAGCAAGTATAGACCTTTTAATTTCAAGCCCAGCTTTCACGGATTTTTTATGAGGTTCTAAATAAAACTTTTAATCAACAATTGAGGCACCTGGTTAAAAGACAAACTTTATTTGTCTATTTTTATTTAACAGTTTAAAGGGTACCAAATCGTAATCATTTTTTTTTGCTGTTGACCTCTTAAACCCTTGTGCTCTCTTATGGGGTCCAGATGACCCTTCCCTTACGTCGATATGTGATCCCTCCCATGACAAAGGTGGACAGGATTTTCGACAGGATATTTTATCTTCACACCAGTGAAGATAAAAAAAAAAAAAAAAAAAAAAATCCTTGAGAAAAAAGTTCAGCACGCTGTCTTGTGGGGTCCAAATGACCCCACTTTTAATGGAAACATGCAGGATAGGATAGCACAAGAGTTAAATGAGCCTTTAAAAGTGTTGTCTGTTGGTCATTGCCAAATTTTTGACAAAATAAAATAAATTTGTCTAATTCTTGTAAATATAGTAAAATACCACCTGTGTGGTATTCCAATGGAGGTATTACAGTTGAATTTCATGATTGGTCAAACCATTCAAATCCCACATCATGATCTGCAGCTCCAGTAATGATAACAGTCCTGTTCCCCAGCCCCACCCCTTTGACTGGAGTTTCACATTTCAGCTGTGGGTGGAGTCAGCCTCCAACTTCCCTGTTTGGTTACCCTTTAAGAATCAACTCTTATTTTCGACTGTGGAATGGCTAAAGGCAAGACCTGTGTTACCATATTAGAAAGGTTATTGTCAATGCGTTCATCTCCAGTTCAATTCTCTGAGACAAAACATGTGTTGGATGCATAAAAAAAGTAACTAAAATAAATGTATAATGTCTAATGTGTTCAAAAGAGTCACAAGGAAGATTTGGAGAGGTGTGAAAATTGTGAAAGTTCTAACTTTGATGGAAATAAACTTTCTGATGAACAACCTGCAGGGAAAAGAAAACTAAAAACTAACTGTTCACCTCCATGATGCAATAGTTTGTAAACCACTTGCAAGAAGCTGAATTAGTCATTTCCTGCCTGATGTTTTGAGTCTCTCATGATGTTGTGGAGTCGTTTTGGTTTGTTCTTCCTTGCAGATTAGATTATTGAGGCTTTTAGTGCATTCGTACAGCTCTCTTCAGAGTTTCACAGCTGCATTCTAAGAGGGTCAAAATGGCCTGAATCTTAAAACCTAATAATGACGCATGTGCTGTGACTCAAAAGAAAAGTCAGCGTGGTGTTTAAGGCATTGCACTGCTGCAGGACGCTGTGTCATCGGGAGTTGTCGGAGAATGACCTCCGTTCACTGGTTAACAGGAAAGTTCCATTTTCTAAGACATTTAAATCTTTACTTTTAGATGTTTTAAGCAGTTCAGCCAGAGCGTAAAGATGCAGAGGACTGTGCTTCCAGATGCTGTTTAACTGCATCAGCCACAGCATCAGTACATCTAAGACTCTCTCCCTGGCTTCTATGTTGTTGGCGTCATCTTTTGACTAGAGCACAAGTCAAGGCCCTGGGGCCGGATCCGGCCCTTTGAGTGATTCTATCCGGCCCTCTAGATCATTCTATTTAATTGTTATTAATGACCCGATGTTATCTTGCTCTTATTTCTAACTTGTTTAATTTTGACAAAATATATTTATAAATATAAATATATTTAAATATATTTATATTTATAAATATATTTTAAAATATTGAAACATATTTATTGTTTTAGTTGATTTATTCTGGAAAAATATTCCTGCATTTTTATTCTTCATGGTTATGTTAAAAAGTTACGATCATAAAATTGGCATTGTGCTAGCTTTTTGGACTATTTTGGCATTTACTAAGATGTTTTGGGCTATTTTGAAGTTAAGCTATTATTTAAGCTACATGCTAGCTGTTTTGGCTAATTTAGGCTTGTCTTTTTTTGTAGTTTTTAGGCTATTTTGAAGTTTAGCTAATATTTTAGCTGGCTATCAGCTTCAAAGTTTTTAGCTCTCAATTTCAGCATCTTTAGCGGAAAATTCATTTTGCAGCATTCACTCTGGCATTATTGCAGGTAATCCTATAGTTCATGATCATGTTAACAAGTTACCATTTTAAAAATGTTAAGTTTTTCCGAGTGTTCAATTAATGTTTAATCTTTAGACCTAAAGTGTGTTTTGGATTATTGCTTAGTGATTGCGAGTTAGTGGACACTGTGGACTAACCCACTGGACTAGAAGATATTTCTATTTTTTAAAATTGTCTAGAAATTTACTACATTATGATAGTAATCTTCCCTCCTCTGTGCAAAGTTTGCCACAGCTGAGCCCCTGAAATAGGCTGGCTCCTATCTTTAGGGGAGCCTGGCAGGAACCCTCCTCAGGAATGTGCCGCAGAGCTTCTGATGTACCAACCAGAACATGGTCACCATTGAGGGAGAAAAGAGGTGTGGCTCCAGTAGACTTCTAGCCAAACGCTCCACCTCATTCATGTCTTTTTGTGTGAGATGACATGTTAACACTATAGTTATAAAACAAAGATTTATTGAAGATAATGCTGAGAAACTCATTTTCTGAACTTTTTTTTTCATAATTTTTATCTTCAGTCCCCTAAGAAGCAGAGCTGACATGAAGCGGCGGTGCCCAAAAATTATACAGAATGATGCCATCCAGCCAATTATGGAGTCTCGAAAGAGCCAAAAAGAAATAAATATATACACCATTAAATAAATAAATAAATGTGGCATTAAATATAATGTGGCAATAAATAAATAAATGTTGAAATAAATAAATAAATGTTGAAATAAATGTGGCATTAAAATATTAAAAGAGCACATTTAAGTATTTCATGACATATTTATTTATTTCATTGCCAGTGTGGGTCAAAAGAGCCACATTGAAATAAATATATTTAATATGAAAAAATAAATAAATGTGGCATTAAATAAATAAATGTGGCAATAAATAAATAAATGTTGAAATAAATAAATAAATGTTGAAATAAATGTGGCATTAAAATATTAAAAGAGCACATTTAAGTATTTCATGACGTATTTATTTATTTCATTGTCCCTTGTAGGTTAAAAGAGCCACATTGAAATAAATAAATAAATGTTGAAATAAATAAATAAATGTTGAAATAAATAATAAATGTTGAAATAAATGTGGCATTAAAATATTAAAAGAGCAGCATTTTAAGTATTTCATGACATATTTATTATTTCATTGTCCCTTGTGGGTCAAAAGAGCCAAATTGAAATAAATAAATAAATGTTGAAATAAATAATAAATGTTGAAATAAATAAATAAATGTTGAAATAATGTGGCATTAAAATATTAAAATAGCAATTAAAAAGCCATTTTTAACATTTCATAATATATTTATTTATTTCATGATTTCATTATACATTTCATGAAACAGGAAGTGGACACGCCATGAAATTGCAAACTGTCAGATTCTCTCGTCAAACTCAGTGGGCGGGTCTAACTCTCGTGTCTCTGCTCTGTTGATCTGGCCTGGTGCAAAGTTTTTGTCTGAGTCCTCACTCACATACACGCTGCAAACATTGTTTTAGTGAAACAAAGAACTTTTGTTCGGGTCACCAAATCAAAATGTTTTCTCCGTCCACTTCATGCATTCTCATTCCCGACTCATCGCTTATCGACGCATGGTTAAAGTTCGTCCTCATGGAGACTCGAAGCTTTGAGGGAACCTTCTATCAAAATGTACCGAGTTGGCTGGTCCAATTAGATCACAGCACCGAAAGCGCAACCGCAGACCCGCAGCCGAAGCGGGACCGACCCGGACGGAGCATGCTCGGTCAAAAATGAGAGGAGCTGGCGGATCTGATTGATTCAAGCCTAAGAACCACCAGCTACCGGGACGGGGAGCACGTCACCCCCAATTCACTCTGGACGCGGAAGCGCCGCGAAGCGGAGTCCGCTCCGCGCTTCTGCTAGAACTTTGTTTGTTTTTTTGCCATCATGGGTGATGATTTATAATTTAAAGACATTAACCCGTGTTTCTGCAAGAAGAACCGCTCTCTGCTGCTGATTGCACCAAAGCCCCGCCCACCCGCTCTGTCGGCTCACTGGATCTGTGTGCGGGCGCGTGTGCGTCTCTGTTTTGGTGTGTGTGTGTGTGTGCGCGCACGCGCTCGCAGGTGTGTGTGTGTGTAAAAGTCTCTCTGTGCGCGCGCACAGAGACACACAAACCGACAGACATGCAGACACGCAGATCAACGCGGGCAGACTCCGGTGCGGGTGAAGAGTTTCGGGAGTTAAAAAAACGACAGGAAGACAGAGAGCAGCTCCTCTTAGCAAAAAAACTAGTGTAATATTTATAAAAACACACAACACAGACTGACATGAGCGCGCACAGATCAACGTAGTGAGCAGACTCTGGAGCGGGGCTGCTGGTTTTGGGGAGAAAAAAAGACGCAGAGACCAGCACACACACACACCAAAACAGGGACGCACACGCGCCCGCACACAGATCCAGTGAGCCGACAGAGCGGGTGGGCGGGGCTTTGGGTGTAAATCGCAGCAGAGAGCGGTTCTTCTTAGCAGGAAAACACGGGTTAATGTCTTTAAATTATTAAATCATTCACCCATGATGGCAAAAAACAAACAAAGTTCTAGCAGAAGAGCGGAGCGGACTCCGCTTCGCGGCGCTTCGGCGTCCAGAGTGAATTGGGGGTGACGCGCTCCCCGTCCCGGTAGCTGGTGGTTCTTAGGCTTGAATCAATCAGATCCGCCAGCTCCTCTCATTTTTGACCGAGCATGCTCCGTCCGGGTCGGTCCCGCTTCGGCTGCGGTCTGCGGTTGCGCTTCCAGTTTTCCACGAGGACGGACTTTAACCATGCGGTCGATAACGATGAGTCGGGAATGAGAATGCATTGAAGTGGACGGAGAAAACATTTTGATTTGGTGACCCGAACAAAAGTTCTTTGTTTCACTAAAACAATGTTTGCAGCGTGTATGTGAGTGAGGACTCAGACAAAAACTTTGCACCAGGCCAGATCAACAGAGAGAGACACGAGAGGTTAGACCCCGCCCACTGAGTTTGACGAGAGAATCTGACAGTTTGCATTTTCACGGCGGCGTGTCCACTTCCTGTTTCATGAATGTATAATGAAATCATGAAATAATATAAATATATTATGAAATGTTAAAAATGGCTTTTTAATGGCTATTTTAATATTTTAATGCCACATTTATTTCAACATTTATTTATTTATTTCAACATTTATTTATTTTATTTCAACATTTATTTATTTATTTCAATTTGGCTCTTTTGACCCACAAGGGACAATGAAATAAATAAATATGTCATGAAATACTTAAATGTGCTCTTTTAATATTTTAATGCCACATTTATTTCAACATTTATTTATTTATTTCAACATTTATTTATTTATTGCCACATTTATTTATTTAATGCCACATTTATTTATTTATTTCATATTAAATATATTTATTTCAATGTGGCTCTTTTGACCCACACTGGGCAATGAAATAAATAAATATGTCATGAAATACTTAAATCTGCTCTTTTAATATTTTAATGCCACATTTATTTCAACATTTATTTATTTATTTCAACATTTATTTATTTATTGCCACATTTATTTATTTAATGCCACATTTATTTATTTATTTAATGGTGTATATATTTATTTCTTTTTGGCTCTTTCGAGACTCCATAGCCAATCAGCTACTTCAGTTTATTTTTTAGTAGTGCTGTCAATTGATTAAAAAAAATGAAGCAAATTAATCACAATTTTGTGTTGTGATTAATCCCGATTAATTACAATGCCTTACAAGGTAAACTTTATATTACAATATGCAGCTTTTGAACAAAATCAGGTCAGAGACAA
This sequence comes from Oryzias javanicus, assembly GCA_003999625.1. Taxonomy (NCBI): domain Eukaryota; kingdom Metazoa; phylum Chordata; class Actinopteri; order Beloniformes; family Adrianichthyidae; genus Oryzias; species Oryzias javanicus. Next base: position 35,958,009 of record CM012440.1, on the reverse strand, counting down.
ATGTTTCCCTTCATTTTTATTGTCTGACATGTTTAAATTTATTAAGTCAGAATTGTAATTTGTGTGTACAATGTGTTTCTTATGTCTGCAGTTTTACTCCAAGACAGCAAAGAAAGAAAGAGGAAAGAACGCCATAAGAAAACATTGTATTTTTACACTTTAAATGATTAGGGTGAACACTCTATTCTGATTGGCTGCTGGATATGGCTGCACCCATACAGACTTCTTCAAAACAAACTTTTCCTTCATCATCAGCATATAAACAAGCTGCAGTAGCGCTGACACAAGCGATTATTTTAACAGTCGACTAACCACCGATTATTTTTTCCGATTAGTCGACTAATCGGGTCATGAGCAAACTGGATGTAAAGCACAAATCTTAACCATCATTAGCTTTAAACTAACTAAAAACTAGATATATAGTATTACCTGCGAAAATGCTAGTGTGAATTGCTCTAAGCTGAAATTGGCCGCTGAAGATGCTGAAATTGAGAGTTAAAAACACTGAAGTTGATAGCTGAAATCACTGAAGTTAATAGCTGAAAATGCTGAAGCTAGCTGAAATATCTGTTAGATGCCAAATTCGTCTAAAAACCTGAATAAAACACACAGATTAGCTAAAACAGCTAGCATGTTGCATAAAAAGATAGCTAAACTTCAAAATACCCAAAAAAAAAATTAAAAGCCCAAATTAGCCAAAACTCCAAAAAATATTAGCTTAACTCCAAAACTGTCTTAAAAATTAAAAAGAAAAAAAAGCCTAAATTAGCCAGAACATCAAGCATGAAGCTGAAATATTAGATATATTCCAAAATAGTCTAAAAAAAATGTAATAAATGTGAAAATAGTCCAAAAAGCTAGCAGAATGCCATTATAACTTTCAATTTTACAACACTCCGACTCCATATAATATAAAGTAACGACTAATCAACTATTAAATTAGTCGTAGACTATGTTAATAGTTGATTAGTCGTTGATTAGTCGACTAATTGTGGCAGCCTTTCTCTGAACTGATGTTTTATTGAACCTATTGGCATGATCGTCATATAGATTTATTTCTTTTGCCGCTACAGTCGAAGCCGCTGCCGCTCAGCGACGTGTTGTCGTGTTACATGGGCAGCAGTTGCATTGTCTATCAAATAGTCTGCCTTTTCTGAAAAAGTTAACTATATCTAAAAAATAACAAGGATAAAGTAATAAAAACTGTTTGAAAATTTATTGATTTTTTTAAGTGACTATGATATAATCAGGATAATACCCAATGAAGTGAACATCATCAACTGAACCGTCAGAGTATGTTTGCTTCCACGTATGTAATTAATTAGCATTTTATAAATATTAAAACCTATATTTTAAAAAAATAATCGTAGAGGTTAACACTAAAGCCTTGTTTTCACTGAGCAGTCCAGTACGGGGGAGTATGGTACGGACCAGTGAATTCTGGCAAGCCTTTCCACTAAAATAAAGCTTCACTGAGCAGTTTGTTTTCATGGCTAATGCGTGGTATAGACCGCTGGTATGTAAGGATGTAACGATTCTGCGTGAGGTTGAAAAAAATGGTTCAAACTCATCAACGTCTTCTTTGTATCAGAAAATTGTAAAAATTGGTTCGTCTCGGCCTGTGCCTAAATTTAGAAATGCAGAGCTGATGACATTTATCTATGCAGGCTCGCTGTTTATGTGTAAATAGCAGAAGGGCTGGCGTCCTCTTGAGCTGCGCTTTCCTCCTGGGAAATTCTTGCAGCTCCTTCAGAATTAAAAGTTTTACATAAGTCAAAGCCTCCAGGATTTTACGATGATGCGACTGCAACTATTAATGCGAATTCAAGCCAACCCAAGATTCGTCTCATTTTCAACTTTACTGCATCTTTGACCAATCTACGGTGACAACAGTCACGGGTGATGACGCAGCTTCACGACTGTTTCCATTTTGACTCCTTCCCGGGAGCCATGCTCTTTTTTACTAACTCTCTTCAGTCCTCTTTGCCTTTTTTTTCTCTGCAAGCTGCGCTTCAACGCTCAGTTTTGCTGACTGTGGGGGGTCCATCACTCGTGGGGCATAACCTGAATTGAGTATGAAGGGATTTGTGATCATGTCAATATTATGTATGATTGTTTATTTGTTTGAATCCTTCGATGTAAGGGGCAAAAAGAAAACATACTTGGCCTTAAAATACCTTTAATTCATTGCGATGAGAAAAAAAAATCTGAAAAAATAAAAATCCTGACTTTAAAACTGTGAATTGAATCGAATCGTGGCTTTACTGAATCGTTACATCCCTACTAGTGTGTCATTGCGTCATTGTAGTGCGCCGACTATTAAAACAACAACAATGGAGGTCATCCAGCAGTTCCTTTTTTTCTTGATTTACTTTTTGTACATTGTTTATAACAGGAATTTCATGTTGTTTGAAAGAAGATTGCGGGCAGCTAAGAAGAAAACAGAATCACTAGCTTAGCGCTATATTAGTGCTTTCTAATGTCGGCCTGTTTAACGGATCCATTCAACAATGGAAACGCTTAAAATACCAGACCGGACCGCTCAGTGGAAACGAGGCTTTAAAGTCACCGTTTTGGAACTCGCATGAGGGTTTATGCCTCATCAGCTTGTCACTGAATCTGGTTTTAAACCAGCAGCCTTGTAGGTTATAAGTGTAGTCCCCTGCCTACACAGACATTTCACAAACTTCTCGTTTCTTCTGGTTTGTTTATGTCTTTACATCCACATTGTCCTGTGAGTTTAGTGGCTCCAGGGATGTCGCAAAAGTAGGTCATGCTGTACAAAACTGGGCTCTGCTTCAGAGACGCTTTCAGGGAGAGCCCGCTCCCGATCCACTTCCCCTCATCCGTTCTGCTTCTGGGTTTTGTATCCGGGCCCGATCTGCACATAACTGACAAGCTAATACACCTTTATGGTGGCTTCCTATCTGGTAAAAGAAGGTTGCTGCCCGAGGGCGGAAAACCTGGAGCTCCTTCTCGTCTGCTTCCCCTGAAAACACACTTGTAAACATTTGAAGAGTGGTGCTGCTGCTGCTGCCATATATGCAAACACATTATTCAGATTACTACCGGGTATACAGGATATGGTCTTAATTAAGATTATAGTGTGGATGGAAAGAGGATTTTTTCCAGGCTTCCTGTGGATCGTTTAGATGCAGTTTTCTGAACTTTGGTTGTTCTTCTATATTTAAATGACAAATACTTTTTTTCTTGTAATTCCTTTTAAACAATTTGTACAACAGAGTCTGTGGAGCCCGCCGGCGCTGCGATTTATATACTGCCTTTTTCTGCTTATCCTCAAAACTGCTGTAAAGTTTCTGCTGATTACAAAAGCTAGCAACTGTTTTGGTTTGTAGAAATTGGTTCATTGCACTTCCTAAATTTATGATGTCTTTTCTCTTTATTTAAAACAGACAATTGGCAGCGTTTCTCATAAAACTCTGTTTGTTTGAGCCCTCCGTAGGATAATCAAAATCTAATGTGAGCTGTGTCAGTGCTGGATTTTATCATGGGACCAAAACTAATTTAACTTTCTTTGGGGGGAAAAAACAAAAATCAGCAAAATGTCCTTTTTATTGAGATTTCACAAATTATTGTCATCTGCATTAAGTGGAGAACATTTTACTTCTAAATTGTGTAAATGTTATAAACACTTTCCATTCAATCGACGTGCCAAGTCATAAAAATCCATGGCTTCAGGCTTATGTGTTCACTGCTACTTATCTTGTACTTATTTTTACATAATATAATGTCTTTCAAAATCAGCTTTGTATTTTTAAAGCAAAATGTGGGCATTAAAAAAAAAAAAAAAAACTGCAAGTACAGACCAATTTAGCGCCATTACTAAATCTGTTTGTTGTTGTGCATAAACAGATTTTCAGTTTTCTGTCTTGAATAATGTTCTCATAAAGTCACCAAAACACACACACACAAGTGTTTTTTTTTTTTTACTCTAAGACTTTTGACGCCATGGTTTCTTTACTAATCAACGTCCTTCTCCAGCCAATCCTCAGGCTGCCTCTCACTAGCCAATTAGATCGTAGAATGTTACACAGATTCATTCAAAAAAGAAGTTAATTTTTCCTCTCCAAAACATGCAACTAGTTCTACTACTGTCTGTCAGTCAGTCTTGTCATCATGATAAACATGCCGTCATGACTGCAGTGAACTGAGCTGTAAAAAATTGTTTTTCTTTATGGAAACAGCAACGAAACCTGATGGTAACGACAGAAGAATTGAGCGACATAGAGCAGAACCTCTTGTTTTCAGTGTTATGCGCTCATGTGATGTCCATTATGTGGAAAACAATGAAATGTCCCCATCTGAATTATTCCTGAGAACCAGAAAATAACGCAAATGTTTTTGGACATTTATGTTCATCTCCTTCCTATTTGTTATTTCAAATAAACAACAAACTGTATAATTTTTCAAGAATTCCAGTCTAAAATCAGCTGTTTTGGACTTTTCCCCTGAGGCAAACAGATCAAATTTCCACATTCAGTCATGGAACAAAGAACAAGGACACACTTTGAGAAGAGCTAGCAGACATTTCTGGGATTGTTGCAAAACATTTCTTGTTTTCACTCCTCCACTTGGTCTAATACTCGAAGCTTCAGAGATGTGCAACTCCAGAATGATGGCGGACATTTTGTCTCAAAACACACATGTTCTATGGATGCAACGATTCTCTTTTCTTACGATTCAATTCAATCTTCAACTTTGGGTCACAGTTTTATTTCGGTTCAATATACAATTTGTTATTTACAAAACAAAACAAACAAAAAAAACTTTCACAGAAGTCCTTTTTTTAAGACTCCCACTCCAATTATCTTTTAATCTATTTTCATAGCGTTTCTAGTGATCTTTTAATTATGATTATACTGTTATTAGCCAAAATTCAAAATTTAAAAAAACAGTTTTTTCTTGGACATAGTTTCTGCAGAGCAGCAGGAATTCATCAGAAATTCTTCCCTGAGTTCTGGGCGGGACTGTTAGTGTGGACTAAGTCCACCTCTGCATCCCATCATTCCTTTGTTTTCACGTTCTCCCGCTACAACCCCAACCTAACATTAGTGGTGCAACAGAATTGGCGAGGAATATTGCAGCTATCCAGCCGTACAGTTTTGATCCAGATTCTAGCTCAGACAAGGAAAACAAAGACGTACAAACAAATGGCGCGGAGCAGGGAACTCTGGGCTTGCCATTGTAGCTTCACAGCTACTATTTTTTTAAAACTGTATTTTTGTTCATCTGCTTCTGATTCACAAAAATTTTAAATAAAGAAATAATCAGGAATGCAATTTTATCTTAATTTTCTTGATATATGTTCTCATGAGAAAAATGCCACAAGAACATGTTAAAAACATTAGTATTTTTATTGGAGTGGGTCTTTAATTTTGCTTATAAATGAGTAACAGTGGAGAAAACCTTTGAGTTGGCTTATACTAATCCTGGTTTATTGTAATAAAACAATAAATAAATAAATAAATAAATTTGGCACCATATGTGTTTGACATTTCAGTTTAACCCTACAACACATTTGCTATAAAAAAAACTTTTACCAGGTAATTTTTACCCAATATAATATACCTAGTAAAAAATATCTGTCATAAATATAAATCAAATATGACAAGACATGATGAATTAGGGTAGTTTTCACTTATTTTTAACTGGTTTATGGGTTTTTGAAAGAAAATGAAAAATAAAAACATAGGAAGATCCTAAAAACATGCTTGAAAATGACTGGAAAATTAGCACAAAAAAAATCCTAAAAAAAAAAAAAGATACTGGAGAGTTGGCCTTTGGTCCACCCATTCCTGGGACATGTAAGACTTTACTCAGGGGACCAATGACAGTCAAAAAAAATGCATCTTGTTGAAAATCACATCAATACTTCTGCTCAGGTGAAAATCACCCGGCAATAGTGCTCTTGGGTTAAACATACTGGTATTCAATTTATAAACAACGCCACTGAGAATTGCGGCATTCCTATTATGTACATATCTTGCTTTGTTGTCTTACATTTGTGCAGTTGCTAATTTTCCTCATTTCTTGCATTTTTGTTTTAGGTAATGCAAGACAAAATCATTTGCCTTCCTCAGAGAACATCATCCCCCTCACAGAACAGCACTGAAGTGGAGCTGAAGTCACTGTTGCACTTGCAGCCCAACGCCTCATCTGTGCTTAGAGAAAAGTCAGGCCTAAAAAATAATCTGGACCTTCAGCAATACAGTTTCATTAATCAGATGTGTTACGAGAAGGCTCTGCATTGGTATGCCAAGTACTTTCCTTATTTGGTTCTCATACACACGCTTGTTTTCATGGTGTGCAGCAACTTCTGGTTCAAATTTCCGGGGTCCAGCTCTAAAATAGAGCATTTCATTTCAATGCTTGGGAAATGCTTCGATTCTCCCTGGACCACACGAGCGTTGTCCGAGGTGTCTGGGGAAAATCCAGAAGAGAAGGAGCATAAGAAGAGTGGGACGTCCCGGTCCAGCAGTGTTGTATCACCTGGGGAGCCCATTCTAGAGAGAACGCAGTCCTTACGGTCCATCCCTGAAAAGATAGTAGTTGACCAGCCATCAGCAAGTGTCCTTGATAAAAAAGAGGGAGAACAAGCAAAAGCTCTTTTTGAAAAAGTGAAGAAGTTTCGACTGCATGTGGAAGAAGGGGATCTTCTCTATCTTATGTATGTGCGGCAGACGGTTTTCAAAGTGGTCAAGTTCCTCGTGATCATTGCCTACAACAGCTCTCTGGTCAATAAAGTTCGGAACAGAGTACGTTGTGAAGTTGAGATCCAAGACATGACTGGCTATAAGAATTTTGAATGTAATCACACTATGGCTCATCTGTTCTCTAAGTTGTCTTACTGTTATCTGTGTTTGGTGGCCGTCTATGGACTAACAAGCCTGTACACCTCCTACTGGCTGTTTTACCGCTCATTGAAGGAATACTCCTTTGAGTATGTCCGCCAGGAAACTGGCATCAACGACATCCCAGACGTCAAAAATGACTTTGCTTTCATGCTGCACATGATAGACCAGTATGACCACTGTACTCCAAACGGTTTGCAGTGTTTCTCTCTGAGGTCAGTGAGAACAAGCTGAAGCAGCTCAACCTTAACCACGAATGGACTGCAGAGAAACTGCGCCAGAAGCTTCAGATGAACGCCAACAACAGACTTGAGCTTCAGCTGTTCATGCTCCCCGGTTTGCCCGACACCGTCTTTGAGTTAACGGAGCTGCAGTCCCTCCGGCTTGAGATAATTAACAACATCACCATCCCGGCCTCTGTCTCTCAGCTGGAAGACCTCCAGGAGCTGTCGCTTTACCAGTGCTCTCTGAAGTTACACACCACGGCCACCACCTTCCTCAAGGGGAACCTGAAAGTACTCCGTGTGAAATTTGATGACAACAGGGAACTTCCAAACTGGATGTATGGTCTGCGCAACTTAGAGGAGCTCTACCTCACAGGGTCCCTCAGCTCCGATGCCTCCAGGAATATGGTTCTTGAGTCTCTGCGGGAGTTGAAATCTCTAAAAACACTTTCCCTTAGGAGCAATTTGACAAAGATTCCCCAATCGATAGTGGATGTGTCGAGTCATCTGCAGCGATTGTATTTACACAATGACGGCACTAAGCTTGTGATGCTCAACAACCTGAAGAAGATGACCAATCTGATAGATCTGGAGCTGGTGCATTGTGATCTGGAGCGCATTCCGCATGCTATCTTCAGCCTGACAAATTTGCAGGAACTTGATTTGAAAGAGAATAACCTTCGCTCCATAGAGGAGATAGTCAGCTTCCAGCATCTCCGGAAGCTCACTTGCCTCAAGCTGTGGTACAACAGCATCATGTACGTCCCGGAACACATCAAAAAACTAGGCAGCTTGGAGCGCCTTTACTTCAGCCAAACACAGGCGCTGTGCAGCACTCATTCACTTGTCTTGTGCAACTACACGAAGCGCCTCCAACAATGACATCCGATTCATCCCCCCAGAAATCGGAGTCCTGCAGAGCCTGCAGTACTTCTCTGTCACTTGTAACAAAATTGAAAATCTACCAGACGAACTTTTCTTCTGCAAAAAACTCAAAACGTTAAAGCTGGGCAAAAACTCACTGTCTGTCCTGTCCCCAAAAATTGCCTACTTAGCTCTGCTGACCTACCTGGAACTCAGAGGGAACCACTTTGAGATGCTGCCGCAGGAACTCGGTAGCTGTTCTGCTCTGAAGCGTAGTGGCCTTATTGTGGAGGAAATTCTGTTTGAAACTCTGCCTTCAGATGTCAGGGACCAAATGAAGGCAGAGTGAGAGGCCTTACTGTCGCCGCAGTGCCTGCGTTTCTTTGTTTCATCAGTAGTTTTTTATAAAGTCAGGATAACATCCTTGTTTAACGCTGCTTTTGTGTGCAATTTCTCTTAAAAAGGAACGCATTTCTGTATTGTCGTACTTTGACAGCAGAAAGCATTTTTTAGCTAGCTACAAATCCAGCCCGATGCTACACTTCAGCATTTTGGACTGCTTGGATTTTTGCTGTAAATTTCAGGAATATTCAAAAAATCTTGTGATTCACAATCATATTGGAGCAATATTAGTATCAGCAAAGATTTACAGTACATTTAATTATGTTTTTTGACTGATATGAACATTTTTGCAAATTCAGGTTTGAATTGCCTTTGAACTATAGATACTGTCAACAGATATGTGCTTCGGTGGCAAACTTCAGCATGACTGTGCTTTTAAAGGGTAACCAAAACAGGGAAGTTGGAGGCTGACTTCACCCACAGCCGAAGAAAAATCCAGTCAGAGGGGTGGGACTTGGGAACAGGACTGTTATCATGACTGGAGTTACAGATCATGGCGTGGGACCATAGACCATTGATAAGAACTGGACATGGTAAGCGTTGAGGTCCCCCATAGGAAATGGATTATCTTCGGCTCTCGTGAAATCATGCCAGAGCTTTTGCTGTCACTTCCTGATACGTCCACCACCATATTGCAAACGACTGCAACTCTTCGACAGCGATTAGTCTGTCGTCTTAAGTCACGTTTTTAGAGGAAGTACTTTCAGCCAGTCATGAGTGAACTTGCTCCGACTTGTTTTAAGTCCACACCCCTCCCACTAAAAGTGTCTCGAAGAAACCTGTCAATCAAATGTTTGAGGTGGGGCCAGCGGGAGCCACATGCTTTTACTGAGGCATCTGATTGGTCAGTTTATAACTTGAATAACTGGCAATAAAGAAAAAAAAATATCTTTAAAAAATAGGATTAAAAAGAACGTGTTAAGAAGGAAGCGTCAGAGCAAAAATTTGTTATTCTGGCAAATACAATTAATACAATGAGAAATAACTGTCTTTTCTCAATGAAAGTCTATGCAACCCGCAGGTACTTCCTTTATGGAACACAGAAGGGAGGGGTTGCTAAGTCCATTGATGTCAAAGCGTGGGACTTAAACTTCAACTGTAATACCTCATCTCAACCTGTTGGGAGCAGCACACAGGTGGGTTTTTGACTGTATTTTTAAGAATTAAACAAGTTTAGTTTAATTTGACAAAAATATGGCAATAACCAACAGAACTTTTAACGCCCCATTTATCTAGGTCAACAGACAAAAAAGTTGATTCAGAGTTTGGTTACCCTTTAAGGTCAATTGAAATCTCACAGATGAAAAGATTTCTTTTTTGAGTGCTTGTACGAAAACACTTTGGTGTGCTAAGTACAAACTAATTAATACTAAAAAAAAATGTTGACAGAAAAATACAAGTATCTTGCTGTTATCCTACAAAACTGAAAACATTGTTTTAATTATTTTAACATCAACATATCAGATCTGATTTTGGCATAAATCCACAATCCTTCGTCCCTGCTGAAATAACTACCTGCACACTAAATAAAGTCAAGCTTGAGCTTCTCACACTGTCATTTTTAAACTTTTGGTTTATTTCTCTTGATGTAAAATGTCTACTGATCATATTCTTCCATTAAAAAAGCTACATATCTGGAGCCCTCCGTGTAAATTCTGCCTTATTCTGTCCATTCTGCTTTAAAGGAGGGCTTTCAAATGTGTTATTTATGTATCAACTTTGTTTTATTCAATAGACTGTTAAGGAAAACCAAAGGGCATATCTTATACAATAGAATGTAAAAACTTGTTTAAGCTGTACTGCATTTCAAAGTGCATTAAACTTAATTAACATTGTCATAGTGGTGTGGTTTTTTTTGCATAATGTAGGAAAAATGTATGACTTTTTTTTTTATTTAATTACTTTTTTTGTGGTGAAAAAAAAATGTTTAAAAATATTTCAGCCAAAAAAGTTATTTTATTAGTATGCCTTACCCACAGATGACAAGCCCTAAAGTAACAACTTCAAGTTTATCTTTAAGTCTGTTGACCTGAAGCTCCCGCTGCGTGTGGGAGGAGCTTTCTGTCAAAAACTTTTCTTGACTTCATCATGGAGGACACGGATCGATAGATATCAGGTTTATTTATTTTTAAGAGCTGACTAAAAGCGTTGGTACACGTTTCCATTTCTGAATTCAAAGAATCTCCCAATGAGGAGCAGCAACTGTCCTGGACAGGAGAAAGCCGCTGATCCGTAACAGACTTGCCTGGACTGTCAGGGGACAAAAGTATGGCAAGCCAAAGGGATCATAAATCGCCAGGAAAAGCGTGCATAGCAGTGCCACGTTTTACTGATAACAATTATCATTTTAAATATTTAAATGTTATCACAGTTAATTTCAATAAAATAAATAATTCAAAAAAATAATTTTAAATTAAATTCTAAGTGTTTTATTTATGGTTAAATTTGGACATTAGGGGGTGGGGGATGGGACGAGAACATTTGTATTTTGGGGCAGTCCAGATGAATTTGTGTATTTTCAACACTATATTTAAGCATTCTTTTCTCTCAGTTTTGGTAGATTTGGTCTCAAGACATGTAAATGTAATCAGAAACTACATCTTTTAGCATTTTGTTTGTGTTCAAAGTTTAAAGATGTTTAGTTTTAATAAATAGGCTTCAGTGAGCAAATGTTTTGATGTTACTTATATAAATAGCCTGTTGTGTGTCTGTGAAGTGCTTTATATGCTTTATTAACCCTTCCGCTCTCCTTGGGGTCCAGATGGCTCCAACCACATATTGTTATGCGATTTCTTCCATGACAAATGTGGACGAAGGGGGACAGGATTTTATGTCTGCATGGACATTAGTGATACTCCGAAATCAGTGAAAAAAAAAAGTTCAGTGCACTGTCCTGTGGTGTCCAGATGACCCCACTTTTAATGTAAACAAGCTAAGGAGAACGGAAGGGTTACACATGTGTTTTGAAGCGTTTCCAAAAATTAATTTAGATTTTATCTTGTTATTTTTTGCTGATCATCCGAAACATGATCCGAACCGTGACACGATCATCCGTTGCACCCCTAATTTAAATGTGTGTAAATGGAATCCCTCACTAAACAAACGCAGATGTCACCACAGACACCAAAAAAGCTTTTAATAAAAGCGACAAATGCACAGTAAAGCAGAACTAACAAAAATAAAGCTGATTGTGGAAAATTGTCAACATGTAGGAAAGACAGACATTTTTTTTTACTTGTTAGGTGGCAAAGGATGTGTTCAAAGTTTAAAATTGAGAAGACACACTAAGACACCACATTAAGTCTATTCCTTCCTGAGTTTTTTTTTTTTTTAACGATACAAACACCGCCATGTTGGAGCCAGATGTCATCAGTAAGCAGTGATTGGACCGCTTTGGAATCTTTGTTTCACTTGGCAGCCACTCTTCATCAGTCAGGAGTGAGCTTGTTGGAATTCTCACCCCTACCACTTGAAAGGGGGCTTGGGGGAATCTGTCAGTCAATGTGTTATTTTGTTGATTTGGAAATGAATGATTAATTATTTTATGTATCATGAAAGAAATTCAGGATTTTAGCTGTTTTTCAGTAAAGCCTTAGACAATTAATAAAGTTATCTGATGACCCATAGAAAACAATATTGTTATTAGTTTTTATCATCATCATCATTATTATGTCATTGTCACAACCAGTGCTTAAACCATTGGTTCATTGCGTTGTGGCAGGTTGACTCTACATCACTAGCCTTAAAAATGATTTTAAAAATATCTAAACAGCAGAAAACGGAAAATATGTTGAAATACAAATTTGATTATTCAATAAATGTGTCTTTAACCGAATTAATTGTGTTAAATCACCTGGAAATAAACACTTTTGAGGATCCAAAAATGTATCTAGATTTAAATACATCTTTAAATAAAAATTAATACATTTCGTTTTGATGCACTTTACCCACGCTCCCTAACTCCAGCGGCTGTTTCATTCATCCTGCTCTGCTGCTGAATCCTCTTCATGGTTTCGTGCTGCGAGGGACATCCCAGAATATTCTGCTGTCAGCTGATGACGGCATGCGTGTCGCCGGAACCACGTCCTGCTCTGCAGCCGACCATCTGACGCGGAGGGGGGGTCTGATAAGCCGCTCTGAGCCGCGCGCGCGGGCCTGCGGCCGCCGGGACGAGCCTCATGTCAGCGGAGCATGTCGTAAAGCCGAGGCGCTCTACGGCACGGCGGGCTCGGACTCCCCGGAGGTGAGTATGTACGGTTGGTGTGTTTTAGCGCATGTTTTAGGGCAGTCTAATGGCGCCGGGGTCAATGGAGCGTGCCTAACCCGCGTCAGATATTCGGGCTTCGTGCGGACCGGGCCGGTTTACTGCAGCATTTCGGAAGCCCCGCCTCTCCTCCTCCTGAGCGCGCGCGCGGACGCGTCACGGGGCCGCTCAGCCGAGCTCAGGTCACCTTCAGGATGCGCAGACTTTATGTGGTTGCTTTGTTTATGTTTGGGATCATAAGCACGCTGCTACGGACTGCGCAAGCGCCGCTTAGTGTCGCCATCATCACTGCATGACGCGGCTTTGACGAGCAGTGAGCTTCACGCGGAGGTTTGGACCGGCCGGGGGTGGGGTGGGGGTGGGGGTATGTAATTCACTATATTATCACTGGACAGCGCGACCCCTCCCCCCTCGTGTTCCAAACAGGAAGTACCTATAGAACTGTTTACCTCTATGAGAAGGAGACTTTATTACTCAGTCATTCTATAAGTCAGAGAAACCATTCTTACTCTGATAGCGTTTTTTATTATCTTCTTTCTAATCCTATTTTTTCAAAGATATTAATTTTATTTATTGCAAGTTATTTAAGTTTAAAACTGACCAATCAGATGACTCAGTAAAAATAATGCACTGGCCCCAGCTCAAATGCTTTCAGTGTAAAGGGGGTGGACTTTCAACAAGCTCACTCGTGATTGGCGACTGTAGTTTCCCTAAAAATGTGAATCAGACCGACTCGGACCAATCACTGTCGTCTGGCTCCAAAAGATGGCGCCCGTAATGCGGAAAAATCATTGACAGATTTGCCTTATTTCACAAGAGCTAAGGTATTTTCTGTGGGTGATTAGATTTCACACCTCACTTTGTCCAGTGATATATAGGTTTATGGTTCTGTATGATCTGAGACACAAACACGGATCAGGTGGTGTCCTGTTTCAAGCGCGCCCCCAGTGTTAGCTGCTCGCCGCCTCACTCTTCAGAATCCAATTGTTTCTCAATCATCAGTTCACTTAAAGTCACTTTAACCCAGGGGCGGAGCTATAACTTTTCATATGGGCGGTAGGCGGGGGGGCAAGTAAAAAAACGAAAGATCAAAAATACATATTTCAAACTGTTTATTACTGTTATTATTAACAAAACAGCAGATTTTAACTGAGGTGCTATTATTAATGCTTAAAGCTTGTTTTAAAGAGTTTTTTAGTGTTTGGCAGTAATTCTACAAATACAGGCTCAAAAATTGGGGGTGCTTGTAGGCGATGGGGGGGGGGGGGCTTTTTGCTGAAGATGCAGCCCCCCTTCCCCCCCTTGTTCCCCTGTAGCTTCATCGAAAGCAAGAAAAACAGTCCGCCACAAGATCCCAAACTATTAAACTTTTATTCACACAGTTGTCTCTTAGTATCCAACATTAAACAACCAATCTGTGTTTACAAAATAGGTGATGCACCAAGCAGCTCGTTAGCGTTGTCATCATAGCCACATTCTACTGTTTTATCAGCCGAACTAAACACCACACAGGTGGAGTGTGTCTAGCGCCGCATGTGTTAGTGTAGATGGTAAAGAAAAAAAAAAAAACAGCTGATAAACATAAATGATTAGATCCAACCATTTACTCACCATGTAGTACTTATCCATGTTTTACTAGTCAACGAGGAAAAAATATTCACAACTGGCAAGTGTTAATTTTGGGGCTCTTTAAAATAAAAGTCCATCGTGATAGTGATTTCCTTTGAAGAAAAAAGTTCTAAAGTAATATATCGTTATTGTTTTATCGCCCAGCTCTATCTTTAATGATGATTGTATTCATGATTGCAGAAGCAATTAAACTGGATTGACAGAAACAAAACCTGAAAGAGGTAATCACATTTTTACTTGTTCATCTGTCTTTTAAAACGCCTTTTTCTTGCAGGAATGTTTACCCTCACCGAGGTCGCCTCTCTGAACGAAGTACAGCCAACTTACAGAATCCTGAAGCCATGGTGGGACGTCTTCATGGATTATCTTGGTATTGTCATGCTGATGTTAGCCATCTTTTCTGGAACCATGCAGTTTACTAGGGACCAGGTGGTTTGTCTTCCCATCTTGGACCAACCTCATGAGGGGTCCGGAGGCTTCCTGGGACCAGAACCACCAGAGCCAGCTGATGGACTATGGAACAAAGAGAGTGCAATAGGAGAGCAAGCAGCTCCGCTGATGGCAAAGAGGCCTCCTGAGACGACAGCCTCAGTGATTCACATCGCACAAACGCCTGCTTTTGGGCAGTCGCAGCCCACAGGGGTCAGGACAAAGTTGGACTTTCAGCAATATGTCTTTGTCAACCAGATGTGTTACCACGTGGCTCTTCCTTGGTACTCCAAGTACTTTCCGTACCTTGCTCTAATCCACACTATTGTTTTGATGGTCAGTAGCAACTTCTGGTTCAAGTACCCGAAGACAAGTTCGAAAGTAGAACATTTTGTTTCCATTCTAGGAAAATGCTTTGAATCACCTTGGACTACCAAGGCGCTGTCTGAGACGGCTTGTGAGGACTCGGAGGAAAACAAGCAGAGGCTGGCGTGCGCCTCCTCCCTCCTGAAGCACTTGTCCACCAGCAGCGAGGAGGGCAGCCCCCATCAGGCTGCCTCAGTGGTGAATAAGTCCGGCCCCGCCTTTTCGGCTGAGAAGCTTGTAAGCGAAGTTCCCTCCATGACCATACTGGACAAGAAAGATGGCGAGCAGGCGAAGGCGCTCTTTGAGAAGGTGCGGAAATTCCGCGCCCACGTGGAAGACAGCGACCTGATTTACAGGCTGTACGCCATTCAAACCGTCATCAAAACCGTTAAGTTCATTTTGATCCTCTGCTACACCATGACCTTTGTAGCATCTATTGACTTTGACCACGTGTGTGAACCTGAAATAAAGCATTTGACTGGATATGCTAAGTTCCATTGTACTCATAACATGGCGTTTATGCTAAAGAAGCTCCTGGTGAGCTACATTGCTCTCATTTGCGCATATGGGATCATCTGCATCTACACGCTCTTCTGGCTTTTTCGACGGCCGCTCAAGGAGTACTCTTTTGAAAAAGTCAGGGAGGAGAGCAGCTTCAGCGACATTCCTGACGTGAAGAATGACTTTGCGTTCCTCCTCCACATGGTGGATCAATACGACCAGCTCTACTCCAAACGTTTCGGCGTTTTCCTTTCAGAGGTCAGCGAGAACAAGCTTCGGGAGATCAGCCTAAATCACGAGTGGACGTTCGAGAAGTTGCGGCAGCACGTAACAAGAAACCCTCAAGAGATGCTGGAGCTTCACCTGTTCATGCTGTCTGGGATACCGGACGCCGTCTTTGATCTCACCGACTTGGAGATCCTGAAATTAGAGTTGATCCCAGAGGCCAGGATAACAGCAAAAATCTCACAGATGACCAACCTCCAGGAGCTGCACTTGTACCACTGTCCAGCCAAGGTGGAGCAGAATGCTTTTATTTTTCTCTGTGATCACCTCCAGTGCCTTTACGTCAAATTCACAGATGTTGCTGAGATTCCCAGCTGGGTATACCTGCTGAAGAACCTACGAGAGCTCTACCTGATCGGTAACCTCAACTCAGAGAACAACAAGCTCATCGGGCTGGAGTCTCTGCGAGACCTCAGGCAGCTGAAGACGCTGCACCTCAAGAGCAACCTCACGAAGATCCCAACCAACATAACGGACCTGTCCCCTCATCTGATCAAGCTAGTTATTCACAATGACGGTACAAAACTGGTAGTGCTGAACAGTCTGAAGAAAATGGCCAACCTGGCAGAGCTGGAGCTTCATAACTGCGAGCTGGAGCGAATTCCACATGCCATCTTCAGCTTGAACAACCTCCAGGAGCTGGATCTGAAGTCCAATAACATCCGCACCATCGAGGAGGTCATCAGCTTTCAGCACCTCAACAGACTAACCTGTCTCAAGCTTTGGTACAACAAAATCATCAGCATTCCGCTGTCAATCAGCCACGTCAAAAACCTGGAGTCTCTTTATCTCTCGCATAACAAGCTGGAATCCCTTCCCTCACCTTTGTTCACCCTCCTCAAGCTGAGGTACCTGGACGTTAGCCACAATTCCATCGCCGTGATCCCGCCGGAGGTGGGCTTCCTGCAGAATCTCCAATACTTCGCCATCACGGGCAACAAACTGGAGGTCATTCCCAAGCAGCTCTTCAAATGCGGCAAACTGCGGACGCTGTGCCTCGGCCACAACTGCATCTCCTCCGTTCCCGAAAGGGTGGGCCACCTCTCGCAGCTGTCGCACCTGGAGCTGAAGGGAAACTGTCTGGACCGTCTACCCGCCCAGCTGGGCCAGTGCAGCCCCCTCCGCAGGTCCTGCCTGCTGGTGGAGGACCACCTCTTCGACTCTCTCCCCGCTGAAGTCAAGGAGAGCATGAATCAGGAAGCTAACGTTTCCTTCTCAAACGGGGGTAAAAGTGAGGGCCGGTAGCAACAAAATACACCAATGTCTTCTTAGCACTTTCTGAAGCGTTGTTGTTTATAGAAGTCGTAGTTTACACCTTCCAAGTTATTCTAACACCTAAACATTCACTAGTAGAAATAGTTTCTGCTTATTGTGGCTTGTTTCAAATGTGAGGACTTTGTTTGCTCCTTCCTTTGCACAGACACAACAGTTTCTAGCAACATAACATTGTCAAATGCATTCTGTATTCAGATAATTGCTTGTTTGAATCGATGAACATTCAGAATGGCACAGTCTTGCACCGGATTGGATGACTTTACCTCTGTACTCTCTCCTTCTCAACCCCCGTCTGGGGTTCAATTACTTCATGTGCTGGAGCAGCATGAAAAACAAAAAAAAAAAATCAGCCAATCACAGGTGTACTTGGGCTCATTTTGAATAATTTCCTCCTATCAGATCACTGTGATGAAAAGACACAAAGTAAGACATTTTTGCACATTTCAGGCTGTACCTGTGCAGTGAGGGAGAAGTCAGTGTTTTATTGAACCGCACAAATCAATAGTTTTAGTGAAATAGAGACAATAATAGTTTACAAATCGCTGTTCTGTGTTCCTCACTGTCTGAATTTACCTCCAGAAGGACTTTATTTATATAAGTTGATGAGCTTCTTGGTTCAGTGTTTTTTATGGAAACTCTGTATTATTTCCCCATCAAACTTCTTTTCTGAGTCGACCCACAGCTAAAACGGAAGAAAACATTTTTCTACACAAATGTTTCAATGTCAAATAATTGTTTGGAGCACACAAGCCAAAAACGGCCTGCCATAATATATATATATATATATATATATATATATATATATATATATATATATATATATATATATATATATATATTTTTTTTTATTGTTTTCTCGTAATAATGAGATCCACTATCTTGTTATAATGAAGTTCAATTTCTTAAGAAAACGAGAGAATGAGTGGTCTGCCTCTCCCTTTCCCGTACACCAAGACTTTACCTCTGTTGAGTCTATTTTGTAGTTACAAACAAAAACAGCAGAAGAAAACACTCCACAAATATTTTTTTATCAGTAAATCTTTGTGTCTCAAAAACCTTAACTTTGTCTCATGCACCAGCCCTCCATCCCTTTATTTGCCTAAAATCTCCAAACAAACAGGTTCATTGACAAACCGCAGGTCCAACGAGAATCTCCCCATGGTGCATTCACTGATTTCTAGACATGAGCGGACCCAAACAGCCAATCGGCCCAACTCAGTCGGGTACAATTCTTTTGTTGTTTTTATACAATCCTCAGCAAAACAAAGCAGTTTTTCAGAAAAAAATTGTTAACACTATTAAATCAATAAATGATAAATGTATCAGCTATTCTGGTGTTCAACATTTTCTCTGATTAACTGCTTTGTTTTGTTGTGGATATCAGTGAACGCACCATGCAGAACAGCTTGTCTGTCCTGAGTTTTGTCAATCAACCTATTTTAGGGAAATAAATACCTGTTTTTTGTTATTAACCACAAAATATTTAGACTAAAAACAGGTAAATTCTCTGCATCTTTGTGGGGCAAGGAGAGAGAGGTTCTTGATTATCTCATTAAAACCAGAAAACAAACTTAGTTTTTTTTCACGTTATATTGAGAAAACAAGAAAAAAAAAAAAGTAGGGCAGGTCGTTTTTGTCTTCCATATTGGTCAGATTAGGGTTTTTGAACCGTTTGTCCATGATGTGGTTCTTGCAAATTTTTTTTTTCCCACAAAAAGGCAACTCAGTGATGTATGTAAACACACAAATCTTCATAAAAATAAAGTAAATACAAGAAAATTACATCATAAATATGATTTAAAAAAAAGAAAATGTTGGACTAAATTTAAAATTGGATATTTGATGAGAGTATTCTATTTGTATTAATATTCTCTCAATCCTTTAATCCTGTTAGAGAACTGAGATTATCAGATTAAACCGACCTCATCTTTTATTTTAACACATCGACGGCTCACTTTTATGAAGAGATTAAACTGAATTCTTTCTTTCTACAGAGATTAGGTCCTTTTCTGTCCACATCATTCTGCCTTAAGACAGAAAAAAAGTTATCTTTCCTGTTAAATTAATTTATAAACAATTTAATTTTTAAGAATAACATTTGAAATTTTCCCAAACACATAGTTTTGCAAAAAAAATTTTTTTTTACAGCAGATCGGCTGTTATTGTGACATAAATGCTCACAGAAACTATAGATTATACATTAGCTGATGATAGCTTTGTATTTATTGACACATTATTTATTTTACTCAGAATTTTAAAAAGTTGATTAATTGAAATGTTGATTTTTACGTTTTTGGGATTTATGTTTCAACTGCTTTCTTCTGTTTGTTGTTGTGCAGCTGCTTTGTTTCGTCTGTGACCCTAGGCCCAGTGCTGTCTAATTGGTTAACCTCTGTTCAATTATTTAGTTTGATACTTTTATTGATAAATGTGTCAGGTTTCTGCAGGATTCCTGTACTTTGTTTGTCCTCGAGCCACCAAACCCTCACTGACTGGCTGCTTGTTTTAGTCATTTAATAAAGCACCTTAAAGTCACACCCCTTCTCTGAATGAACACAACTATCCTGTGAATTCTTTGTGTTGAAATGTTGCTGCTTTTGACTTTCAGTCTTTTATTAATTTGTCCTCGAACTTCACCGTAACATTCAGTGTAAACACTTTGCTTAGGAAAGATGAAGGAGAAACTCGAGCTCAGCCTTCACAATGTTAATATGATCAATTTTATTGAGCATCATCATAACACATGTAGTAAAGGTGGATCAGGATGACATGGTTTGATTTCACACACATTACAGCAGGGGTCTGCAACTTTCAACTGAAAAGCCATTTGGCTCAGTTGGAGCCACAAAGTCTTCCTTCACCCTTTAAAAGTAATAAGATACTGATTTATATTTATGCTATTGTTACTACTATGATAAATATAAATGAATTATTTTTCATTTTGTATGAATTAAACATAAACATTAAAATAAAATTTCCTTTTTTTTTTAAATTTTGACAGGAGTTCCTTTCAGAATAAAAGACTTCCTGTTACAGATGATCATCTTAATGCAGCTAAAGTAGAAGTAGCATGGAATAAATAAAAATAGATCATTTAACTGTTGGTACATCTCTGTAAATCTGACAAACCAAAATGAAATCCAAGCTAATTAAGTGATCCTGCCATATTTTCAAACACACTTAAAATTCCTCAATTTTTTTTTAAGTAGAAAATCCATTGACATCCATTGATATTTTTTTTTAATATATATTACAGAACAGGATGTGTCAAAATGAGTTAGTTTATTTTGTTACCACTTTATCACTTCTTATTACATAGTTTTTTTTTTTGTTTTTTTATTTTATTTAGGAGCTTCTTTTACATTTCTTTAATAAAAGTGGCTCCAGGTTGCAGACCCCTGCATTGCATCCATTTTCTACAACTACGTTTAGATGACCACAAGTTATTTATTTTTTTACATGTAATTAATCTTAACTTCATGAAAAAAAAAAAACACAGATTCAACATGACAGCCATTTATTGAGTTTTGTCGCCCTCTAGTGATGAGACTTGCTTTTACAATCTGTGTTTTATTGATTGCGGATGCAGAACAAAGTACTTTAAAACAAGGTCAAATTTAAGTAATTTTTAACTCCCTCCAACGTCAATAAAAGCTAATTATATTTTTTTGAACCCTTTAAGACCTGAAGCATCATCTGTGACACTTAAACAAAAATCTTTAACATTCTGGAAGTTTTCAACTGATTCCTGAGGAGAAAAGCGACATGAGCCGGTTTGATCCTTTTAGGGTCATGGGTGCTGGAGCCTAACACAGCCACTCGTGGGCGAAGGCGGGTTGCCACAATCAGACACACACTCACAGTCACACATGGGGCAATTTAGAGGAATCATTAATTTATGACATGTTTTTGGACAGTGGGAGGAAGCCGGAGTCCCTGGAGAAAACCCATGCATGCATGCACGGGGCGAACATGCACAGAGAGGTTCCCCTTTCTGGTTTAGGTCCCCCAGCCGGGACCACAGCACTTCAAATCTTTGAATTTGTTCAAAATAAGAAACTCTGTCTTATAATCCAGTAGAACTATAAATTGTATTTGTGCTTACTGACCTCCAATTCATTTTTTGTGGCAAATGTTGCACAAAAATCAATTTTAGACCAACCTTTTGCATGAAGCCGAACCCCTTGGCGGGTTGTTGGAGGATTCTGGGTACTGTAGTCAGAGGCCCTGCAGAGTGATCTATTACTTTTTTTTTTTTTGTTTTTTAGCTTTCCTTGTATACCTTCAACAGTTACTTTTTGAAATGAAACTTTTTTATTTTTTTTAAATCAGACAGATACTCGTGTCATTCTGGAGCTGCAGGTTCTAGACCCCAGAGATAAAGTGATGAAAGGGTCCAACCAAAGGCTTAGAGGAGTGTAAGGTACACTCCACTGCTATCTCCTAAATAAACTCATATTAATTCTGTTTTAGGAACTTCTTTTTATTACTTAAAAAGTCTGAACTATTCCTTCATGTCTGAGTTGTCTGTTGATCTCCACACTGTGGAGCTTGAGGGTTCTTCAGTAACTCATCTCTACTGGACAGAGCTCACAGATGCTGTCCCTGAGACCTCTGGAGCCTCTCCTCCAGTTTGAGTTGGGTCCAGTAGCCACGGAAACCACTTTGGCCCTCACCCTCCACGACTTCTGCAGCACTTCCATCAGCCCTTGATAATTCTCGAGCTTCTCGTGGGCCTTCAATGCTCCTGCATCTATCACAGCTGGCAGCTTTATGCTGTCGGTGCCGTCCTACAGTCCAGCTGTGGGTTTGTGCACTCAGCACTCCGTGATCTACTTGATGTTTGGATGACCTTCTGTTGTTTCATCCTCTAGCACTCTATAGTCTTCTGCCTCCTGGTCTTGAGGTTAGGATGGAACCCAGCATGGAGGAGGAGGAGCTTCCCGGTCCAGATGTTGGAGGCATCAGTCTTTCCTTTCAACAGGTTCATAATGTAATGATGTCTGGCATGATGTAACTAGTAATAGCCAGAATTTTGGTTTTTCAGATGAGCTCCATTTCTTAGTTTTTTTTTGTTTGTTTTTTATGAGGTACATAAATGCAGATCCAGGTGTAATTTGTTGTCCAGTTAAGAGGAAGTTAGTCTCCAGAGGAACCTCTACTGCAGACAGTAACATCATCTCCTTACTCGTGAGTGATGCTTAATGTTTGAAAAGCAAGAGATAATTTACTCCTAATGAAAATAATGCAAGCTCTGCAACAATACTTTATTGTATAAAGTTCTGTTTTTTCTATCTTAAATTCTATCAAAACACGTTATATTCTTACGTCCTATAATCTTTGGTGCTCCATTAAAGTTATTTGTTAATAAACACAGAGGCAGTGGAAGGTGTGCACATTGAAGCAGTTTCAAGCTGTCTCTGAATTTCTTATTTGTTTTTTGGTTTCATCTGAGTCTAAACCAGAGGTCTGCAACCTCCAGATCCACACGTGTCTCTTTTATCTCTCTATTGTGGCTCCTTGACCAAACATAAAATAAATCAGGGAGACTACTGACTCAGCCATGTCGACCGCCTGAGTCAGCAGATCCCTGCCTAACCAGAACTACCTAAAGAAAACAAATAAACAAAGCCTGTAAACTAAGACTAGCAAGGTCCAACCTCAAACTGAAATAACAAAACCCAGCAGTGTAAGACTGCTGAGGACAAAGAGGAGAAAAAGGACAAAAAAAAGAAAAGAAAATAGTGTTTTTTTAAGTAAAGATGACTTAATAAACGTTTATTTAATTTAGATTAGTTACATTTATAAATTGATGTTGAGGTGCACACAGATGATAAACTATGTAGGTTTTTACATCCCTGTTCACCTGAAGATGTCTTGTTTGCTTGACTTTACCACCAGAATAAACAGATTTTATAAGCAAAGAAAAAAGTTTTTTAAAAGCACATATTGTTTTATGCAGCACAACATTGGTTAATGACTATCAGAGCGGCACTGAGATGATCCTATTTGGCACAGAGGATCTTTTATTTTAAAAACAAGTAAAAAAAAAAAAAAAAAAAAAAGAAATCGCATTTTGAGAGATGCTTAGTCTTTTTTGTATTTTTGCTTTTGTTTTTGACAAAAAAAAAGATATAATTCATATTTATTATTAAAACAGAAGGTCATGAAGGCAAATACAAATTTCTTAAAGACTAAAGTCAGACTATGAGGTTCCTTCTTGGTTTTGGTCAGTAGAAAACAAACCCAAATCTTTTATCTGTCAAAGATTGCCGGTAGAATAGAATAGATTTATTAGTCATTGTCACATGTACAGAAATTTAAAAGTGCTCACTGATCAGAGGTGATCGGAGTGGAACTGATTTAACAAAGATTTACTTATTTTTAATGAGAAATCTTTTTATTTTCTAAATCCTTTACAAAAAGAGTCAATCAGTACTTTAATTTAACACAAACATATGCAAGTACACCTGTTTGTGCACCTGTCCTCATAGAACTGTGTTGACCTCTATTGCACAGCCAAACCTTGACATTGACCCTAAACTGACGCAACCAAGTGCTGCCTAACTCTAAGATAACCTCTATTTAAACTCAACCAGGGTACTATTCTGTAAAAGTGGTCAAACAGATGCACACGTGCAGTTTGGATGTCAGAAATGGTCCTAACAAGGTACCAAATACAAGAACACACATGACGCGTGGTCGCTGCAGATTTGTGCCTCGTGGCTCCTCGGCTCTGATTTAAACGTGTTGCTGCAGAAGACGTCTGCGTGACTTTGAGCCGGTCTGACACGGCGGTTGTTAGAGGGCCACCGTGGAGGAACCTCACGGCCTGCAGACGCCTTTCATTACTCTCTGGGTTGTATCACTCGTCACAAACACTCAGGCTGCGGCGTCCTCTTGTAAAGCTTCACTGCCGGCTTCAGCTGTAAGAAGTGCAAATCACAGATCAGAACAGCCATCAAGACCTCGCTGTATCCTGAGGACAGAGCTGTGAGACGTCAGCGCGGAAGGTGGACCGGCTGCTCCGTCTGTCTCACAGGGAAAAGCTGAAGAGAGCATCGTCGCTTCAACGACCTGATACTTCTTTTCTTGGCAGAAAATATCATTTTCAGGAAATTCTTTTGTTTATGGATCCTAAACAGGCACCATGAGCTCGTTTGAGTCCCCTTTGTTTGGCTTCATTGCAATCTCATGACGAGGCGTGGGTTCAAATCCCACTTCTGACACCATATGTCACAACCACTGTCCACTCAAAGAGTCAAGGTTTGCTGCTTTTTATGTTGTTATTTAGAAAAAAAAAATGAAAAATACATGGGTTTGGAAAAAAAAATGTCAGGAAAACAGCGTTGCAACATCAAGCCATACAACAAAAATATATGCCTCCATTTTAAAAAGAAGTCCTCCTTTAGAGGTGGCTAGCTCCACCCCTTCACCAAACCAACCCAGTTACTAATCAAAAATTCATTCACATGCATTTTAATAAAAAAAAAATCAGCATAATAAAACATCAATAATAACATCAATTCCTAAACAAAAACCCAAAACAAAAAGAAAACATTTTTATTTTGAACAGGCCTGTCAAAGGAAACCAAAATCCTTGGATTTACTGGAAGACGGCCGTCTTTGTGTTTCTGGGGAACGGGAAACTGTGTCTCAACGTTATTTAAGCATCTTAATGATTTGATAATTTCTACGTTTTCATTTCGGAGTATCGACCCGTTAGCCTTCAGATTTTATCCGCAAGCTGTGCTGTCCTTCAGTTTCTCCGTCAGACCGGTCTGTTTTTCAGAATTTAGCAGGTTTAGTTTATTCTTTTCACCACCTGCAGATGGCAGCATTTCACTCGCTGGTGTATAGCCTGCCGCAAAGGGATTTGAAGAAGAACTTACTGGAACAGGAAGTGCTCCTGAAAACAGGAAATGAACAAATAAAACGCATAACAACCAAAATCCAGTGACTACCAATAAACTAAACACATTTTTCACACATAAAAACAAGTATCCTTTTTGTTAAAAAATAAATTTCGTGTATTTTGTAGGAAACTACAACTTTTTTTTCTCATGTGTTCAAAATTGTTGTGAAACTTTATAATGAAGAAGATAGTAATGATTTGACTTTTAGAGAATCTCTAGCTTTTTTGTTTTAATTTTGATGTTTTTTTTTATTTTTTTAAATCTTTGTTCTCATTGTATTGTTTTTATTAAAGTTAAAGTTAAAGTCCCATTAGTTGTCACACACCTAGGTGTGCGAAATTTGTTCTCCGCATTTGACCCATCCCCTAAGGGAGAGGTGAGCTGCAGACACAGCCGCGCTCGGGAACCATTTGGTGATTTAACTCCCCAATCCAACCCCTTAATGCTGAGTGCCAAGCAGGGAGGCACTGGGTCCATTTTTACAGTTTTGGTATGACTCGGCCTGGAATTGAACCCATGACCTTCCAATCTCAGGGCGGACACTCTACCACAAGGCCACTGAGCTGGAAAATTATCATTTTCTCTCTTTGCTCTCGTCCCTTTTGCGTTTGTTATTTGAACTTGTTTCTTTTTGTATTGTCCTTGAAATTGTTAATAAAGACAAAAAAACCCCACTGAACTAAACAAAGTGAATGCAACAGATGTTAAAGCTGAACAGCGTGTGCTCCCACTGACGCCATCACAACCAGATCACTTTAAGCCTTCCCTCAGAGACAGACACTCGCTCTGTCGCACGGTTCACCCCCAAAAAAAGGCGAGAGTTTGAGTGTTTTGGCGCGCCATGTGGCCTTCTTCTCTGCTCATCACCCCAGGAAAAGCAGCAGCACTTTGTGAGCGCTTGCTCCAGCTGACGAGCTGCAATTATGCTTTAATTATTTCTGTGGGGCATTCTTCTCCCTCCGTCCTCGCTGATGAAGACGTCGGGTATTTGGAAAACATTTTGCTGATGAAACCCTGCGCAGTGAAGTCCACTAATTACCGCGCAGCCGCGTGTCAGCCGGCCGCCTTTGATGTTTGGATCACAATCAAGGCCACGGATCGCCTGTGATTGGCTGTAATTGGGACACAGACGGGGGGGGGGGTGGTTGCATGACTGTGACGGCTGCTTTGCACAGCAACCCACCCCCTCCTCCTCCCCCCTGTTCTGTGCCCACAGGGTGAGGAAGCCTTGTCACTTATTAAGGAGGCTGTTGCCACGAAGTGACAGATGTCCTGATGTGATCTGTCTGCATCTTTGGCCTCCATCTGTCTTGTTAGTACACATAGTTAGGGATGGTGTGAGGAGAGAGCCGTTCTTCTTTCATATATGTTAAATGTGTTGGAAGCTGTGTTTGTGGAAGCTGCAGAGAGCTCCCCTGGCAACCGCCTCCTTTCTTGTTGTTTTCAAGGCTTCCCTGCCTCCTCCACCCTTTCTGCAGGCCCTGATGTTCAGGGTTCACTGCCACTGAACCGTCTCCAAATCTCATTTTTTTTTTTTTTTTTTGCTTCCTGCTCGGCACAGACAAAGATTAGGGGGCTCGGGTCTTATAGGGTGCACGTCTCACCCGCTTCCTCGTCCTCACACCCTCCCTTCCCTCACCCATCCTGGGAGATTCAAATCCTTTTAGCTTCTTCCTCAGGTAAAATTGCCAAGGACCTTGTGAGCCCCTGGTTCCCCTGGAGGTAAAATCTATAATGGAGTTTCGATATAAGCTAGAGCAGCCTTGAAAATGGACTTCTTTAACTAGCTGGCTGCCTCGCAGAAGGTCAGCGGTACTCCAGGTGGACACAACATGCCACAACCATGTTAGGAAAAGGCAGAACAAAGGAACAGTTTTATTCCAAAGACGCTGACCTGCAGACGGCGTTGTAAATAAAAAATCAAAGGCCAGTCAGGCTTTTGTTGGGTTCTCAAAGCAAAATTTCCAATGTCACCTTCTGCATCGCCATGACAACATGATGTTTCTTTTGAGTTCCTGTCCATCACTGACTCGTGATTGGAGGAAGTCATTAAAGTTTAAGAGACTGCAATGGGTTGTTATGAATATTTGGGAACATTTCAGTACCATGACTGGCCAACAGAGGGGGCCAAAAGCTCAGTTTTGAACAGGCGATGATCAGAAGATCTTCATGTATGTTTACATTCAAATTGATTTTACTACATTTCATTAAAATAATGACACTTTTTAGCTGACAAAAGCATAAATGTTTTAAGGCCATCAGCTAAAATAAATTATATGATCAGACGATCTCAATCTATTTTATTCAATATTTCCTTTTAGTCAATCTGCATTGATTGATTATTATTTGATTTTGTGGATGCAAACTTTGTTTTAAGTAGCAATGTATAATGGAAATGTTCATATTCATTGATCAATTTTCAAATGGGACGCAAAGAGAATATAAACTTTAAATTCTAGAAAAAAGCAGAACAGAGAAAAATTTGCAAAAACATCCAGTAATGAGAGAAAACAGACTTAAAAATGTGGAAGATTGAATTAAATTAAGTGTGAACAAGCATGTTTTTTAAGTCATGATTTTTATTCCTGGAAAGTGAAATGAATATCATAATACTGCAGGGTCTGTATACGGCTAACGACAGATTGTAGGAAAGCTATTTTAATAGATTTTGTATTTTGTTATAACCGTCACATAACTGAAACTTTTTTTCTCACTTTCATATGTTTCAAAGATCTGATTCTCACTTTGACGTGGATTCATCAATAGAATAGAATAGAATTGATCGAAATGGAATTTAAAAGAATGAAATGTAATATAATGTGATGTAATAGCATAGAATAGAATAGAATAGAGTAGAAATGGAATAGAAAATAATGTAATAGAATGTAATGTAATGTCAGAATAGAATAGAATAGAATAGAAGATGATTTAATGTAATAGAATATAATGTATTACAATGTAATGTAATGTAATGTAATAGAATTTAATAGAATAGAATGTAATATAATGGAACTGAATAAAATAGAATATAATAAAATTAAATATAGAACAGATTAGAATGGAGTGGAATAGAAAATAATTTACTAGAAAGTAATTTAAGGGAATAGAATGCAATGTAATGTCATAGAATAGAATAGAATAGAATAGAATAGAATAGAATAGAATAGAATAGAATAGAATAGAATAGAATAGAATAGAATAGAATAGAAATACTGAATGTTTCCAAGCTGGTAAATGATGCAGCTGAATACACATTTGCTCTACGTTCTAAACATAAACTGAATGCTCATCATATTCAGAAGGAGAATGAATGCAAACACAAAGTGTGCACTTTGTAATAGCACTGTAGAAAATAAGTATAGAAAATAAAATCTGAAATGAAAACAGATCATGTTAGAGCAGGGGTGGGCAAACTATGGCCCGGGGGCCACATGCGGCCCCTTAAGCTACTTAATCTGGCCCTCCAAATTAAAATACATTGAATCAAAATCCTAAATATTGTTTTTATTTTATGTATTTCTGGTTTCTTCCCATGAATGGTGTGTTTCTCTGACGTTTGTGTGTGTTCCTTTCTGAGTCAGATGGTGATCTTTCGGATTATTCCTACACCACATAAATGCAGCATTTCTTTGAGTTCACATTTTCCCCTGAAGAACATCAACCCATTGGATCACCTAAAAATGAACAAAAATCAAAATTTAGAAATTAAAATCCCCATATTTTCTGTTTTTAAATTAATATATGTGAATTTGAATCCAAATTAAAGCATGTTTTTCTCTAAATTCCATATTATTATTTTAGTTTATGAGGTTGATTACCAAATCTCTCCTTCCATCTGCTCCTCGTCCGGCCCTTATGCCAAATTTTAGAACCCTTTGTGGCCCACGAGTAAAAACAATTGCCCACCCCTGTGTTAGAGAGAACTTTCAGTGACCTGGGATGACCTCAGCATTGAGCAGGCTCGACATTTCTCCATTGAACGACGTTCAAATGTTTGAGATTTCAGTCTGTGGTGACGAATCTACAAAACAAAAGGGTTTTTTTTTATCAATTTTGTTGTAGCAGAGTCGAGAAAAAGAAGAATATAGACACAAAAATAACAATAAGTGAAGGTTTGCTTGCAGCAGCTCTAGAAGCAGTAATAATGGATGCCATTTGCTTCTGGAGTTACAGAGTCTGAAAAAGAGAAATTTTACACAAATATGCCTCATTACCACTTTATTGATGTACCCTCTGCTGACTCTCAATTATTCATCAGCCACTCAAAAAACTGTTTGCTCTGCCTCAATTTATGCTCCGTATCAAAACAGAAATCGCAGCCATAATCTTAGTTAATCAGCATCATTTAATGCACTTAGCAGCAGTGTTTCAAATTCAAATGAAACACTTGTGCAAAAGCAATCTGCCCCAGTTCTTGTCAGAATGATGGAACTGGTCATTACCTCACATCAGACGCCTCCCAGACATAATTCTGCCTGACAGTCGGATTCCGGCTTTGACAGCCTCAAACTTGAGGAGTTTTCTCTAAATACTTGCCATTGCAATGAGTTAAACATCCCCCCGAGGCAGCGCACAGTTTTCCTTTTGAACAAACACCCGAGGGACGCCGAGCGAGGACTGCACGAGGAACCGGAGGTCTTCCAGAAGAAGGGCTGTTTGGGTTTATCTGATGGTGCGGCGGGTAATTTCTCCTGCCACTGTAGAGGGAGGGCGGAGAGGGATGAGAGCCGAGTGTGTTTAAGAGAGAATCTTTATCTGGGCTTAATTTCCCATGCTCAAGCAGAGTGGAGGATTTTTTTGCTGTACAGATCTCTTTTGTCAGATCCTACCTACCCACGGAAGACCCAGGGGCGCTCTGAGAACATACGCATCACCTAGATTTGCCTTCCAGCCCCGCTCTCTCCAGCGACCGCCCCCCCCCCCGGGCTTCTTTTGTGTGGATGAGATGAGCGAGCATTTTGGAAATCAAATCTCAGTTTGTCGGGGTAAAAGAGGATTTCGAATAATGTCGTTTTTTATACATACCGATGGAAACGTTTGGCCCAAACCTCCTGCCGCCTGCATCAGCGCGGGCTGCTGTTTGTTTTTAAACAGTAAAAGCGGGCCTGCACCCTGAGAGGACCTTGAACGGAGCGTGGCGGGTCTCAGAAGGCCGAGCCACTTTGCAAGAGGAGGATTCAGGCAGGTACAATAGTCATCATTGTCAAAAAGGGAGTGCACAACACTGCTGGGACAAAGGAAGGTGCGAGCGAAAACACGAGGTGAGTGGAGCAGGCTGAGGGGGCGGGTGCGGGGGTCCCAGAGCTCCCTGCCAGTGATGACCAGAGTGTCCATCAGCGAGGTCTCCCGGGTGCCCGCTGAAACAGCAGCGCTGGCAGAACTAAAAAACACCCTCCACGGAAAAGTGCTTTTTCTCCCGCCAGACACAGAGTGATGGATTGGGATCAGCTCACACAATGCATTTGTGAAAAGAAGTAAAGAGAGAGATGTTGAAGGAAGGGGGGCAGGCAAGGTCTGTCAGAAAAACACTTCCACTTTACTCCTAGAATGCACTAAAATATTTAGGAGTTCAATATTTATTTTATCATTCCTCACATCTGATGTGAGAATGGACGCCAACAAAAGGTCTGCGGTCGTGCGCCGTTCACTCGTGAATCCCGATAAACAAGTTTCCACCAAAACCCCAAAATCCAGCACAATTAGACGCCGGCGAGGCCCTCGGAAAGCCGCCGCTGGATCTCCGCAGAGGCCGCGTGGAGCTTTTCCTCCTGAATGATGGAAATGTTTCTGCTGAGAGTTAGGAGGCAGCCGCACCTGCCAACCTCCAGAGTCAACAGTATTGATTCAAATGCCGCATCCTCTCAAATCCATCCCCATTTCCTTTGAAGGCGAAAATCATCCTTGATGTCTGCCAACGGCTTACTTACTTAGGGATTTCTTCCTTTCCATCTAGGTTGAATTAATTAATACATGCTTTTTCTTAAATTAGCCCTCTGAGGAGCTATAACTCAAATTCCCGTATTTATGGAAGTAATAGGTTGGCGAAAAAAAAGTGCTAAACTGAAATAATTATGCAGTCCAGCACTTTGCTTTGAGAATAAACTGCAAGTAACTTGATGAAATATGAATGTGCATTGGGTGCAAAGATAGTTAAATATTTACAATCCTGTGTTAGTCTACAATCCCTGTAAAGATGCTAGTCAGCTGCAATAATTGCTTTACTACAAAACTTTGCATTTGATTCATGGATTCGCCGGCTGTTATACAAACTCTGAGGGCTTTCCTTTTTTTAAATGTACACACATTAAAAATATATCGTTCTAAAACTGCTGGGGCACCCGACGAAACTCTGTGTACATCCCGTTTTAATGCTTAATGTTATCAGGCAGGTAGCTGCATCTTCAGCAGGAGCCGGGTTGCAGTTAAGAGAGGGCACAGTGCAGAGAGATGCCCCCCCCACCCCCCTCCAGGGACTGATCTGATACCAGGAGACTGTATATTTCTACGTTAAAGAGGCTATTCAAACCCACCAATGCCTGAATTATTAAAGACGCTGTATGTTTTTCAAAGCCCTGATTTAGCTTTTTAAAGGGGTGGGATATGTGCTGCGTTGGTAGTGTTGTGGCTCTGGGTTGGGGATATTAGGGAGACGAGATGGAGGGCTGTGGAGTGGGGGGAGGTTGGGGGCTATCAGAAGCTGGATGGCTTCTGTTTTCACCCTCTGCCTGCTGGCTTCGTCTGCTAAAGCGGCCTTTTACTCTCTAAGCATGCTTTTACTCCCTTTGAAGAGATATTTTTGTTGATGAAAAGGATACTCCGCCTCGGTTGAAGCAGACCTGGCTGGTCCGAGATGGTTGATACTTTCCCCTCAGTTTGGCTTATAAATTTCTCATCAGCTCCGTCTACCTGCGGTCTCCTGCTGCAGGACTGGCTTCCAGCTAAGTGGCCCTGGTTGACAGAGAGAGAAAAGCAGAAGGCGGGAAGGCGAGCGGCGGGCGGATGGTCGATGCCGGTCTGGAGTGGAGCGGTGTGCGTTTGAGTTTCTAAGACATTAAAAGTCTCAAATTGGCTTTATCGATGACTCTCTTGATTCCTGGATACAGTACAGAGGCCTGGCTTGTTAACAACTTGTATGTTAATGACTGTATTAGAAGTGATCAATCTACTCTGGATGCAGGAGTTTCCCATCGCTTTGAAGCAAACGTATTGATTGGAGACAAAATAACAGAATTAAAGAATCGTCTTCGCTCACAGACCCATGTTGCACCGCTGCTGCTTTCAGATCACAACTTTCCATTTTCAGTTCAACACAATCCACGATACTGACATCTGTTGTGATGCTCAGGTTAGTTTGAGCTTGGATTTTGTTTTCATTGCAGAAAAATAAGCCGGGCTGCAGACATCATGACACCGGAAGATGACGTTCCCAAATGCTAATCATTTAACCCCTTCTTGCTGTCAGTTGGGTCTCAGTTTGGTAGAATAGATGACATTTAAAACACATCATTTTTGACATTAACTCTACATTTATTTATGAAAAAAAATCAAAAACTCTGATTCCAACGACCTAAAAGTAGATGTGGATGTTAAATAACTAGCATTAGTAGTTACAGAACAGTTCAGTCATTCTGATAATAATAATAATAAAACAAATTGTTTGTATATCCTATTCTGCTACAGTATAAAAAGTGAAACGTTGGATCAGTCAACAAAAGCTCTGTAATTAGTTAGATTTTCAAAGTTTATGTCAAATTAAAAATTGTAATTAATCAAACCAACTTAAAATTTTAATTTGACGAATATTAATATTAATCAATATCGTCGAGCCAGATCCACATGGAACAAAACAAAACCCGTCCGAACTGTGACGGGACAGCATAGACTACTTTTAGAAATGGTCTGCATATATTTTTTCCGGTCAAGATTCCAGAGATGAATTATTTAGAACTTGGCTATGCGTGGATCTCTGAAAAAAACCATGAATGTTTACGTTTAGACACACCCTGTGGTCGTTACAGCTTTCCTGTTAGACTTCACACTGACCCCGCCCCCATCAGAGAAGAAAATGGTTATGTGACCCTCACAAGAAATAAAACGGGGACCCCTGCATTAAACTATGAGCAGAATGAAAAGCGGTATTTGAAAAAATAATGATAAAAAAAAAAATTTCCTCCAGAAAATCTACTTTAAAAATCTACTGCATTGAAAATATAAAAAATAATAAAATAATGACGAAGATCCATAGCAACTAATGTGCACAAAAATGAAAGAAAAGCTGTAACAGTTAAAGGCTTTTTTTATCTTTATAATTTATTTAATTTAGTTCTCTGTGCTTCTGTTTGGTGCAGTGCGATTCACGTGTTGTTCCTCTGTCCCATTTCAGATTGGATCACCCGCGCTCCTGTTCGTATCCGTGGGCCGCGCCTCTGGCTCGTCTTTGCTGTGGACCCCGAGCAGGATCTAAGGTCAGGGATAACCAGTTTAGCTATTGTTTATATTTCATGAGTGACCTTTTTCTTCTGTACAATTACTTGCATAATGTCGAATGTTGCAACTCTTTTGTGATTTTGGGCTAAATCCATAAAATTAAATTGAATTGGCAGATCACAGGGATGGAGTTAGTGCAGCATACACATTTTTTTCTCCAAAATCTGGTTCAAAAGACGGAGCCCCTAAAGGGACATCGAAAAAAAAAAAAAATAATAAAGTTAAAAAAAAAATTAAAGTAAAAAAAAAAAAAAAAAAAAAAATTCTAACTCGTGCCCACGACATACTGGAGCCCCTAAAGGGACGTCGAAAAAAAAAAAAAAAACAATTTCTAACTCGTGGCCACGACTTACGGATATAATACGCAGTTGCAGCCCATTCAAAACAACAGGAGCGGCTTTTAGGTTTCATTTTGATCACGTGGTCGGATGTTTAGGTTTCCCCGCATAGATATAATAGAGGAATAATAAAAATAATAAAATGAATATATAATATCTATGTTTCTCCGGATCACGTGACTGATCACGTGACTTTTGAGTTTCTGCCGATTTCTGTCTGACAGCCGGCTAACAAATATGGCGGTAGATCCACTACTTTTTTTGGTGTAAAATCCCTCTGAATAAAATATTTTGTGGACTAATCTTTATTTTGATAATATTTCTAGCGAGAAATGTACCCGTTACTATCACGACATGCATTTATTTTGGACATACAGTTCGTAGTTTGTCTGTTTTGCTTGACTTTTTGGGCTCAAAAATCGTAAAACAGCAACGTCTGGGGTGCACGGGACAATCACGGAACCGGGCGATCAGCAGGATTTGGGACCCGACCCATCGGTGCCGGGTCAAGGTTAGGGTTAGGGTAGGTTCGGAGAAACCGCCCGGAACCTTTTAAATCGGGCCCCGAATGACTTCTGTAAAGCTAGAATGTGTTCAGTCTGACCACTTCCGGTCCAGAGAGACGGTCAAACGTGATCCCGAAACGAAGAGTATCAAGCATCAATAATGTTTCTTTAATTTCTGCCTCATAAACAAACACAAAATGTCGGTTATTTTAAGTGACAATAACGAGGGAGGCTTTCAGACAAAATGAAGAAAGATAAACACATAAAGTCACGTGATCTGGAGAAACCTAAACATCCGACCACGTGATCAAAACGAAACCTAAAAGCCGCTCCTGTTGTTTTGAATGGGCTGCAACTGCGTATCATATCCGTAAGTCGTGGCCACGAGTTAGAATTTTTTTTTTTTTTTTTTTTTTGTTCGATGTCCCTTTAGGGGCTCCGTACAAAAGTGAACTATTGTTTAGATTAAAAAAAAAAAAGTGTCTGAATCTGAAGTGTTTTTATGACATTGTTCGACAGAAGTTTTTCTTTTGCTCCCATTGATAATCTCAAAACAGTTTTCAGTCAATCTATGTGCACACACGTCCCATCCTCCCACTACCTCTGCTAATATCAGTGATGTTTTCCAAAAGCAGCTAATCATCCAACTTTAGGATCTTCTGTTGTTTCCAGGAATGATGCATGAACCAGCTGTCTCCCCTCCCTCCACATAACTCACAGTATATCACCACCAGCTCGGCTCGCTGCTCCCCGAGCTTCAGCACTCAGGGAAATGATGCAGGGTGGATGCTGTTTATTATGGTATTCCAGGTGGAATATTGCCGGTGCCTTGCCCACCAAGCAGATGTCTCCCCTGAATTAGTTACCTCTGGATCCTGCTTAAAAAACAAATCATGAAAAACACACAAGTTGTACCCAGCTCTGATTTATTCATCCAGTCTATATCTCCTGCCTAGACAACAACATGCAAATCAATTGCATCTGTTACTCATTCATGGCATATCGTATACATCGGCATGCCAGGATGATGCTTTATTAATACGTCTCCTACAAGGTTATCATAGATAAATAAATGATGGGGCCTTGGATTAAAGGTGCTGCTGCTTCTGGCACCAACGAACGCACTGCTGGGATTTCAACAAATCTAAGGAAATATCTGTGCTTCTGCACAAAACACCGCTCTGCTCCCCGCTCGGGCCCGCATTTATCTTCTCAATTGTGATTACATCATTTCCTTTTCTAAAGAGGGAGGGGAGACAAACAAGCCGGGCCGATGGTATCGCTCTCCTCCTCCTTCGGCTGACCAGAGGGCTCTGCCTTCTTATTGACGCCTGACAAAGCAGGGTAATTAAAGCAATGGTGTCGGCCGTCTCCCATTGATAAAGATTGGAGCCGATACACCTCTCTGTGGCGTGTCAGCGGCGGAGGAGCCCCGTCCCCTGGATGCCTCGCTCGCCTTTCATCTCCCCCACTCAGCCATGAAAAATTAATCCAAGACCTCCAGAAATATTTATTGTAAAATCTTAGGGAGAAGTGTTGCACTTAAAAAATTCATGGCCTCATGCGCCTCCAACAGCTGTGGACCTCTTTATTAATTTGATTGCTCACATTTACACAATAAAGTCATTTATACAATATTTATCTGTCCTTTTCCTCAACTTGGTTTAATCAAACAGACAACAAGCTAATGAGGCTTTCAGTAATATTTCAACAAACTCCTTTACATGCATGTTTTACATGCAAAAAAACAGATATGACCAAGTTTGATCAAAATCCTACATGAATTAACATATTTAGATTACAAATTAAGCACATTAAATACAAAATATTTTAGAAACATTTAGGAATAACGTCACATAAAAACAAAAAAATTTCAGCTTACTAAAAATAAAAGAAACACATCCAATTTTCCCAAAAGGGAATCATTCACTTGATTGTAAAGATATTATATTAAACTCTTATTAAACCCCTGCTCAACCAAACAGTAGAAAATATTTAAAAAAGACATTATTAAATAGAATAATCTTTATTTGCCATCAAAGCACACTTGTCCAATGAAATCAAAAAGCAATTCTCTTATAGGTGCAGAAAATAGAACCATAAAATATAAGGAAAAGTATAAATCAAAGTGCCAGATCAACATAATATTCCCATTAAAATATATAAATACTAAACGATAAACATTAAAACTAAATGCACATCTCCCACTCTGCATGTTTCATACATATTCAAGACAATTTTATAAGCAGACAAGAAGCAGCAGACATTTTTCTTTTTAATTGTATCTTGCTTGGGTGGTTAAAGGGTTAATTATTACCTGGACAGTAACAAATCCCGAAAACACAAGCATTGCATTTTGAATGTGTGCAGAAATGTTTCTTTGTGAAGTTTTCCAAGTGAAAACGTTTCATTTCTTGTCGATCTATTAAAGATTTATAACTAATAACGTTCAAACTTTATTGGTAATTAAGTTTGGGACAGAAAAATCTTCACGGGGATTGATGGTCCCACTGTCCCTTCAGTTCTTTGCAAACTATTTGTACATAATTTTATTGTTCTTTGCTCATCACATAACAAAATTAAATGAATGACCTGTGCACACATTTAGTTGATTTTATTTTCAATAATTCTATTCTTTTGAGTTCTCTGAGGCCTGATCCTGTGGAAGGGGGAGGAGCCCAACAACTTCCTGGACACTCCCATTTGAAGATGGAGGGGGAAGACAAACTTTATTCTTTAGTTGGACTTTTGATGAAATATGTTAAACTTGAATTATAAGTTTAGTTTTGCTTGTTTAAAGCTTTAAATTACTAATAATTTTCTTCTGTAGGTAATATTTAGGTTTGGATGTTGGTATTTGTGGTTCCCTCCCTATTGTGTCTTTGGTCTGATCAACCACTTTGTTACCCCTGTTGGGTGAAATAAAACGTCCTTTTTGTAGATATTTTAAGTCTTGCAGCTGAATCCCCATCGAGTGCGTTGCTTGTTTTAATGCGTACAAGTGTAAACTGGAAGCTTCAGTTCTGCCAATTATTATGAAGTATTTTCCAAATGTTCAAATTTGAGTTTAAGAATTGATGAAAAAGATATTTGTCCTAAAGATTTTTACTATTTTTTGAAAACATTTGCTGTACGTTTGACTCAACATGGTGGACCAGAGTATTTTTGGAAAGATTACACCCACTGTAATTGGCAGATCTTTAAAAAAAAGACATATTTAAGGACGTTTAATTACTAAATAAAGGAAAGTAATAAAATGGTTTTGACCCAGAATTGGGTGAATAGTGTATACTTTTTTAAAGAACTTTTCTATTTTCAGTAAGAACTTTAGAGTCTCAGTATACATGCACACACACACGCACATGCATGTTGCCAACCAGACCACCGAGCCAATGTGGAGTTCAGTGTTTTGCTCAAGGAGACTTGAAGGTAGAAAAAGAGACCGAGCCCGTGACCTTATGGTAAGAGGTCAACCGCTCTGTCAATGATGTTATTGTGTTCTGGAAATTTGACTTTTTTTTAATTTTTTTATGTTTGACTGTTTATTTTGTGTTTTGATTGGGGGCTGGGACAGATTCCACTAAATCCACTATAAAACTTAAAGTTAACAGGATGGTGACTGGGTTGGAGACAAAAAATATACCAGGTTTGATCCCGGCCATCATCTGAACCCAGAGTTAATGTGAAACGGACCAGAACCAAAGCTGCTGAAGAATCAACTGAACAAACACAAACATCAGATTTACAAGTTTTGTGTTTTTCTAGATCAGACTTGAGTGGATTGTTGGGGTTAAACTCACGTAATGAAACTTTATAGGACCTTACTGATAATTCAAAACTATAAGAATCACCAAAAGCCAGCAGTAGAAAAACTGTTCAACTTTGTCATAAAATCTAACCATTAAATAAAATGATGTCGCTTTAATTTCAACTCTAAGCATATTTGTTCTATAACTTCATGCAGACGAATGGAAATTGACACAAAAAAGCCTTTTACTGATTACAAGCGGACACTAAAGTAGTTCTTACTCAAACAAAATATCCATTATTGGCATTAAAAAAGGTGTTCATTTAAAAATGTTCTTAAATTACTATAATTTTAGCATTTTTCTGCCTGTCTGTCTTTCTGATTTAAATGCAGACACACGCAGCTATTTGCACTTTTAAATGAGCGGCTTAATTATACAACTTTTCTGCTTTTATGCCTTTAAAATGTAGGAATTTTGTTTAAGTTTTGTGTGCTTGCAAGTATGCATTAGTTTTTCATTTTCTTGCTCTCGTGAAGACAGCCTACATAAGTCAGTGTGTCAGTGTCATTCTGGTTTATATTTAAGAAACTTGTTTTCTAGTGAAGAAAACAGCAGCTCCAATGAAACCTTATTATTTTACAGACTCCAAATAAAGATTGATTCAGGGGAACTGGTGAGAGCTGCAGCTTCTGTAGCAGTCTGCTCGCTGGAGGTAATGGGGTTCATCTGACTATTCATTATCTGAGACCGGGGTATTCAGTCTTACTGCCTACTGAGACTTGGTACTGGTCCAGTCCGGTGCCAGATGTGGGCACGTGGGAGTGCTGGGACGGGGTCTGTGTCTGTGGTGAAAGATCATGTTCTGCTCTGTCGAGGACCACCTCCCTCGCTGTGCATAAAGGGTTATGAGGGAATACTCTCAGCCCAGGTCTTCATTAGCCTTGTTAATTACAGGGCATCTCTGCGGGAACGCCGGCTCGTACCTGGATGGACCTTCCACCTCCTGTATCCTCTTTAACAGGCGCCGCCGCCGCCATATGCCAGGCTTTAATAAAGGAGGGGAATATGCTGGATGGAGTGATTCTGCAGCGTCGTCTGTCAAGTCAACACATTCTCCTTTCCAAGTGTTGATGTTTGGTTTAGGACTTTTTGACGTTTAGGGTCCTTAATTTGTCATTTTATGACATCAAATCAAGAGCTCAGCTCCAAAAGCCACGCCCACTCAGAGGAGATTTTGGAAACAACATGAAAAATGACTTTTTTGAGACATTTTGTTTGTGGGATCTTGGTTGAAAACTTCATAAACATAACTTTGTTTTTTATTACAAAAAAAACGTCATTGGGGGACTTTAACCAAAAGTTAATATGTGACGAGTTGGAGATGAGAATGTGTTGGTAAAGGGAGCACAAACATACTATTCTAAAGGCCGTAGACTGCTGTGTGCTGACAGGGAGTGTTTTCAGTTATGAGAAAGCGATCTTACAGCTCCTTTGCGCCCTCATCGATGGAGGCGTGTCCTGTGACATTGCCTTTGGCCCCCATCGCCTGTTGTTGTTACATGTAGGACGGCACTCCAAATGCTCCTGGTGCTCCGAGGAGCAGAGCTGTCTGCTGGGAGAGGTGTCAGAGTGATGATTGCTTCCTGACCTCAGCTGGCTCTTCATTACATCCGTAATAAAGCCTGCACCTCCTCCACAGCTGCCTCTAAATGCTAAAAGGTAACTCGTTGGATGTCTTCGCCTTTGATTTCACACGGTTGCTGGCATTTGATCCTTTGGCATTTCCTCTTGTGGTGACCATCCACCTCTGGGACCTGCCATTACGGCGCGGTAGTTGGGTGGGTGCCTCCATTCATTCATCTTCGCTGCAGCGCTTCGATTGGGCCCCGAGAACAAGCAAGGAAATCCTTTAAGGCCCCCGAATCTTCAGACTTTGAAGACGCCTGTGACCCAACATGGACAGCAAACGGGCTTTTTCAGAGAGAATCCATAAGCACATAATAGAAATGTCAGTGCAGCACTTTTAAGAGATAGTCATTCATTCTGAAGGAATTTACAGTGTGGTGGATGTTCCTTACAAACTGTAAAATATCACAAATTATCTTTTATTGTTCCAAAGAAATCCAATAAATTCCATTATTGTCTCAGAGCTGTAATCAATGACACAATTCCTGCCTTATACTCTTTAGATACTTTCTTCGTAAAATCTGCAAAATTATTTTAAAACATAAAGTGACAAAAGTATTTCAAAAATAATGGTTGGTGTAATATTTATTATCGTATTTATTTGGAGTACAAGCTACTTTTTCTTTGCATAGTTTGTCTAGGATGTGATTTAAATGGGATTTAAAAAGATCTGCTACAGGATACATAGGTGAGTATCAGAATTTGACATCAATGCATAAGCAGAAGCATTAAAGAGGGCCTACCATGAAAATTGTACTTTTGAGGTTTTAAGTGCATTTTACAGTTCATTCTTCACGATAAAGAACCCAGAAATGGTATTTTGATCCGTTCATGCATTTAAGAGTAATCATTTAAAAACCTGCACTGTCTGCAGCAGCCCCTCCCATACACACAAAAACGAGCGGTTGGAAACGTGCTGACCTAAGATCGATGCCAACAGCTCCCTCCAGAAAGGCTGCTCTGACAGCTCCGCCCCCTTTGTAACAAAATATTCAATTTCTCCACTGAACTAGTGATGATCAGCAAAAATCTTTCAGTTTAGATGCAGAATACCATTTATCTTCCAGTTCTGTCCTGTCTTCAATAAATTCCAGCTCAAACAGGTGTTTGTTATTTTAGTCGCAGCGCACCTTTAAGACACCCCTCAACCCCAAACCCCCGGTCAGGCACAGCCGTGCAGGAGAAAAGTTCAGAAAAAGTATTTGTGTCTATGAAGGTTAAAGAGAAATACTGCTCCATAACTTCAAAAGAAGAAAACAATAACCTGGTGACTGAATACATCCAGTTAAGTAGATTTTGTGGCAATTTTTCAATCTAAAACTATATACCAATAAAAAAAAAAATACTAATTTAAAGATATTTGTAAGTGCTTTGATGTTAGATATTTTACTTGTTTTGAAAAGTCTTGGCAAGCCAGATTTTCTTGTTGTGTTAGCGAATAATTTTCCTTATTTTGAGTAATATTTACCCTACTTTTGCACTTTTTTCTTGTTTTTTAAAGATTTTAGTGTGCATGGAAATGCATTTCTCCTCACCTTTGTGCTTTCATACTGATAATCTAACTCAGTTTAAACAGTTATTTGTTTTTCAGGATTCAGCTTAATATTTTACAAATTCTCTTTCCCATTATTTTTTCTTTTTTGGGGGATTTGACAAACTAAATCTTAAGCTAAAGCTTTAGTTCATTTTTACAAACTAAAGCCGCAAAAGTCAAATTTTTCCTTTGATAGCACTTTTGATTGCAATATGCTCAACTGATTCGCTTCTACAAAAAACAAAATAACTTCTGACACAATAATGTATGCATTAATGTGTAGAATTACCATTTAAAATAATCATTACATCATCTTAAGCATCAGCTTAGGCATGACTTTAGGCGTTGCCGGTGATGCTTCAACAACAAAATAATAAATATACTGTAACATTTCAACTGCTAACACAATCAATGAGGCACGACCGGAAGTCTCCATACAAGTTCACATGCCTGTGATTGCAGGGATGCCTGTGATGGTGTGGGTGTGCCTGTGATTGTGTGCACGCCTGTGAGTGCGTGTGCACCTGTGAGTATGCAGGTGTAATGAGAGTGTGGGTAAGTCTGATAGAGCGGTTGCGCCTTTGAGTGTCTGCACACACCTGTGGGAGTGGAGGTGCGCCTGTTAGAGCGGGTGCGGCTGTGAGTGTGCGAGCACACCTGTGAGAGTGAGGGTGAGCCTGATAGAGCGGTTGTACCTATGAGTGTGTGCACACTTGTGAATGTGCGTGCGTGCCAGTGAGAGCAAGTGCGCCTGTTAGTGTGCTTGCGCACGCACCTGTGAGAGTGCAGGTGTGCCTATGACTGCGTGTTCAGACCTGTGAGAGCGAGTGCGCCTGTGATAGTGCAGGTGCGCCTGTTAGAGTGCAGGTATGCCTGTAAGAGCGGGTGCGCCTGTGAGAGTGCAGGTGTGCCTGGGAGTGTGCGCACGCACCTGTGATAGTGCGGGTGCACCTGCGAGAGTGCAGGTACGCCTGTAAGAGCGGGTGCACCTGTCAGAGTGCAGGTGCGCCTGTGAGAGCAAGTGCGTCTGTGAGTGTGCGTACGCACCTGTGATAGTGCAGGTGCGCCTGTGAGAGTGCAGGTGTGCCTGTAAGAGCGGGTGCGCCTGTTAGAGTGCAGGTGCGCCTGTGAGTGTGCGGGTGCACCTGTGATAGTGCAGGTGCGCCTGTTAGAGTGCAGGTGCGCCTGTTAGAGTGCAGGTGCGCCTGTGAGTGTGCGGGTGCACCTGTGATAGTGCAGGTGCGCCTGTTAGAGTGCAGGTACGCCTGTAAGAGCGAGTGCACCTGTGATAGTGCAGGTGTGCCTGTGAGAGCAAGTGCGCCTGTGAGTGTGCGTACGCACCTGTGTGTGTGTGTGTGTGTACATAACAGCATGTTCATCAGCTGTGCTTCCCTCCTGAGAAATTGTCGCAGTTCCTTCGGATTTGAAATTTTCATTCAAGTCAATCCTTCCAGGATTTCGCAATCGCAACTATCAGTGCAAATTTAAGCAAAGCCGGGATTTGTCTCTCACCTCGCAACTTTACATTTTCATCGCAACTTTACTGCATCTTTGACCAATCTACGTGAAAACAGTCATGGGTGACGACACTGCTTCACGACTCTTCTGACTCCTTTCCGAGAGTCGTGCTCTTTTTATTAACCCTCTGTAGCCCTCTGCCTATTTTCTCTGTAAGCTGCTGAGGGAGGGTGAAGACGCAGAGCGGTCCGTCACATAGAGCACAACATAAACCAAGTATGAAATGATTTAAGTTTATTTCAATATTACATATAATTGTTTAACTGTTTGAATCCTTTCTGTTAAAGTAAACAGTTTGATGTAAGGAGCAAAAAGAGAACATACATGGCCTTAAAATGC
This sequence comes from Oryzias javanicus, assembly GCA_003999625.1. Taxonomy (NCBI): domain Eukaryota; kingdom Metazoa; phylum Chordata; class Actinopteri; order Beloniformes; family Adrianichthyidae; genus Oryzias; species Oryzias javanicus. The sequence continues at coordinate 35,914,825 of CM012440.1, read as the reverse complement.
CTTAAATACATCGTGTTGAGAAACAAAAAATTAGAAAAATCAAAACCGTGACTTAAAGACTGAATCCTTGCTTGACTGAATCCCTTGTCATGACTCTAAATATCCTAAATTCCACTGGTGAAAACACTCGTCCTTTCATGCTTTAAAACCTAAATCAACCCAGAACAAATATCGCAAAACTGGACATGAACTCTATTTGCTCGTTTCTCCATCTAAAAGACTCCCCATGCACCGAAACCGGACAGCTTATAGCTGTCATGTTTTTTTAATGCGCTAGTAGGTTGTTTGCTGTTTTCAGCCCCTTCTCTCATACGGGGGAAATGAAGCAGAAGTCGGGGAAAGTGGAAAAATGTAAAAACCGTTGAGTGAAGAAGTGCTGTCGGTCGAGCCAGCCCCTCTGGTTCGGCACCAGCCTCCAAACTGCTGCAAAGTCCCAGAGATCAATCCCTACTTTTAAATGGTAGGCCCGAGAGCCAGTTTTCCCTCTGACACCATCCCACCCCGAGCGGTCTGGGAGCAATAGAAGGAAATCAGAACTGCTGCCACATCTTGGCAGACATTACTGCCTGCTTTCTGAGACATGAGTTTTGATATGTCACCTTCTGATCCAGCAACTGGGTACTGTTGCACTCGCCTCGAGGGATGGAGGATGTGGGCTGCACTTGCAGAAAAATGTACCAAAATATCAGCATTTTGTATTCAATCGCTCCCCGGCCAATGCTTCTGTCTCCCAACGTGAGCGCTTAAGAGCAGACAAACAGACATCCAGAGGACTCCTCTCCTGCTTTTTTATCTCCGTTGTCAAGGTAATTTACGGCGGAGTCTTGGTGGATGCAGGATGCCGTGTGAGTTATTGATTATTTTCCTGCAGCTCTCAGAGCCGTCATCCGGAGCCTTGATGGAACAATGAGGGAGGGTTGGGCCCCAGAGGAGTGGTAGGTACAACTCTTTACACGCCACTTTACACTTGTAGTCACTGCCGGGAACAAACAGCAGAATTCAATTTACACCGCTTTTAGACAAACGTAAACAAGCGGCACGCAGCGAAAACACGTGCAAATCTCAGCAGTCTCAGACGCAGGAATGCGGTTTAAGCCAAATGTGCAAATTAGAAAGAGAAATGCTTTCGTAAAATTTAAAGCAAAGCTGTGTATAAAAAAAAAAAAAAACACTTTTTGTCGGAGTAGAAAAGCAATTTCAAAACATCAGCATGCATGACTGGCATGCATTATTAAACCATTAACACACTGCTGTTGGTTTTGGAAGCCCTTGAATTTTTGTTAATTCAAAGACAAGCAAATGAATTCAGCTCCTGGAGAATGTCAGATTGTGAGAGTCTCTGGGGAGGGCACGAAGCTGGGCGTGAGCTCGGGAAAGAGAGGACCGAGAGGAACACTGTCAGAAAGTCAAAAAGCCTCCCTGACTCGACTAATCCCTCCGACTATGACGCACTCCCTCCTGTGATTAACTGTCTAATGAACTTGCACAAAAGCAGCAATGAAATAGGTCAGAATAATGCCTCTCATGCAGTTTGATGAGGCTTTTGCCTCTGATGTTGTGCAGACTGAGAGCTCCTTCTCAGCTTCCCTGCAGCCAAACATTTAAACAAAAGATTACAGGAAGTAAATCCCCCCTCCCTCAAGTTGCTGCTGCTTTTTTGTTCTATTTTATTGTCAGTTTTACCTGACAAAACTTGATTGTTTTCTTCCCTTCTTTGTAAATGTCTTTTTTTGCTCTTACAAAACTCATTTTTGTCATCCTGACAGTGAGAATCTGTTCTGTTTATGTGAATCACTTTTCTCCTTGTTTGCCAGCAGTTGGCTCAATCCGTTCTATGGTAAATCATGAAAAGAAAAATCAAACGGGGGGAAATTGTTGCTCTTGATGTAAACAGCTTAAACCATCAAAGATTTTTAATTGTTTCTAAAAGGCTTTCAGATCTGCAGTATTCCCCGAGCAGAGACTGTCTTCCATCTGTCTTCCAAGCGCCGTGCCACCAGGGGGATGCAGCCACACTGCTGCACAGGAAACCAGTAATTATTCATCATTACTGAGTAAACGTTTGCTAATCCCAGGCATTTTTGAACAATTCGTTTACTAATAATCCATGTAAGGGTTGTTACTGTATTTGAGACACGGCAGGGTGATAGCCGTGGACTTTGAGACCACGGCTAACGCTTTGAAATACTTTTATTTAGGAATTTTTACAAAAATAACCAATATTTGAGCACTCAGAACAACAACTTTCTTTGCAAACTTGCAGTGTTGATGCTGGTTTGGAGTCACAAATAAAAGCCCCTATTATTATGTCCTATAAGCCAGAATTTGGCTTTAACTTGGATTAATTTGTCTTCCAAAGTCAAGTCAAAGCCCTGGGGCCGGATCCGGCCCTCCGGGTAATTCTGTCTGGCCCTCAGATCATTTTATTTTGTTATTTCAAATGGCCTGATGTTATCTTGCGATTATTTTTAACTTGTACAATTTTGACGAAATATGTTTTAAATAGAGAGTAAAACATTGAAAGTTATTTAAGGTTTAAGTTGATTTATTCTGGAATAATATTCCTGACTTTTTATTATTCATAATTATGTTAAAAAGTTCAGATTTTTAAGTTTTAAAAATTGGTATTCTGCTAGCTTTATGAGCTATTTTGGCATTTACTAAGCTTTTTTAGGCTATTTTGGAGTTTAGCTAACTCTTTTGGCTAATTTAGGCTTTTTTCAGTTTTTTTTAAGGGTATTTTAAAGTATAGCTGTTTTTTCAGCTACATGCTAGCTGTTTTGGCTAACCTAAGTTTTTTGTAAGGCAAATTTGACATTTAGCTAATATTTTAGCTGGCTATCAGCTTCAGCATTTTGAGCTATCAGCTTCAGTGTTTTCAGATATCAGCATCAGCATTTTTAGTAATCAACTTTAGTATCTTCAGCTATTAGCATTAGCATCTTCAGCAGCCAAATTCAGCTTACAGCATTTGTACTAGCATTACTGCAGGTAATGCTATACATCTTGTTCATAATTATGTTAAAAAGTTATGGTTTTAAAGATTTTTAAACATTTAATTTTAGAATGTTCAATAAATGTTTATATTGTTCAGCCTTCAACTTAAGGTGTGTTTTGCCCCCTTGTGCGATTGAGTTTTACACCCCTGGTGTAGAACTTGACTAAGGTTTTCTGTCCTGAAGTTCATCATTACTCCACTAGGGGCAGTAGAAGGACTTTTCCTGCTCATTTCAGAATGGCTGCTTCTGTGAAATCTCAAACACTTGACTAATTTTCAAAACTTTATGGGGAGAATAACTTATCTATTGTGATACTTTTTTTTTCAATTAACTAAGTGTTGCATTGAAATAATTAAAATGTTGATAATTAATTCCTTATAATAATTACAGTTGCACTACGCTAAAATATATTGAAATTGATTCAAATTTTTCTTGGTTCGGTGCAGTTTTACTTCCTTTATTTTGATGTTGTTTTACAGAACTACCAAAAAAAATCCATCAGGAAACTGCAGCTGACTCAGAACTCTGCTGCTCGGGTTCTTACTAGGACCAAGAAAGTAGACCACATCAGTCCAGTTCTGAGGTCTTTAAAGGATAGACTTTAAAGTTCTGTTAAGCCCCTGTCACACTAGGCTGCGATTCTACGGAGTTCACACGGCGTTATGAAATTTCTCAGAACGCCATAGAAACGCAGGAAAATGATGCAAGATGGAGATGTCTCCGCGCTTTCACGGCGATTATGGCGTTCCTACGGCGCATCCGTGGCGTGCTACTGCGTTCCCACAGAGTTTTACTTGGCGTTTCACTGCGTTGTCACGGCGTGCTTACGGAGTTCACACGGCGCGCCAAGAGTTGTCACTGCGTGCCCATGGCGCGTGCACGCGCGTGCACGGCGCAGGTGCCAGATCGTCCCTATGACGTCACGGCGTGTATATAATATAGCCAATAGTCAGTCAAACCCGCACTGTTCCTGCCTGTTCCCAAAGCATCATGACAGGAAAAAAAGTCGAGAGAGGGCTATGAAAAACAGCCCCCCAACCCTACTGCACCACCGTCTCCTCAACATGCGGAAGTGGAGCTGCTTCCGCCTGACTCTCCATCCCCATCAAGGTCAAGCAGCCCTTCCATCCAGGCACAAAAGACGATGACGGACCTGACTCCGGCTGAGGAGGACGATATGGCTATCTCTGTATGATATCTCCGTGCAAGTGCCCCTGTCTACAGCTGCGTCCTTGTGGCGATTATGTGCGTCCTGAGTGCGCGCCGACGGCGCTGCTGTGGCGCTCTCGGCGTTCTCAGTGCGCTGCTACGGTGCTGCCACGGCGCGCACATCAGAACGCCATGAACACGCCGAGCCACGGTGCGCACTTTGTGCATGCACAAAGTGCGCGCCGTGGCTCGGCGTCCATGGAGACACCACGGCGTCCACTGGAGATGTCACAGAGATGCTACGGCGCTCATGGCGACCTTACTGCGTTCACCTCAGCGTTCTGCATTTTTTGATGGACGCCGCGCGATCGCAGCGAGAACGCTGCCCTGGTGTGACAGGGGTTTTACTGGTTTATAAAGCTTTGAATGGTTTAGCGCTAAAATACATGACTGACCTCTTGACCCTGTATGCACCAGCCAGACCTCTCTGGTGATCAGGATCCGGTCTTTTATCAGTTCCTAGAGTCACAACTAAACATGGAGAATCTGCATTCAGCTTCTATGCTCCACAGATCTGGAACAGACTTTCGGAAAACCTTAGGTCAGCTGAAACAGTTTATTAAAATCCAGGTTAAAGACTCACCTGTTCTCAGCTGCCTTTGATTAATATGTATTCAAAAGTTTACATCTGAACTGTTTATCTATGCTTGTTTTACATTCTTTTCTTTTCTATAAATTTTATTTTTATGATCACACCTTTACTAGGTCTTTTGATTGTATCTTTTAATGTTTTATGTAAATTGTACATGAAATGTGTAATATACAAATAAACTTGCCTTGCTTTTTGCGCTTATTTTTTTCTTTTCTGGTTGTGCTTCTGCAGGGTATTGTGGGGCAGGAGGCGTGGCTTTCTTTACCTGGTGACCAAGCACACCTGCATCCAATCTGTAATTTCCACTCCCTCAAAAGCCTCCCCCTGGCTTGTTCATCATGTCTGACTCTGCTTTGGGATCTGTCTATTCATCTTGACAAAATTGGAGACGGTGGGCAAATGAGGTGTTTTTTTCCTGAAAACACAGGTAAATACCTTTGTAATTTTAACTAACATTTTTGTGAACAAAAACATGTCAAACAGAACCAACATATTATATTTGATACATCTATATCTCATTAAATAAGTGGAATTGCAATCATTTGTGTGGCTCAGAGGGTTTAAAGAACCTCTTAATTGAAAAATAATACAAATTTTCTGTCAATTTGTTATTGGACTTTACTTGGTAAAATAAACATTTCTATCAAAGGTTCACCCCGTTTATTGTTAGAAGAAGAAAACGACTCTAAACTAATTTGTCAACCATATTTTAACAACCGATCGAGAACAATTATCAATACTGACCAATCTCCATATTACAGACATACTTTTTCTCAGAAGTGACTAAATCAGAAGTGAAAACTAAAACAATCCAATACTTCTTACAATGTTTTAAAATAAGCATAATATAAACGATGATTTACATGTAATATTGACATATTTTGTAAATGAGTGTGATGTCACAGAACACTTTCTTCACAATTTTAGTTCAACCCCTAACTATTGGGTCACAGTTTTGTTACAGTTTGATATTTGTTTTCTGTGTGACAAAAATAAATAAAAATCTGAAAAAGATCCTCGTGTGGTTTGCAGTAGGGATTCAACGATTCAATTCAATGATGTTAACATATGGATTGATCCCTGCTCTGTGTGTGAGTGGGCGGATGTTTGTGAAAAGAACAAAGTAATTTATTAGAACTTTTGAAAGAGTACGACGGAGTATTAGGGTCACCGAAAAAAAAAAAGTAATATTACAAGTCTTTTCTCGTAGATATACGACTTAAAATCTCGTACATGTATGAGTTTTAATCTCGTAGATTTACGACTTTTTTCTCATAACTTTATTAAAATCGAGGGGAGTCTACATTCCAGTGAATTTATGCCGTGAACTGAAGCAGACCAACCAAACTGTGAAAAGCGTCTTGGATTTCATCAGGTAAACTGAATGTTTAAAAAATATTCAAATATTTGGAAGTTCCTTTATTTGATTTACAGTGTATTAATGTTATTCGTTGATGCTGCTTACAGGATCTCTGCAGATCCCGTTGATGAAGCGGTCCATATCCTCCAGCTGTCCACTTCAGTCATTTCTTCTTCTACGACAGACCAGATCTCCTCCAACTCTGGGATGCTTCCGTCTGAAGAGGACTAGTTTTGGAATTTTCAATGTTCTGTGCTAACGTGACAAGACTATTGTTCATTTCTCAATGTTGTTTTGTGTCGAGACGGGACGTTTTTCATTTGGGGAAGGAGGCGTCCGGAGCTCTGTTTACATTCTCTTTTGGTTCTGAGCATGACAGAGGACATGACGTAAGGTGAGGAAAGGAAATGAAAGAAATGTAATAAAGTGACGATCTTGATGAACGTGTATCTCTGAGCTCTTTATTTTACATATGAAACTCTGCACTGTTGTGTATTGAAGTTAGCTGTTTTACGAACTGCATTACCCAGAAGGGCCAAGCGACTGGTCACATGTTCGGTGCACGGCAAGTGGTAAGCAGCAGATGAGCACTAGTCATGCACAGTGCAGCAGTAAGAAGAGACTGTTAATAAAAGTCTGTTTAACACAATAATAGCGCCTTTTGCTTACTTGAAGATACGCAAGACAACACACGCACTAACCGAACCCGGAAATAATTTGATTTTGAATCGCCAAAAGGTTCAGAATTTTTTTGCTTTTTAACACCGATCTGGAACATAATCTGCACCAGATTCTCCACGTCTTTCATCTTCAAGCACGGCTCTGATAAACAACTTTCTTTCTCATTAAATTACGACTTTTAATCTCGTAGATTTACGACTTTAAATCCCGTAGATTTACACGTTTTTTTCTCATAAATTTACGACTTTAAAAGTTGTAAATTTAACCTATGACTTTTAAAGTCATAAATATACGACTTTATTCTCATAATTTAGCAGTTACAACTTTTTTCTCGTAAATTACCAGATTTAAAGTCATATCTACGAGATTAAAAGTCGTAATTTACTTTTTTTTTTTTTTTCGGTGACCCTAATACTCCGTAAAAGAGAAATAAAGAACAAATTTTTTTTTTTTTTTTTGAAGTATGTTTGATACGTTAATTTAGATTTAGGAGAATTTGGCCACATCAAACAATGACTGAATGAGGATTTTGTGGGCTTGAAGATTGTTCTCATCTTTATTTGGAGTTTCGTATCAGGTTCTGTAGAAGTGGGTAGAATGGCAGGAGCTTCAGGTCCTCGAGGTCCTCGAGGGCCAGTGTCTGACGTGTTTTCCAACCAATCTGCCGTTGAAGCTCCTTATTGGCCAATCACACCTGAAACAGATGATGTATAGATAAGGCAGGATTTCTGGAAAAGCAGAAGGAGGCCGGCTCTCGAAGCCTGGATTTGGACAGCCATGCTTTAAAGTCATATCGCATTTAGTCTCAAAGGTTGTTCGTTTGACCAAAAATCAGATACAAACTTCTAAAATAATTATGAAGGTCATTTAGGACTTACATTAAAGTAAGACAAAAAGGATGTTGCAAAAAGCCTAGATAAATAAAGAGACTTTAAAACTTTAAGCAATTAAAAAAAGAAGGAAAAATTCAAGTACTAAAAAAAAGAGAAAAAAATTGACATGAGAAGTCAGAAATGAGGCCACAGATGAGGGGAGCTAATGCAATTGAAGAAGTTTCTTGGTAAAATAAACTTTTTAGGTTAATTTTCTGGTCTGTGACTTCCTCATCATAATCAGTACATTCATCTACATTATTGGAAAAATTCAAACAAAAAGATTTTTACTGTATTTTAATCATTCTCTATGGGGTCAATAGTTTGGACTGACGAACTTTTGATGTACAGAGCAAGTAAACAGTGACCAAGGAGAGAAAAATACTAAAATTACTTCAAGTCACCTGAGCTAGCCTTTGCTCTCAGATTTAACCACCCAGACAGTCGTCCTTGTAAAGTTGCTTTCACACCGAATGCGATTTGCGCAGATTCTCTTCGTACTCATGTATCCATGTTTGGATAATGATTAGTATTAAAATATTTTCCCGGTACAGAGGGGTGTGTCTGAATGACAGCTGCTTCCGTGGGGTTTGTGTGTCTCAGTGGCTGAGCTTGAAGGCTTACTGTTTTGTATTATAGCGAGGGGGGGAATAAACTTAGGAGACTTATATCCTTTTTTTTATTTCTCGATGAGACTCGAGTTGGCAACCCCACAGCATCTCTCTCTTTCTGCCGGCATATCGAGTCAGTGAGCTCCGCTGTGGAAGTGAAAGCCGCCGATCTGTCCGGAGTGGATCCCGCCTTCACCCAAAAGTAGCTGGATGAGCTCCGAGAACCTGCGGCTCAAACGAATAAAGGAGAAAGATGAAAGTCCTGGACAAAAACGCTCTCTTTGGATGAATATTCTACCTGCTGATCAAGTCACTGAAAACGTCACGTGCCCAAAGCTGGAACCTGATTGGCTGATCCGACCTGTCAAACTTCAGGTATTTTCATCTTGGGTGCACCGCCCAATTTGCGGCTCGCCGCTCAAATCGAGCTGCTGACAGACCTTTGCGATGCATCAGTCGCTCAAATCGCGTCGCGTGGCTTTAATTCACCTCAGAGTGGGCCTGTACCATTGATTAACATTAGAGCTGTTCGGTGTGAATACACCTTAAGAGTTTACCTAGACTGAGCATTAGCATTAGCCATCCTACGGGGAATTCCATTAAACGTCAGCATCAAGCTAGCAGACTTTAACTTGTACTAGATCGATCTCTGTTCTTATGGATTGATTATTGATCTTAGATTTAAACCGTTTAATTGATTTTATCAACCCAGCCCTAAGACAGACGTGGACATTCTCACACTTTTATCTCTTGTTTAAACTCAAAAAGTTCAATATTCATAGAAAGATAAATCCAGGATAATAGAGTGAAAAAAAAGATATGATTGTGATAGAAGACAGAGGAAACTGAAAACATTCTGAACAGGAGACAGCACAGAGGAGATTGACAATAGACAACCACCAATCAGGATGCAACATTGTGCTATAAAAAGAACAATAGTACCAGTACTCAAGTCTTTGTAAGGGAGAAAATGTTCTTGATTGACCTACCTGTATAAATAAAGTTTCTTTTTTTTTTAAATAGTGCAAAGAAAAGCACTGAAGAAAATCTGCAAAACAGTGAAAAGTGAACCATGAGTGAGGGGCCTCCGCACTGAATCAAGACCCATCATAGTTTTTCATTTAAAAGAATTGTTGTAGTTTAGAGGGCTGCACGGTGGTGCACAGCACGAAGGCCCCGGTTCAAATCCCAGCTGGGTGATCTGAAACAGAAACACCAATCGGGGACCTTTCTGTGTGGAGTTTGCATGCGTGGGTTTTCTTCGGGGACTCCAGCTTCCTCCCAGCATCCAAGAACTTGTTCATAGGTTGATTGGTTACTCTAAATTGCCCCTGGGTGTGAAAGTGAACGGGTATGTGATTGAGGCCCTGCGACAGACTGGTGACCTGTCCAGGGTAAACCCCGGGTTAGGCTCCAGCACCCCTGCAACCCCAAAAGGGACAAAGTGGCTAAGAAAATGAATTTTGTAGTTTTTGGATTCTACCTGGTAGCAGCCGTGGCTCATGGGAAGCAGGGTTCATTTCCCAGGGGGTGAGCTGAATTCAGTCTGGGTCCATAGCATAGACTGTTATAAGAACTGGACATAACAAGTGTTGAGGTCTCCCATAGGAAATGCATTACCTCAAGCCCAGCAACCGATTGGCGCACCTCAACAGTGAGTAGTCCGAGTTGATCTGAGTCACGGTTTTAGAGGAACTGCTGTTGCCAATCAGGAGTGAGTTTGCTCGAAGTCCCACTGAAAGCAAACAAGGGAGAAGCTGTCAATCAAATATTCCAGGCGGGGCCAGCGAACACCACATGCTTTTACTGATGCATCTGATTGGTCAGTTTATAACTGGAATAACTGGCGATACAGAAAAAAAGATCTTTAAAAAAAATTAGGACTAGAAAGAACTTGCTAAGAAGAATGTATCGAAGCAAGAATGGTTGTTCTGACAAATGCAAATAAATAAATAAAATTTTCTCAATGGAAGTCTAAGGGACGTTGCCTTCTTACTTCGTATTTGGAACACGTGAGGGGAGTGGATCCAAAGTTCATTGATACACGTCAATGGTCCTTAGACAAGATCCTAGACTACTGCCAAACTTTGTAGCTACAAGGAGGCCTGAGTCAGTTACCAACCCCGGATAAATTACAGGTTTGTGTCAGGGAGGGGGTCCAGCGTAAAATTCTCTGACAAACCGAACGTGTAGATCAGTGACAGCTGGTCCGCTGTTGGGACCCCTTGATGGGATATACTGAGAGATGAGCAACAAGAAGAAGCTGGCCAAGCAAGCTAATCTGTAACCCCTGTCCTGTTCTAGGTATAAGGCTTGGGTCATCTGGACCCCATAAGATAGCACTTCAAAAGCCAGGTACAGTCAAAGCACAGTGCAGTCTGGGTGAAAATGAGGGAATACGACAAGCAGTTCTGTAGTTGTGTTTGGTCGGACTGGCGTGCTTTCTTCTTGCTTCTTTCATTTCATCTCATCAGTACCAAACGTAGAACTACTGCTGAAAAGTAAAACTTTGACTGTGACGTATGTCCTCCCCCCACCATCCCGTCTCTATATATAAGCACCAAAATGGGGCAATTAGAGCGTAAAAGTGGTAGAAGTGCCAGAACTTTGCACTGGCAGTAATCTTCGCTTCACAGTGGGTCTTGGCCTCGGCTTCAACCTCCGTCTTTTATCTTTTCTTTGTTGGAGTTGCGTCGAAAAAGAGATTCTGCACATCTCCTCACTTGCCTGGTGAGCCTTTACAAAGATTATTGCCTTCTAGTATCACCGCTACAATCACCACTATACCTCGCCCCCCCCAGCCCTCCCTGTTCCCTAGGTCTTTGCTTAGCAAACATCAAAGGGACCTATCATACCCCAGTGGCTTAAATCTTTTAACAGGGAATAACAGCCGGAGTACATCCAGACCCCTGGCGTCCCACAGTCGTGTCACCATGTGTTCCCACAGTGATGCCAGGGGAGAGGCCGCAGCCATGTGGAGACTTTTTCTGCTGGTGCGTGTCGTCTCTGCAGGACCGTAAGGGGGGCCCCTGCACTGTGATCAGGGGCCAGGCCAAATTCTGTTTGAAATGTGAATGGGCTAATTTTCATCAGCCTCGCTCATGCTGGGGAAGGTCCCAGGTGCCACAGCATGCCAAGGGTCATCATTAGAAGACGCCTGCCTTCAAAAAAGCAACATATATATAAAGAAACAGCAGGCAGCATCTTGTGGCAATGTTTTTCTTGTTTTATTATTTTATTGTTTCTCTGTTAAATTCATAAACATTAATTAATAATGACACGATTTATACAGCCCGCGTGCTCCTGGCTCCCACATCTTCACTTTTTCTCTTTCTTTCTCTTTATTATGCCCTCTTTTTTCCCTCTGCCAGAGAATAAACAAACAAAGTAGTGACTGAAAAATGTAGACGACCTAGCTGGAGATGTGGAGTGGGTGTTGGGGCTCATTTCTGATTTGAAATTCAGACGGATTCCGTGATCAAAGGAGGCTCAATATCTCTCAGCTGTTCAAAGGGACTGCTATAAAACAAATGTGATGTGACCAAGCGGAGAGGAGCACTCATTAAGAGCTAAAGCCGATAACGACAGGTAAGATGTGGAGCCGGTGCCGTGCTCTAATTCTCTCCCCCCACTGAACAGGCGTTTGTTTGCGTTCACGTATGTTCTTCTGTGTCTTCCTCGTTGCCTTCGTTTTTTGTTGCTTTTGATATTGATTGGGGAGGGAATAGGAGAAGAGGTACACAGGGGTTTCAGACGCCGCTCTCTTTTGTCAGAGACAGCCCTTAAGTTCTGGCTGTTGTTTTCTGCCATGTGCCAGTGAGGGGAGCTGGGGTTGCTTTGCACACAGTCACAAGGAGATAAACGCCCCCCCTTTAGGGTCTGCAGGGTATAAAACACTGCTGTTTAGAGTGGGGAGCGCATGTGAATTTTGCACCTAATGAAAGCAGCTTTATGCATTCAGAGGAAAATAAAGATTAGTGTAATGATGCAGCAGTCCCTGAGAGAACGCTCAAATCAAACATAAGGTGAGCGTCTCTTCTGATAGCAGAGATGTGATGTGTGGCTTTCTTGTTTTGCGCCTTTCCCAGTCAGTAAGAGCAAGTGGGCTCCATATGATTTAAAAGTGGGCAGAAAACGTGGGCCCCGCATAGGTTTTCTCAGTGGTTTCTGTGGTGGCCCCACTTGTGTTTGCCCACATTGGCTTAAATGGGTACTCTGTTGGTTTACTCGCTAGCCAGCCACCCGGTAGACATTGGAGTTTGCTACAGTAGAGCTTGCAAACTCAATACAGCTAAGCTCACTACAGCAGAGTTCGCTAGCTTGGTACAACAGAGCTAGCTAGCTTGCTGCAATGAAGCTCGCAACCTTGCTACAATAGAGCTCGCTACAGCAGAACTGGCTAGCTCGCTAAAGCAGAGCTCACCACAGTGAAGCTCACTAGCTCGATACAGTGGAGCTTGCTACAGCAGAGCTTGCTACGACGGAGCTCACTACATCAGAACTCGCTAGCTCACTACAGCGAAGTTCGCTAGCTGGCTACAACGAAGCTCGCAACAGCAGAACTCTCTAGCTCGCTATAGTGGAGCTCACCACAGTGGAGCTTGCTACCTCACAACAGTAGAGCTTGCTATCTTACTACGGTGGAGCTCACTTTGTGGAGCTTGATACAGCAGACCTCACTAGCTTCCTAAAGCAGAGCTCACTACAGCGAAGCTCACTAGCTTGATGCAGTGGAGCTGCTAAAGCACAGCTTGCTAGCTTGACACAGTGAAGCTCGCTAGCTTGCTATAGTTGGAGCTCCCTACAGCGGAGCTTGCTAGCTTGATGCAACAGGGCATTCTAGCTTGCTACAACAGAATTTGCTAGCTCACTACTGCATGGCTCACTAGCTCAGCAGAGCTGGCTACAGCACAGCATTCTAGCTTGATACAGTGGATCTTGCTAACGTGCTACAACTGAGCTCGCTACAGCAGAACTCGCTAGCTCTGCCATAATGGAGCTCGTTGTCTTGCAACAATGGAGCTTGCTACAGTGGAGCTTGCTAGCATGCTACGCCATCGACCATAGCGAGCTATTCCACTGAGTACTCACTTAAGCCAGTGTGGGCAAACACAGGTGGGGCCACCACAGAAACTACGGACAAACCCACTGGGGTCCACATTTTCTGCCCACTTAAACCATATGGGGCCCACTTGGCCCTGCTGGCTGGGTTCTTTGTGTTTTTAGGTCTTGACCCTCCGCTAGCTCCCACCTCCAAATGAGCTGGCTCAGTTTTTTCCAGTCTTTTTTGTGCTTGGAGAAGCCATGAAATATTCAGGCCTAATGCCTCCCTCAAACCAAGCTGGTGGCTGTTTCTTTGTTAGCACGCCTCCACGCCCCGCTCTCCCGTCTGCTGTCCACTCTGCACTTTGGACTGCGGTTCTGAAACAGGGTAAATTTAGGGAGTTCATCCCCTCCGAACACATCTTCTGCCTGGCAAAGTTTTTCCCTCCCTCCCTGCCTCCACGAGAATGTGTTGTGGTGCATTTCCTCCCTCCTCATTGCTGGGTTTGTAGCACATCTGCTGCGTGGCTATTTCCAGCAGGTAAGGGTGCGGGATATAGCTCTATGTGGACTTTGTCAATTCATGACCAATGGCGAGGTCCTGCATTATACACTAAGCTGAGCAGGAGAGCAGGTTTGTTTTATTCACAACCTTGTGAATTCAAACAGATTGCCCAGACTGGGGAATTGAAGCAGATACTATCATACAGGTCCAAGACATAGAGAGAGAACAGGTAGGAATAAACTATGTATAAAAGCACTGGTAAGCTTCAGCCTCAGGCAAAGCTAGATGGGCTACGATGTTACCCTCCCTAAAGCCACAATCAATTCTTGGCTTGGCAGTATCCAAATGTTTATTTTTGCTCGGCTGAAGTATGATGACAAGTCGTTCTGAGAAACAATTGTACCCCTGGCTCATGCTGGTCTTACAGGCGCCGCGCTTAGGTTTACCTTGGTTTGGGATGACTTCAGAGCTGATCAAATCCAAACATGTTCTGAGCGCTGACTGCTTCCATCCTCACTCTTTTCTTACAAATTGAGACTCCATGCGTTCACACTGACGGATGTCAGCTGGCTTCCACATTACCGCTCTGACCATTTCCAAATATATTATCATCTCATTCAGATTCATAACACCGATGGCTTTCGAGTGTAATCTATATAATCCCAGCATGACTTCCGCGATACGTCTGACCATATCTGCTGTAGTAAATAGCAATTCTGTGACAAAATCCTCAGTAAAAGGGCAGGATGTCGGTGTCACCGCCGCAGCTGTGTGTCCGTCCTGAGCAATATATGAAGCTGGCAGTCGGCTCCGTCAGGCCTGACATGCTCTTAATCCAGCCTGACGAAGGGATGCTCTCTGACGGTTAGCGGGAGCTTCACCGAGGCGGCGAGCGGCGCCGCTACCCCCAAATCCCACCTCTACCTCAATCTCTCCATCATCCCCAGACACGCTACATCCATAAGTATACTGTTAACCCGGGTCTGAGGCGCTGATCCCGGCAAAAGCAGCACGTCTTTGTCTGTTCCTTCAACGCGGGGATGGATCTATATCTGTACCTGTCAACCTGCCACCCCCAAACGCGCTCGCATTATGCATTGCTGCTGCAGAGTCCTAATCAGCGCCGAGCTGCTGCAGGTGTGTGTTTTTATCATCCCGCGTATCGGACACGAGGAGTTTCTGTGAAGGCCGTCACAGAGCAGCTTTAGAGACGGCGCCGACATCTCTGAAGGAAAAGGTCCAAATCCTGAGGTTAAGGAGAACGAATACTAAATATTCAGCTGGGTTTAGGACTTTTTCTAAAAAAATAATCTGTTAGTTTAGATTGAAGTATGCGGTAACTGTTTTTTCAATCAGTACCTTTCAGTGTTTCTATTTTTAGGAAATTAAAACATTTTTTATGTTATATCATTAACGTATAGGGGATTTAACATTTATTAGCGGGTGATTTACTAAAGTGTAAAGTCATCACATAAATCCACACTGAGTTGGGTATTAGTCACCACAAGTATTTCCGATTTCATGGTATAACCTGCTTTAAATCTTGACTGCTTTTGCATACGTGATTTTTTTATTGTAATATAAATAATGTGCATTTAGCATAATAGATGCATGAACGTCTGAGTCTCCGTGTTGCACGAAGGTTTTATCGACGATGATCCAATCGTGACGAAGCACGGTCCAGACTCTGGATCCAGCTGTAATCAAAACAGGAAGATCCCGCTTTTTCCCTAAATCCTCTGAGCTCCCCTCCTGTCACCTGGAATGTGTAAGGAAAATGAGTGATGCACACAACAGCCTGTCAGGCTCCACAACGTACAGTTCTACTCAAAACTCACCAGGGGGCAGTATGTGACCTGGGAACGTCCGCTCATGAAACCTCCAGAAAATTAAAAGACATTTGAAATTAAAAGCGAATGTTGAGGTGTTTCTTGCACGTTAAATACGATGTGCATGAAAATCACAGCCTCTAAATTATGTTTCTGTCATCCCTCCTAGAGATAAATGCTTCTGAAGAGTCCCTCTTTTGTTGTTCGGATTTAAACTTAACAATCAAATGATGCTGCAGTTCAATGTGTGGGTTTATTGATGAAAAAATAGTGAATCCCTCATCCTTAATCTGAATTTATACTTTAATAGTTTAATCAAATGTTCATTTCAGACGCATGTTTGCATGACCACACGGCTGACACGTGCACCGCTCTGTGAACACAGTCGACCCGGACGGGCTGCAGATTATTTGTTAATTAAATTGGGGGTTACCTTAACCGCAGAGGTACAGCAGCTCACACCTCACAGTGCAACACTAACAGCTGCCAGGCCTTGTTCTGCTGAGAGGGAGGGGGCTGTTCATTAAACAGCGCCATCTCTCCTGGGCTTGTCCACCTGCCTTGATCACGTTTGCATTAATAATGCATCGCAGAGTGCAGACGTCTACGTCTCGCTACGTTCGCAGTTCTGTGCCGCTCACCTGGCCATTGGTTTTTTTCCCTCCTTCATCCTGGGCTCCTCTTATAATGCCAACCCCAAAAGAACACACTTCTGCTGTCGACACACGGCAAAATGGCATCACCTTTCTGCTTTGGGTTCACCACACACTGAAAACAATACAATCCACGCGGCGTCTGGCAGATGAAAGGCCTCCATTTGGACCGGATTTCTTGCCTTGCGTGGTTTCCATCGTAAACCAAAGCAGGAAAGTGTTTGTTTGTCAGAGACGGAGAAGAGCTGACTGATGGGATTCACACGCCTTTCAAGGTGGCCATGAATTTTAATGCCGGCAGGACTTGTTTGGGAAGATTCTCCGCAGTTATTGGACTCGTCTGTTAGGAATAGATTGCGGAGATTTGCATAGATTCAAACACCTGTAATTAAATCCAAATGTGGCTTGGCCTCTCTAAAACAGCAGGCTTTACATGCAAGAGAGAAAAGGGCCTTCACAGGAGAAGCCCGGATCCCAACAGTCAATAAGAGAAATTGAACCAGCAGCGGAGCAGCCGTGGCTGCCTGCTGGCTGGGTAAATATTACTTATTATTTTCTAATGTAACACTCCTAAGCCTGAGCTCAGATTTCCATTTGGAAGCAAACATTAAGGAGATTCAGGAGCCATCCAAATGGCCAAGTAATTAATGTTACCGCGCACGCCCAACATATTAGAATGTTAACAGTGCTGGAGCCATGTGATTCCGAATACAGAGTGAGGGCTTTATTACTGTGGCCCAGACAGGGGGTGACATCCCTCCTAATTGGGGACATCAGAGTTCCTGCTGCTGCGTCTTATCCGTGTTTCAGATCGTTCTCCCTTTTTTTTTTTTTTAATTTATTCACTTTCTGTTCTCCCCCTTTCTTTCCCTTTTCCTCCCTCTCGCTCCTCTCCTCGTCACTGGGATCTGCTCTCATTAGCAGGCGGCTGTGGCCCCCCCCTCGTTTGCATTTCAAGTGGCGGCGTTGTGCGGGAGGAGCCCCCCGAGCCGCCGTCATGAAAAGAGAGAGAGAGGTGGGAGCAGGAGCCGTTGCGCCACAGTTGATGCTTCATCACCACGCAGCATCCCGACATCTGGGGCCGCCTTTTTTTCCCATGAGCTCCAGTGTGTCATTAACAGGATTAATCTAGGCCCTAATTTCCTAATGATCGCTGTTTTAATGTACGTGAACGAGTGCAGTCTCTTGACTCATTACCGCCAATTTGCCTGAGACACACATAATCAGCCTCTCTGACAACCCACCAACATTTATTTTTGCTAATGATTTTTTTTCCCTCTTCCACTGTGGATAGAGCAAACACAGCTTACCTCAGGCTGGGGGGATTCTGAATCAGAGCTTCTCCAGTTCTGCGTAAATGCAAATGCTGCGTGACCTACTGTTACTGGAGAAGGTCAAACAGAGGTCGTTGCGTGTCTCCTTACATCATGAATTAGGTCTAACTTGGCGACCCGCAAAGAAATCATCCAACAAAAAAGATGAACGCCATTATGGAGCAAATGATCCGGCTTTGTGCAACGAGGGTGTGGGTTTCTGTGGGCTGTGGTGCAGTGCCGCACCACAAACACTCAGATGTATTCAAGCCCCAGGGCAGCTGCAGGGCAGCCCTGTGAAACCTGGCCACAGTGTCCTGGTTTGAGGGGGAAATCGTAAGGATCTTCACCCTGGAGGATCCTCTGCTCTGCAGCTTCTGTGACAGTTGACCTTTAACCCACTCCACCTCCTAAAACTCCACATCCTCCATGCCCCTGGAAAAAAAGTGGTTTAAGTCTCATCTTTGCAGGTCAGTGGCCCCCTGTGTGATTCCTAAAGAGGACGGTACATAACACTAGAAAGGCTGGCTCCTGTCCTGAGTAGGAAGGAGAATTCTCAGCCACCAGATCATGGGGATTAAGGGTGTGGGGGAAAATCGTTATGGCAACATATCGCTGTATTTCGTTTGGCGATACTTGTATTAAGGTAAATGCTGACAAGACAACACTTTCTCATTCCCATGTTGTCACAAATTGAACCAGGCCTGGACATAGTACCGGACACGAACGGTCTTGGGTTAGGGTACCGGTGCGCTCCGAGTCCCGTTACTGGACTGATACCGACTGATACCGTTTTGACGAATGATCGCAGTATTTAATTTGGCAAAACTTGTATTGATTTAAAAACTCTGACAGACAACATATTCCCATTTCAATGTCATTACATATTGACGTTGGTTAAGGTCTCCTTCGCGTCACTTTTTGATGTTTTGGGTGTCCCCAACTCGTAATTTTTTTATGTGCTGGCTGTTCATAAAATTAAAGGTCCTGAACCCTCAGGATACGGTACCGGATGTGGTACCGGGTGCGGTACAGCATGCGGACTGGTTCTCAGGACGTGTCCACTACTAATTAAAGGTCCTGAACCCTCAGGATACGGTCCCTGCATGGTACCAGATGCAGTACCATACCAGACCTGGTACCTGACATGGTACCTGATGCCAATCAAGTCTGGATGTGGCACCAGATGTAAAACAGTACTGTGTTGGGGTACCGGTGTGTTCGCAATCCCGTTACTGGACCGGTACCTGTTTGTGGCCCGAAGGTTGGGACCTGGGATTTAATAGGAACAGCCAGCACGTCAAAAAACGATGAGTTGGGGACACCCAAAACGGAGAATTCTCAGCCACCAGATCATGGAGATAAGGGTGTAAGAAAAATTCATTTTGGCAAGACAACGCCATCTCATTTTCATGTCGTCACATATTGATGATTGGTAGAGGCCCCCTTCGCATCAATTTCTGACATTTTGGGTGTCCCCAACTTGTAAATTTTTGACCCATTAGCTATTCATAAAATCAAAAGTCTGCAACTTTCAGGACACAGTACTGGACGCGGACTGGTCCTCAGGAGGTGCCACTGGTACCCTAACCCAGTACCAGTACTCTAATACAGGAGTCCCCCAATCTGGCCCGCCTCCACAATATTAGAGACCCGTGATTTTTTTTTTTTTTTCCCAGTCTGGTCATGTAATTGAGACTCACAGAATGAGACTTTTTATTCCTGCTTTCTAAAGTCTGTGCCCCTATCTATCTATTTGTTTTCATTCCATAAAACTGAACTTATTTTTTAACTTTGAGAGTTTAAACAAGAGAGAAAAGTGTGAAAATGTGTGTAGTTATGAGTTTTATGTCTGTCGTCTGAATTGCACATTTCACCTTCACAAGTTACATTCAGAAGGAAACTCTTGCAATAGATGAGGGAACGCTGTCCTGGTGAAAATGATCAGATGCCCAGAAGACTGAAGAATTACTTTTTCATGAAACTGTTTCATTGAAAGGATCTTTGTTTTCTGATGTTTTTTCTGTTACAATCTCAGGAAAGGTTATTAATTTATGGTTACACGTGACTTTCTGGAAAGCCAGAAATGCTTACATGTAGACACACCACATCGTTACACCTCTTTAGTTACAAACTGACTTCGGCCCAAATCAGAGAAGAAAACTGTTTATGTGGCCTTCACAAGAAAAGGTTTTGGTACCCCTACTCCAATCCTAACCTGGCACCAGACACGATTCTGGATGCGATACCAGATGCGGTGCTGGACCCGACCCACTACCAGACATGGTACCTGACCCCAACCGGGCCCAGACGTGGTACCCGACACAAACCAGTACTGGGTAAGGGTACTGGTGGGTTCAACGTCCCTTTACTGGACCGGTTCTGGTTCCCAGCCCAGAGGTTGGGACCCATGATTTAACGGGAACAGCCAGCACGTCAAAGACCGACGAGTTAGGGACACCGAAAACGTCAATGTTTGATGTGGATGGGTCTTTAACCAAATGTCAATGTGTGACGAGTTGGAAGTGAGAATTTGTTGGACAATATGATATTTGGTTAATTATTAACGAGCGTCCTTCAGTGTCTTACTTTTGTTTTTCACCTAAAACCACCGACCGCTACTTGGCAACAAAGCACACTGAGTCCTCTTTGACCAGTTCTACACTGTGACCAAAATAACACCAAGACCCCATGATAACCAGCTTGTGTTAAATGTTCATTGTTTTTGTTGTTATTAGACATGTGCATCCGGGCATTTTGGGTACTAGGACCTTATATACACATATACATATTTATTATACATATTTGAACACTTATTAATATTGACTTGAAAGAAGTAAATCGATTAACGTTCTCTGTCCCATTTGAAGCTTACTAAACTGCTAGACCAGGGGTTTTCAAATGGCCAATGGGGGCCCACTGGAGAGTTTTTGCGACCCTCAATAAACCATAACCAGCTGTACATTGTTTCAAATCTTGCTCAGCTTGTTTTTATGTTCTGCTAACTACACAAATGACACTTGGTCAGTAAAAATTTTTGAAAACAGTGTTTTTCTGTTTATTCCTTTTTTTCCCCAAAATTGGCCCCCAGTCTGATGTCGAGCTCTTAATTTGGCCCTTCTCACCAAAAACTTTGAAAACTCCTGGGATAGACAGTTACAGTTTATTCACACTGAAAAGGCTAAAAGCTGATAGTTCTGAAAAGTTTTTAAAATTAAAGTCTTGAAAGGGTTTCCTAAAGTTTAGGAAATTCCTACTTACACTAAGTCGCCAAATTTTTGCGTCCGGCTACTCCAGGCCTCGAGGGCCAACGTCCTGCTGGTTTTCCAGAAATCCTGCCTTATCTTCTGCTGATTACTTGGATCAGGTGTGTTTGGCCAATAAGGAGCTTCAAAGGCAGATTGGAAAACATGTAGGACACCGGCCCTCGAGGCCTGGAGTTTGACACCTTTGGGCTAGAGATTTTTTTGGGCGGCATGACCAGAGGCCCTCGGTTTCTTCAAGATCTATCAGCTGTTCAAACATTTATACTTAAGTGTTATTGAGTAACTGGTGAGGTGTACTTATCCCACAGTTTATTAAGACAATTGCAGATTAGGGAAGTTACAATGGATCGATTTATATTCCTTCAAAATGAACCAACTAAGAATCATGTCAACAATCACAAATTATATGAATTGAAATGTTGAATTGTTACATCCCTATTACTGATGATGATTTTGTGCTTCTGAAGTCTTTCATTCCTGGAGGAGTTGAATGTCTGACCCAGAGGTGAATATTTTTTAGAGTCAGGAACACACTTTAAAGCTGGAAATGATGATACTCTGAGGTTTTAGTCCAAAGTCGTATGTGTGCAGCAAACAGAGGATAATTGATGATTTGTTCAATATGTGAAACAAAGTTATCGATCTTGTGAGTGCTCAGGGTTAAGATCTTCAAAGTCTAACAGCGGACATAAATCTAGATGGGTATTACAAATAAGCGTCCTTCTTAAAGAGACTATATCCAGATCTAAGGCAGCTTCTTTTACTCTTTTATAACTGTTTGTTGTCAAGGCTGTTTCTATGTTTGGAGAGGTTATCTCGCAAACTGTGGTATTGAAATACAAAATACTGCAGAAAGAAACAGCAATTTAGATATTTTTATTTTTTAGAAAACCTAATAATAAAACTCTCAAATTTTAAAATGTGAATTTTCACCCTAAAATGTCACAACAATGCATTGATAATATGAATCATTGTCAGTCTGTTACTTATAATAGAGACTTTTAGTGCTTTACAAGTTATTTTTAAACTATTACAAAGGCACAACTTCTTATTGTTTAAAAATAATCATTTACAAAAGTTACCAGATGTTTTAAAGATAATTTTATATAAATTAGGTGTTATATAATGTAATAACTACTATATAGTTTGTGTTTCTGTAACATAAAAATATAACAGAATCCTAAAAAAAAGGTTGAATTGTAATTCTTGTTGATGTAAAGTGATTATCTGCTAATGCCTGTGAAAAACGGGTCTGTTCAGATTAGTCAGAAATGTTTTTTATTAACCTTTCGGCACCTTTAGGACATGTTACAGCCAATCAGCTTTCACCGACCTGTATAGTTGGTTTGGCAGAGTTTTACGCCGGATGCCCTTCCTGACACAACCCTGTATTTAATCCAGGCTGGGGACTGGCACAGGGAGACCCAAACCCTGCCCTCCTTGAGCTTATGTAGAAAAGGTCTTTCTTAAGCAATCAATCAAACTTGTACTTTAGTTAATAATTACTATAATAAATAAATCAAATGTGCCTTTGTTTTGTTTTTTTTAATTTTCTAATCAATGCATTTCATGATTTCTGTAATGAGTTTGACCATTTTTGTCCTGTTTTGTCCACAATCTATTCTTGAAATAAACCAGATCAGTTAATCAATCAATAAAGAGTGTCTTCCATGTCTGTCTTGGTATTTAAGTTTGTTGTTTTCTCTGATCTGTAACAATGTTTCCAACCATGTGACCCGGACCCGCCTTCTTTCCAGACTTGAATGAAGCTCACAGTGCGTCTCCCAGCTGATGACGCACAGCTGCCAGTAACCTGATATTTTACTTCACCTGTGACAAAATATTAATTAAACCCCTTTAAATGCCAGCCTGGTAATTGGTTTGCACCTGCATATGAGGATCTGATTTCATGATTAATGTTACCCCAACTCACCTCTTCATTCCTGAAAAAAAAAAAAAAAGAACTACTGGTGCTGGCAGAAGAGTGCAGAGTAAATATTGAATCTGGGACTAAACTCCCTCCATATGCCAAAAACAAGAGGAAGAAGATGTGTGAGAGTTGAAAAGCTCTCCTAATTAAGAAGCTGTAATCAGGCTTGGAGCTTGAGGGTAACTCCCTGGGTGTCATTTGTGATATTAAACCATGCCGTCCTCCTCACCTTTTGTTGTGCTTCACCAGCTCAAGTTAATCTCTTTTAATATAGCTGCAAATATGCAAATGGTTGTTTTAATATACCCAACCTCCGATAGCGATCCTCTTTTAATTCAACAGAAGTCAAGAGCAGGACCTTGTCAGTCAAACTCTCCTTCCCCTCATAACAAAACTAATTTTCTCCCATTACTCTCTGTCCAAGTAATTATGGGGAAGTTTGTGCGAGGAAGGATTTGTGGATCCTCCGAGAAAACAGGACGTGGCTTTTGCGTCTTCCTGGCCTCAGGCGGGTCTGAAAGTTGTTTCCATACACTTTTGAAGTCTTCATTTAATGACACAAACATGGAAATGAACATAACAAGCAGCTGAGGTTTGGTGCGGACCAGCTCCCCGGTGCAGCCTTCTCCTCATGAGCTGCGGTGGAATGAACAGCTCAGCACAACTGTCTGTGAATTGATGACGCAGTTTGTGAGCAGGAGTTCAAAAGGCCAAGTACCCCATATTGAGATAGCAGCATTTATGTCCTTGCAACACAGTTCATAAATAATGGATTCATCTGTAGATTTTCTGTGCCCCGCACATCTACATGTCACCAGTGACTCAGCGATGATCCCATAAAGCAGAGCTAAAGTGGTTTAAGGTCTACTCTGTGGAAGTCTCTGGGTAAGGAGGGCTAAGAGAACCCAGGGACGCGTTTCCTCTTGTATTCCCCCGCCGCATGTGAGGAATAATGCAGGAAGAAAAACTCTGCCATCAGCTGCTTAACCCTCAGACTGAAAGCAACACAGCGGTAACTCTGCTGCTGTCTGCTGGTAGAAGTTTCACCAACACCCCAGGGTGCTGCTGTCTCATTTTAGCATTGACGCCAACAAACAGGTGGCTCAAATCCAGGTGGAAGAATATCTGAGCAAATCTGTCAGCTCGGAGCTGCAGGCCCACCAGCCTTTAAAAGGTTAGGGTTAGTCTGTGGTGTTTATCATGCTCGGTTTTACAAGTTTACTGCAAACACATTCTGCTCCAAAAGACCAAAAAATAGCAAATATCAAAAACTCTGTTAAACTTTTCTAAGCCTTTCTTACTATTTGTTGGTGAATTATAAAACAATGCTTCAACTCAATGAAAGGAGCTGGAACAAGACTCACTCCAAGGAAAACTGTGTTTTTAACATGTTCTTGTCGCATTTTCCTGATGATGGATGATGCGGTTTGATCAAGTTCAGGTTTCTGATGCATCAAATTCTCCCTGCTCCAATTCTGTTGCTGACAAAAAAGATCCAAGTACGTCTTTGTCAAAAGTATCCATACAGCTGGATAGCTCTGATGTTGGCCTTTTTTTTGCTATACTAAAGTTAGCTACAGCTAAGCTAGCAGGAGAACGGGTAAACAAAGGGTTGATGGGAAATTCGCAGAGGCTAACTTTTGCTCCAACACTCCCGCCCACCTCTCAGAAGTGCAGAAAGTATGTCTTAAAAATTACAGTTTTATTTTGTAATTTTGCTGTCGCCATCGACAGCTCTGGTGTAAAATTGTTAAATTTAGAGAAAGAAAGTGGGAGCTTGAAGGAAAAAACCATAGGGTGTTATGTAAAAAAAAATATGTACATATATGTAAGAATAGAATGTATTCAGAGTAAAAAGTTTGATCCTTAAAACTAATCACCCTGCATGTCACCTGGATCCGGTGGATCAGTCAGACTAGAATCTGAAATCACTTGATTGACATTTATAGACTATTATATGCCAATCAATATATTTCATGCATATTTTGGACTGGCACAAGTGGTTACTTTTCCAGGATTTCGGTTGTTCTCCGCACTAAACCCTCACCTAGCCACATAGAAGTGATCTGATAATGACTCTAATTACTGTCTGCATACTTGCCTTTGTTTAATTACTTGTAAAATGCTCTTCAGCCCCTCTGAATTCACCGTGAGCTTCAGTCACAGTGAGATGTTAATAAGCATCATGCCTGACTTGACAGATGCTTGAAGGTGTTGCCTCTCGTAGGGTGAGGCTCTGGTCTCTGACCTGTTGTTAATAGTAGTCAGATGCATGCTCGTAGGTGTGAATGAGGTGAAAATGAGAGCCGGACAGGAACGGCTGAGACCACAGCGTGTTTATGCACCGCCTGCTTTTCAAAGGGGGAAATATACTCCTCCGTCTTTCATTTTAAAGCATCATCCTGCTCTGCAGCAGAAGCTACTCGCTCTGCAAAATGTGCTTTTTAACTTGCTGGGTAAACTCAGCCACCCTTGTGTATCTTCAGACACTGCGGCAGTGTAAAAAGCTCTCTCAGTGGCTTTTCAATTATTGATTGACAGCAGAAAGCTGGCGGGTTCATTAAGATCATGGATGTGCTGGGGGTAAAGCTTCAAAAGTGGGGTAACTGCACAGCACTTAGTCACAGATGGCCCGGTAACAGTGCTCAATGGCTGGGAGGAAGCAGAGAGCCCGGGTATCACACTGAACCTGGTATTGGTGTACCATTAAACACGGAGCCAGACTGCTTCTGCTAAGGATCTGTGTATCTGCTCGAGGGGAGCTCAAAGCAACAGCCGCAGACAGCCTCCTCAAGGATGCCACGTAAACGTCACCTTTTCCTGCCGGCAGTGAGGAGCCTCCGTCTGCGATGTGAGTGGAGCCTGTCGAACACACGCAGATCCACATGGATGAGCCGCTGGGAAAGCAGTTCATCATGACAATGAGAACGCATCCAGCACACTTCTGTACGGTAACTAGTGAAATTACACGATCCAGGAACCCCTCCTCAGGCACTCAGGGCAGCAGCTTGAGGGCAGTTTGTGACGCAGTGTTTCCAGGCGTTGGATTTCTCTCTAAAAAGTGGAGATCTTTACATTAAAAGACCAATTTTTGCTATTTAGGTCAGCCGGAATTACAGAATGAACATCACTGAATTATTAACTATCATCAGGGGCCATAGTTGAAAGAGGTCAAGAGGAATCTTTACGAACATATTCAGGCCCAGTTACTTCAACAAGAACGTCCAAAGTGTAATTATTTATGAAAGATGCATTGGTCACATTTCTGATTTCATACGAGTTTGCATCAAGATATAATAAAGAGTTTTTTTTTTGTTTGTCAAACCGTACAATGATCGCGCAGAGAAACTCTTGATTTGCAGAAGTACAGCTTCATAATTAGGCTGGGTAAAGGACCTCTCCATTCCCCTCGAGTTAGACCAGGTTAAATTGAGTTGAAAATGAGATTTTAGCATCTCCTGCAATAATAGCAGGGAGCTGAACTTGGGTATGATCTCTGTTAATAGAGTGAGAGCACAAGAGAATTTGGTGTTACACTGTGAATAGAGGCAGAGCAGGTGGAAACCAGGATCCTATTCATGAACGGGCATGAAGTCAATTAGACAAGAGAGAAGGAGTGTGAAGAAGGGGGGGTGGGGGTATTTGCTTTATGGGTAGGAGTAATCTGTAGCTCTAGTTAACCACCTATTGGACAGAAATGATTGTGTCATGATACCAAAGCAAATAATATATATTTATATTTCTGCATTTTACTTATTTATTTAAGATTCTTCGAGTGTTTCATCAGTGGAACAGTAGTTTAAATCAGTAGAAAAACAGACAAATAACTTAATCTGCTTTGGTTTGCATTCTTAAGAGAGGACTGAAGACCACAGACGATAAAAGCCATGAAAAAAAATCCTGCAGTTCCAACATCTGCTCAGTTGGAGGCGCAAATTGGTTCTGACCATTTTTGAAACAAAACGGAAGAAGAAAATCCTAGTCTCTGAATTGTGTTCGCCTTTTTGTAGTGCTGTCTGAATCTACAGATTCCAAATTTCTTGGAAATGTCCCAGAAGTCTTTGCAAAAAACTATCGATGGTCACAACATAAGTGAATATAGACCCAATGCAGATCATTTTTGCAAAAAAAAAAACATTAAATCTCTTAAATTTTGAATGAACCATCCACATTTTCATCACCATAATGGAGTTACAAATAGATGCCGTGAAATGTTTGTATTCATTAAATTTTCAATTTGTGAAATCTGGGATATTAAATCTGCTGTTAAAAAAAAAAAAAAAAAAAAAAGTAGTGAGTGTGGTGTCTGATTTGCTTTTAAACTCCAGGGCACTATATAGTCCTGCTCTATATAGTTTTTTAGTAGTTAAAGTTCCTCTCCAATGAAAATCATGTTTTTTGAGTTTTTAACATGTACATGTGGCAGTTTTCTTCTGACTGAGAAAAAATATAATAAGAAATCATTTCATGTTTGCATTTCCGAGTATTTCTCCTTTTAAGTCGCTGTCAATCAAAGTGCCTGAGAAAAACTGTTTGGATTCCTGAAACTTTCTTACACCACAAAAGCTAGCAAACCCGGATGCAGCTGTAGGGGCTGGAGAAGATAATATAACGTATTTGTTTTTATTTTTTCATGGGCTTTTCAAAGGGTGTTTCGCGCTAGCATATCTGGGTGGATAAGAGGCGGAGTCACACAGCTCAGCAACATAAGCCACGCCGACACAGAGGAATTTTTGGAAACGAAGGTTTCAGATCAACAGAAAAATGGCTTTTTAAGACATTTAGGATGTGGAATTTTTGTTAAAAACTTCACTATCCTAATTGAAACCCTACTGGGAACATTTTAAGAAAATTTAAAAATATCGTTGTAGGAGGACTTTAAGGATTAGGGTTTGAAATTCAGATATAGCCCTAGATGAGTATTTTTTCAAGATTCCATCTTTTACCGATTGCTGTATTATTTGTAGTACAATTCTCAGATTTTTTTTTTGTATTTTTTAGCCAGGGGTATGACTTATGCTCAAGAACAACTGTTTGACCCTACAGCAGCAGTTCAAACTTTTTATGTGAGGGTCAAATAACTGTTTTCTCCTCTGATGTGGGATCAGGGTCAGTTAGGTTAACAGAAAAAGTGTAATCATCACAGGGTGTGTCTAATATAAACAATTATAGTTTTCCAGAAAGCCACACATAACCAAATTTTAATAACCTGTAATTTTCATTAAAAAAAATCATAAACCAAAAAAAAATAAACTTTAATATACAATATGTAAAAAATATTTGAAAACGAAGAGGCTGGCTTCGGACCCCTGATCTAAAGCACTATCATCAGGTCTCACATGTGACAGGAATGGGTGAACCAAAGTGCAAGTCTCCAGGGAATATTTTAGGAATATTTTGATCTCAAATGTCTGATTTTTCTTTAATTTTCTAGCTTTTTTTTCCATTTGTTACACAAACCACAGTTGAAAATAAAAGACTATTCCAATTTATCATGTGTTGTCATATTTGCCTCTATTTTTCATGAAAAATAATTTCAATTGGGTATTTTATGTCAGGTAAAAGTAATGGTGAAACTTTTTATAGCGACAGTGTTCTAGGGTTAAGGAGTCTCATATAGTTATTATTATTATTTTTGTGGATATTTCCCACTAACAAGAGGGCACTGTAGGTGTGTATATCAGTACGCAAACAACAACAGCGGCAGAAGAAGACGTTCTATCCTTTAAAATATATATATATATTTGAGACATCATTATTGCTTTTATTTAGTCCTCCCTCGGACCACTGGCGGACAGCAAGTCATCAAACTGGGTTACAGAGTCATAGAAGTACCGCTGAAAGCAGCCTTCAAAAGACAGCTCCTCTAGTACCGGGAAAACACAAAAGACTGAATGATCTCATGAATGAAGACATAGAGACATGATTAATGATTAGCTTGTATCGATGCTCACCACATTAGCAAATATAGACCACAATGCATTGCAGCCAAGCAATTAAAAAAACAGTCTAAATGTAGTTTTTTTTAAACAAACCATCCATAAAATAAACTATGATTACTTTATCCTTACTGTCCAACTACTTCCATCCTGATCAGTCCAATAAGGGCAGCCTGTCTTTAACAGCCTACATAAGATCCCATCAAAAGATTTCTAGAGTATATCTCACAACAGAGTGGACAGAACCAGAACCCCACGGACAAGGGACAGAAAAAATCTGGTCAAATATTCAGAGTGAGAGCAACTTAACATTCTGTGACAAGATGACAACAGAGCATGTGGCAGAGGAAACAGGTAAATATAGCACAGGCACAGGTGAGTAGAATCAGGTCATTAACCGTGATGCACTCATGGAAACCCTGGACAACCGAACACCAGGTTCAAGTTCAGACATCCAGATAGACGGAGAGAAAAACACCATAAATAAAGAAAAGGGATCATACAAAAATGTAAATCTCATTTTGTGTCCAGCGCAGTGATGTGACTGTGCTGGCTGACAACCATCACACGAGTAGTTTGTGATGCATTAACCGGTGTGTGGAAGAGGTTGTTTACTGCTTCACTGCAGGGCTCCAGAGTGTCTTTCATTTCAACCCTGTTGTTTTTAATATTCTTAATATGCAATTGAGCTAATTGGCACACAAAGCCTTTGTGATCCATTCTGCAGGATGATGAAGGGCAGCCCTCACCGGTCCCCCCCACTCAGCCCAATTCATTGGCCTCTTGCTGAAATCGGCTTCACCACTCACACTCTTGGCCTCCCCATTAGTACTATTCCCAGTGGAAAGCCTTTTCCTGCTTTACACTGTAACAGGCTTGTTAATAATACATTAATGAAGTGCTGCTCTCTAGATTATGTTGGTGGCCCCTCTGATAATGGGGAGCTGGAGGAGGGCCAGGCAATCACCTCGCTGTTGTAATCTAACCCTGGGTTAAATAAGCTTTTGTTGCAGAGAGAGTGAGCACGACAGACAGAAGCAGGAGGAGGCGTGCCGCTGCGACACCAAGCAATCGCCGAGAAAATGCAAATGACTCTTTTTTTGTGCGTGTCGGGGGGGGGGGGGTATGAAAGTGCTGCATGTAGGACTGGGAATCACCAGGTACCTCACAAAACAATGCGGCACGCGATACATGGCACACGATATTGATAACATCGCGATATTGCGATAATTGGTAAAAATCATCTTTAATACCTCACATTGGGGTCTGCAACTTATGACTACAGAGCTGCATGTGGCTCTTTTACCTCTCCATTGTGGCTTTCTGGTCAAAGAAAAATAATGTTTTTAGTTTTTGAAATTTACTGGAAAGCAGGGGTGACAAACTCAACCACACGCGGGGCCAAAATCCAAAACTCACCTTAGGTTGAAACAGAATAAACATTTATTTAACATACTAAAACTAAATCTTCAAAACATAATTTTTTACATAATTAAGAATTATTATGAATTAGATATATAACGTTACCTGTGACAATGATTGTGTGAATGATATAAGCTGAATTTGGACGCTGAAGATGCTGAAATTGATAGCTGAAAACACTGAAGCTGATAGCTGAAAACACTGAGGCATATAGCCAGCTAAAATATTAGCTAAATGCAAAATTAGCCTAAAAAACAAAACAAATTTAGGTTAGCCGAAACAGATAAAAAAAAAGCTAAATTCAAAATTCCCTAAAAACGAAAAAAAAAAGACTAAATTTGCCAAAACAGCTAGCATGTAGCTGAAATATTAGCTAAACTCCAAAACAGCCCAAAAAATCTGAGTAAACTCATATATTTTTTTTTACATACCTTGATAATCAATAAAAAAAAAAACAGGCAGGAACATTTTTTCAGAATAAATCAATTTAAACCTTATATTGCTTTCAATATTTCACATTCCATAAAAATATATTCTGTCAAAATTATACAAGTTAGAAATGAGCGAAAGATAACATCGTGCCATTAATAACAATACAATAAAATGATCTGGAGGGCCAGATAGAATTACCCTGGGGGCATTATCCGCCCCCCGGGCCTGGACTTTGACACATATGCTGTAAAGTAAAAAGTAAGTATAGTGAAGTAAAAAAGAAGAAACTTACTCAAACTTTAGTCAACTTGTTCAACACTTGAAGGGCAGAAGTTATTACTTCAAGTGAAACCCGACAATGTCAGCTTTAATTCTTCAACAATCCAGAAATCCTTCTTTTACCAAACTAAAATATTTTGACAGATTTTTTAGCTCTTTTTACCACATAAAATCCATTTGACTTCAGTAAGCACAACCAGAATTCCTACTTAACGCTAAATTTAAGTAATAATCTGTCATATTATAATCCATATTTTTTATTTTTGAACAAATTCAAAGATCTTAAGTGTACCTTATGGTTTGAAAATACGGTAAGAAATACTTAACTGGCTTTGATTTCAATTTAATGTGTTAGATTTACAGATTTCTGGATAGGGTGAACCACAAATGGTAAATACACTTTTTTTTTAAATTACTGCTAACATTAGACTACCTTTTACTAAAATGTGCTGCATTGAAACGATCTTATGTGGCCCAGGATGTATTTTATTTTGAAAGGAAGTCAGGTAGATTTCTCAAAAGTTCAAAACTATTTCTTGTTTAAAAAAAAAAAAGTTATTTTCTCTTTAAGTTTATGTTTTTTCAATACAAAAAAATTCATCGTGTCATTAATTGATCAAAATAGAAATTTTTACATAAATCTGTGTCTTATTTTTCAAAAGGGTCAAGGAAGACTTTGTGGCTCCTACTGCGTAGTTCTTGATGAAAAATAGACACGGTGTTGAACCTTGATACAAACGAACAAGTATTCCTTTCAGAAAAATATTTCCCTTTTTTTAATATTTAACACGATCATAATTAATAACTTGTGTTTTATTTTGTGCAACAAATTATAGACGCTATGTGCAACATTGATGAAATCAGTCATATTATGTCTTTGATAAGTATTGACACAAATTGAATTGGAATCATCTGTAGAATTCAGTGTTAATAGTAAAGATGAACAGCAGTGTCACTACTTGGTGCAATATTGTTGTAAACAACAGAACAAAAATTTAAAAATTCAAGTACCGGTACAGCCGATTTTGTAACGTGCGCCCCCTATCTACCAGAAGGAATGTCTCACCAAAGGAGCACAAAATAACTTTTTACAGCCTCTTCAAACAAAAATAAAAGATCGATAATTGGTGGGAACCCATGGAGAATTCATCGCAGGACTAAATGTCGCAATATCGATATTGTGGCACACCCCGAGCTGCATGTGTGCAGCCTCGCCCTGACGTAATTATGGAGCGGAAACCCCACATTTCAAGACTTTATGGCTGTCTCTGCATGCTTAAAAACCGCTGCAGAAGGGTGAAGCGCAGGCCCGTCAACAAGTGCGTGGCAGCGATCCGTCCCTCATGTGTCAAATTCCTGCCGTACCCCCCGGAATCCGGGCTTTGGCACAAGTCCCGACTCGCATTCTGATGCCCGCAATCAACACAAACACCCGGGAGAGACGCACGTAAACAAAAAAAAAAAGCACCGGAGTTTGGTTTAAATATTTTAAATGTGCTGGTTTTTGAATGGGGGCTCCGCTCTCAGGATGCACACTTGTCTTGTCGGCGTGCTGTTTTGGCAGCCTCTTCTCTCCTGTCTGTCTCTAATAGAAATCTTGATAGAAGTATCAGAAGGAGATTTTATTCACAAGGGTGTTGTGCATGCTTACTTATCTGAACCACAAAGGAAGAAAGAATTTTCAGCCGCCGCTGTCACCCCTCTCGCACGGCAGCCTCTGTCAGGAAGAAATGCGCCTTAAGACACATCTCCCATTCAGCCAATGTAACACTTGCCAAAGTGCGGCAAAGTTAACAGCAGCCGAGAACAAACGGAATGAGGAAGCGATAGGAAAATAAGATGCAATGAAATGTTTCCTAGAGTCAAATGTGATGTGCTAAAGGAGTGCCTTGAGAGAAAACATTCAGGGGGAGAAGGTAAACACAACTATTACATTTCTAACTGATTCTGAGCGCACGGGGAATTTATGCCAATGTGCTTTTGTCTCCCGCTCTCCCCCGATCCCCCCTCTGCTTTGTTTGGTTCCTAGGAGTGTTTTGATGGGGACAAATTTCCAAAATCCATCCTGAAGATGAAATAGCTCCGCTACAA
This sequence comes from Oryzias javanicus, assembly GCA_003999625.1. Lineage (NCBI taxonomy): Eukaryota > Metazoa > Chordata > Actinopteri > Beloniformes > Adrianichthyidae > Oryzias > Oryzias javanicus. The sequence continues at coordinate 35,881,799 of CM012440.1, read as the reverse complement.
AACAGCAGAGGGGCCAAAACCGGTTCTGTTCGCCCCAACTTTTTCCGCACCTTTGTGCTAAAAGCAGCTTAAAACTGCAACCTTGATGCCTCGTCTGCAAAGTTGTTGCAAAGAAAACTCAATCTAAGACACGTCTTCGACTTTTGTCTGTAATAAATAAATTACAGCACAAATAAAACGTCGGGGGGCGGATTAAACATAAAGACGAGCTGTCTGAGTCGAGTCAGTCGTCTTCAATTAGGGCCTAATAACCAATGTTCTTTCTAAAGTTGGGGTAATTTGAAGCTCCCCGATGTTTTCACACAGGCCTTTCCTACTCATCTCCACATAAAAGGAGCAGTTCAGAAATTGTTGTCCCAAAGTAAGATCTAAAAGACCTTCAAATCATTAAGTATGAGTTTTCAAAGAGCTGCCGATTGAAAGCCAATGGGAAAGTCCTCACACTTTTATCTTGGATGTTAAAGAAAAAGATGAGGATCTTGAGCCTGGGCCTTTCAGATAAGTGAATATATTTAATTTTTGAAAGAATCACAGACTTGGTGTCTTTGGTCCTCATGCCTGTTGGGACCGAGGCATGAAGAAGTTTTTTTTTTTTTTTTTTTTTTTTCCTCCCACTCTACATCTCTCACCCTGCTGTACTCATGAAGAGGAATAGACCCTGAAACCTCACTGGGCCTCTAAGTTGATTTATTTATCAGGTCTACTCAGCTCCCGAGTGATGGCTGTGTGTGATGGATACCCAGGGGTGGGTCTTCGCAGAGCGTTGCCCCCCCCCCCCCACACGCTCTCTCGCTGTGGCATCAGAGCACACGCCTGACATTGCCGCTTTCATCGCCGGGCATGTGGCTCGGCCCCTGCACCTAATGAATGCCGAGCAGCGCCTTCTGCTGCTGCTAGCGTTTGCAGGAACGTGACCATTAGACGCAGACAGGTTCGATTTTACATTCAACCGGGTCCCTCTCTGTCCGTCCCTTCCTACCCATACGCCACAGCTGTTTGCTTGGCCATGTGGGAGCGCTCAAACCAAAAACAAACCCCTCATCAACCTAAAAAGACAAACACAATACATACACTTATGTTGAGTGCAGTTAAATCTCAAAGTGGCCCCTGAGTCAATATTTGGCGGCCCTCGCCTTGATATGAAATTTCAGTGTCCACTAAGCAATATCTTTTATATGTCCACACTTCTTTGATGATAGATTTGTATTTGCTTTGTGATGTTTCAGATTTTTGCTTAAAACTTTGCATTTGCTAACAAATTACACTTTGTTACACAGAAGATATTACTCAATAGTTCATAGATATCAACAAATGTTCATTAAACTTGCTCAGTAGACATACACAATGAACCAAACCTGGGCTGCATAGCGCCCCTGGCGAAATGTGCTCCCCCCTCCACACACACACGAATATCCCTGCACACAAAAAAGCCACTGTATCTGCCTGGAATATATTACAATAAGTATTTATTTATTTTAAGTCTCAATAATTAAATAATAAACGCTTAAAAAAATTAGCATAATAACAGATCTCCTTAGCCAGACTTGAACCCCAACCATGGCATTAGGAGACAGCCACTAACCTTTGGTATGTCCTCACTAGCATGATAGATATTCTGACAGACATCTTTGGTGTTTAAGGGTTAAAGGTTTTAAAAATTCCTGTTATAAAGGGTTTAAAAAGAAGAAAAGACAAAGAAGATAAAGAGATCGACAGTTAAATTCTTCTTTTTTGACCAAAAACAACACACACACACCTAGATTCTCAAGGGCTGCGTCAGGCAAAGAGTGGCACAGCTAAATTATTGACTATTGCAAAGTTTTGAGTTACTGTATTATAATGTAGTTTAAAAACATCTTTACATAAAACAAGTGGTGTGTTAAACTGTAAAATAAACAAAAAAAAATCATTGCAATTTGGCAACCCCTCCAGGAGATGGCGCCCTAGGCGGCCGCCTGGCTCGCCTATGTCCAGGGCCGGCCCTGGACCAAAGATATAGACAGTAGACGCAAAAATATATTTTTGACCCAAATGGAACCCCATACAGCCCAGCCTCATCCAGAGTTTACCAACCCTGACTTAAATGGTCCCAAATACTGCTTCAAACCCTTTCTGGTACCAGTTTGTTGATATTTGAGTTCCGCTTTGATGGTCCACCATCTCAGCAGCACAGAGACCCAACGCTGGCAACAACAACTGGTTTTTGTGCATACCTGAAAATATACTATGCACATCTGTCAAAAATGCAACCACTGCTCAGAACGGCACTCGTGCGCGGTTTCTGTGCATCATTTATTTCTGAAGATCACGTCTGCGAGCTGCATTTAGAGGCAGGTACAGATTTTTCAGGAAAAAACTCGGAAAAAGAGGAATTTCCTGTTGTGGCACCAACAAAACACCTACAACCAGTCAATAATTGCTCTACACTTAAGATAGAAGGCAAATTAGCAAAAACCATCAGGTCTCTTAATAAACACCTCTGTTATTAGAGGAGAAATACCTTTCGCTTTGCTCTCTGTTGTTGCGTACTGTGCTGTTGGGTAATTAAACTAAAGACATGTTCTCTTGCCTGCAGCAATGTAAAAACGCTGTGAGCAATTATTTTTCCTCAGGGACGCGGAAAGACGAGCGACAGCGCAACACGAGAACAGAGCACCAGAGTCCAACACAAGGCTTTCCGTTCCCCGCCTTCAAAGATGGAGTTGTCCAAAATAATCGGCATACAAGACAACTAAACATTCAACAGAAATTCCTTTGGGGCGAGAGTTGTTCCCGCTCCGCTCACCATCTGTTTTACTGCTGTTGTGATGACAGGATTCCACCAAGAAAGATTCTGCTTTGTGAACGTTGAGTCTGCAACATCCAAGTGGACTGCTGCTGAAACTATCATAAAAAAACAATGTCACATATCTGATTGAGTGGTCAGTGGTTCTCTTGGTTGTTGTGGATTTACCAAAAAAATCTTAAACAACCGTTTAACTGCAGTGATTGATATATTTTTTCTGCTGGAGCCGTGCATAACAATAGGTTTTCAATAAAATCATTTCCAGGAGAAGATATTTCCCACTAAACTGATGTAAATTTAATTTTCACTACCTTTTCACTGGGAACCAGCATATATTGTCTTTAGCTTGGGAGGCTAATACCATCTCTGTCTTTAAAACTTTTTGTTTTTGATTTTACTAATAGTTAAGTTTAACTAAGTCTAATGCTAACGCTCGGTCGACCTAACTATACACTGCTGACTAAATGAACATCTTTATGAACTCACAGGTATGAAAATTCCAAACTATTTTTAAGGAAACATTTTTTTTAAGTAACCATTTGTGGTCTAAAACAGTTTTTGCTCATGCTTTCTTCTGGTATAAGGTGCAATACTACGGCGCGATCGCCATCTAGTGGCCAAACTCCCTCCAGGAGAGGCAGAACAATGTTTACAATGTTAATGATCTGAACATTTTAGTTAGAGCTTCTCGTATCAGATTCTCATCAGAACTGTATCAGATTATAAAAATAATCTTTAGTTGTACTTAAGTTGAGCTCAAGGCCCCACCCCCATATACAGTTAGGTTCTGCTCCGCAGAGAAAACTCTGAATTGAAACTGAACACAGAAATCTGAAAGCAAAGAATGAGAAAGAAAAAAAATAGTAGAAAGTTCAACTGAACATTATTTTTTAAATTGGTAACAGTATTAGTGTTGTTTTTCTTATTCAAGTTTAAAGTTTTTTTCTGATTTTTCAGCATTTATTTCTAGCTTTCAATTTTTAATGTAATTATTTTTTTCAAACTTTCAATATTTAATATATTTTGTGTTTTTGAGTTTAAAACTGCTTTCAATTTTTTTATTTCTCAAATTTATAATCCCTGCTTTTCAAATTTTGAAAATGATCCTGATTTGACTCCATATTTTTGCTTTTTAAATGTAATTCCTTATTTAACACTGGAGATGTCTAAAATAACACACTCTCTTTGAGATACTTTAACTCTTTAACAATTTATTTACTTAACGTGAATCCGCTGATTTTGACGTTGATTAAACCAGCTTTCCGTATCAGCTTTGTGCCGATATGCAAAACTTTGAAATACTGTAAAAAGTGAAACACTGGATCAATTAACAAAAGTTAAATAATTTGTTTCATTAAAGATTATTAGTCTTCATCAAATTTAAATTTTGAGTCGAGGGTTTATTCAACTTAAAAATATAATTTGATCAAAACTAATGTATTTTTTTGTAGCAAATTACAAAGATTTTGTTATTTGATCCAATATTTCACTTTTTACAGTGTCGTGGAAATTCAGAAGTGGAGAAAAGAGACTTTGTGCCGCAAAGTTTCACAGTCAGTTTGTTTACGTTGATCGGATCAACACTTTATTATTATAAATGTATTTTCACCCAGCAGTGTAAGACTGCTGAGGACAAAGAAGGGGAAAGAAAATGGGCATTTATTAAATTGTGATTAATTAAATGTATAAATTGATGCTGAGGTTCACATAGATGATAAACTTTGAAGGTTTCCATCCCTGTTGACCTGAAGACGTCTTGTTTGCTGTATTCTACCTCCAGAATGAACAGATTTTCTATGAAAAGCAAAACATTGGCAAAAAGTTTGATCTTTCATGAGTTAAAAGCACATATAATCTTATGCTGCACAGCATTGGTTCCTTATGGTCCCAAACTGCACTGAGATGATCCTGTTTGGTACAGAGCATCTTTAATTTTGCAATTAAGTAAAAAAAAAAAAAAAAAAAAAAATCACTTTTTGAGAGATGCTAGGTTCTCTTCATATTTTTTTCTTCTATTATGCCAAAAAATAGACAAAATTCATATTTATTATTACAAAAAGAAGGTCATGAATGCTAATGCAAATTTTTTAAAGGCTAAAGTAAGACTATGTGGCTCCTTCTAGGTTTTGATCAGTAAAGAACGAGCCAAAATGGCTCTTTTACTGTTAAAGGTTGCTGACGCCGGTATAGTCGAAAGAAAGTCAACAATAGAGCTAAAGCTCTGGTGTTGAAGGGTTAAAACAATACATTTTTATTGTTATATATACTGACTTTTTGTTAGTCCTTTAACAATTAATGACGGTCTAATTTAGCAAGCTTTTAGCTGTTATAATACATCGTCTTAAAGAAATAATAAAAATAGGAGGGGCATCTTTTAAACAAAACAAAAAATAACTAAGTGAGGTTTCACAGTGTTTCTATTCACTGCAATTAAAGTTTGATCTTATTGGTTTGACATATTCAATTTAAATACATTAGTTTCAAACTCCCTGCTACTGCATTAGGGATCTTTCTGTTAATTTCCTTCAGTTGAACTCGTTTGTGTGACTGAACCTTTCTGGTCTTTGTTAAAAAACGCACGACTGCATCCTTCAACGGTTTAAGGATTTCTTCATCCTGGTTAAATAACTATTCGTTTATCATGATGGCTAGAAAAACAGTGCAGAGTGGGTTAAAAACAGTCATTTCAAATGGATTTTCTCATTTTCATAGAGATCAGATACATCAGCCCACAGAGTGGAATGCATCCCACTCCTGCCTGCAGACGGAAATCGTGTCTCCCTTATAATGCAACACACCTCTTGCCTTATGTGTCACGTTTGTTTGCTGTCAACCAGGGCAAGTGTGTGCTCAACATGTCGCGCGATCTGCACTTCTGTTCTCACAGGAAAGTTTCTCTGCTCCATGCCGTCTAGCTGTGAGAGTGATAATTGGATAATGAGTAAATAAACAGCTGGAGTTCCCGTTTTCTTAGCTCCTCGAGAAGAAATGGCTAAGAGTATGAGTGGAAGTGAAGCTGCAGTCAATCACAAACAGTCACCTCCACCGCTTCCAACACCAGCGAGGCAAACTTGTCACGGAGGGAGCAGCTATTTGGAGGCCATCTTGTTGTGTGTATGTGTGTTTCCCTGGCTGAACTGCAGGAAAACAATGACAGGAAGGAAGCAGGCTGGAGGTGAGTGAGGTGTGAGAGCCCTAAGAGTGTGCATCCAAGCCCTAATTAACTCGGCTGCTTCCTCTCTTACTGGCATGCCTGCCTTCTTGGAGCACATGCCAGTTACACGGTGTGTGCATCTGCGTGTGTGTGTGTGTGTGCAAGCGTCGTGATGTCATTGTCAGCAGCGTTTGTTCCTACCCCCCTGCCCTCTGCTAGACTGGCACGCCTGCCCTCCGGTGTCAACTTTTGTGAAGCGCACCGGAGCCACCGGATGGAGCGTAATTACCCTCTGCTCACGCTGAACCCTGGCCCCCCAAAAACAAGAGCTTTCTCTCACTGTATCCATAAACAAACCAGCTCCTCCTCCCCCATTGCCACCCACTCATTATAGGTGCTCCTCTCACCACACACCTGGTCAGGAGTCCCCCCCCTCCGAGTCTGACAGCAGCTTTTTAATGACATCTCAAAATGGCAAATGTTCTCTAACAATCCTGTCTTTCATTGTAGGTACTGACCTTCTTCTTTAAGGCGGCTGTAAGTGTGAGCTTCAGCAGGGATGTGCTGCTTTACTCCAGTAAAGAGAAGGATAGGTGCTTTATTTCTCCCAAGGTGGTGGTGGTGGTGGTTGGGGGGGGGGGGGGGGGGGTCGACCAGCCCCTCATTTTCCTAAGCCTGGAGCTTTGAGCGGCCTTGTCACAACGTGATGCGAACCATTAAAGGCAGTGATGATGCAGACCAGCAAACCCCCCAACCCCGCCCCGACACACACAAGCTGTGACAGGCGTGCTGTCACCGCAAAGCTGCAAAGCTTTAAAACATGACTAGGAAGCCATCCAAAGACCAGAGTAAATAGAGGAGGGAGGAGATGAAATGCACGCCACACCGAGGCAGACAGCTGAACAAATGCAACCACTTGGAAAACAGGTCTAACAGCTCACCCCCCTTTAGACAATCAGCCATGTAAATTATTGAATATCATGAAAAATAAATAGATTAATGAAGAAAGGTTCTGCCAAGACCCAACTATGCAGTTAAGCTGCATAGATTTAGTGTTTTTGTTTGCCAAAGTCCCCTCATGACCGTTTGTTTATTTTAAAAAAATGTTCCCAGTAGTGTTTTAATTATGATTATGAAGTTTTTAACTAAAATCCCACAACTGTCTTAAAAAAGCCAGTTTAAGTTGATCTGAAGCCTCTGTTTCCAAAATCTCCTATGAGGGGGCGGGGCTTTTGGAACTGAGCTGATCCCCCTTGTCTAAATGTGATAGCTCTGTGTCTCTCTACCGTAAATCCTCACCGCTATGACATAAGAATGTCAAGCAATGTCGGTAATGTCCATCCGCATGGTTTCGATCTGGATGTCAGCTCGGACGAGGAAGTGAAGATTTTCATGGACCGAACTTTCCCCAAACGCCTGATCCTTTCAACTGAGAGCAGAATCTGTGGGGTCAAATCAGAGTCAGCATAAAGTGAAAGAAAAACAAGATTGAAAATTAAAAAAAATAAATAAATAAATAATATTGAAAATTTGAAAGCAGTTTTAGACTCAAAAATAAATACTGAAAACTTGTAAAAAAAAATTGTAAAAATTGAATAACATTGAACATTTGCAAAAATAATGAAAATTTGAAAGAAATATTGAAACTAAATATTGAAAAAAATAATTAAAAACTTGGATTGAAAGAACTGAAACTGTTACCAATTAAAAAAAAAAAAACTTTTAGTTGTACTTTCAATTTTCCTTTGTTTTTCGTTTTTCATTCGTTGTTTTCCGTTTTCTGTTTGCAGTTTCAAGTCAGAATTTTTGAGTTTTTGCTGCTGAGCTGATCCTAATTTTACACGAGGGCAAGGCTTTGAGCTCAGCTAAGGTAAAACTAAATAACTAACTGTAATTTCGAGTTTTAAACTTCTTTAAAATGTTCATTTTTTTCTGAATTTACAAACTTGTTTTTCATTCATTTTAAGCTGATCCTCATAAAAGTCCTTGGTAAAATAATGAAAGCTAACATCCAAATGCTCTTTCATTCATTTACAACCCTTTCCAAGTGCGGTCAAACGAGCCGCCGTTCACATTTTCGTGGTCACATCAAGAAGCTCCGTGGAGTCTGTTGGAGATTTTCCAGTGTTCTCAGAACTGCTACCATAAGTATTGGATGAAAGTCACACCAAAAATCCATTGATGCTGATTGGAGCACAGAAATGTGAACGGCGGCTCATTTGACTGCAGTCAATGTGAAGGTAGCATCTTCTCTTCTCCAGAACCTGAACTAGACACGCTAGCTGGACCAGATGAGGGTTTAGTGCATGTGCAGCAGAAAGAAGATCATTCATTTAAAAAAAATAAAAAACAGTCTGTGATTGACAAAGATTTGAAAGGAGAAATACTCGGAAATGCAAAAACAAAATGATTTCTTATTAAATTTGTTCTCTTTCAGAAGAAAATGGCCAAACATACATGTTAAAATCTCAGAAAACAGGATTTTCAACGGGAGACTTAAAGATTAAACGTGTCATACTGGCAGAAGGATCTGGAAAGATCTCAGAGAAAAACATCCAAAGAAAGGAGTGGATCACGCCCCAACATTAGACGCCCTTTATTTGCCCCGACGAACTCGTCTGACGGATGAAACCGGGAGACTGGATCAAGTCGAGCAACATGTGAGCGGCAACAACGCTCTTTGAAGTCTTCACTGATTGAGTCCTGCAGTAATGCAGGAGCGATGCTAAATGTCCGTTGTTTAACTTGGGGCTTTTCCCGTGTTGCCTCCTCAAAGAGCGATGCCGCGGGAGTCCAGGAGCTCCGAGCGGGACCAGCCCTCATCCTCTGGTCCTTACATGTGATCCCCTTGATTTTAATGAGGCCACATGGACCCCCTGTGATGTGCTTCGGAGGGGAGGACTATCCCTCGCTCGCTCTGAGGTCGCAGTGCTGGTTGAGCGCCGGTGACCCCTGCCCCCCCCGGGCGCTTCTTATGTTTTATTAAAGCGGGTTCACTCCCTTCTGAGGCGATCCGCCCGCCTGTCAATCATCCGTCCGTGTAAAGTGCTCTGCGGCGTCCGCGTCACACGTGTACGTATCACGTCCACCAAATCGATACCAAATCTTTCTGACTGCTTCATGCAAGATGTCAACAACATTTCTACACCTGAATATTAAACTACCCCCTCCCCACCCCCAGAGTCCTCTGTGTACTTCAGCAAAGCTACAGTTAAAGAAAGTCACTAATTACTCCTGACGTGATGCTCGCATGATGGTTATGCCTCCCCGAGTATCATCATTAGAGGTGCATAATTGTTGATGAGGCGTCATTTCAGAGACTTTAGTTTTCACCTTTAACCATTCATCAACACGTCCCCCACATTTCCTCAGTGAACGTTTGTTTTTCTCTGCTGATCCGACTCTGGAGACGATCCATAAAACCAGGAGGGATGAAGAAAATACTACTTTACTTTAAATCGAGGAGCTTTCGTTAGCTAAATAAAATACTTTTCAGTGAAGGAATTAAATCAGGATTCTCAAGCTCAATTTAATTTGGGGTCACTGTGGGCGGAGTCTGGCTGAAGCTGGGCTTATGTGTTTCCATTTGTGCCAAAAATATGTTTTTGCGTCCACTGTCTATGTCTTTGGTTCATTAAGTTTATAGAACATTTGTACTATGGACTACTGAGCAATATCTTCTATATCCTGTGAAGCAACAGCAGCTAATGATGCTTTTCTGGACTTTTCTGACGACCAGATCCAAATTCAACTTTATTTATATAGCACTTCTCCTACTTCCAAGCATCTCAAAGAGCTTTCCACAGTAACAGAAATAACAGTAAGACAAGTAAGATAAAACGAAGTAAATATACATTAAAACACATTACAAATCCAGCAACATACACATCCCGCGAATGCAAAAAATGTATATATACATGTATACATAAATTCAAAATAAAAACATGTGGGCATGTAAAAACGAAGTAAAAGCTATACAAAAAAGATGAGTTTCAAGCTTTTTCTTAAAAACCTCCACAGCGGACGAAGCCCTCACATCCTCAGACAGGCTGGTCCACAGGCGAGGTCCACAGTGCTTAAATGTGGCCTCACTGTGGGTTTTAGTTCTAACATCCAATGAAATCTAGTGACAATTACTCATAATGCTGAAACATCACAAAGCAAACACAAAACTATCATCAAAGAAGTGTGGACATGCAGAGATATTGTTATTCATCTATTCATTTATATGGTTTCCTCACAACAGAGCTAAGTCAAGTTTTGTTTTTTTATATCATTATGCTCATGTTTTCAGTCACATTGTCATTGTTTAAGGAGTCATGGGATGTATGTGGGGAGGGAAAATATGTGGGTTGGTTTTCATTTTAATTTTTTATTTTGTTTTTGTTCAATTATAAACCAGTTTGAGCTGCTAAAACCATGAAAAGCACATTTTTAATTTAAATAAAGTTTGATTTATTCATCCATCAATCCGTCTGATCATCTGTCTGTCCATCCATCCATCCATCTGGTCGTCCATCCATCCATCCATCCATCTATCTGGTCGTTCATTCATCCATCCATCCATCTGGTCGTCCATCCATCCATCCATCCATCCATCCATCTGGTCATCCATCCATCCATCCCACCCTCTGTTCATCCATTTCATCCATCCATCCATCCATCCATCCATCCATCCATCCATCCATCCATCCATCCATCCATCCCATCATCCAACCATCCATCCATCCATCTGGTCCTCCATCCATCCATCCATCCATCCATCCATCCATCTGGTCATCCATCCATCCATCCCACCCTCTGTTCATCCATTTCATCCATCCATCATCCATCCATCCATCCATCCATCCATCATCCATCCATCATCCATCCATCCATCCATCCATCCATCCATCCATCATCCATCCGATGGATGGACGGATCGATAGAAAGAAATTGAATTTAAGTGTAAAACAGATCTAAGTACAAATAAAAAAATGAAGGGAAAAAGGCCCTTAAAGACTGTAATTGTCTTGATTTGTCCTGGTTTTCTTCCGTATAAATATTGCAGTAGAGTAAACACATCACTATAACAGAAATGGTCAGAGCAGAACGTTTACATCCTGGTCCTCTTTTTTCAAATGGACCCTCAGTGGGAGCGCAGAAAAGCCCTTTCCCGCTGAAGTGTCCCACCACATTGTGTTGAAGGGCAGGCTCAAGAGACAAAAGTGACATTTAGGAAGAGCTAAAACAATGAAACAGTGGTGCTCTAATGTCTCATAAGACGTCCTCTAAACATGGCTTTTCCATCTGAAAGCCTCTCCATGCTGAGTCAAGTGCACCAACTGTGCATGAAAGAGCTCGTTCCCCGAGGACCAGGCCGCCTGATACCCGCAAGAATAAACCGGCCTTTAACCGCCCGGCTCCAGATTTACAGACCAGAGACCAAACAACTGCACAACCCAAACTCTGTGTGGGAGGAGACTAAATACTCACACATGCTTTCCCTCCAAACACATTCTGAAGGTTATATAAGAAAGAAAGTTTCTTTAAAAAGAGATGATTACATCAAAACTGATGCTTTTGTAAATTATCTTCACTCAGGATGTACATGATGGTCAAATGTCTCCCAAAAACAAACAAAACTTTGTTTTATCCAAGACCATCGCACACTTTGTTTTTATAATGCAACTGGAACAACCAAAGATTAAACAAAAATGTTATTTTTACAGTCAAAGATATGATCAAACTTATCTTAAAGACACTTAAAGCTGATGAAAGCCAAAAGTTAAATGTTGCAAATGGTCAAATCTGAGATTAATAGTGAAAAATAATTATTAAAAGCATAATTAAATATTTCATAATATCTGTCATTCTAAGTTTAAAAACAACTGTAAAAGATATCCTCAGTTTCCTAAAGTCCCACTCCAATCATCTTTTGATATTTCTTAAAAGTGTTATCAGTGGTCATTAAATTATGATTCTTAGACAAACCTTATTTTTTAAACTGTTGTTTTCTAAAAGATAGGCTATGTATGAATTCCTTTACCGTTCACTAGATAGTGCCATTTTGTAAACCTGCCTAAATCTACTATTCCAACATCCAGTGCGCTCGAATTTTTGTTTACGAAAAACTAGTATGCATCAATGCTAATATAGACCACAATGCATTGCAATTTTTGCAAAAAAAAAAAAAAGTGTTTAAAGGTAATTTTTTCATAAACTATCACGACTTTCCTCCTCAGAAAACAGTGGAGTCAACATAGAAGTCGTAAAATATTTGAATTTAGAAATAATATCCGTTTACTAAAAAAAGAAGAAAGAAAAGTATTATTGTGTCTGAATTGCTTTTAAAATCTAGCACACTAGATTGTCCTATACTATACATTTTTTGGTAGTTAGGGATTAGGGTGGGAATTCAGAGAGTTGTGGGTGGGACTATTGGTTCGGAGTGAGGCGGTACCCAGACTTCCCACCATGCCTCTGTTTACACGCTCTCCTGCTAGCTTACAGCCCCTCACGACCCCAGCCTAACATTAGTAGCACAACAAAAATGACTGGCGATATCAGAGCTATCCAGACGTACTGGATACTAGATCAGACGAGGAAAACAAAGACGTTCACGGATCTATTTGTCTGCAAGTGGATGCATCAAAAATGAGTAAAAATCTGTTGATTGCAGTTTGGACATTTTTAAACTGCTTATGATTTACAATAATTTAAATAAAATACTCAGAAATGTCATTTTAATCGAAATTTTCTGTAAATATATCCTCAATCGTTAGAAAAATACCATAAGAATATATTAAAAACACCTTTTTAATTGTAGTGGCTGCACCATTGATTGTGTTTGTTTTAACTTTTATAGTCCACATCAGACTAATAACTTCAGCAGGTGCTCATCATAAACTTTTCTTCTAGCACCAATATTTTTTTTTCTTTCGCAACAATTTGAAGGTTGCAACAACAAAATGCAAGAAAATTGTTTGACTTCCTTTGAAATTGTAAAACTTTAAGATATTGTAAAAATGGTAACATTAGCTGCTAAATGCGATGGTGAGTGGTTCTCAGGTCCATGAGAAAAGAAGAGTCCTAACATGAATCTGGAAATCTGGATTACAAACAATAGAAATTTGTTGCAACTTTTTTCATCAACCCCCCCATCACGTCTTACACTTTCCAAGAATCGCCTCTTCTCAAGGTGAGATTAAAATTCATGGCCATCGCCCCGGCGCCCTGCCGGCCAGCCCCCAACAGCTTGAAGTGGGCTGCTCAGGAAAACAAATATTTTTTGCCAAGTGGCGGTGGTTGTGAAGTACATACGTCCCGCAGCTCTGATTTTACATCCTGTCACATTAATGATTCAAAGCACTCAATATAAATATTAAAAGTAATAGCTTTGCCATTCAGCTATTACTCCATCATTCCCTGAAATCATCATAAAACATTCAGAGCCTTTTATAAAATTTACACACTTGAATTTGATGGCGAGGAGACGAGGCTGTCAGAGTGTGAGCTCCTGGAAGCTTAAATAATAGTGGAAAGCTGTTTATGGAACATGCTTTATTTATTCATCGTCTCCCAGTAAAGAGTGCAGTTTAGATGGAGAGGCAGAAACACAGGGAGCGTAAGACACACAGCAATAGAAAGAAATCAAAGGAGGTTTATCCGGGGTGGGGGGTGAAGTCTAACTCCAACTGCAGAGCAGCAAAGAGGGAAAAATGCAGCGTCCATGAGATTCTAGGTGCAAGGTCAATCAATGGAAGGACTCTGGGTCCAGGAGCGGCTAATGGATTGTGAAGACGCGAAGCAGGGTTATGAATTTTTAACCAGTTCCTCCTTCAGCCCAGACCTCCATAAATCAATGACGACTTATTGGAGAGGATCAATTATGCAAACTTTAAAACACTTAATGACAGATAATGAAGAGGTCCCCGGAGGCAGGCCAGCAGCGTGGAACGCCACGCGAGGCCGCAACTTCTTCAATCCACAGAAAAAGCTGCTCCCAGTGAAAGAGGGCGTCAACTTTATCTCGTAGTTTTTCTCCTCAAAGAAAGAGGCGTCCTCCTCCTCCTCCTCCTCCAGCAGCTCATCATAAAACGCCCCGGGGCCGCCCCCTGTGGTAGTAATCTCAAATCACTGAGCTCCAAACAATGTTAAGCACAAGTGGCCACGTTAAAACGCTCTCTGCAAATCTGTCCCCTCCTCTCATGTCGCTCCGGCTGCTTCTGTTGCCACATGCTTTTATGTAGTCTTTTCCAACAATTCATGTTTAATGCATCGCGTTGCAGTCGAGTGGATCGGAGAACCTCGCTGCTTCCTGTGCTAATCCATCTTTAAGCTTTTCATTTCAAGACGCTTTTAGCATATTTTCCAGATTAAGAACTAATAATCTGAATCTGCAACTGTGAGCGCACCTCCGCTTGTGCAAACACGAGGAGGAGGAAGACGCGAGGTGGAAGGGATCAAAGTGGATCTGAGTAAACGTGCTGCCGCTCGGGTCATCTGTGTTTATATCACGGCAGGGAAATTCATTTTTCATTACTCCAGGTACTGTATCAACCCTCTGACGATTCCCTCCAGATGTTTCCGTGCGTCCCAGGGGTGTCTGAGCCCAATCCGCCGGCTTGATGGAGAGACTCATAACCGAGCTCACATCTGTCCCTCTTGTCATCTTTTTCCCTCTCTGGGAAAGCAACCTTTTCATCACTCTGACAGCAGTAAGTGTTAAGTGCTTCTAGACTGTACCGCATTCCTCTGTAAGTACAATCAAACCTGAAGAAGTGTTTTCCATGAGTGTTTGGGTTTTTTTCGCCGCCCGTCCATAATGCCAGAAGGTCACTCTCTCCCTGGTCTCTGGTGGTTGGTGGAGGTAAAGAGGCACTTTGGCGCTGATGGGCTTTACTTCAGACTTGCCCGGCTGGTGATTTTGTTGCCCCATTTCCTCTGATGCACCTTTGAGATGTGATTTGTAATTACATGTCATTGTGTGAAGCTTTACAGTATTCGCATTATAGTGATTCTCCTGCTACTTTCCACACGGTTTTCAGCACGTAAAAACTTCAATCACTCTTTCAGGAATTTCAGCATTCTTGGTGTCCAAATATTCAGCTCGTTCAGGACATTACAGCTTCTATTTTGGGTATCTAGGACAGGGCTGCTCATTCCTGGTCCTCGAGATCTACCACCCTGACTATTTTCCAGATCTCCAAGCCCTGCCACCTGCTGATTGGCTCAGTCAGATGTCTCCACAATCTGATTGAAAGGACACACCTGGTCCAGGTAATCAGCAGCAAGCAGTACAGGGAGAGCTGGAAAACAGGCAGGGTGGTAGATCTTGAGGACCAGGAATGAGCAGCCCTGATCTAGGAACTTTATAGTTTTTTAAAAATGATCAAAATATGCCCCAAATGGAAATGAAATGAATGAGAAATTGTTCAAATCTTTCAAAAACTATAAAACTTTTGCAGACTTTCACCATCAAACGTTAAAATATTCAGCAACTACTGTAGTAGTATTGATTTTAGCTTTTATTTTGGCAAAATGATAGTTGTTTTTAGCTAATTTAGATATATTTTTTCCAGTTTTTTAAGCTAATTAGAAGTTTAGCTAATATTTTATTAACATGTTAGCTGTTTCCTCAAATTCAGGCCCAATCTGAAGCCTCCAAACGGAGGGGGTTGTCTAATATTTCGGACATGACTTTCGTCTGACGACATCATCAATAATCATTGGTCCGTTAGAGTTATAGCGCGGAGCTTCCAGTGCCTGAATATACGTAACAGCGGTTTTATAACTTTGAAAAGGTCATGCTACAACATTAAGTCATTACTTACAGTTAAATGTAAACGTCTGTAGTTCAGAGCGCACCCACGTGAAGAAAAGTGCTTCTCAGCGGGACGGGGTTTACTACCGCGATGTTGGATTTTGGACCCATCTGTTTGGAGGGTGAAATTTAAAAAATAATAATTCAGACAGGACTTTGACTTCAACTGCCACTTCAAATTAAGGGGAAGGGAGAGGGGAAGTATTTGGATTGGGCCTCAGACTTTTTAGACAAATTTTGTGTTTAGCTAAAATGTTAGCTGTATGCTAGCTGTTTCGCAAAATTAAACTTTTTTAATGTTCTTTTTACAAATCTAAAATTTAGTAAACATTTTAGCCACATGCTAGCTGTTTTGTCAAACTTAGACTTTTTAAGTTCTATAGGAAAATATAAAAGTTATTTAATAATAAAAAAAAATGTTATCTGTTTTATTTTTTCCAAAATTAGATCTTTTTTCAGTTCTTTTGGCAAATTTGGAATTTAGTTCATATTTTAATAACATGTTAGCTTTTTGTCAAAATTAGACTTTTTTCAGTTCTTTACACAAATTACAAAGTTAATTCATATTTAACATTAGTTAAAGGCCATATTAGCTAATATTTCAATGTTATGCTAGCTGTGTTGTCAAAATTAAAGTTTTTAAAAACAGTTTAGGTAATTTCGAAGTTTTGCTAATATTTTGGCTATTTGTTTTGTCGAAATGAGATATTTTTCCAGTTTTTGGCTAATTTGGCGTTTAGCAAGCTATTAGATTCGTTTTCAGCTATCAGCTTGATCATTTTTAGCTATCAGTTTCAGCATTTTCAGCTATCAGCTCTGGCACACACTTGGACAATCACAGGTAATGCTGTAAATTCAGTTTGAGATGACGTTTCACTCCTTTTTGGTTTTGTGACACATAATGCACCTCTTTATTCATAGATAATTATTTATGTACTATGAATCAAGGATCTGTGTTTTTAGGTCAAAGTACATTTAATGAGAGAAAACTCGACAACTCTGGGATAATTTAATTTACTGTAACTTTTTAATTGTGAGCATTTTTCAAGCGTCACGAGCCGCTTTTCTCCCTCAGAATCTGATGAAATTACATTGATCGTGCTAACAATTAAAAATAAATCAAACACTGGAGCTCCGGTGTTAAAGGGTTAAGAACAATGAGCGTGAGCTGAGGTAGTTGGCTAAAAGTGAAGTCTGAAGGGAATAGCAGAGTCTTGAGGTTTGTGCAGGTACATCTTCACGCTCTGCTGGATCTTGTCCAGACAGGAGAGATGACCCAGAGTCAGGCCAAAATGTTTACTGGCAGATGTGTTTTAAAGGAGCTCTCCTTAGCTGGTCATGGCAGCGGAAAATACCCTGCTGTTCGGTGCATCTGCAATTCGCTGCTCTTCGCAATTCCACCTACAAAATCCTGACCTTTAAAAGAAATGATGGCTGAGTTATGCTACTGTTCTTTCTCCTCTCTCATCTCCTTCATTTTTTTCCGTTCCATTGAAGACAGAAGCTCTGTCCACTTTAGGCAAAGACGGAGAATTCAGACTCTTTTTGCTCGCCGTTTCAAAACCAGGTTCTCGTCTGATGCCGGCTTTGGCCAGAGCCCCTTGGCGCTCTGTGCAGCGGTTCGCGTCAGGAGCTTCGATTTGTGATTTGCAGATGACACGAGCAGCACTTGGCTTGTGGCTGTGGAGGTGGTTTGGCAAACCAAAGTCATGTGACTGGAACTTCACATCCAGACGAAGTGGTGAAAAGCCTGCTGGCCTTGTGCATTCTTATGTGTCTGGAAATGCATCTATATTCTGTTTGTTGTCTCAGATTCTTCAGGAGCTTACATCATATGCAGCCTTTCTTCTGATGTCCAGTGTTTGAGGTAAACTTCTTTTTAATCCTCCCCCCCCTGTGAAGCTTCATAAATCATTCTTCCTTACACTTTTTCCTTATTCCAAAACTATGAAAAGTAACTATATACTTACATCAATAGCGCTCATAAAATAACTAAAAGCATTATCAGGCTTTAAAAGAGCAAAGGCTGCTTACGAAACAATGATTTTTCAGCTCTTTCCAGGATAAAAGGTAATCTTTCCACATGTTAGCGTTGCCTCTGGCTGCCTGAGGAAACTTCACAGTCCGATGACCATCATCGTCTCAGTGTGATGAAGCTTTCTCGCTCTGCAGGTCTCGGCATCGGCGCTGATCAGCTGTATTTTTCAGTATTTTTCTTCTTTTGTGCACAAAAAGAAACTCAGTTTATTATAAACATAAAGAGACAGCCACGATTTAATCAGGAAAGCCACAAACCGCCATAATGCCCCGTGTATATCCTGGATTAAATCATGCTGCATTTGTTGATAATAATTCTATTTTACATGTTTTGTAAATTGTACATTTTTGTTTTGATTTCACAAATGTCAAATAAATGAAGGGAGAACAAATTGATGACAAGAAAGAATAAAATTAAATATTTTCTTTCTGTCCACTTGTTTCCAAATCACAATGTTTTAAACTTATATTGTGCTTTATTTTCTTAGAAGGCCTAAAGCATTTAACAGTTACAGTTTCATTCACCCAGAAGTCCAATTTATGGGTATAGACCAGGCAAAGCGGAGAACTGAACGCTGTTAAACACAATTTTATGTAACTAATAAAATGTAACATTATCAAATGTAGTGGAAAATTATGAAATATTTATTTTATGAATGTCCTACATAACTTTATTTTTATTTCCTCTCTTAGATTGTTCAAAAATCAATATAAAAAAGTCCTGAAATACCGCATTCTCCAAATTCCTAAAAGTCATGGATCATTTTTCTCTGACAACGCAGTTAAAGCTAAAAAACTGTTACAAGTACTCCACTGAATGCTGCTTCTTTGATTATGAAGGTAACTAGGATTTTATTCTTGTAATTTGTGCTAATGCTAATGCTAGCATTAGCTTTAGCTGTGAGACGTGGAGCGGCACATGATCTTTTCTCACCAGTTAAATGTTGTCTAAATTTCCGTGCTCACATAATCGTTGTAAACAGAGCAAAAGTCAAACAATTTCAGTTTCACATTAAAGTAAAATGTATTACTGTTTCCACTGCGGTCTGTCACTTTTGCTCATAACTGTGTCTGATCTGCAGAAAAATAAAAGTGAAAAAATTATCAAATTATCGGAAACTGTTGTAGCAGAGACACACCGCAGCACCGTATCTTTAGTTGTCTGAGTTTTTGGGATGAACCGGAGAGTCTTGCGATGGAAAAAAAATCCCTGAATACATAAAAGCGCGAGTATGAATGAAATGCAGAAATACGGGTGGAATACTGTGATGTGGGTGTCAGGAACCAAACCTACCTTATTCTGACCAGAGGTCTACCTCTTCACCAAACAGCCGCCCCATAGAAATAATATTTTATTCACTCATCCACCAATGCTGCTGCATTTAGACCATCAACATCATCAGTATCTCTGTTTCCACTGACTATGAAATTGTGTAAATGGATTTCCGATATTCCACTCACCTTATGAAACAAACACACACAAAAAAAAAAAAAAATGTTTGAGGAAGTGATCTTTGTGGTGAATCAAAATTTACATATTTGGACATATGTATTGACATATTTACTAAAAGCATGTTGTGTTTTCTAAATTAAACGAGTCACGTGACCAACAACCGGATTCCACACTAGGGTTGGGGTTTGGGTGAGTGAAGCGGGCGCCACCAGAGGTCCCACAGCAATAAACAGCTCATCAAAAAATGAGCATGTCATGTGGAATTGTTGGATCCACTGCTCCTCTGTAAAATCACCAACCACCATTTCACAAAATCTCTTCATCTTTAGCCACTCCCTCGTAGCCTGAATAAGATGCAAACGTCTCCTTTGATAGATGATGACGAGTGCTTGTGATGTAATGATTCAATCAAGCTATGATTTGATTCACAGTTTTAAAGTCACAATTTCTATTTTTTTTCCATTTTTTTAACACAAAGAATTAAAGGTATTTTAAGGCAAACTGTGTTTTCTTCTCTCCCCTTACATCAAACTGTCTGTTTTCCTACTAACAGAAATGATTCAATACAAACAAACAATTATACATAATATTGAAATGATCATAAATCCTTTCTGTTTAGCACAAAGCTCTGCGCTTTTATGATCTCTCTGTGTAGATTATATTGATCTGACATGTACGACTTGAAGGAAATAAATCAAGCCAGGGTTTGGTAAACTACTTAATAAAAAAAAAGAGCAACATCCCTGTCTTAAGCTAATGGGGACACAAACACAAAGCAAAACTTTTTTTCCCTTGTTTATTGGCAGAGTTGCATTGTAAAGTAACTTGTGATGGTCAAAAGATTACAGATGTTAAACTCCTCCTGCGTACTTTACTCTTACTTCAGACAGACATAGACATTTTTAAATCCAGGATTATAGAACAAAAACAAAGATCTGATCGCGATCACAGATCTCTGTTGGTCTGAAGAGCTGCGCGTTTCTGCAGGAGACACGGCATGGAGGAGGTTGACAAATCAGCCAATCAGGACGCAGAACAGGGTGAGCTGTTTAAAAGAAAGAGACCAGATGAACCGTAACTACGGGCCGTAGTTCGGGGACCCCTGGTATAAAGGAAGACATTGCTCCACCCACTGTTTTGCTCTCAGACCTCCGTGGACTACATGAGACTGGAGAGCAGGAAGTCAGATGGAGCAATTGTTATAGTGACTCATCAACTTTAAGAAACGTCACCATAATTCATCGACAAGTGTTATGGTGACATTTTGGACATTTTGACAGACAAAACTATATTTAAATGATTTTTCTCATTTTATTTTCTAAACACAAACTGATAATCCTCAAAGAAAGAGAAATGACAAGCGGTCGTACATCTCCTAAATATTTGTTGTTTGTCTGTTTGCTGATTGGCTTATTGTTCGTTCCATTTTTAACCCAAACTGTTGATGAAATTTAGTGGATCACATTGTCAACAAATCAAGGAGTAACACACAAGAAAGAAATAGAGCCAAAAAAAAAAAAAAAACAGTAATAATAATGTAACTGGATTGCTGCAGGAATTTAGTTTCCTTTTCGTTGGCTCAGATGTGATTTTGTGCAGAAGGACCATTACCAACATCAGTTTTGCTAGTTTGCTGATGATTCACTAAGCTTCATATATTGACAGACTGTATTTCAGAACTCCTCAGTTTAGCCGCCAGACGATAACAGAACATAACAGTGTTGTCAAACAGAAGTGCCAACTGTAACTGCTGTATTATATCATAAACATTCAGCATATTGATCTAGACATCATCTGCTGATGCTCAGAGAAACTTCTCTTTTTCAACAACCAGAAAGGATTCAATGCTAAAACGTCAGAGAAGATGAACCTGAAAAACACCATCTTATTCTTTCAGGGTCTAGGATTTAACGAAGAGCGTTATCAATTGGGAAGCTAACAGAACAGTTAGCTCTCCAATTAGTGCACAGCTGGATAGCATAATAAGCTGTCTGAGGGTGAAAGCTTTGTGTTTGCCCGTGTCTGGGGCGAGGTCATCCTTGGCTGAAATTTCCCCCTGGGGCTGTTATCTGTTATGCAGTCATCTCTACAGTTTAGTAAAACACAGTTCTCAATCTGTTCCCTTGCTTAATGAGCCACAGCGTTAACACAAACCATGCTTCGTGCCCATTTTTGTATTTTCTTCCCTCAGAGTCTAAATGAATGCTAATTTCTGCCTTTCTGATGGCACTACAATCTGCCACAGTTTGACTCTTGAAATGAAAAAAAAATCAATACCCCTGTGTACACGGACTTCTGACTATGCAGCTCAATGTTCAGTGCTGTGGGAAATGAAGCATATCTTACTTTGGCCAACGGTTCTCAGGAGAATACAAAATGCCCAGGGCATTGTTTAGCTTAGAAAATCCTCAACAAGAGCTTTTGCTGGGTTCTGTTGGTCCCTTCAAAGACGGAATTGATGCGGTGTTTGAGGGAAGGCCTTGACAGTGCCCCAGACAGCCACTCCCCTGTGACAAGGCCCACTTATCATTTACTTTTCAGAAGATGTGTTTACTAAGGGTAACACTTCATGTGCTAAAATATTGATAAAGAACATTTGACGAGCTTGAAAAGTTGTGGTATAGTTGACCCCACACCAAGGAGGTCAGATTTCTCCAATACACAAGGCCTTGTTTAGTATAGCACGGGTCAATACCACAAATTATTGTAATACACAACTCAAACACTGTTTTTTACACTTTTTACACATTCTTTTTTAAATAGTTTGTGTTTGAAAGTGTTGAATGAAAGTATTTATCTGTGTATGATTCTTACATAACAAGAACTAAATTATATTTTTATCAGTCTGTAACTTTTTCAATGAAAAGTGATCCTGAAGGAGGTTTGCTAAGAATGGTCCGTAGATGAAGACCATCAAACTTCTAATGCACCTCTTTTATCTCACTTGTGAATGTTTGCTAGATCTAGCTACATATGTAAGCAACTTTACAATTAAAACACAAACTTTTCCTTCTAACTTCTGTTCTGCCAGAAACAATTTGGCTCTTGGAAGAATGCTAACCTGGAGCTTCATCTACCTCTTTAAAAGCTCTATATTCATACTTTTATTAAGCCTTTCAGGGTAAACTATATCCATTTAATATATTACCTTTGGGACACTAGAGAAACAACTTTTTAATGAAATATTAGTTATTTTCTTGAGCTAGTAGAAGTAAAACGACTCGATCTCTGAGGCTCCGCCTTCTTCCTTCTTGGGGGTGCCACCCCTTTTATGACATCATCCCAGAGCAGCATGTCTGTGTTTCAACATCTGAATATTTTTAAAGATGGAAGCGCATTAAGGTGCATTCACACCGAATGCGATTCATGTGACGAAGCGTAATACGATGTTTTACATAAATAATGTATTAAGTCTTCTTAAGAATTAAGTCTATATTCACAACTGTAAATGCAACCATGAAAAAGCACATTTTTTTATTCAGTTCCTTGAAGAAATACATTTTTACAGGAAATTAATATCACACTCCACTAACAGAAATGTATTTATTTTTTCACAGGGACAGTGCACATCAATATTAGCTAAAAGCTGTTTTTCATCTATAGTCCCTGTACAGGTGTTAATAAAATGCACATAGTAAGAAACAATAAAACTATTATAAAAGTCACAAAGGTGGCATAGAATGGACAGGTAGTGGCAGGCAATTACAGCAATTCAATGTAGACGTGTTTGTTACAATATAGTGTTTTTTAAACAGAGTGTATGTGGTGAGTTCTCTGATAACGTGAGGGACAGAAAGACTCAAAATTATTGATATTTGTGAATGTATTTATGTAACTAACCCCTTGATTGTTTATTATTATCACTGTGTTTATATTTTATATGTATTTTCAACATTTTTTGTCGATTGAGAATTACACATTTTATGTGGTTAATACGCAATTATGACCGTTCCAAATATGTCCATATATGTCTAACTGACTTTTCACGCTTGATCCACCGATGTATAACTTTACTGTCACGTATACGATGCAGCTATCAGGTTAAGATTTTGTAATTGATGCACAAATACTGATGAATTGCATATAAACAGCAGAGTAATCATGCACAGTTCATACACTACTTGCGTATTGGTGACAGGTATGTGAATCGGCTGATTGATCATATAATACCCCACCTACTTCAGTTCTGATAGGCGTCGAGCTCTCCCGCCTACTTCATGCTGTCTTGAAGAATTATTCAACACCTCCTGAGGGCAAGAATGAAACAGAAAAGTAATAACCCGGGTTTTAATTATTTAATTACCCAACTTGGTTTGAGGAGAATCGGAGAAACAGAAGAATGGATCTGCTTTCTTTAATCCAGCCTTCCAATAAAGCCTCTACACTCCTCCTGCTGCCTGGGAATCCCAGGAGATCCAGAACAATAAGACAAAATGCCATGTAGAGTTTGAGATTGGGATCTTTTTAGTAATGAGACAAAGACAGAAAAGTAACAAAAAATTGCTTTTATTTAAAAAAAACAACTAATTAATCACAAACCAGCAATACAAATGAATCACCATTAAACACATTTTTTTAGTTAAATTATTTGACAACCATTCATTATTGAGAAATAATCCCAAATGAAATCACACACAAAACTGTTCATTTATATTTATTTTAAATTCATGCCGTCAATCGACTAAAATAATTAATCAGATCAATCACACTTATTTGGTTGTGATTAATCACAATAATTGGAAAGTTTTACTATAGGTACATTTTACATGACATGATGGTTATGAACAAAATAGGCCAGAGAAAAAAAAAAATAATCATTTTTATTGTGTGAAATTTTCTGATTTATCATTTGTTACCCCTGATGTGTAATTTGTGTGCACAAAACTGACACACAGCCATATTAAAATGAACCTGCACACCTAAAAAAATAATAAATAAATTTAAAAAATGAGTTCGGTCACATGGCCAAAAGGCTGTAAGACACTGTGCAAGCTGCTTTAAAAAAGGCTTACTTCATCTTCCAGAATAAAACAAGTCGTAAGAGGTGACCTTTCTCCCTGAACTGATGCTTTATTTAACCTATCATCACAATCAGCATTTAAATCGCTTTCCTTTGCCTCAGCGATGATTTGTCATGTTAACATGACAGCGTCCTGGACCACCGATCAAATAGTCCGCTTTTTGTGAGAAAGTGATCTAAACCCAGAAAAATAGCAAGAATAAAGGACTAAAAACCGATTAAATGTTTATCTATTTTGTAAGTGACTATGGTTTAGGTGGGATCATACCTGACAAAGTGTTTTAATGCACACCCTGAAAGCCCGCAGTACCTGAGGCAAAGGACTGTTTTTTGTGTCTATCTTTGTTTGTGTGTATTAATTCATATCAAACTAATCTCTTTACCCAAAGATTGACTGTGTTGTTGTGTGTAATTCATTCATAAATATCAAAACGTTAACTCTTTCTGATATTGTTGTACGTGATACAATTCCTATTGTAAGTGTTACATAAATTTGGTGTTTTTTTCCTACAGTAATGTTAGATTGGGCTTGTGAGGTGCTATAAGCTAGCAGTAGAGAGTGTAAACAAAGAACTGATGGGAAAACATGAAAAATTATTTGTACATAGTAGTTCCAAACTAGGCGTAAAGCATTCCTCTTTGAACAGGCGTTCTGCCAGGTTAGCTAGTAATCAGAGAATCTTCCCTCTGCTGTGGCTCTTGAGAGGCTAGATTAATATCAATACATTTATATGTAATTTTGAGATTTTCTATCATGGTTATTATCCACATCATCTCTGTTCACTATTCTAATTTACTTCTCCTCTTTAGTATTTATTGTATTTAGTTCTCCATGCTTTTGTTGGTGCAGTTCGATTCACATGTTGTTCTTCTTCTTTCACCCACTCCCACTCTGGTCGTAGACTGACTTTGCTTCGTCTGACTGAGGACTTCATCTCCACTGCGTCTCATGAATGTCTATTCGTAGTTGTAGAGCTAATTTTTCTTTTTAACAGTTCTGGTATTTTAAGTTCTCTCGCTCATATGGATCTACGGTTTCTTCTTTCTCCCGACGAGTCCCAGGCAGGACTTCAATGAGCACTGAAATATCTCAAGTTGCATCAGTCCTAAGGTGGGTATCATGTCAGCTGCTCATTTGTGAATCCTCCCTTGGATTCAATGGCACATTCATACGTTTGAAACTGCGATAATCTCTATGTGCCACGTCATGAGCTCCACTTTAGTAAATAGGTAATGCCAGTAAGTGGCGCTGTTGTTTCTTTATTGAGGCAAAGCTTGTCGTCACCGGCGGGATACTGCGACGTCCTGGCTTCGACACTGCGGAAAGGAGAGTATTTCGTGATGAGTAAGCAGAAGTAAGACTAGTGATTTGGATACGCGTTCAGAGTTATAACTCATTTACGGGTGTGGCGGGGGCCGAAGTAAGCTGTTGCTCATAGGAAAGCTCTAGGCATCTAAGGTGGTGGTTCTGAACTAAGGAGCAGGACTGAGTTGTATAATACTATCTGTTGTTTATGATGTAGTTTCTGTTACGCAGTGTATGATGTTAAATGCAGTTCTGTACAGAGGCAACATTGTCAAGTTGATCGTAATGCCAGAAGGAGC
This sequence comes from Oryzias javanicus, assembly GCA_003999625.1. Taxonomy (NCBI): domain Eukaryota; kingdom Metazoa; phylum Chordata; class Actinopteri; order Beloniformes; family Adrianichthyidae; genus Oryzias; species Oryzias javanicus. The sequence goes on along the minus strand of CM012440.1, from coordinate 35,855,940 downwards.
TCATTTGCATCATTCGTTGTGACTTTTGATTGAATGTTGTCACAAAATGTACCTAATGGATAATTCAGTTTCTATTTTATTTTATTATAGATTAGATGCTTCTTGATTCTTTTGCTTATTTCATCATTTTGATTTTACACATTTACATATTATGCTGTTTTAATAGAAATAAATACACATTAATAATTCTGACTGTCATTCTACATTGTACATATGGTTTGATATACTGTATGTTTGTTAATCTGATACAGTTCTCCAAAGGAGAAGCTCTAACAAAACTGTTAGGATCATTAACATTGTAAACATTGTTCTGCTTCTCCTGGAGGATGTTTCAGTTTAACCACGAGGTGGCGATCACGCTACAGCGTTACACCTTATTCCAGAAGAATAAGAAAATATCAGAAAAAAAAATCAGACAACAAAGGGTTACTTTAAAAAATATTTCCTTAAATGTGTTTGAAAAAATTAATGTCTGTGAGTTCATAAAGGCAATTTAGTCAGCAATGTATGTTTATATCAACCAAGATCGTTAGCATTAGCTGTACTATGGGAAATTCATTAAATGTTAGCATCAAGCTAGCAGACTTTAGCTTTATGCTAAATTGATTTATATTTTTCATGAATAGATTATTGATCTGTCTGATTCAGATTGATTCATCGACTTTATCAAACCAGCCCTAAAAAAAACCTCACTTCACTTTGGAGCCTCACAGCAAAGGCTGTGAATACTTAAGTTACAAATCATTTTTGAGGTTTTTTATTTTTATTTTGGTTTAGTTTAGTAAAGTGACCACGGTTCAACGAGGCGCAGCGCATTAAAAGTTCAAAGAACAATAAAAACACAGCTAAAATGTGAAAAAACAATTCCAGATAAAAGGATAGATAAATTACATTACATAAGACCCATAAAAACACCAGATAAAAAACAAAGGTAAAACAGTTAATAAATGTGCAACAGCTTCAAGAGAACTTTTTTCACATCGTCATGTTTTTTTAAATATTTTTTCAGGACAAAAACTGATTTCATCCATCCAGAAATAAGGCTGTGATATGATAAAATGTGGAAAAAGTCAGGCGCTGTGAATACTTTGCAGCTGCACTGTATCTCGATATGGTTTGTACAACAGTTACTGATTCTTGGGTCTGTCAGGAAACTGTATAATAAATAGAAATGACTCCTTAAATCTGCTCCATTTGCTTTCAGTAAACATTGAGTCTTGAGGTATAAAAGCAGCTTTATGAGTTTTCTAAATTTCTTTTCCAGCTCGTGTGTGGAATGCTGGCCTTGAACATCGCGGGCTGCTCAAAGCGTCTCTCGCCTTATTAGCTGCTTGATTTCATTGATCTCTTCCTTCAGTCTGGTGGCCGGCAGCTGTGGATCACTGTGGAGGGGGAGGCCGAGGAGGCTGGGTAGAGCTGATGTCCTTCTGAGAAGTGCACAGCTACTTTGTCCTGTGCTGACAAGCTGCAACAACAAAATATGCAAACGGCTGAGTATGGATAATGCACCACAGCGATGATCAAAAGTCCCACACCCTCGACTCTGTCACGGTCGCACCAATAAACAAAAATAGCTCGTGTGGCTCCTCTGCTGACGGCTTTATTGCCTTCCTTTACAAAACTCGAGGGAGACAGAAGCAAAGACAGTTATGCAAACACTTTGAAGTGACTGTACATGGGTAATATCAGCTGACAAGGAAGAGACAAGGATATCACAGACTTATACAAAGCATACATGCGAGAAATGGGCCTGTTTTGATGATGGTAATTTGAATGAGGCTGAACCGCACAACAATTCCGAGCGTGTGTGGACAAGTGCTGCTTCAGGCTCCAATAATTGTATCTCTGATCTGTCAAAACATGGAATTGTTTCGGGTCTGCGCTGAGGCTGATCGGCCGCACCTCCTGGTGAAAGGTAGAGTTTAGATCTGCCCTGGCTTGTGATGGCCCTGGGTCCTTTTGGTGCCATGAGCTAATTGTGTATATTATCACACATTTTTGGTCCGCGTCCAGTCCACAGCGGTGAACCAAGCAGGACACCTATCAAAACCATTATTCCCAGGTGTGGAAAGCTGTCACCTTCGCATGTGTCACTTTCGTCTGCCCGCCTTGTCCCACTTGCTGGCCAATTTTGCCTGGGCAGGTGAAATATGTGCCACCTGCCAGCGCTCGCCCGCTTCGGCTGTGCGATTGATGGAACACATCCTGGGAGAAGGTGATGGTAAGTGACAGGGTCTTTACATCATTCTGCGCGAAAAAAGGGGCGATGACCATTAATCAATACTATTTTCACGCAGTGAGCAGAAAAAGACAGGGCGGATTCTATTTTGGAAAATTTGCCCTTTACCTCCCTCATGCTGCACTGCACAAGCAGAAAGGCGAGAAGGAGCTTTCTCTCTCTCTCTCTGCATGGGTTGCATAACCGCTCCGTGGCTCAATTAGTTCCATAATTATCTTGTGTTTTGAGCTTCCTTCTTGTAGCGATTGCCGCAACTTCATCTCGGATCTCGTCAATGACTAACCTGAAAACGAGTGCCTGCCACACCCGCTCCCGTCCCGGTCTGATGGTGTCACCCCCCCCCCAAACGTCTTTTAAAGCATTTACCGACCGCGCTGACAGTGAGTGCCGGGGACACTCGCTCATGCGGGGTGGCAGCTCCCTCTCCGGCTCTCAAAGAAACAGACATCTGTCTATCTTTTAATTTCTCCTGAAATAGAAAAAGAGCCTTTGCGGCTTCCACTTTTAAAGCTTTCGGTTTAGGTCAGTGCCATTCAATCTGTTGATTAATCTTCCAGCGTCGCTGCAAAGATGGCTTCCGCTCCAGCTCACCGTTCATTGGAAAGCTTTTTTCATGCTTTATTAAACAGAGAGTCAGTTTGATTAGTGAGGAAATCTACTTTCCTTTGAGAGGTATAATGACTAAATCATAGCCGTCAGAGGCTTTTACTTCCTGAAGGGTGATATTCAAAAGACACACTAAACAGTCAGCAGGACTCACACACCACAACCTTCATACTCACCATGCTCTTTCTGTCTCTCATCTTTATATTTTTGATTTACTGAAATAAAAAACGCTTTCTCCTTTCTCCTTGTTTGGGTGTGAAAGTGAATAAAAGGAACAGCCTCCGTTAATTTCTGCAGTTCCAACAATCAATCGATCCTCCAACCTCAACACTCGACGTTTATGGGTTTTGCTCAGTCAGGTGGCTTGACTGCTTGTTATCGATTGCAGCCTCATATGTCAATATCACTTCCTTTGGGTTGTGTCACACACAGACACAAAAAAAGAGAAAAGATCATCTCCATTGATCAGTGTGGTCGGTGCGCAGGTGGCTCACGTGTTCCGTGCCGCTACAATTGCAAACAGTGGTTGGCATGGCGCTCAGAAATGTTACACAGGAAATTCATGGTCGAGTAGGTCACCTGTCAGCCGCCGACAACAGATCCTGAAGATGTATCTTCACTGACCTGTGGCCGCCATTAGGAGGAGTGCTGCATGAACGCACACGCCTGTGCACAGCAGCGCACGCTCGGCTCACGTGGGCTCCACTAAAGATTGTGCATTTATGCGTTTAGTTGGAAACCGGTTGGGAAAAGTAGCATGAAAAGTGTGTTTTTGTGATGACGGATCATGTGAAAGGTCAGTGCTGCTGGTCGCTTTGACTCTTTTCTCTTCATGAATCAGACTGAAATGTATTTAAATAAAAGCAAATTTCTGGTAAGTTTGAGCTAAATTTTGGTGGAGAGTGTAAATTTCTTGTTTGCAATGAATATGTATGTGTGAACGCCGATACACAATAAATTATTTTAAGATGTTAAGTGGGTTCAAGCCCTAAAGAAAATGGCAAACGTCTGAATGAGTCCATAATTATCAAAAATGCCAAAACAACATGATAAATGCAAAAAAGAAAACATACTGAGTAATAATAAAGACCTTCAACTGCTTAAACAAGTGTTCTAGGATCTTTGGTAAAGTATAATAAAAAACCAAAAAAATGGTCAGAGTTAAAACTATTCAACAAAGGCATTGTCACTGAAGCAATAGACCCTTTTCACGGTGACGTCAGCGTGATCAGTAACTTCTGGTCAATGGATTTAAACCGAGAAAAACAAAGAACGGAACTACTCAGTTTTTGGGAAATGATTAAAGGTAATTGTAATGGGAAATTATACAGTATTTATTTAATAAATTACTGCTTTCGTCTTTGTATCTTAGATCGTCCACGAATCAAAATACAAATGTGTGCAATCTTCCAGTGTTTTGTCCAACATTTTTTTTTTTATTTTACCAGTTTTAGTTAATTATTTAATCCTTTTTTTTTTTTACTTTATGGACAGTTATATGAGCAAAACAAAGAGGAAACGTTAGAACCACGGCTGAGCGAACAGCGGCTCACTGACCGCAGTAGAAAACTTTGCAAACGTAATAAGTTTGACTTTAATGTCAGACACACTGGAATTGTCGGACTTTTGGTCTGTTTACAAAGATTTTTTAAGCAATTTGTGAACAGAATTTGTAAGAAATTTAGGCAACTTTTACCTAGTGAAAAAAAAAGTTCTTCTGCAGCTTAACGTCACATAGCTAAAGCTAATGCTAGCGTTAGCATTAGCACAGATTAAAAGAATAAAAAACCAATTACCTTCATAACCAAATAACCTTTTGTCTGTAACCTTTGTCTAACTTTAACCGAGTTGTCAGAGAGAAATAATCCATGACTCGTTTAATATCCATAGGAATTTGGGGAAGCAGTTACAGCTGCTGCCTTCTACAGGCAGAACAACTGACATTTGGACTTTGATTTGTGAACTATCTAAGAGGAGGAAACAAATACAACCATGTAAGACATTTATAAAATAAATAATTGTACAAGTTTTAGTTACAATTGGTTAGGTTACCTTTCATTATTTATATAAAATTGCTTTAAACAGCGTTCAGCTCTTTCCCATTCTTAACAGCATGAACCGTGTGAAAAGGGTCTATAACGACAAAAACTACACATTCCCTGCAATTTCAATTGACTTAAATGGGAAGAAATTGCATTTTCGATTCCATTTCCAGGAGTCACAGCTCTGTTTCCCCCTCTGGTCATCGGCGGGAGCAGTCTCCAGAGTACTGGCTGCACTACATCTCCCAGCAGCCCCAACCCATAGTCCCTGGATTCTGCTCAGCTGTCTCTCATTTGGCAATCACCAATAGGACACTTGAGAAAAGAGCCTGACTCAGTGTGAAGTATTGCTTGTGCCTGCATTACTGAGCCTTTCTATCTGGACCCAATCTTCTATTTCTGACCCTGCTTCATCTCTGATTGCTTGCCGCCTGCCCTGACCCTCACCTGGACCCTAACATCTCAAGTCTCTTCTCAGATGACCCCATGCTTGTGATTGACCTCTGCCCATCTGACCCTGATTTAGCTTTGTGAACTTTAACCTGTGATTAGTTCCTGTCTGAACAAATACATCTGCTGGACGTGGAACCAGTTGTCTGCTCGTTTGTGAGATGAATATGGCTCCATTTTTAAGTAAAAACTGTTTAATTATTAACCATTATATATTTTCATGTAATTTTCCAACTTTTTTAAGAATATAAGCTTTTCATGCCCTGCTCTTTTGAAAAAGAGCAAAAAAAGAGTTTCTTAGATTTTGGTTATGTCTAATCAAAATGTCCTCAAATGGTATATATTATATATGAATTATTTATGGTATATCACTGTTATTCATCGTTTGGGATTTTTGAAAATCCAAAAAAAAAAAAACAAAACTCATCACTCTTTTTTAAATGTGTTTATTAAAAATTAAATTGTTGTTTACTGTATCTAAAAGTTTTTATTTAATGCAATTCTTAAAAAAACATGTTATAACCACAACCTTTTCACACACTTATTTTTGTATATTTAAGGAAACAAAACTTTTTGTTGCATAATTATTTGCATTTTTCATGCCTGCTTATCTTTGTTTCAGGACCTTAGAGCTGTTTTTGTCTCTGTGGGCTGTTTAAAGTTCTTGCTCTTTAAACCTTTTATTTTCTTTGAATTTTGTTGTGCTTTTAGAAATAAAACAGTGAAAATAAAGAGGTCCTAGGAACCTGCTTCAATAAAAAAGTTGGCAAACTTTTACAAAATACATTTCAACTGTTCTCATCTACTTTGCTGCTAATAAACTTGCGCTGAGCATTGACATTTCCTTCCACCGTCTCTATGTCTTCAAGTGATATGAAGCCTCTTGAATAAGCATGGATGAGATATTGAGCTGCGGTGTCAGGCTTCATATCAAAACTTGAATCTCTTTTCGGTAGTTAAAGAGTAAGAAGTTATGAGGGTGGGCAACATGAAATAATCAACGTCCCCGCTCTCAGCACGAGCATCATTTCATTGTTGCTTTTTTGCTGGGTGTTGGCTGAGCTCTCTGCTGAGAAAAGGCAGGGACGGGAGACAAAGAGCCTTCCTCTTCCTCCTCATCATCATCGTAAGCGATGAAAGCTCCCTTCCCTTCCAAGTGTCATTCTCTCCTGGAGTAAATCTTCTCCACATTAGATTGGGCTTTTTGAAGTCACTGTCTGTTCTCTTGTCTCATTATACATAAAAGAATGAGACAGAATTCAAACGAACTGTTTGCCCTGTTACTTTAAGATGTGTAATTTACCCTCACTCTGTGAGACAACTCACAATTACAGTGGGCTGGCTCTCGCTGATCCGTTTAGTGCATTTTCTATAACAAACGCCTATTAATCATTTCAGAGATCAAAGTGATGCTGCGGAAGACTTTTAAATATTTAAATCTCAACTATTCAAATCTTATATCAGATGAAAGAATTTAACTTTAATTTCATGAGGCGCCAGGCTCGTAGATACAGAGACATACACAAAGATGTGCACAAACTCCAATTAAATGCTGCAAATTTCTCCATATATTTTAATATCTGAGCAGGCCTCACGCTGGGTGCATCTAAGAACAGGCAACTGCAGACGGGACGGCTTTTGTGGTCAGTCTTGAGATGTTTTATTGATCACACGGAACCAAAAGGAACTTTTTTTCATTTTAAAGGGATAAAAGCATTGTTTTGATATTTCATGGTGAAAGGTGCTCTTTAAATAGATTCTGGTTTACCAAAGGGTTAAAAAATATTTTTTCATTAGTGAGGGAGCAATTTTCCTTTACATTTAATACGTGTTTACATCGATTTTATTAACCTTTCATAGAAGGGGTGTAGGGAAAAAACGATTTGGCAATTTATCGTGATATTTATACTTATTTAAAAATGCTGACAAGATGATTTAGTTTATTTATGGGCATCCTTCAGCATCTAACTTTAGTTTTCCACCTAAACCCCCAACTGGGGCAGCGCAGCACACTGACCCTCGTTGAACTCTACACCAAACCAAAACCACTAAAAGATTTCTGGAGAACCAGTTTGTGTTAAATGTCAGCCTTTTTGTTGTTATGAGACATGTACTTCTTTGTTTTTTCTCGGTATGGGTACCAAATCGAAACTCTGTGCCGTGTTACTGCCAGTATCATATAAGAACACTAATTGTGATGCTTTGTAGCGGGTTCAGATAAAAACAATTGAGGCAATGCAGCTGAATAGCAGGTCATGCTTCCTCTTACAAAAATAGTGACAAATTGTTTCAATACAGATATATTGTGATACGTGTTGTATCGCGATATGTATCATATCGCCAGACTCTTGTCAATGCATACCTCTACTCTATAACTCTTTCTATCATATTTGATACATTTCTGAGACCTCTATCTAATTAGCATGATCAGAACTCTTTTAAAAAACCAATGAATGTAGCTTGGTCCATGTTTTCTCCCTTGTAGTTCATCATCACTCCACTAGAGGCAGTAGAAAGACTTGCCATGCTTATTTCAAAATGGCTGCAACTGAGTAAACAGATTCGAGTCACAACAGGGGTTTATTGAGTTTAAACCCCTTTTGTATTTTATGCTAAACTTTATTTATATTGATAATGTTTATGTCTCTTTTTTTCTTTTTCTGTTTCATCGGACCGGTCAAAAAAGAAAAAAAGGGGGGGGGGGTACAGAAGAAAAGTATCTGAGGGGTGTTTAAAGAGAAAAGAAGATGGTAGCAAAGGGTAATAACATCATAAAACAACCAGGTATAAATACTGGAATGGGCGGGGCCTGTCTACACACACTCAATATAATCAAACATACCTGTTGGCTAAAATGGTCTTCACATTTAAACTTGTCTAAATGTACACAATACAACTCCAGTTCATGCACACACTTATATAAACCTACACATGTAAAGCCTTCATTCTGTGATGCATACCGTTAGTATGAAGATGAGCTGACACCTGTGCTTAGGTGAGTTTTGATATTTTGCTAAAATGGATGATAATAGAATATACAAAGGGGGAAGGTGCCTGGCCATCCCCACACCAAGACCCCTCCCCCAGAGCAGCAGCTGTCAGGACCCCCCCAACACCCGCCACGCAGGGCCGCCAGGGAATCCGACCATCGGGCAATCCCGCCAAGCACCCAGACCAGGGCCCGCAAGCCCATCGCAGTGGCCCCCGTGCCTGGGAGCGGGAAGGCACAGGTGCAGCCCAGCCAGAAGAGCAGCCCCCCCACTGCACCAGGAGGACAAGCACGAGGCCCCACCCCCGGAGAGCCCCCAACCCGCCACTTTCCAGCAGTGCTAAGCATCCTCCCGCCACAGCCCAGGTACGAGCCACGGTGCAGGTACGAGCCACGGTCCAGGTATGAGCCAGGGAGACCCGCCCCATGCCCCAGACATCTGCCCGCCCCATCCGAGTAGCCCACACCCCTTGAGCCCAAGCCCGGGAGGCCACGCAGCACCCCTGCCCACCCCATACAAGCGCCAGACCAGACTCCCCAACCAACAGAGCCCCCCACGCCCCAGCCAGGTGCCAGAAGGCCTCGACCTCCGCCTAACCACCCCAGCAGGTAATCAAGGCACAGCGAAACCCAAGCACCCCGTAAACTTTTAAAACGTAACTTTTTGAACATAAATATGAATAACAGGGTTTTTATTCCAGAATGAATCAACCAAAACGTAAATAACTTTAAATATTTTGCTATCCATAAAATGTATATTCTGCCAAAATGTATTAATTAATTAATTCAAATTAATTAATGTATTAATTGATTTACACTGGACTGATGGTGGTAAGTGTTAGTAAATGTTTGTAAATTCTATTTTTAAAAGGATGTGCCAGTACATGTATATGAACAAACGACCAAAGGCACTTCTTCTAATAAATTTAACTTGATTTTCAAAATAAAACGCTACATCTGGACATTATATGTGAATTCACACGAATAGACAGCAGTCGGAGTCTTTGAGGCTCAAAAATAATCATCATACATTTTATGTCAAGATGCATATAATGCATGCACTAGTTTTTTAACCCGTGTAAAAACTTGCCAACAGCTAGTTCCTAAAACAACTGCGCTTTAGCCACTTGGTCATGTTCTTCAGTAGGTCTGCAGACTTCAAGTTGACCATGTTGTCTCCTCCTGCTAATCTTTTCACCAGTTTCATTATTTTACACCCCTGCAGTGCTTCCCTGTGTTGCTGACATTCTCCTCAGCAAACAAGTTTTATAGGAGAGACCTCCAACATCTAACAAGTGGAGTAAAAAATGGTCTGCCTGCTCTCTAAAGTGAAAACCCAGAGCTGGTGGTTTGTCTGGAAAACAACAGTTCAAAGTTGAAACAGGAGAGGCGGACCTAACGTCAGTGATGATTCAGTCTTTCACAACTGTTAGCTGCTGCAGAAAACCAGAAGGAGAAAAAAAATGTTTGATGGAGTGCATAGGCGATCAGGTAAAAGCTCAGGTGCAGAGAAAGTCTTTTATTTATCTTTTGGTTGGTATTCAACAGCTTTTTAACTTGTTTCTTTTTACATGGATAAAGTTGAACTAAAGTGAGTTTTGTGCTGGGATTAAATTTTCATCATAATTTTCTCAGTACTGCTGTGCAGTTTTTGATAATTTTCAAAATAGAATTTTGAGTGATTTCTTTTTTAAAAAAATATTTTTTCTGTCCCAGAAATGAAAGTCAATATTATCGATTACTGTGCTAGCCTGTCAGATAGAAATGCATCCCTAAAGTTCAACATTGCGCTTCTTTAACTTTTGGCAAGAACATCCCTCACATGGTTAAACCCACATACATCCTGCAAAAATAAAGAGGTTAAACTTCCGTCTTTAACACAATTGTTTCTGTTCTTACAACACAAAATTGAATTACATGTACAAATGTAGCAATAAAATTAACCCTTTAATTGCTTATGTTTTTTGATATACTGTAACTTTTCAACCATTGACACAATAAATGTAATTCCAGTAGATTTTGAAGGAGAAAAGCAGTGAGGCGGTGCTAAAGATTTTGTGTGTAACGCCTGGTTCACACTGGACGCGGAAGTAATGCGAAATGGAGGCCCCTTCCATTTGCCGCCCTTGTTAACCTATGGTGTGGTTCACACCAGGCGCAGAGCTTTTCTCCATCAAAATCTACTGGAATTACGTTGATTGTGCTAGCGGTTAAAAAGTTACAGTACGTTAAAGAGTTTGTGTGTAACGCCTGGTTCACGCTGGACGCGGAAGTAATGCGAAATGGAGGCCCCTTCCATTCGCCGCCCTTGTTAACCTATGGTGTGGTTCACACCAGGCGCGGAGCTTTTGTCCTTCAAAATCTACTTGAATTACGTTGATTGTGCTAGCGGTTAAAAAGTTACAGTACGTTAAAGAGTTTGTGTGTAACGCCTGGTTCACGCTGGACGCGGAAGTAATGCGAAATGTAGGCCCCTTCCATTCGCCGCCCTTGTTAACCTATGGTGCGGTTCACACCAGGCGCGGAGCTTTTCTCCTTCAAAATCTACTGGAATTACATTGATTGTGCTAGCGGTTAAAAAGTTACAGTACGTTAAAGAGTTTGTGTGTAATGCCTGGTTCATGCTGGACGCGGAAGTGCAGGGGCGGTTCTACACTGAATGACTCCCCGGGCGAGAGCCTCCCCAGACGACCCCCCCCCCCCCCCCCCCCTAAAAAAAAAAAAAAAGAAGAAATTATTAGCTTATAGTCGCTGTCTTCAATCCTATGATTGGCACATTTTTAGACTGGTTACATTATGTTTTGTCACCATCGAGTAGTTGTTTATAGTTAATATTAATCTTAAAAAACTACCAACAGATTTATGAATATACTATTGCCTAAACATAGAACCCAACATGATGAAAACAAAATAAAACTTAATGCACACAGGCTCACAACTAATCCACTTTAACAGTTAAAATCTCCAGTTAACTGGTTAAAAAAATTGAAAATGTTAAGGTTAAAGTAATGACTAACCAGAAAAAACAGGAAAAGACACGTAAATAAACTTAAAACTGCTTTTTATTTTGATCTTTTTTTCTTTCTTTTGTAGCTGGACTTTTGGCGGTTTTTGAAGTAATAAATCTCAAATAAAATAAAATTTAATTTTCATTATTTTTGGTATCAATCGTAGTATTGAAACTATAGGAACATTTAAATATTTCAAATAATTGTTATTATCTGTTGTAATCTGTTATTATCTGCACTGCTGTGCCCGCTGTTCCTTTGACTTTTTTTTTAATATCAGCTGCTGTACCTCACTGTCTGGGAGATGTAAACCCAGAAACCGAGATGTGCACGGATGTTTTTATTCAGATCTTTAAAATAAATAAACCTGATCTCAGTATCCACGTCATCCATGACAAGTGCCCTCAGGCAGAGGGAGCTTCAGGTTAACAGGAAAATTTGGCACTAATTAATAGGCTTATATATTTATAATATTTTTCTCTCATTTAAAAAAAATTTTTTTTTTGGAACAATTGATTTTTTTTAAAGTTTCATAATGCAGACACCCCCCGCTTTTGTCCCCCCGTACGTCCATTTAATTTGGTAAAGACCCCCCAGCCCCCCCTCAGTGAAATGCGTACATATTCCATGACTTTGGAAATACCGTGCATAATTTACAAGAAACACGGTTTTTGCGTGCATATAATATGTTCGATCCTGCACGGTCCTGAATGTGTTTAAATGTCTCTTCCACATTTGAAACATCCCCTGGTGGACGTAATCCTAACCATAACCAGCATTTTTAAATGCGCCAGAGGTTGTCTGACCACGTGATCAAAACGAAACCTAAAAACCGTGTCTATTGTAGTGATGGTTGCGGGCTTGTTGGGCTGGCTGTCAGATCTGGCAGCGCAAGGAATTGTGGGTAACCATTTATTTTGCCTGTCTGGTTAGAATTGGGTTTAAGTTTGAGTTTTCATTTATGTGTTTTGTTGTCTGACCGTTTAACACTGTTTCCATTTGTTATTTTGGTGCATTGTGTTTCACTTCTTCCTGCACCCTGAGTGAGAATGAGGGAGAGAATGATCACTACCCCACTTGTTTTAGTTACCATGACGTTGTGAAAAGCAATATCTACGTTCTTAGTGGCGGATTGATTTCGGTTCGTTCTCTCGCTGTGGTTCGGATGGCGTTACGTTAGCGCCAACCCACGACAGTAATACCCCTCCCCTTCTTCAACACACATTTCCATCAGGGGCGCCTGCACCACCTGGGGGCGCTAACTCGTTTGATTCAGGCCGATCCTAGAACCACACAGATAATAAACACCATAGAGGTCCAATTTTTGTTCAAGCCGAGATGCCGCCCCCTCTGAACTGCCGCCCCGGGCTACTGCCCGCACTGCCCGTGCCTAAAACCGCTACTGCGGAAGTGACACGAAATGGAGGGCGCTTCCATTCGCCACCCTTGTTAACCTATGGTGGGGTTCACACCATGCGCGGAGCACTGCGGTCTTTGTGGAAGGCTTGTACCATGCAGCGGATTGATCTATTTTGTGCACGAGTAGCGAGCAATCAGCATTAATTCTGGCAGGAAGTTACATCAGGATACATGAGAAAATCCAGTTTTCAAAATATGACAAGGTTTTCACAATAAAACACTGTGATCGACAAATGTGATCATATTTTTGTATCTAGAGATGAAACGCACTTCTCTCTGTGTCTCTCAACAACAGATAAATCAAGAAGTTTAGGCCTACTAACTACTTACTTCTTCTTAGCAGAACCTTAGGATAATACTTTTAACTTATTAACTTACCCATGATGGCAAAAACAAACAAAAAAAGAAGCACCTGTTGACCGTTGCGGAAAAAAACGCATCTGGTGTAAAATGAAGGATTGAGAAGCTAGACTTGGGGTCTACAACCATGTGGGTGTTTTATCGCTTCATTGTGGTCTTTAGCTTTAATGAAAAATGCTAATTATTGAATAAATAAGCCATTAGTTAAGTTTTATCATTTCTGTTTTAATTTCTGTTTTGTTTCTGATTTTAAACATTTCAAGCAACTAAGCAAAAAAGTTTTAACTTACTGTCAGAAATTCTGTAGAAATATTCTTTAAATTTGTGTGTTTAATTTATGATTAGTAAAACAAAAGTTTATAAAAGTTTTTTTTTTTCTTTGGTATATTACAATTAAGTGGTTAAAGTTTTGAACAAGTGTGGTTTTAAATGATTGAAAATGGCTTTAAATTGTGTTTTTTCAATAAATCACATAGGTTATTCTAAATGCGTTGATTTTTTTTTAAGTCGTCTAAAATGTTGTTCATTTTTTATATTAAAAAGAAAAAAAAACAGACCAAAATCCAAATGATGAAAAATATCATCCTTGACTGTCTTTCATTTTAAATATAAGAAAAGCTGCTGCAGCAGAAGGACCTTTTGTGTCACAGAATGGGTTTTATTTTGAAAGGAACTAGTTTGAGCTGCTGTCAAAAATAAAATAATTTACAACTGTTTTATATATACAAACATATAGACACCGTTGTAATTCAGTTATTTGGCTATTTAAAAACTAAATTTATAAATAAATACTTAGTTGCCAAAAAAAAATCATAAGTATTTTGCATCTTTAAATGACAAAGTGGGACTTTGTGACTCTTGTTGGGTTCTGGTCTGTAAGAAACTAGACCTTGATGTCACCGCTGATGCCTCAAGTGTTTAAGGGTTAAACTCTCTGTAGTTTCTGTATGAGAATATTGACTTAATATTTGAATTTGAAGTTACTTATGAAATACTTTGGTAAACTTTTGTATTTGTAGCCTGCAGTTAACGGGTTTTTCCTTCTATGTTGCTGTGAAGACAAAAAAAGATGTAAAACGTCAAAGCGACGCCTGACTTTATTCCCTGCATGTCCCGTCTGGATATCAGACACAGGAGTGCTGATGTTCCTGTTAAGGGGGATCATTCCTTATTCCCAAACTGTGTTTTCACCTCTCCCATGAAAAAGATGATAAAAAATGAGATTACATCTCCTTTCTATCAGTCCCACCTTCACCTTTGCGCGCGTTTCTCTCCACGGTGGTTGGTAGAGTCTTTGCCCCGGGCCTGATCCCAGCCTCAGGGCACTCAGCTGCTCCCAGACACCAGCCACATTTAACATACAGTATACTGGATTGGAAATACTTAACAATTGGTGATTTATTTGATCAAATAATCAAAATCTGGGTTTGTTTTGGCTAAATTGAATACATTTTTCTTCATAAACTAATTGTGTGTAAATCAATCAATCTTAAAGCTGTTTTGGAATTAACCTGATTGGATAAACAACCAATCAAACTCCAGAGCTGCAGACGTGGTCATGCATATCAGTCAGCTGGCACAGCTTGAATGGCTTCCTTGTAAAAATGCCATCAAAATTTTAAAATAACGTGCAAGAATGAGAAGTCTTTGAAAAAATGCGAACAGATGGATGTGTGCCGCCAAAAGCTCTGGTTCCAGCAGGCTAATGCCGCGCCTTTGACTGCAATCAGAGCTCTGTGTCACCAGTTCTCTTCCTCTTTTGTGCTTTTTCCTTTTGCCGCGCAAGAAACATTTTCCCTGTGGATTGGAAGGTTTTCATGAGCAGGCAGATGGAGAAAATATTGTTGACATTAAACTGTTCCTCTTTAAGGGAATTGTTGTGACAAGGTGGAGCTCCCATCACTCGAAATAGCAGCTGTGTGCTGTTTACAAAGAGGCCCAGAGCAATGTTTGTTTCCATTGAAACACAGGCAACTTTTTCTGTCGATGTAATGAAGAAGCTCCTGGCATTATCTGTTTGCTCTCACATCTGCTGTCATCATATTGTAATATTTTTGTAGCGACAGCATTTGTGTTCTTACAGAACGACATAACTGCTGCTGCTGCTTTTTAAATACGGTACAATTGTTGTGTTTAAAAATCAAATGCCAAAAACTTAGTCATAAGATATTTTTCTATTTTTCATACATTTTAACCATTATTTTCTTAATTCTCTACATTTTAACAGTAGAAAAGAGTAGAGATTCAAAAACTTAGCAAGAAACCAAAAAAAAAAAACTTTTAAGACAAAACACTGATCCTGGTTGCAAAATAAATGACAAGGAATTAACAGATTTTTACTTTTTATTTATTTAGTATAATATATATTTATTTTCTTCAGTGTTAAAAGTCTCTAAGTCTCAGTGGAGATCACTTCCAGTGACATCTCTGAACATGTTCTTGAGTTAAGGGGTTTAAAAACAAAATACTCCATTTATAAATTGAGGCTAAAAAAACATCAAAGAGTTAGTGGACGGCTGCACTTGACTTTAGCCGCGGTGTCACATGCATTCTCTGGGCTCACCAGCGCCCTCTGCCTTGTGGCATGTGTACTGCGGTGCAGCGGGCAAACTGTCTGCCTCATTTAGTGTGTTTTTCAAGCACATTTTTTTAGCAGATAAAAAGAATAAATGAGTCACAAACTGGAATCAATGTAATCAGATACAAGGCGAGAGATAAGCAAATTAGGCCATTTTAAAATAAATCCTCTTTTATGATGATAGAAAGACTGAAACAATAAAGCGCATGCGTCACAGTCAGTGTGCAAAACACTGGTGTGGCCATCGCCACAGCTGCCTCACCCATGCAGCGCTGTTTGACAGATTTTAACGGAACACTCGTAAATTCATTGCTTTTTTACTGAGGAACATTGAAAACCCACACAGAAAAAGGTAATCATAGAAAAGATGTGTCTAAAAAAAATAACATTTCATTTTTATTTTTAAAAAGTATATTCATTTTATGTCATTTATGCATTTTTTAAGCTATATTTTGCTGTTGAGGTTGTGCCTCACCTACCTCCCCTGACTGCACTGCTCAAAGGAGAGCCAAACACTAAATCAACTTTTATTGGCTGTTGATCCTTATAAACGGTGTATGAGTCCTGTCTGCTAGATATGACATTTGAATTTTGTAATTGGTAAAACCATTTAAGTAGCATGTCATGTGCGACATTATCATCTACCCCGTCCCTGGCGGGGGGGGGCTTCGGCCTGGTGGTCTTGCCTCTTGGATGCCGGTCTCCTGAGCCCGGCGGCCTCCTCTTCAGGAGTGGGATCCCCGATATTTAAGATCTAGAACAGGGAATCAAACTGCATCGGAGCCTGGGGGTGTCCAGGTCTCGGTGGTGCGGATTCCGGTCCTTGCTCGAGAAGTGGGCCTCTCCAAGAACTCCACCAGTGGGTGAGCCTGGTCGGGCCTTGTTTACATCACTTCTCCGGAACCTCTGTTTCTTTTGGGTGTGCCTCCTTGATTGTGCTCTCTTGCAACCTTACTCCCCCCCACACTCCCCCAACCTGACATTCCTGGTGATGGTGAGCAACACTGGAGCTATTGAGCAGCTTTTACCCACACCCCAGTTCAGAAGAGAAAAACAAAGACGCACATGGATGCAGGGAGCTTGGGATTCGCCGATTGTACTTAAAAACTACAAGCTTTTTCTAACTGTTTTTTCATCTGATTCACAACAAGTTGAATAAAGAAATACTCAGAAATGCAATTTTAAGCTTGATTTTGTTTATATATGTCCTCCAGAATCAGAAAAATGCCACACAAACATGTTAAAAACATGATTCTTATCAGAGTGGCTTTTGTACTATATACTTTAAATACTATTTGCAAGTTTTCTAATTAAAGTTTTCATGGTTTTATTTTTACGAGTTGCTATTAATGGACTAAGAATTTCAGTACATGACTGATTCCAGCAGCTCAGCCAAATCAGTCAAACTAGGAGGGAAAATTAAAGTAGCACAAAAGACAAAAAGAAATCCGGAAAAAAGATCACATTTTACACACCTAACACTGTTCCTTGTCTTGGTGCAGTAATAACTTCAAACATTTTCTTTATTGTAAAACTTTTGGTGGTTTGATAAAAGTCTTGATCCGCTAAATCGGGGTTCAGTCTGTCTTCCACACTGCGGAGCAAACACCGGAGTGTCAGGCTGTACTTTGTGATAAATAATTTGTGTGTGTGAAGTCTTTGGAGCATTGCAGGTTGAGGAAGACACGGGTTAACAGAATGTGTCATGTTAACAACCCCCGCTCAATGTTAACGGCGCTAACACGAGCGCACATGTGAGCTGACACAGGCTGGACACACGTGGACCTGCTCATCTTCATCACTGCATGCATTAGCAGCTTCATCGCCGTGCTGAGCAACGACTCATTCGAACAGCAGTAATGAAAACAGACTGCTCCCAATCCTGAACCAGTCCTTCTTACGCCCAACACGATAACGCATCTTGAATTAACAATGTAAATACATCATTAGCACGTTTGAATCCATCCAGTGGAGGGAAAATAACGCGTCTCGTCACACTAATTGAATGAGCAGGTCTGTTAATCATGCATAAATAGTGACTGTACTCTGAGGAGAAACGTAGGCACCGATTCTCTTTGTTGTCATCTCCTTTAAAGAGAGCTTCATCCGATGAGCTTCTGTCACTTTACCTCAGCTGCCTGCATCAGCAGCGAACGCAGGTCGCATGTGGACGCTGGGTTCCTCGGAGATTAGATGTCTTACTTTGTTTTTGTGATTCCACTTTTTGGTGAAGCTTTTGTTGATTGGGTCTGTGTGAAGTGAAACCTGCCGGTTTGCTCAGCCTGTTGTGGATTATCATCTGACCCAAAATGCAACATCTGGCCCAAAGTCTGGTTCATGCTCGCCGATGTGAAAAGAAATGTTTCCAACATTTTGACCTCATTTTACCCTCATTTTGCTGGAGGGCAAATTTGGAAAATAAATGTAAATATGTAACTCAGAAGCAATGAATCAACTAAGCTTTTTCAAGCTCCATAACCCAGACTTTTATTTCTGCATGTCCATGTTTTATTAAAGACCCACTTCAATGAAAGCTGTGTTTTAACATGTTCTTGCTGTATTTTTCTCATGATGGAAGACATATAAAGAAAATTAAAATAGAAAATGCATTTCTGAGTATTTCTTTATTCAAATAGTTGTGAATCAGGAGCAGATGAAAAAGTGCTGTTGCAAAAAGAAATGGCATGGATTTCGCTGGGACATCTTCACCGACAGTAGACACTCTGGTCAGAGAGTACACACAGACACCATGAACGGTTAACTGAAGTTAACTTCCACAAAGTGATATCCGTAACAGAGACATTGTCTCATTGTCTCCACAAAATAACTTGTAACTAGATTTAAAGCATTAGCGATGGTGCAAGTGTGAATGCTGTAAGCTGAATGTGGCCACTGAAGATGACAGAGCTGATAGCTGAAACCTTGATAGAATATCAGCTAAACTCAAAATAAACCTAAAAAAAGTTTCAAAAATTAAAAATTTTGACAAAACAGCTAACATAATGCAAATATATTAGCTAAACTCCAAATTGGCCCAATGAACTTAAAAAAAAAAAAAATCTAAAAAGTCTAATTTTGACAAAACAGCTAGCATAATGCTAATGCTAATGCTAAATAAATTCCTAATTACCATTAAAAAAAAAAAAAAAAACTCGGTAGTTGCTGAACATTTTAAATGTTGAATATTGTCTCTCTATATATAGCTGAAAGTTTTCAAAATTTCCAAGTTTCAAAGTGCACAAAGTTTTAGAAGGATTTGAGCAATTTATCATTCATTTCCTATTAGCATATTTAGCTCAATATTTCAAAATCTATAAAGTTTATGAATACCAAAAGTACAAGCAGTAATGTCCTGAACGAGCTGGATGTTTCGACTGCAGGATTGCTGAAATCAGGACTCACTATTGTGTGTGAATGCTGTAATTACAATTACACTCAGATAACTTAACAAAATACATGTTAAAAAAAAAGATCTTAAGGTTCAAAGTACGAACTTACTTCCTCATATACACACTCTCCACTGACTCAAAGGGAAACTTCAATGTGAGTACGTTCTTCGTTTTCCAATATGGACGAATGTGGAATTTGATCCATAGCTGAGCAGGTGGATTGCTCCTATATTGCATTTATATTGCTTGTGTTGTCATTTTTTGATGCATTGCTAAAGCTAGGTTGTGAATGTGAAGGTCTCCAAGCTAGCTGGAAAGAGTAAACAGAGAGCTCTCAGCAACGGAGTGATTACTCTGTCCCAACGGTCTCCCCCTCAACTCGGACGGGAATTCCTTATGATCAACGCAGTTTTTTTTTTTTTTTTTTAATGTTTGGCTAAATACCGGATAATCATAATTAAAAGACCACTGCGGACACTTTGAAGATAGATCAAAAAATGATTGTATAAAATAAATCTGTATATATCTGTAATCTATTCTGCATTTTATTTATCATTGTATTGTATTTACTTGTAATGTATTTATCTGCATTTTTTAAATTCTAAAGGGTTATACTTTTAATTCTTGTAAACATGTTGTGAGTTGTTACCCTTCCTACCCCCACTGAGCCCAAAATGGTTAGTAAATTTGCTGTAGTGAGAGTTGAACATAAATGAGTGAATGTTGAAATTATTGCCAGAGGCAGACTCAGTCATCAGGCAAAGGTAGGCGGTTGCCTGGGGCCATGACAATAAAGAACCCCCATAAAGACCTTTGAATAGAATTACTTTACTTTTTAATCTTTCATATTCTTTCAGAATATTAAAATGAATCACTGGTCTTGCATTATTACAGCTAATTTGTCTTTATGGGAACATAAGGTCTCAACAACAGAAGCAGTGCTACCTTAATTGTAGTTTTTAGTGAATGGAGAGTAAAAAAAAATGTGTTGGAATCAGGTAACCTCAATTTATTTTTGTAAAAGCAAGAGTTTAAATTCATTAACAAAAGAAAACACTTTACTTTATATGCACACAGGTAAAACAAAAATCTTTAAAATAATGATTATTTTTGTTCCCTCACCCAATTTCGTCTGCTGGTTAATCTAGCTTTTGACTTCCTTTATAATGAAAAACGTTAATAAAAAAGGTTATTTATTAAAAAAGCTACAGTGAATAGATACATTATGACTATATGTATATATATATATATATATATATATATATATATATTATATATAGAGAGAGAGAGAGAGAGAGAGGTAGAATATACCTGAAGTTATAGTTATATTAGATAGTATAGAAGTGCCTTAAAATTTTGTGTTTTTTAATTATTTGGAACTAAATCAGAATTGGAAGCAGCATTTCATACAATAGGAGTTGTCTGAGTTTTAGTGATGAAACAGGCGAGTCACGTGACTGAAAGAAAATCTATGAATATGTGAAACAGCAAATAAAGAAACACAAATAAGCAGGAGAACACTGTAATGTCCAACCCCTCATGTTTTTTTAGAGTACAACAAAAGTGGCCTTGTCTTGGAAATCCGGGAATATGGAAACAACTATTTTTATATTGTGCAAGTTATCTTCTAATCTTCTCCATCGCATCTTCTAATCACTTGAAATAAGCTTTGGTTAAACTTCCCAATTTGCACGAGATTGTACGATGGCCGTAAAATTTCAAACCCGGAGGACGTCATCAGTGTGTGTCACATTTCGCGGCGATTAAGGTGATTAATTCATTTCTGGTGGCTAATACCACCAAGTCATTTTAAAATCATTATAAAGTATAAACTCTGACTAAGGTGACAAAATAGTTTTGACTTTTTGTATTTTTGATGATTTACATTGAATAATCATTATTATCAGTTGCAAATATGAAGTAATATTTGCAACTCATATGTAGCAAGTTATGCATATTTATAAATCTAATAACTACAAATCTTAAATGATGTGGTCGGTTTACTGCTTTTATTCATTTGGTTATTTTAAGTATGTTCATTCATTATGATGCTGATCTCTATATCTAGAGAACCTCTGGAAAAATCCATTCAAGAACTAATCACTATTGTGAAACAGATAGGTGACCTCCCATCATGGCTGCTGATAAAAACCCATCTGATTATTTCACGTAAACAGGAAGCACACATCTTGAGCAGGTCATTTGGACGTGCTATCCATTATTGAGATGTCTTCATGCTACGATCTTTCCATTCCATGTCTTTCTTTCTTTCTTTTTCCAAGAATCATTGTACTTCTTTACTGCAAAACAAAATAAATAAATCAACAAATGCAGCTTTAAGCCTTGGACCCTCAATCATGCACACCTCTTTGGTCCCCTCTCAGCGCCCATGGCATGCCCTGACGTGCTTTCTCTCTGACTTACAGCAAACAGTGAAGGCCAGGGCCAAAATAATTTGTATCTGTTCAATAAAACATTAAAGAGCATCATGCCATGTCGTGCTCTCTTCCCCCCGCTCTCTCCTTCTCCTCTGCTCTCAAAGGTCTTGTTAATGTTTCAAAACTGCACATAAGACAGACCAGCCAGACGATTAATTTGAAAGATACCCACAGGGTAGCTGCAGGATTTTTTCTTGCTCCTCTTGCTTCTGTAGTGTTAACACCTAGCTTTCTTCAGAAATGAAGAGTGGAGGGGTGGCAGGCCAGGGAAGGGGGTGAGGGTAAAAAGCGTACAAAGTGTACCCTCCAGTTATAAAAGTGAGCACTTTTCAAAAACAGCCTTTTGATATGTGAAGTACGGTGAAGCAAAATGGGTTAAATGCTTCAAACCGGCTTTATTTGTCAGAAGTTTGAAGACTCAGTATATCCACACTAATGTCTTGCTTTTTCCAATTTATACTAGTTAAATGTTCTCTTAGATCACTTCATCTGCGCCTCACATTATTTTTAATTAGATGCAGTAAATATGGATTCACTTTGCTGCAGCGTTTTTGAAGCACTTATTAGAAATTGTTGGCATTTCGGCGGATTAGACATCATTTAGATTCCAGCCAACATCAACACTTAAATAAGATTTAGCTCAATAGTGGGTGTTTGAATGCTTCTAAAGTTGTCTTAAAATATTAAAATCCAAAAAAAGAAAGAAACTGCAAGAAGTGTTATTTTTCAGAAGAAGCGCCCAGGTCAAAGGAGGTCTGAGTAAATAAGATTTCACAGCGGTTTGTGTGTGTTCAACACCTTATTGACTTTCTTCTGATTCTCACTGCACAACTGGTGTATTCCTCAGATCCTCTTTAAACCAAATGCTGAGCTACCAAAACCAGTGCATTCATTTTAGATAAATAGTTTAAGCTCGGGTGAATACATTATTTATTTCCACTCATAAATAATTTCAGCAAAATATCCCAAAGCACTTTTTGCCTCATTGTACATCATTTTCTAAGTATGCTAGATGAGTCCTCATTTATTTTCAACTATCACACCATGTCTCTTGTAAATATGTATACTGGTCTTTCCACTTATTTATTTTACAGATCTGATTTTAATATTTCATCCTCAGCATAAAGTTCTATTTGTTTCCATGGGCGTGATAGCATGAAATAAATATCAGAAGTATCATTCCCAGTCTTAACATATTGGTGTGCATGAATCATTTAGGAGAAACAGATTTTCTACATAATGCTGAGGCCTAATTTTTCAGAAAATGTTAATCAGTAAACTCTGTCTTGTGTTTTAAAGCTCAAAACTGCGGTTTAGGTGGATGACTGGAGGGTTGCATGCTCACGCCATATGGTGACAAACCTGGTGATATCGCCCCGAGCCAAGGATTTACTGTGGCTTGCTTTGGTAAATATTCCTCTTTACTGAATAATGATGCACCACACAGGCCTGAAAGGAGGATTAGCCGCTTGGATTGAAATTTAACTGGAGGTTTTTTGTTTTTTTGAAACGAATTATGCACAGATCTGCTCAAAGCTTTTCTAACAGCAACACCGACACTGCGGCATTTTTTGTTTTGCAATGCTTTGAGCTAATTATGTGCCAAACACTTACCACTTTTTCTTTTGGCTATATTCTGGGATTGGTGGCCAAAATAAAACAATACATATAATCAAAAAGTGTCAGTATAACTCAGTGTTGTACCATCAGGGCCTGCAAAGCCTTCAGTGAAGGCCTAAAATTATCTGAAAAGAAGTATCTTAATCACAGAGATTTGTTTTTATGTACATTCATTTGTCCAAAATATAGTTAGATCATTCCAACTGTTTTGTCAGCTTCTCTCACTTTTTTTTTCCCCATAAAACCTTCTAACCAATCAGATTTTAGCTTTCACTTGTTGCTAGGGTCATGAAAGTCTGCCTCACACTATGGTCAGTCAGTTGCTTTTCTAATTATTCTAATATATGGAATCTTTCAGTTCCTGCATTTTGGATCCTCACCACCAGTTCTTGATATAATCATATTCTCCAAGGATAGACAGCTCCACTGTGTGAGTGCAAAGCATGCTCCGAATGGCTGGACGCACCTGGTCAGGTATCAGCAACACATAGGACAAAGTCTCTGCTGTAGTTGTCTCTCCATGATTATTCTGATTTCAACACACTCAGTCATAGACGATATCTACATGTTTGTCTTGGTATTTCAGTTAAAACTATAGGGTTGATATTTCTGTGTCATGCATTAAACTCTGTCAATGATGGAAATATGTATAAAACTTGCAATAAATGATTGTGTGTACTTCCATGCTTCATAAAGAGAGTGTAACCAGAATGTAACCATGGAGGAACAATTACAAAGGTCTAAATTTGATTCTGCTCCTGCAATTATAATCTGACATTTTCTCAATTTTTATTGGAAAATTCAGTTTAAGACTTTAAAAAAATTTTATTTAAATACAGCTGTGGACCATACAACATGTTGCTCGCACCAATAAGAGACAGTAATCTATCCATCCATCCCTGAAGCACCATGATGTTGTCAGGAGTCAGAGCTCCGCCTCCCCTGTGGTCACCGGCAGGAGCTATCTCCAGGGTACCGAATACGCTTCATCTCCCAGCAACCCCAGCGCGCAGTTCCTGGATACTCCTCAGCTGTCACTGAGTCTCACTCATTGCAAAGCATCGTTTGTGCCACTCAGCCTGCATACTGAGCGTCTCATCCTGACCTGATCTTCTGATCCATCTTTGATTCTGCTTGCTTGCCGCCTGCCCTGACCCTTGCCTGGATTCTGACCACTCTGGTTGGTCTCTGATGCTCGTTGCTGACTTTTGTCTGCCTGATCCTGATTTAGATTTCTGGACTTAGCTGTGCTAATAAACCTGCTGCACTTGGAGGCAGCCGTCTGGCCGTTGTGTGACAGATATCTGAAGTCTTATAAGGTGACCTTTTTTTCTTTTCCAGATAGACTGTTTGCTTCCAATAGGAAGAACAAAACATAGCCCAATAAAGTAAAACTATAATAATATTGTATTCTAAAAGGACCCAGATGAACTCAACATCCCATGAACACATGGTTTGATCCCTAAAGTTCCATACGATGAGGATTCTCTGAATTTTTATCTCATTACTACATAAATCCTGTCCAGCTTGAATGATTAAATCACACGTTTGTCAAAAATGAAAGACTTTTGCTCTTATGGACTATATAAAGCTCATATCTATTTAAACCATGAGAAAGTAAATCACTTATTGGACATTTTCCAAGGTGTTATGTATGCTCAGTTGCATGAAGGGAAATCAAATATTCCAATGTTCTCTCCTGCCTCTCAGTTTGATGTGTGAGTGCTGAATCATTAATTTCACAGCAAGATGTCCACTCTG
This sequence comes from Oryzias javanicus, assembly GCA_003999625.1. Classification (NCBI taxonomy): domain Eukaryota; kingdom Metazoa; phylum Chordata; class Actinopteri; order Beloniformes; family Adrianichthyidae; genus Oryzias; species Oryzias javanicus. The sequence continues at coordinate 35,831,041 of CM012440.1, read as the reverse complement.
GTGTGGGAGTCAAAGAAGCATTAGAGCTACTGCATTTAGAGCAGCATGAGGAGATAAACGCCTTTCTTTCCACAAGGTTTGCCACAGAGACATCAACAAGAATCAACAGCAGAGAAAATCCTCCTTCAGGCATGTTCATGCAGCATTAGGGCCTCCAGCTGAAAAAGCAGCTTTGTATCAAGGATTAAGACTAATTCTTTACGATAAAGTTATCAATACAGTCTTTTCTATGACAAAATTACCAATAGATATCAGTTTACTTGACCATAGATTACCAGCGACTAATCGAGGGTTAGTAATGTCGAAATTTGAAAACGTTATTTTGTCCATATCGCTCCACTTGAAGGGATAAATGTAGAGATGGGGAAAAGAAATTAATTAAATAAAGCCAGCAAACTAAGACTGCCGAGGTCCAACCCCAAACTAAAATAACAAAACCCAGCAGTGGAAGACTGCTGAGGCAAAAGATGGGAAAATGACAAGAAAAAATAATTAATGAAATAGCAATTTTTTTAAAGTGAAGATTACTTTATTAGCATTGATTTGATTTAGATTAGATAAATGTATAAATTGATGCTGAGATGCACATAGATTATAAACTATGAGGGTTTTTCCATCCATGTTGACCTGAAGACGTCTGAACACTTCCTGACCTGAACACTACTGTACCTCCAGAATGAACAGATTTTATGTGCAAAACAGAACTTTAGTAAAAAGTTTGATCTTTTTATGAGTTAAAAGTAAATATTATCTTATGCTGCACAACATGGTTACTAGCTGCTTGGAGATGCTGATCCTGTTTGGCAAAGAGCCTCTTTTATTTTGAAAATAAATAAAAAAAAAAGAAAAGAAATCACATTTTGAGAGATGCTAGGTTCTTTTGATATGTTTGCTTTTGTTTGTGCCAATAATAGACATAATTCATATTTATTATTAAAACACAAGTGGTCATGAATGCAAATCCATATTTCTTAAAGGCTAAAGTAAGACTATGTGACTCCTTAGGTTTTGATCAGTAGAAAACAAGCTCTAAGGGAACTTTTACTGTACGGTTGCCGACCTCTGGTTCAGAGGAAGAATTCAGATTCAGCCTTGGTCTGAATTCCACTTTAAAAAGTGAGTTTGGCTTTATGTTGACTTTAATTTCTTTCTGTTCTTTGTTCCTTTCATGAAGAGTACATTACATTAGTATTTTCAGTACACAGCACAAGTCCACACGTCTTCATGACCGGAAAGGAGCAGTGACAAACAAAAAAAATCTTGTTTTATTTCTGCCCCTACATCCCATCTTGAAAAAGGAAGAAAAGAGACATCCTAGATGGCCTTTCCTTTAGCTCCTTGTGGGTGCCGCCCATTTCATGATGTCATCCTAGAGCCAGCCTGTCTGTGTTTCTCCAACAAAAGCAAATAAGAGCCGAACGTTTGTATAAATGTATATTGTTTGTGTAAAATGAGGTGTTTTGCACCGTTAGCTCTGCTTAGAAAGTGTGTGTTAGCTTGGAGGCTGCGCTAGCACTGCAGACTCTCCCTGGAAGGGGCTGTTCTCAACTGTCTACATCACAGTGTGAGGACCCGCCTCCTTTTGTGGATTGTGAGAGGTTGGTACTCAGAGATGTGTTAATGAGCAAAAAGCCACTTTGGGGTTGATTTTTGTGAGGAATTAACATTTTAACACATTTTAAAACCCAAAAAAGTTGATTTTGCATGTTAAAGATACTTAAAGTGGGCCTTAAATTGTGGAAAATAAGATAAAGTATTTTTAATTGTTGTTCTTATTTATTTCCTGCTTGTTATAGACTTTACCTTCCATTTCTTCTAAATCAGTTGTGTTGTACGTTTTTATTGTCAGTTACAAAAAGAAAAAAATGCTTAAAAGGAGAAGGAAAAGACAAACGGATCAAAGAGTCAATTTCAAAGTGCAGACATTTTGGAAAATTTACAAAGTATCTCACCTCCAATGATGGTTTCCAAAGGAGGCAGAGCCACGAAAGAGTCAAATGATTCTTTCCTTGCTGATTGGATCTGCTTTCGGATAATGCTGCTCTCTAACAAGCAGCAGTTTGAACGGCGACATCTCTCCAAGGTCTTTTTGTGTGAAAGCAAACTGAACCACAAAAAGGTGTGAGACTTTTCTGCAAGTCCTGTCTGTTAAAAGTGACCCCCCACCATTCTGAAAATTGGGAATTATTTAAATGTTGCTGTTCCCCAAAAGACCACTGGAGGCAGTTTTCAAAAGTGAGAGATTTACTTTTGTCTCGGAATCAAAATCAGAGATTTGTGTTGCATGTACCATAAAGGATGGTTAACAGAACAGATTTTCTTTGAGATTTGGTGCAAACACAAACACTGACTGCTAGAAAGAGTCAAAGATAAAACATAAAGTGATTTTAACTTAAAACGCATAAATACACTGGGAGATGTGAGAGTTACTGTTTGTAGTGAGGTCAATTGGCTGAAGTTTGTTGAAGTTGCAAAGTTGGACGCCATACTGAAAGAACCAGATGCATACGAACTGCTCTGCTACAAATATACAAACAGAACAGGAAAAAATATGACAATGATATGACTTTATACAAGTAAATTATTTCTGTAAGTTAAAGGAGAGATTCTAGAAAACACTGCAGGATCTGATTGAATTTTTCTCATAGAATGGTGAACGTTTATGCTGATCTTGTGAGGATTGTGGATTTGGTTTGGTTTTTGTGAGTTGTGTTACGGGTTGTGTTTTGAATTGTTCCTCGGGTCAGAGATTGTGGCTCCAGTGCATATCTATAGCTGGAGATGAGTTCATAGCTTTTGTGCAGTCGACATGAGGTGATTTATTTCTAGAACTTCTTTCTCTGCCTAATTACTCAACGGACCTTCTGTTTGATTGATTCTATCAACTTAAAAAAAAAAAGCATTTCTTAATTGTCTCTATCAAGTTCAGAAGGACGTGGTGCTTCTGGGCCGCATCACAAACTCATTCTGAGACCCGTATTTACTAATTATGACAATGTCTGCTCAAAGTAAATCCGAGGACTTGATGTCTGGATGATTTTAAGAGGGGAGTTCATTACAGTATGGGGATCTGTGGTTAGATAGACAGAAATATCCCAAAGATATAAATACATTGGGTACTAAAATTGTGGTGTTTTGTTGAAGACTTTATCTTCTGAGTTCTCTTTAAAGGGGAAATGTCAAGTATTGTAAGTTGAGGGCGCTCCAGGATGACTGGAGGATTTTAGGAAATTAATTATCCTATAAGAGACGTTTGTATGGCAGACAGAAACTGACACGTTGGTTAATGAGCCTAAAGGTGTTTGCTCTTAAGAATATCAATTAGTTTTTTTTTTTTTTTTTACATCTAAGTGGAGTCATTAAAATGAATGAGAAGACCTTGACTTAGAAATCCTAACAAACACGCAGAGAAAGCAGCATGATCACGGGGGGGAGGGAGCGAAGGGGAGGCTGCCGTCCGGACGTGCTCCGGGTCGCACGCCTGGCCCGCCCCTGATATCTGCTCCCTCTGAAGCTCTCTTCATCAAACCACATGCTGAGCTAATTTGCAACAAAGATGAGGCACGGAGGCCGTGCACTCCCTTTCTTATTTACCTCCTTAATGAAGCCCCATCATCACTTTAATTTCCTTTTAAAAGGACAAAAGAAAGGAGGGAGGAGAACTTGTTAGAACGCGTCATTATCTTAATTTCTGCAGCCGTTCAGTTCGTCTTCCTACTGCTGGAGACAAAAGCAAAGTCTTTATTTTTTAATTTATTTACTATTTGTTTAGAAAGTGATATTTTGAAGTTTTGATGTAACTTTTCAGATGAAAATGTTTTTTTTTTCAGCTCGCACAGGAATTTTCTACTGAGAATTTAACAGTAAAATAATAGAAATTTAAGATAGATGCTATTCTCCTTCTCAGCGTTGAACCTTTATTTATCCAGATAGATTGATTGAGAACAATTTTTCATTTACAACAACCACCTGAGTTTACATGCAATACAAAAACAGAATGACAGTTCATTATGAGATACATGCACGAGTTACCGTTTACAATAAAACACACAGAAGGACACGCAGAAGACCAACATAGAGATGGAAAACATGAGCACTGAAGACACTGAGAACCTAAACATGGACGACATGGAGTGTATCGGCCTTTAAAACATAGACAATCTGAACATTATAGATACTGATGATTTAAAAACTGAAGACATGGAAGGCATGAACAGGGAGAAGATGAAAAGATTTTAGATGATGAGCCAAAAAAAGTAAAAATTCTTAATGGTATATAACAGGGGTCTGTAACCTTTTCCATTAAAAGAGCCATTTAAAGCATGTTTAGTACTAAAAACCTAACAGGTTTTGATACTACTTTGCATCATGACATTGTCATTTTTTATGATAAATACAAATTATATTTATTTTTGGGTGTGAATAAAAACATGAACATTAACTTAACTATCCAAAAAAAAACCAAAAAAGGGGATTTTTTGCTGCTGCTCATAGCCTTGGCATGGATCCCCTAAAGGGACATCAAAATAAAAAAAAAATATTGAAGAAAAAAAAATTTTTTTTCTTGGGGTGTCTGTAAAAAAGATTGAAGTAAAAAAAAAAAACAAAGTTCTTGTTACTAACTATAATTTGTTTTTTCTAATGATTAAAGTAGTATTTTTTTTTCAAGTCACTATCTGGTGCATATCTGTTACAAGCCAGTAAGTTTCCTTTATTATTTCAATTTTTGGGAAAAAAGGTTTTTCTTCCATTTGTCTTTAGGGAGTAATACACACAATCAATATTTTTAAAAACAGGTTTTCTAAAAGTTTCCCACCGTTTGGTTGAGCAGTTAAAGGGTTAATATAAAATGGAATTTCCTAAAAGTTTGTTTTTTTTTTTTTGCTTTTGACAGCGCTCATATGACTTTCATTCAAAATAAAAGACTTCCTGTCCCAAACGGAATATTTAAGTGAAACAAATGTATTCCTTAACAACGAGACAAAATTTACATTTTATCTTGCTGTACTTTTAGGTTTAACTTTTGGTTTACATACCTGATTTTTCCCTACTTTACTAGCTGCTGTTTAGTTCAGGTAGCTGCATTAAGCATAAGATAAAATGTACTTTAAAGTTAATAATCCAAGTAGAAAAAAGCCTTATATATATAATCTATATATTTTAGCATTTTAGTCACTCAATTCTGAGTAGCTGCTAACATTTGTTATGCAGCATAAGATAAAATGTACTTTAAAGTCATAAAATAAAATCGGCAATCAGAAAGAATCAGACTTTTTACCAAAGTTCTGCCTAGTATTTGTAATCCGTGTATTTTGGAGGAAGTGCAGAGCAAACACGAATTAATGCCTAGTTAGCAAGATTTACCTGGATTGTGAAAACTGAAATTGATTAATTGACTCATCGATCGTTACACACATAGTCCAACCACGTTGATTTAACGTCCCACTCCAACTGTATTTTGATCTATTGGAAAACCGTTCCCAGTGATCTTTTAATTATGATTATGCATTTTTATAACCAAAATTAAAAAGCCTGTTTTGTTTTTTAAGGCCTCTTTTTAGCAGCACAAGTTCATTAGAAATTCACCTGCTAGCATGAAACTTAGCTTGGTTCATTTCCCATCATCCCCATGTTTACACTTTCTCCTTCCATCTTACATATCTCAAAAGCTCAAGCTAACATTAGCGTACCAAAAAAACAAAATATTGCATCAATCCAGCAGTAGAGTTTTGAGCCAGATTCAGAGTCAGACAAGAAAAATAAAGAGGTTAAAGGGCATATTTATCTGCAAGTGGATGCATCCATTTTTCCACGTAGACGGATGTGATGGAATTTATACATTTCCTCCTTAGTTTTCATCCATTTACCAAGAGACTTTGTACACAGAACTCACAAGATTTGTTGGTTTCTTGCCAGGGTATTCTATTATGATGTTTGAACATTTTGATTATAGAAATTCTTGTCCATTTTTAGATATGAAACCTTCCTTCACCATCTTAAATTTCTGATTAGAGTTTGTTTGTGTTAATGTATAAAAAGTGATGGCCCCTCCCAACAAGCAGAGAAATCTGCAGACTTCTCTCTGCGCATCTTTCCAGCGTGAATCTCTTTTCTTTTACTCAGTTGAATCAGATACCCTTGAAACACTTGACAAGCGTTTCTTAATTCCATCGGATCACATGGGAGACCATGACGGTTTTATCTGCTTCTGATCTAATACAATTTGAGCTTAAAAATGCTCAGAAATGCAGACTTAATCTTACATTTTTTTGTATATGTCCTCCATCATGAGAAAATGCTACTAGAACATGTTAAAACACAATTTTTAATGGACTCAATCTTTCAATATTACACAAAGATCCCTCTTGCCGTTCCTGATTATTTTATGACAATTTTGCTTTTTGTTAAGAGTTTAGTGAGCAATTGAAAATGTATCCAGAAGACGATGTCTGAGAGTTCTATTTCTTGCTTATTGCTGGAAACAACTATAAAAAACAGAACATATAAACTATTGTTTTCCTTTCATCTTAGCCTATAAACTTTCTGATTTGTAATTTTGTGATTTTTAGCCAAAAATCACTTATTTTAGAACGGCATCTTTTGGTTTGACATCTATTGTTACACTAGAAAAGTCATGAAAAGTCTCAACTATGTGAAGGTGACAGATTTATTTTTGAAGTATGTGTTCTTTTGTTCTCCTCTTCAAGTGCGGCTCTGTTATCACTTTGTGGGGTCCGGCGCTGCTGCTCAGATACTTTCATGACATCCATCATTGGCGCAGATCTAGAGACAATTATCCCAGTATTACCCACACACCGCAAAGCCCACTTCCTCCTGACTTGCTGCTTGTTTGTCTCCCCATCTCTGCTAGGGGCCTCTCACTTGTAACTCCGTGCAAGAGCCTCTTGGGGGCCCCGCGTTGACTACACTGAGCAACAGTGCAAAGCCATCTTAAGTAAGCAGATACTTGGGGGCCCTCTGTGCAGCAGAGGATCATTATTCTGAGGTGGAAAAATCCAGTTTGACGAATGAAGCGTGGCCTCAGAGAGATACATCACTCATATAACAAGATCTCAGAAGAGTGAAACACTGACTCATACATCAAAACAGGCTGTGAGGAAGGATTTATTTGTTTTGTGGCAAGAGGTGATGATTCTATTTCATATTCGCCAAAGCTGTGCAGAAAGACGCCACAGGTCCGGGTATTATCACCGGCCCCAGTGATGGGCTGCAGAGTCAAAATCAAGCCAGCGACTCATCCCCACCTCCCGAAATGGGAATTGCAAGGGATCAGCAAAAAAAAAGTCGGAGCAATTTAATGGGTGAGTCAGTTAGGTGATGGAAATCCAGATTTTTGATACGGAGGCTGAGCTCAGGCAAAAGATATTTTTTGTCAGTTTGTTGATATTATCTTTAATTATAATTTTAATTAGTGTAAATGTTTGATGAGTTTCTGCTAAAATTAAAGAAAGAAAGGAAACACATAAAGATAACATTGAGCCATTAATAACAATAAAATAAATATCATTGCATCGAATGAAATATATACGGATGCTGGAGATCCGGCCCCTCCAATTTAACATGATAATATAATAACGTCACCTAAATTTGTTGTGGGGTGGTAAGTGTAATCCATGGAAAATCCAAGTTAAGGAGTCCGGATCCGGCTCCCGGGCCTTTCGACTTTAAGACCAAATACTGGGCTAGCCCTATCGAATATGTCCACCCGAACAGCCCAAAAACTCACAGCAGACCCCATACACGTGTATGTAACTTGCACCGGGTTCACACTGCAAGTGGAAGCATCACAAAGCGGCCCAGAAAAGGGGCCACTTCAATTCGGCGCCCTTATTAAGTACTGTGGTGTAGCTGACATCAGACGCGAACCGCCATGGTCCTCCGCCGCCGGCTCGCTTGTATCGTTTCGGCGTCTGGTCTATTTTGTAAGCCATGAGCCGTGAGCGAACCGCATCAATTGTGGCAGGAAGTTACGCAAAGACGCGAGAAAATACAGTCAACTTTCAAAATTCAACCAATTTTTCACATTCACAAAATTCCGCGATTGACAAATGGGATCATATATTTCCGATTTTTTTCTATTCTTTAATGCAATTTAATTTTAAGTTTACACAAGAATACACACTTATTTAGAAATACATTAAAAATCTACTATGAAATTTGAATATATTTATACTAATCTCATACAGTTTGCATATTGTAAATGTATCAGTGAAATAATGAGATTGTTAATGTCATTTGAACTATCTCTTGTTCTTTGTTTTTTAAAACTTGATTATGTTTTATTTAAACACCTTGAGTGAAATAGATTTTTTGTAAAGGTGCTTTACAAATAAAGTTTGATTTGATCATCCAGTGTTACATAAATTCTCTAAACGATAAGTTCTAACGAACATGTTCAAATCATTAACATTGTAAACATTGTTCTGCTTCTCCTGGAGGACGTTTCAGTTTGGCCACTAGGTGGCGATCACGCTATAGAACTGCACTTTATTCAAGAAGAAAGCTACAGTATGAGGATAAAAACAATGTTTTAGACCACAAATAGTTACTTTAAAAATATTTACCTAAAAGAGTTTGGAGCATTCATGCCTGTGACGAAATAGAGACGTTCATTTAGTCAGCATTGTATTTTTCTGGTTGACCAAGCGTTAGCATTAGCCGTCCTATGGGAAATTCTATTGAAATTTAGCATCAAGCTAGTGAACTTTAGCTTTCTGTGCTAAATCGATTTATATCTTTTGTGAATCGATAATTGAGCTATTTAATTTAAATTGATTCAAATTTACCCCCCCCCCCCCCCCAGCCCTAATGTTTATCAACCATTTCAGAGACTGGTTTTGTTTGTTTTTTGTTTGTTTATCCTTCAGTGCTTTAGTGATGAACGCTGTAACTCAGTATGCTGATTTTAACATATCTCAGATGTCGACTGCACATTTAAAAAGATGCTAGCAACATGCTAGCTGTTTTGTCATAATTAGATTTTTTTTTTATATTCTTCAGGCAAATTTGGAGTTTTAGTTAACATTTTAACAAAGCGCTAGCTGTTTAACAAAATTAGACTTTTTCAAAACCCTGATAATATTTTATTAGGGTTAATAATATATTTCAGCATTATGCTAGCTGTATTGTCAAAAAGTGGACCTTTTTCCAGTTCTTTATTTTTGTGGCTAATTTGGCATTTCGTTAATATTTTTAGCAAGCCTTCAGATTTGTTTTCCACTATCAGTCTTTATAGGTATCAGTTTCAACATTTTCAGCTAACAGCTCTGGCATCTTCAGTAGCAACACTCTGCTTACAGCATTCACACTTCCATTATCACAGGTAATGCTATAAATCTAGTTTTTAATGAAATTTTACTTCTTTTTTATTATGTGACACATAATGTTCCTTTATATTCATAAATAATTTTTTTGTGTACTTAAACTATAAATTATAGATCTGTATTTTTATGTAAATGTACATTTGAGAAAAGAAAACTCTGGAATCATCTGTGTGGACTTTTTACCCTTTAACACCCGAGGTGTTGCCAGTGGAGCTTAAACACTTTAACTTTTAAACCGTTAACAAGATCAACATAAATCCAACAGATGAATGATGGAAACATCAAAATGATAACAGAAATGTCAATACAAATGTAAAGTTTAAAAGTCTCTGCATTAGTAAAGTTCTTTGATAAGTTCCACTTTCCTTAAGTAACTCCCAAAAAGTCTGTGGATCATCCTCCAGGTGATAGAAAGCATCATGGATAATGATTAAACACTCTCTTAAGACACATATTTATCTGTATAAATACAAAATATCTTATTGAAATATTTTATGAGGACTTTGAAAGCTAATAACTTCAGCATTTGAACTTTGCTTCCAACATTTTTTATAGCTGACGGTGAAACGCAGCTGACTTAAATTAAACAGGCAGTGCCTTTGATTCGACTAGAAAGGTAAGTGAAAAAAAACCTTCTATATCAATCAATTAACCTCACTCCTTTCATTTTTTTTCAATAAAAAACATGTAAAATATACTCTGGCACCTGATGGTGGGGGAGCACGGCAAAATCAAAGTGTATTAATAATTAACTCTAATTAGCAGCGTGTGGGAGAGGTGTGATGGCTGTTTGGATGGCAGCGCTCCGCTCAGTCCTGAACCTCTGTCTGCTCTGCAGATCATCCTCACTGAGAGATGACAGGCTGCAGAGGGAGAAGACAAATGTTTCACAGAGGAAAGGCGCCGGGTTAAAAGAACGGGCCGTTTCGCTTCTGCTTTTAATTTTGCTCGTTTGTGGAAAAAGGAATCAAAGACTGGAGACAAAGCCAAAGAGTGGCTGTTTGTTACAATTTTAAGTTAATTAAGGAGCTTGTAAGATGATGGGGGCACCTGCACACGCAGTCTTTCACTGACGAGGAGCATTGCAGGGGCAACCGCTGCAAAAGGAGCTGAAAGGAGCTGTAATTAATGTCTCAGCGGGGGAGCTGGGAACACTGAGGCTGAGCTAAAGCCCTCACAGGCCAAGACACAAACCACAGCTCCAATAATTTCATTTCAGACCATTGCATCATCGCTGATTATCCAACAAGAACAAGTGTCACTAAGCCAATAAACATCCCCCAGACCTTCAGGGGTAAATTAGTCTCCTTTCTCACACTCAAAGTGTGAAAAGAAATACAATTAAATTCAGCTCCTTCCAAAAAAGCCGGCACTCGCCTCCACTGAGGAGCTTCATTACAAAAGCATGTTTGTGCAAAACACCAGAGATGCATTTACCTAACAAAGACGATCCATCTTGCATTCGCAGGGAAATTCTGATTGCAGCGCACACTTTGACCCTCTTTGCTGTGATGAATCAGGCGAGTCACAGGTGCGGATTTTGATTTATCTTCCTGACCTTTAGTATGCAAAAGGAGACACTTTCTGCACCATAATGTGACACGTCAGGAAAAGAGGTCAGGCCTGCAAGAAAACAAGTCACCATTGTTTTTCCTCACAGCCGCTGCTTTTCTGCTGCTGCGAGCTGGAAGTTTACATTAAGGTTCACACCTCTATGCATGTTACTGCTTAAAGACCCACCCTGAGAAAAAATGAGGTTTTTGGGCGTTTATTTTAACATGTTCTTTTTCTAACGATGGAGGACATATCTAGAGAAGATTAAGATCAAAATTTTGTCTCTGAGTATTCCTTTATTCTAATTGTATTAAATCAAGAGCAGATTCTCAAACTGAGAAGCTCCAACAATTGTTCTGCCTCTCCTGGAGGGTGCTTTAGTTTGGCCACTAGGTGGCGATCTCGCATTACACCTTATCACCGGAAAAAAAAGTACAAGCACAAATGGTTACTTTAAAAAATATCTCCTTATAGGAGTTTGGAAAAGTCATTGTGAGTAAATAAAGATGTTCATTTAGTCAGCAGCGTATGTTTACGTGGACCGAGCGTTAGCATTAGCCGTCTCATGGGAAATCTCATTATACGTTAGCAGCAAGTTAGAGTACTTTAGCATTATGGGTTGGAGCGATCTTTACTTTTATGAATGCCTTATTGATCTATTAATCTTGGATTGATTTACATCGATAAAAGGATTTTATCAACCCAGCCCTTCTGTTTATGTAAGAGCTTATTTGTAACATGAAAAATACGCTGGGCACGCTCCCTGCTCTGCTCCATTCTGTAAAATATAAATATTATAATAAAAGTAATAAGAAGAGAGCTGGATATCGATAATAATGTCAAGAAACAATTCAATTCACAGGAGTCTGGATCAATTCATTTCCAATTTTTTTTATTCTTATAATTCCTTAATTCAATTCAATTTTGAGTTTACACATTTATACACATTTGTTTAGAAATACAATGAAAATCTACTATATGAATCTGATCCAGTTCACCTGCTGTAAAATTTACTAGTGAAATAATGAGATTGTTCATATCATCCAGTGTTACATGGATTTTCTAAAGGAGAAATTCTAACAAAAATGTTCAGATCATTAACATTGTAAACATTGTTCTACTTCTCCCGGATACCATTTCAGTTTGGCCAATAGGTGGCGATCGTGCAATAGCATTACACCTTATTTCAGAAGAAGAAGAAAGTGATTACTTAAAAAATAAAAAAATTCCATGAAAGAGTTCGAAAAATTCATGGCTGTGTTTATATATTAAGATGTTCATTTAGTCAGCAATGTATGTTTACATGGACCGAGTGTTAGCATTAGCCGTCTCATGGGAAATCTCATTATACGTTAGCAGCAAGTTAGAGTACTTTAGCATTATGGGTTGGGGCGATCTTTACTTTTATGAAATGCTTATTGATCTATTAATCTTGGATCGATTTACATTGATAAAACAATTTTATCAACCCAGCCCTTCTGTTTATGTAAGAGCTTATTTGTAACATAGAAAATATGCTAGGCAAGCTCCCTGCTCCGCTCCATTCTAGGGTTGGGCACCGAAATTTGGTTCCAAGTAGGAACCGTTATGATCTACACCAAATAAAATTAACTGGGATGAAGGGAACATAAAGAAGAAAACTTGTTTATCTCCCTCTATTACATAACTCAAAGGCCCAATCCGAATACTCCCCTTCTCACTTCCCCTCAGCCCTTCCCCTTGATTTGAAGTGGAAGTTGAAGTCAAAGTTGTGTCCGGAATTATTATTTTTTACGCTAAACACTCCAAACAGAGGGATCCAAAGTCCGCTATCGCAAGAGTAAACCGCGCCGCGCTACGAAGCGCTTTTCTTCACTTTGGTGCTCTCTGAACCACAGATGTTTACATTTAAACGTAAGTAGTAAGTTTATGTTACAGTGTGACCTCTTTCCATTTATAAAATTGCTGTTGTTATGTAGAAACGAGCGCTGGAAGCTCCGTGCTAACGCTAGCTTACCGGTGATTTTGTTGACGTCACTGAACGAAACTCACGTCGGAAACATTTTTTACTACCCTCCGTTTGGAGCAAGAACGGAGGGATAAACGAAGGCGGAGGGCTAAGGGGAAGGGAGAAGGGGATTATTCGGATCGGGCCAAACATTTCTGCAATATAGCATAGGTATGTTTGTGGTTTACATCAAAGTGTTGCTTAGAATATCTCAGACAAGTTTTTGTCAGGTAATTGTTCTCCTTATCTATAATTATTTAAGTCGTACCTGGATTTATGCAACATGGTTTCTTTATTGTATTTTTAAAGCAGTTTTTTTGGTTTCTTTAAATGACTGTTTTACTGCTGCCGCTCTTCAGAATCTGTTCCAGAATGTCCCAGGAAATGACACAGGTTTTGGATTTTCTGCCTGGAACACTTTTGGAATAGCTCAAAAGATGATTGGGTTGAGACTTTCACCAAAATATGATCAGGTGAAAGCCCTCTAAATGAACAAGCAGCATTTACTAGATACATGTAAAAATAAACTCAAATATATTATCCAGCAATGTATCAAACATTCTGAGCTTTACGTTTATTCTTCTGTTTAATCCGTAATCAGAGCTGAATTAGGCTGAAATACGTGCACCTGAGAGTGAGAGCATGCGGCGAGATCTTTAAATATTTATCACTTTTTCTCCGTGACACGCTTCAAAAAGCCAACAAAGAGAGAATTGCAGAAATCCTTCCCCCTCAGAGGAGAAATCGAGTGTCCTGTGGTAATTAAACATGCATGCCTTTTTAGACACTCTCTGCTCCTCTGGCCTCGGTATGACAGGACGCCAGAACACGCCCGGGTGGAACGCGGCGTGCAAACATGCTTGTGAGTACAGGCGCGGTACACACACATTAGCACCTCCACAGACACATATGCCAGCGGTGGGACGGGAGCCAGGAATCCGTCCTGTGATCAGCTAACTTTGAAGCAGAGAGGGGTGGAAGAAGCACGTTTTTTATCCCAAAATACGACTCATTTATCAGGTGAGGACAAAGAAGACGGCGAAGAAGAAGAGGCTGGAGGTGTTTTCTTTGCAGTAATTGATAGAGGAGTTTGGAACAGTGGTCAGCAGCCAGCAAAGCCATTTGTGAATATGGGCCTCTAAGAAAAACAATAACTAGCAGAGGTGTGCTGAGAAGACAACAGATGGATGTTAGGGTCCGGTGATGGATGTGATGGGGGCCGGCTGAGACGTAGAGAGGAAAAAATTAGGCCTAAAAAATGGAAAGAAAGAAAAGAGAGAGACAGGGCAGGGAGCAAAGGAGTCAGATTGAGGAAGAGTGAGTGGTTGGTGCCGAATCCCACAAGAGAAATTGTAAAGTAAAGCTGAGTGAGCTAGCATCACCGGTCCTGGGAGATCCTGCAGATATTCTTTTTTTTTTTTTTTCAGGCCAGGCACTTGGAAATGCACGGCGGGTCCCCGAGCGGCCTCCGCACCGACGCTCTACCTGACAAAAGCAGCCTCCCAAAGATGAACAGCATCACCTCAGCCACAGTTAGAAGGTCGAGAAATTGCTCCCACTGCACATGGCCCCTTCTCCCCCCCCGCGTCACGTGACCCCGCTCCCCTCCGCCCAGACACACTCTGCTCCTGCAGCCCGTCCACTCTGCTCTCTCAAAAAGGCAGCTTTTACACTTCTTAAGTCTTCCACTTGGCAGGACAGGGAGACCGGAGCCGCACAGCAGACCTTTTTCCACATGAGTTTGCTCCGTTAGGGCTGTTCTAAAATAAAGCCATCTTAGTCACACATGAACTGAAGGTGAATTATGGATGGGACCTCAGTGTTGAAGTTGTGGGATATCTTAACGACTTCCAACACGTCTCCCTTTGACTTCCAAATATTGTTCGTTAACGAGCTCCCATAATTAAGCTGGAGGAGAAACCTTCTCGCTCATCAATAATTCATAAAAGTTGCACTTTACTAAACTGCACGCACCGATGTGTCGTCTCAAGTGATTCTTCACGATTGTCTGGGCAGACGTGCGCTTCCTATTGTGCCAACACAATAAACATCCAATAAAAGACAGGCATTAAAACTTTATTGGATATTAACCTCAATAAACAATGGTGTAAATAATTAGTATTACCAAACTTCCCTTCTGTGTGTTTGAATTTATTTTTCTCCCCCCTCCCCAAAAGCTTTTTGGGGCTTCATCAACTCCAGATTCAGAGGAAAACGTGCAAAAGCAGAAGAGGAACTGAGAATCACATCCTTTTATTCACATTAGGGAGCCGACTTGTCTCTGTTCTAAGTAAGTTCGCAGTGTATACTTCAGCACCCCATCTAAGATTCATGTCTCCTTTTTATGCTTTTATCACCTTGGATATGCCTGACTCAGCCAACCATGTACACTCTTCCTGTATCCTGTCGGCTCCCAGGAACATCTCGCTGCCCGACCACAGCAGAAGACATCCTGTGCTCCATGTCTGCGTCCTCGCTTTTTGCCATTTAGTGACAAAAACATCAGGAGGCATTATGAGCCTGATGAATAACAAATGCTGGCTGAGGGAGTTTGCTATTGGCTGTGAAGTTTTATTCAGGCAGAAGTTCTCCTGGCTGTGATTCTAAGTGTTGTGTAGCCCCGCCCCTTTCTCGGACGGTTTTCAATGCAGCTTCAATGGTAAAGATGGAGGACGCATATTAAGAAATTTAATTTCTGAGTTTTTTATTAAAAAAAAAAAAAAAAAAAAGCCAAAGTAAATGAATAGATCCAAGCTTTAAAACTCTCAACATCAATATTGCTCCCAATTTTTCTTGCAACGATAAAGTTAGGTTATAAAAGAAGAGTAAAGACCTAAAGTGAGGGGACTTTTATATCGCTCCAAAGTTTACATTTAAATGTAAGTAATAATTTAAATTTTTGATATTGTTACGTATTTACTGAGCGCTAGTAGCTCTGTGCTAAAGTAGCTGCAATTTTGGTGACATCATCAAGTGTTAGTGACATCCAAATTTGAATTTGTTATTCTGCCATATTTCCACATTTGGAGGGATAAATGTTGTGGTAGGGGAAGAATTCATACTTTGCCTTAGTTATGGGTGACAGGAAGGGGGGATGGAGTTGTTCCCAGACAACGGTTCCGCCCACAACTTTCTAATTAACCACTGCAGAAGCTATGTGATAGATTTTATTTTTTTTTTGGCTAAAAATGGCTGAATCATAGTTAAAAGTGAACACTGAAAATAGATTAAAAAAGATGGTCAGAATGGGTCTTAAAAGAAAACCAAAGAATTATTTTTTTTTTTTAAACTCGAATGACTTATTAAAAGTTAAAGAAGATAAATGTTTTCACTTCTGAGATCCATTGGATTGAAAACTGACAAACAGAAATCTATGATCCTTTCAATGACGATAGTGAGGGAGGGAGAAATGTCAAGTTTAGTTCTGTTTGTAGCCTTCAACCTACCGTTATTTTAAAGCATCACTTATATTTTTTAAATATTTTTTTCTTTATAAAGTTTTACTAAAACCGGGAATAAGAAGTTAGAAGAAACCAGATTGTTATCGTCTCTCTATAAACTGTCTTATTAGCATCATGTGATTATCTTTATGCAGCTTCATGTTGTTTTCTGAATCTTCATTTATCTTTCAGTCCATAATATTAAACACCTGAGGCTCCGGAGCCACATGTAGCTCTTCCATCCATCCATAGAGACATGCTTTGAAGAAAAATGTTAACATTTTAAATATATAGCAGTTCAATAATAGCCGACAAATTTAATAGTTGATTAGTCTATTTTTTTAACCTCAAAACTACAGTACACGCTTTCTAATGCCACGTCTGCCATTCTCTTTGACACACATGCACAGTAATGCTAATCTCGATTAGTAATGATGTCACAGGAAGTTCTGGGAAGTCTCGGTTACCATAACAACACGCCAACGGAGCTTGAAAGTCGGAAACTTTAAAATTACAAATGAAAGTGTCCAATGCAATAACTGCAAAGCATAACTTGTGTTCCACAGCACTACGGTGATGAACACCAGAGGAGGAAGCACCTTGTAAGCTAAGCTAACATTAGTGCAAGCAGAGAGCTAACTTATTAGCTAAATGTTTTTGTACGTCCCTGCAACTTGTAGCCCATTGGAATGAAAAGTCTCTGCTGAGGGGAACATCAGCTCTCAAAAGAGATCAATGTTATGTCCAAATATCTTCACTACTCACTATATAGCGTTTATATAGCGTGCTCATAAAGTGTGTTTGCAGTACCTCATCTAAAGTATTATCAAATTGTTTTATCTAGAAAAATATCACACTGTTAGGATTCAATTATTGTACATAAAAAAGCTACATTTTAAAAAAAGATTTGCTTTATGACCACAAAAAATAAAATAATTGTTTGTATTTTATTATTGCATTTTTATTTATCTCCACCATAATAAACACTGACCATAAATTACAAAAGTAACAGGTCAGTTAAAAAAAATACAAACATGTCACCTTCAGATAGTTTCCTTCTCTGTGCCTTGACCTTTGCCTGCTTTCTTGTTTGTCTGCTTCGCTCTTCCTGAATTTAGACTACGTTTAATGTCTTGCCCTTGCTCTAGTATTTATTGTATCAAAGTGTATTTTTTTTAAACGTTAAAGTGAGACTGGCTTCTGTTCTGACACAAACCAGCACTTTTAGATTAAAAAGGTTGCAGATAATGTAAGACACAAGTCATTAAGTTAAAGCATGTGTCAAAGTCAAGGCCCGGGGGCCGAATCCGGCCCTCCAGATCATTTTATTTTATTGTTTGGCCCGATGTTATCTTGCGCTTTTTTATAACTTTGACAAAATATATTTTTATGGAGATTAAAATAGTGAAAGTTATTATACTATTTAACACCTGAGGCGTCGTCAGTGACGCTAAAACACAAATTGAACCGCTTTTCTCCTTCAAAATCTGCTGGAATTAACATTTTAACGATTGAAACGTTACAATAAATGAGAGAACGTAAACGCTGGAGCTCCAGTGTTAAGGGTTAAAATTGATTTATCCTGGAATAATATTACCACCTGTTTTTTATTCATTGTAAAGGTAAAAAAAAAAAAAAAAATTGTAGTTTTTAAAGTGAACTACTTTATTAGTGTTTTCGTGAAGAAAAGGGCCGGCAGAGCTGCTGCAGTCGTTAAGCTAGTTTGATGATTCTGGCTTGAGACGTTTCGCTCAGTTTGAAGAGTTCCATCCTTTTCCTGGAGCAGAACGCGAGGCTGCAGAGCCTTCCTCCACCGACAGGATGATTGAACGTGGCTGTCTTCAGGGAGGAAGGAGTACATGTGCTAATCCTAATCAGGACCTGTTCGCTGCCATGTAACGGAGCAGGAACAAGCCCGGCTCCACACTGGACACGCGGGGCTACATTAGTGAAGAATGTTTTCCAGTGTGGGACAGCGTTTCTGTTACGCTCCACATGCAGGCGGAAGAGGAAGCTGTCACTGCGAATTACCCGCCAACACCACGCCAACACATCCTGTGTAATTGGAATAATAACGGCAGCAGAAGAAGACGGGGAGAGCTTTTTAGGATAATGCTGCTGCACATCACTGAGACTGTATGAAGCTTTCAGCAAAGCTTCAGGACAAAAGGATTGTTTCAGGCTGACCTCCGGAGGCTGTTTCCTTTCTCTCTGCCTCCTGTAGTATTTATTCACTCTGAACACTCCTGCATTTTTCCCTCTTCTGAAAACATGTTCAGTTCACCTGATTATATCGACAGCCCGACTGCAAAATCTCCTGGCATTAGAGGTCAAAAAAACGATGTTTTCTTACCATATTGCTGAGTTCACTTCCATCTAAAAGAGAGTAAATCTCAGAGCGGAATGCTATTCCCCGTCTGAAAATTTTAATGCACTGCTTGTGTTTGAATTCAGAAAGGCTTTCATATCTCTTCCATTAACTCAGATTAAGATTTCATACTGATGCTGGGGAGAATGCTAGCAATATCCCCGTCTCATTTCAATGAAAATTTTATTAGTGCTTTTTTCTGTAGTACACTCCTATTGGGATGTCTGTGAATCTGAAGCTTGGCTTTGGACATGAACTCCCCTCAACCTGCCTGCCAGTGCCTCTGAAGCTTTCAATATTTTATGGGCTCGGGCTAACTCAGCCGTGAGATTCCAGCTGCAGAGATTTAATGTAAAATTGTGAACAAATGAAAACTGGGATGTTAGGAGTAACGCATCTATTCAATGAAGGGTTTTCTCTCTGCAAAAATAGCCACAAATAAATGAAAAAGGTAACAAAAGGTGTTTAAGGACTCTATTCTTTCTCTTTGTGTTTCCAAAATGAAAAGACCTAAAGCTATAAGGCTGAAGCATATCAGCCCTAATCTCCCACTGCTTCCATTGACTCCTAATTGTCTGCACTCCTTACCCCTTTTTGCACAGCCATCAATAAAACCCCTAATGTCATCCCTCAGAAGAAATGGGCATCACACCACTTACACTTTATAGGCCAAACCCATTTATTCGAGCATGCCGCCCTTCTCTTCGCTGCTATCCTGCCGGAATTCTAAGCATTTGGAAAATCTGTCCATTCAGCTTTAGCATTCTTCCCCAGAACCCACCAAGGTCAGACGAGATGGGTCCGATGAACTTCTCTTTTTCTTCCAGCCCCGCAATCTATAGCCCTCTCCCTTGAGCCATATGTTTTCCAGTGTAGTGAGGACTGCTTGTAATGGCTCTGCTAACAATGCACTCTTTGTGCAGCAAAGAAAGGAGCCGGATGCCAGGGGGCACCAGGCAGAAGAAACATTTTAGTGCCTGCTTATATATCTTTTTTCGCTGCATTATACGAGTGGACTCTGCTGGAAATATTTATCCTGACAGTAGTTTAGCATTTCTCCCCACTCTCCTGCCCCCCCCTCCCATGAAAGATTTAACCACTAAAACTGTGATGAGAACAAATGCCACCCTCCTTTATGATGCTGAAATTCGTGCAGCAGATTTTTTTTCCGTCTTCCGCAGAGCGCAGGCTTCACCTCACTCTTTATTTATTGCTATTTATTATCAATAATAACATTGCTCCTCGGGGAGCTCTGGGGTAAGTATGCCCCCCAGCGCTCTCCGGCCCCACACCGGACTGAGCGCTGTCCCAAACCGTCGAGAGAGGAGAGACCCCGAGAGATGTGCAGAGGGTGGATGCAGGAGCACATTCACAAAAACTACTGCAAACATTTGTCACCAAATGTTAATTTAATTCAATTCAGTTTTATGTATTTAGCCCAGAGGTCAGCAACCTTTATCAGTACATAAATACATTTGGGTTCGTTTCTACTGACCCAAAGCTAGAAGGAGCCGTACAGTCTGACTTGAGCCTTTAAGAAATTTGGATTCACATTCATGACTTTCTTTTTTTAATAATAAATATGAATAATTTCTCATTTTTTTGTCACAAACTGTGTGTTTTTTTTTTTTTACAGGTTTGACAGAAGCTCAAATAACTGATTATCAAACTAAAGTATACTCTGTGTCAAACAATAGTAACCATGTTGTGCGGCATAAGACAATATGTGCTTTTAACTCATAAAAGATCAAACTTTTTATCAAAGTTTTACAGAATGTTTGCATTCTGGAGGTAGCGTCGATCAAACTGTGGCCTGTTAAACTACTAAATCTGGCCCCACCAAACTGGAATTATTATAATATAATCCCTATTTGCTTTACTTTCCCTATAATTGTGGTGTTTCCGCATATATGGTTCACTATAAATACACAGATCTTTGTTTAGGTGCAGAAAGTTACTCTGGATTTCTGCTGTGTTGGAAGAATTGTCATTTTCTTTTTACATTTATGCGTTTTCATCGTCAGTCCTTTTTCTGATCATTTCAACCACACATGAACGCATCATGTCTCTACGTTTACAGATTTTCCTTAAAGGAGAAAATGAGAACTAAAGTTTTAAACAACCCGCTCAAAATGTTCTATATTAGTTTAAGTCAAAATTAAAACATTTTCATGGAAATCCAAAACATCTCATGGATCTGGTTCTGTAAAATTTTAGAGCCCTTTTGGCCCACAAGAAGCAACACCACAGGTGTGATGGAAGATCATGTGATGAATTGCACTGTGATTGGGTTTCATTGATCTTTTTTAAACATGCAGCATCTTTGGTATGCTGTTAAATGTTTTAGTTCAATTAGTTTCATAAATGTAAAACGTCTCAAACTCATTCAAACTTTCAGAACAGTCCTATAAAAACTGTCAGCCCATTCAGAACATTACTGCTTGTACTTCTCGTATTCATAAATTTCATTTTTTTAAATATCAGCAAAATATGAACTTCTGCACACTTTCAGCTAGATACCATTCAAATTTTAAATGTTCAGTTTTTCTTTAAGGGTAATTTGGCATTTAGCTTCAATTTCAAAAACAGGGATGCTAGCTCGCTAGCTCTTTATAGCAAATTTTCCCAGGTTTTTTTTTGTCCAATTTTATATTTAGCTAATATTTTAGCATTATGCTATAGGTGTTTGGCAAAAACCAGACTTTTTTTCCCCCCCTTTTTTTAAATCTAATTTTACATTTAGCTAATATTTTAGCAAGCTTTCGACTTCAACATGCCTAGCTATCAACTGTAACATCTTCAGCAGCCATTCAACTTACAGCATTCACACTAGCATTATCTTAGTTAATGCCATACATCTAGTTTACTTTGAAATGAACTTTCCATCAGATGAAAATCTGTTCATAAAATGGATGAGACACCCCTTCAACAAACAGGATGAAAACATGAGCTCAGACATCCGTCTGCCTTTAAAGGACACACAGACTGTTTCAGGCTTTAATGGGGTCAGACTGAAACAGTCATCGATTCGTCCGTCAACTTACACACATGCAAGTTTAGTTCTAAAGGGAAACTGTAACAGCAAATGAGTGTACTTCTGGGTTTCATTTAGAGATTTTTTCTTTGTTCCATCTTAAAATACAACTGTTAATTAAATGCAAAACAATGACCTGACAACAAAGTCCTTTTAACATAAAATTAAGTATAGAAACAAAATTTTGCTATAACTAAAACGGTAATAAAGTAACAAAATATTTTTGAACATTTAAAGGGAAAATGGTTTATAAGAAAATGATTGGTGCTGTCTCAGAACTAATGTTAACTGCAAGTTAGGGCTATATTAGGTGATAATGATATGTATCACGATATAAACCAAATAACTATATTTGTCAAACTTGAACACTTTGTAAATGTGTGATTATCAGCAGGTTGTTTAGATTGAAATATTTATTTCCCACTTTCAGACACACTGAAAATAAAATATTTGTTTTAAATTACTAAAATATATATATATATATATATATATATATGTATGTATGAAACTGAAAACAAAGAATTACTTCTATAAATAAATTCTGTTTTCAGGCTTAGAAGAAAATAAATATACAATTATAACAGAATTTTACACAGAAATACTTTAGGTGTTTATTTTTTTTTACTTTTTTTTTTCTTTTAAGAAAATTAAATTGCATAGAAGTAATTTATAAATAGTACAAACATGACTCTGGCATACTCATTACTGTAAACTCAAATTCAAACGCGAAAAAATTTAGATTTACCATCAATGTCCTAATTCTGCCTTAAAGTGAATATAATTTATATTGTAAACATAACATCCGACAAAGGTTGCACTTTTTTGTGTAACAACCCCTGCTAATGGATTCATTTCTGTTATATTGAAACAATGTTTTATTTTTTAAAGGAATGTCCTGCTCATTATTTTTTTGTATTTATCCGCAACGTCCCAAAATTCTGGTCAGTGAAAATATTATCCGACAGTAAACTGGTCCGTATTTACATCAGATGGCACACAGAGCAGCTAGTTAGCATTAGCAACATGCTAATGTTACATTGTGGTCACCAAATCAACACTTTTTATTAAACTTTCTGTTGCTGCTACAAGTCCAACCTGTTTGTCTGACGGGACTGGCTGTTAAAACCCCCAGATGTTCCGCTTCTTCGTCAGCTGAAACTAAACGCCACACTGAGAAAATCAGAAAAATGGTGTCTCGTCGTGAGTTTGTTTACCTTGCGTGCAACCGACAAAAGTGGAGAGGTCCAAAAACACTGACCAACATGAGAGCAAATAAACATAAATAATTAGATGCAAACATTTACTCGCCATGTGGCAACTAACTCTAACTTTTACCCGCTGAAGAGGAGAAAATGCTCACAACTGACGAATGTCTGTTTCTGACCCTTCAAAATAAAAGTGTTTCGCGATAGGCTCATTCCTCTATTGAGTAAAGGTTCTATTGTGATTTATATTATCGTTTTATCACTCAGCCCTACTGCAAGTGCTATCATAAGAATTTAAACATGCTGGTAATGAAATTGGACAACGTAATATGCTTTTTGTGAAGTCCGCATCCACTCATATATCAAAGACTTCAAACAGCAAAAAAAAAAAAAAAAAAAAATAGACTTTTCTGGCGGGGAAAAAGGCAAAACTTTTATGTATAACAAATATTAGATTATAATTGCCTCAGTTTTTGAAAGAAACCAAATCAAGAACTTCGTGATCTGTTGGAGAAGACTGCCTTCTTGTTGAATCAACACTTGATTAACTCAAAATGAGATGTTTTCATCCCAGCTTGAAGCGTTTTTGGTCCGAGGTAGACCGCAGGGAGCTGCGAAGTGATTGTCCAGATCAGTGTGTGCACACAGCTGAACGTCTGGGACGTTCCTGCTCTCTAAAAGTCATTTCCATCATTAACACGAAAGGACACACGTCTCCTGTGGGAGCAGATGGACAGCTCCGGGGTTAAAAGGCACATGCTCAACTATCAATATCTTCCACTAATTGTATGCTTTGTAATTAGAAGCATAATCAATTATGAAATCGTTTGTTCCGTGACAGGCCAACAATGGGCCGCGTCCGAATCTGCATACAATAAAATCACGGCTGAGGCTGCGCGGAGGCGGCTGCGCGCGTGACTGCCCACCGTCACGTTGGGGAGCGCATTTGCATTTCGCAGAGGAGGCGTCTGTGACGGAGGGGAACTTGATCGTTTGACCTCTGCATCGCTGAACTGCAACTGATGCGCTTAATCGTCAGCTGTCACTTCCTATCTTAATTAATCCTAATAGACTATTGACGCGACACAACTGTTAGGCTTTATAATTAGTATTACAATTTAGAGCGGATAATCTAACAGGGCAGCCCAATTACTCTGGAGGAAATAGAAAGCTGTGAGGCAATAATTATGAAACAGTCAGTGCACAAAGAGAAAAAAAAAGAAATTAGCAGAGAAATCCATGCATATATTAGACAGTAAATGACAAAACACTACCTCCACTAATCTCATCAGCTATTCAACGTACAAGAGACAACTAATTGAATTGATTACTGCTATCAATAGCAAACAAATGTGCTGGCTTGTCCGTGCTTCCATCCTCTGACCTGATTCCCTCAGCTGTCACGATCTGTGAGAAAGCTGCCATGCTCCTCTAAGTGTGTCAAAGCGCCGCATTTACCAGCGTTTCCATCGTGATAGGGCAATTAATAAAATATATGTTAATAGGGGCGTAATTGTTTTCCAGCAGCGGGTTGACGTGTGTGGCTGAGGCGGAGGAGGCTTGTCAGGGACGTGCGATGGCGGCCGGGGCCACTCGGAGCGGCGTCGCCCTCAGCCCGACATATGGTCTCCTTTCCAGGCTCCGACCGCAGCGCATAATAGGAGCCTGCTGTTTATTTTTGAAACATTAGTGATGTCACTCCTCTTTTTGTCTCCTCAAGACAATGGCTGCCTCAAGACAAGACAGCACACCCCCACCCACCCACTGCCACCCCCTCCTCAAAACTAAAATAAAAACAACAACTCTGTCCCTGAGAGCTGCTGTTCTTCTCAATCAGGGTGCAGGAGATTATTTTCAGTAATGGCACTGGGTGTCTGGAAACTTCTCCGACTGGCTTCCACAGACGGCGCGTTCCAGAGCTGCAGCGTTTCCATGGAGGCCCCTGCCAAGTGATTCATGCGCAAACGGCCTGAGGGAGGCAGCAGTGCAGCAAACAAACGTCGGCGCCGCGCCGCACCGCACTCCCAGCCCGCTTTAAAGCCCATTTACATAGTGGATTCCGGTCGCCTCAGCTGCATGAGCCGCGACTTGATCCCAGAGTCGAAACAGAGCCGAGCATATTAAGATTTGAAAGAAAATTTTAAGAAAAGGAAGAAGGAGCCCTTTTTCTTGGAGGCAATGGACAGAAGAATCCACTTAAGCCAGTCTTCTAATCATTTTCCACCACAGATGGAAGAAAAGTAGCAGAATGTTTGAGAGACAAAGAGAAGTTCAGGAATAAAACCAAACTGAACAAATGTGGCAAAAACTGGTGTAAATAAGGAAATTTAGATTTTACTGTGCCAAACTGATTCAACTCATGATAAATTAAAGATCTTAGAGCATTTGACATTCACATTTGTACTATTTCTCGGTTGTACCCTCTCTGCCTTTATTTATTTTGTATTTGTATCGTTAACTTCACTTTAGAAACCTTAAATGATCACAAATTTAATTTTTTAACTATATTTGCACTCTTTCTGCTGCAGAACACCTCAGTACTTTACATAAAAATATAAATATTATAATAAAAGTAATAAGAATAGAGCTGGATATTGATAATAATGTCAAGAAACAATTCAAATCACAGGAGCCTGGATTGATTCGTTTCTAATTTTTTCTATTCTTTCAAATCCTTAATTCAATTAAATTTTGAGTTCACACATTTGTTTAGAAATACATGAATAATCTACTATATGAATCTGATCCAATTCACCTGCTGTAAAATTTACTAGTGAAATAATGAGATTGTTATATCATCCAGTGTTACATGGATTCTCTAAAGAAGTTCTAACAAAAATGTTCAGATGTAAACATTGTTCTGCTTCTCCCGGATACCATTTCAGTTTGGCCAATAGGTGGCGATCGTGCAATAGCATTACACCTTATTCCAGAAGAAAAAGAAAGTGGTTACTTAAAAAAAAAAAAATTCCATAAAAGAGTTTGGAAAATTCATGGCTTTAAGTATATATTAAGATGTTAATTTAGTCAGCAATGTATGTTTAGGTCAACCGAGCGTTAGCATTAGCTGTCCTATGGGAAATTCCATTAAATGTTAGCATCAAGCTAGCAGACTTTAGCTTTTCGTGCTTAATCGATGTATATTTTTATGTATCGTTTATTCATCTGTTAAGTTCGATTAATCGATTTTATCAGCCCAACCCTAAATATTATTGGAAACATAAAGATTACTTAAAAACTAACTGAAAAAACATTGCAGTAAGTGTTTTATTTTTTATATGATGTAATGATTAGCCATATAAATACTAGATTAATGACATTTAAATAAAATTCTATGACATTTTGCCCTCTGGATGAAAATGTTATTCAAATATTTGTTGCCCGTGTCAGTATGGACAATTTCCTGGACGCGTCTTAAACCTTTAACTTTTTTC
Source organism: Oryzias javanicus (assembly GCA_003999625.1). Taxonomy (NCBI): domain Eukaryota; kingdom Metazoa; phylum Chordata; class Actinopteri; order Beloniformes; family Adrianichthyidae; genus Oryzias; species Oryzias javanicus. Next base: position 35,804,675 of record CM012440.1, on the reverse strand, counting down.
ACTTTCAATACTTTTTCCTCTTGTTAATTGAGCTCAGATGAAACAAACATGTGAATTTAGATGTTTATTTTATGCAAGGAGAAGAGAGATTACAGCCTGAACTAATTTATTGCATAATTTACTTAGACTGAAAAATGAAACAAAAATAGTTTTAAATAATAGACACTAGGGCTGCGAATCACAGGGTACCTCATGATACGATACGCGATACATGGCTCACAATATCAATTATATTGCTATACTCCGATAATTGGTAAAAAATTATCTCTAATAACTCAATACATAAAAGAACACACATTATTTTAGGAACTTTTATCCCAATTTATTTCTTAGCTTTAACACAATCATATTAAACGATTTGTGTCTTGTTTTGTGAAAAAAAAATAATGAGTTTCAGAGTAAATCAGTAATACTATGTTTCTGAAAAGCATTTATACCAATTGAATTTGAATTATCTGTAAAATTAAGTGATAACAATAGTAAGTATGAACAGAAGTGCCACTACTTAGGGCGAAATTGTTATAAACAACAGAGCAAAAGTTAAATAAGCCAAGCAGCTGGCAGGCATATTGGTGCTTCAAGTCAATTCTGCAACGAGCGCCCCCTATCTACCTCCAAAGGAACATCTCACCAAAGATGACAAATAGAATGTTTTACAGCCTCTTCAAATAAAAATAGAAGGTCAATACTTGGTGAGAACTAACAAGGATCAATCGTAGTTCTAATGTAGCAATATATCACAATATCAATATTATGGCACACTCCTAAATGACACACGCTGTATGAACAATCTCAATGATGGATGTAAACTAATGTTTTCATAAAAGTTTGGCTGCTTGTGTCTCCTCTTTTCCTGTAAATACAGAAGAAGGTCATGGAAGGAGGAGAGCAGGTTCACCTGAGAGCAAAAGCGCTTTTGCTTTGCTTTGTCATGCGCAGACATGAATTATGAATGTACAGCTGGCAGAGGAGACAACTTTACACCGTAAATGAAGTGTTACACAAAAACTCTGGTTAATTGCAGAATTAAGAGAGAGTCATTTCCTCATAGGATGTATATTTTTACACGTGCAGCGACTTCCTGTGCAAACACGCTAACAATAAATGCTCATTGATTGTCTTAAATTGTGTGAACAAAGAGAGCAGAAGGTTTCTTGTTTTTTTCTCTTTTTTGCGTTACTGCAGGATCAACTGTGCCGCTGACTTTCACCTCTGCTGTGATACAAAATTAGACTCCCTGAAATAGTTGTGCTCTTTTATTCCTTTGTTCCCGTTCCTGGAGATTTTTTATATAATCACACTGACTCCTGAGAGACTTTTTACTTGTGACCTTTTGTGCGCGGTAATTCTGAAAATGACAGCTTCTGTTCCCCATTTCTGACTCGGCTGCTGATATATTTTTAAGCAGTTGCACCGCTTTAATCTAAAGCGCTCCTGTGTGTGGGATTTCCATGTTTTCTGTGTGAATTTATCATGAAAAAATTCTATATTTGAAGTTGATCGTCTCAAAGTTTGCCTTAAAAGTTGTTAAAAATGTCTGAACAGTGAGATCATTTTCTAGGTAACCTCGTAGAAAGAAGCTTTTTCTCTAAAATAAGGAATTTTCTCCCTGCTTTTCCAAGACAGAGCTTCCCCAGGGCCAGCAAGGAGACGGAGCCCAAAAGCATCCTTAAGAGCTTCAAGATCTGCAGCACGGAGAACTTTTTTGGTGGACGCCGGCCCGTAGAGCGGTGCACCGTGAAACCAGCTTGAATCTTGATCTAATGGCGTCACCAGGGAGAACAACCGGGATGACTTCACTGTATCACCCAGGGTGGGGTAAGCTGCGAGGGAGCAGCGGGCCACTCCGTTATTCCCTCAAAGCAACATGAGGTTCTCTCTATCCCAGTAATCGGGGCTGCATGGGATCTCCAGTCTGCATGGCGAGCATTGTTGTTCCCCCACTCGCCCCGCCGGCCCACCGTGTGGTACGCTGCTCATTTCCGTCGCCGCCTGTGGTTTCTTGCAAACTTTTTTTAAAGCACTCAATAAATAAAAGTTCCAAAATGAAGACAGACAGGCGCCGGTTCTCACTGGAGCCGGTCGCTCTCTCAAAGCTGTTACTGTTAGTGTTCAAAGTGGAAAACAGAATGAAGATTTAGATTAGTCTTTACAAGAACAAAATTATTTTTTATTCTTTTTGCCTAGACATTTCCATTTAAGAAACTTAAAAACTAATGTTTAAAGGTATTTGCATCGCATTTTTACCATACAAAGAAAACATATTTAGAGATGTCAAGGTCTCTACATAAGTAGCTATTTTGTTTAGTCTTAAAAAATGTATTATGTTGTTGTTTTTCTGGCAGATCTGTAGATTTCACAATTTTCAACGTTACTTGTTTGTGTTTTTATTTTAGTAATACATTTGAGGATGGATGGATGGATGGATGGATGGATGATGGATGGATGGATGGAAGATGGATGGATGGATGGATGGATGGATGGATGGATGGATGGATGGATGGATGGATGGATGGATTTGCGGCTGGACGGACAGACGGACGGATGATGGATAGATGGATGGACGGATGGATGAAGGGATGGATGGATGGATGGATGGATGGATGAATGGATGGATGGATAGATGGATGAATGGATGGATGGATAAGGGATAGATGAAGGAATGGATGGATGCATGGATGGATGATAAGGGGATAGATGAAGGATGGATGGATGGATGGATGGATGATAAGGGGATAGATGAAGGGATGGATGGATGGTGTGGTGTTAAGACAATGTTACATTTACGTTGCTATGATCTGAAGGGCGCATGTTTATGACGTCACTGCAGCGCGAGGCGCGTGCCGCGTAGGAGTCGGAGAGACGCACATGTGAGACCGGTTCGGGATTGTTCTATTAAAAGAAGATCTAACAAACAAGCAGTTGGACCCTCGTTATTTCTTTTGGATTACACGACATGGTGTCAGAAGTCCTGTTAAGTTGTTAGAAGAACGATCAAGCGGATTTCAAAACATGGCGGACGACAACGTGCAGCGAGCGCCGGCGGGGCCGAGCGCCACCTTTAATCTCCAACCTCCGGAGCCTTTTGACTTCTCAAAGCCTCAGGAATGGGAAAAATGGATAAGAAGGTTTGAAAGATTTCGCATTGCCAGTAACCTGAACGCAAGCTCTGAAGAAAATCAAATAAATACGTTGATCTACTGCATGGGAGATGAAGCAGATGACGTTATGCGTGGATTAAGCGTGCCTGCAGACCGACAAGGGACTTACCAGGGGGTGAGAGATGGCTTCCAAGCATTTTTCATTGTGAAGAAAAATGTAATATATGAACGCGCAAAATTCAACTTGCGAAAGCAGGAAGAAAACGAGACAGTGGATGCATTTGTTACTGCACTGTATGCATTAGCAGAACACTGTGGCTATGGAGCACTTCATGACGAGCTGATTCGGGATCGACTCGTGGTTGGTCTGTCTGATAAGCGCCTGTCGGAACGCATGCAGCTTGACCCGGATCTTACCCTGGAAAAAGCTATCAACATGGCAAGACAGAGCGAAGAAGTGAAAAGGCAGCAATCTTCACTGCAAAATGACACCAGAACACAGCATGGAGATGCAAAATGTGTCGACAGGGTGCACAAAAGCAGCCAAAAGGTTAAAACCAAATCACATCCAGACGTAAAACAGACCAAACCATGGAGGACTCAACACAACAAACCAAACCCACAGTGCTATAAGTGCGGCAGCTCTTCACCCCATCCAAAACGTGAGTGTCCAGCTAATGAAACTGTGTGCCATGCATGTGGAAAAAAAGGACATTATATAAGAGTGTGCAAAAATAGAAAGACTTTGCATGAAGTGGAAGAAGATGTCGATGCTTTATTCCTTGGTAGCGTCACCAGCAATGGTGAACCGTGGATGGTAGACATCCACATAAACAATAAAAGTGTGTCATTTAAAATAGACACAGGAGCCGACGTAACAGTTTTGCCACTTCAAGTGTTCAAAAAAATCTTCAAAAACAGCAGCCCACCAACTCTTCAGAAATCAACCAAGCCTCTGCTAGGACCTGGAAGAAAGCCATTAAATGTTCTTGGCTACACAGAGCTGAACCTACAGAAAGGAGAAAAAGAAGCAAAGGAGGTTGTTTACATCCTGAAACACCTGCACACAGCACTGCTGGGGAGACCAGCTATTCACAAGCTAGAGCTAGTTGCTCGCTTAGACAACCTAACTATGGAGACACTAAAAACCAGCTACCCAAAACTGTGCAGTGGTCTTGGTGAAGTTAAACAGCCGTATAACATCAAGTTAAGGCCAGATGCTCAGCCTTTCTCACTAAAGACACCTCGGAGAGTTCCATTGCCACTCATGGACAAAGTTAAGAAAGAACTGTCCCGCATGGAAGACTTGGGCGTGATTAGCAAAATCGAGGAGCCAACAGACTGGTGTTCTGGCATGGTGGTTGTACCCAAAAAGAAGACTGATAAAGTGCGTATTTGTGTTGATCTCACACACCTTAACCGTTCAGTGTGTCGGGAAAAATATATTCTGCCCTCAGTGGAAGAAACACTTGGCAAACTAGCTGGAGCCAAAATTTTTAGCAAGCTAGATGCTAATATGGGATTTTGGCAAATTCCCCTCACAGAAGAGTCAGCAAAATATACCACCTTTATTACTCCTTTTGGCCGTTATTATTTTAAGCGGCTACCCTTTGGCATTGCTTCGGCTCCGGAACATTTCCAGAACAGAATGTCAGAAGTCATCGACAGTCTGGAAGGTGTGGTTTGCCACATGGACGATGTGCTGGTCTGGGGCAGAACACAAGAGGAGCATGACAGTCGCCTACATGGGGTGCTCAAGAGGTTGCAGGAGGCAGGCATTTCACTGAATGTGGAAAAATGTGACCTATCAAAGCAAGAAGTGACCTTTCTTGGACATGTCATCACAACCAATGGCATCAGTCCTGACCCCAGCAAGACCGAAGCAGTGAGAAAAATGAGAGAACCAACAAATGTTTCCGAACTGAGAAGTTTCCTTGGAACCGTAAATCAGCTGGAAAGTTCATCCCTCAGCTGGCAGAAAGAGATAAACCTTTGAGAGACCTTCTTTCTAAAAGAACCACTGGGTGTGGGATATCGACCAGGCTCAAGCATTCAAAGACCTAAAAGATTCTTTGTCTTCACCTCCAGTTTTGGCTATGTATGATCCAAATCGTGACAGCAAAGTTTCAGCCGATGCATCATCATACGGACTGGGGAGCGTCCTACTACAGAAATGGGAGAACGACTGGCGACCTGTGGCCTACATCTCTCGAGCTCTCACGCAAACAGAGCAGAGGTATGCTCAAATAGAGAAAGAAGCTCTAGCCCTCACTTGGGCTTGCGAAAGGTTCAGGAACTTCCTCATTGGAAAGCACTTCCAGATGGAGACTGACCACAAACCACTCCTGAGTTTGTTAGGGTCTCAACAGTTAGACGCCCTTCCACCTCGGATTCAACGGTTCAAGATGCGCCTCATGCGTTATTCCTACTCCATATCGCATGTGCCGGGAAAGAGTTTGTGGACAGCGGACATGTTATCACGTGCTCCCATTATGCATAATGAAACACCGGACGACAAGGAGCTGCTGGAGGACACAAATATATACGTGGACAGTATAATGGAGAACTTGCCAGCAAGCACCTCCTACTTGGAGCACCTGAGACAAGAGCTGAAACTGGACAGTGTTTGTGCGCGAGTGATGCAACTCTGCGAGCAAGGATGGCCGTCACACTACAACGGTGAGCCAGCAATTCGACCTTACTGGGTGGAACGAGCATCACTCTCAGTGCATGATGGACTGTTACTTAAGGGGGACAGACTCGTTATCCCTTCATCAATGAGAGATGATGTGCTCACAACTCTGCATGAAGGTCACCAAGGAGTAGTGAAATGCCGGAACGTGCACGGCAGTCTGTGTGGTGGCCTGGATTAAGCCAGCAGATAAACGAGTTAGTTCTCTACTGCAGGATCTGCATCAAAGAGAGGCGTAATCCTGCAGAGCCGCTGTTGCCAACACAATACCCAGGGAGACCGTGGCAAAAACTGGGAGCAGATCTGTTCGTGCTTGGAACTAAAACTTACTTGCTGGTTGTGGATTATGCATCAAGATTTGTGGAAATTGCTCTGCTTACAGCCACAAATCATCAAATGTGATTCACCACTTAAAATCCATCTTCGCACGACACGGCATTCCAGAGCAGTTGGTGACAGATAATGGACCACAATTCTCTGGAGCTATTTTTGCAGAGTTTGCACAGTCTTATGGATTTCATCACATCACAAGCAGCCCAAACATCCACAAAGTAATGGTGAAGCTGAACGAGCAGTCAAGACCATAAAAGATCTCCTGAAGAAAGCTGCTGATCCCTATCTTGCACTACTCGCTTACAGATCTACTCCACTGCAAAATGGATACAGCCCTGCTCAGCTTCTCATGGGGAGGAGGCTTCGCACTACAGTGCCGACATTTCCAACCCTACTAAAACCGGCTCTTCCAAACATGGAAACGGTTTTCCAGAAAGAAGAAAGGAGGAGGATGAAAGATGCACAGCACTACACCAGCGTCATCGTGCACGGGATCTAGACCAACTCATTCCAGGACAAGAAGTGTGGATACCAGACCTAGGATCAAGCGGAGCTGTTGTCAGCAGCCACACAACTCCACGCTCTTACGTGGTTGAAGGAACTCATGGGACTGTAAGGAGGAACCGTCGTCATCTCGTCGCCATGAAATCTTCACCTGAACCAAGCAAGAGCAACAGAGAGGAACTGGTTCCAGGTTGTGCTGAAAAGCCACCAACAGAGTCCCTCATCCAGGACTCATCTGAACTGACATCCACCCCCAGAACCAGATCTGGGAGAGCTGTTGTGAAACCCACTAGACTGGACTTGTAGAAAAGCTAAATGAGAGATAAGTAAAAAAAATCAGTTATGGTTTTCAGTGAAGTTGGTAAACAAAAAAAAAAATGAGTATTGGTTGTGTTTTTTTTTTGTGTGTGTAAGATTTAAACAAACACATTCCCCAATCGCAAAGCAGATTTCTTTGTAAGGCTCATTAATCAATAATTGCTTACCCATTGGTTGTTTTAATTTAAAAGGGGAGATGTGGTGTTAAGACAATGTTACATTTACGTTGCTATGATCTGAAGGGCGCATGTTTATGACGTCACTGCAGCGCGAGGCGCGTGCCGCGTAGGAGTCGGAGAGACGCACATGTGAGACCGGTTCGGGATTGTTCTATTAAAAGAAGATCTAACAAACAAGCAGTTGGACCCTCGTTATTTCTTTTGGATTACACGACAGATGGATGGATTTGCGGCTGGACGGACAGACGGACGGATGAATGATAGATGGATGGACGGATGGATGGATGAATGGATGGATGGATCGATGGATAGATGAAGGGATGGATGGATGGGCGGCTGGACGGACAGACGGACGGATGATGGATAGATGGATGGACGGATGGATGGATGGATGGATGAATGGATGGATGGATTAGGGGATAGATGAAGGAATGGATGGATGGATGGATGGATGGATGGATGGATGGATGGATGGGACAAATAGAACTCAGTTGTGTTGATGAATCCGTCGGTCCACTCCTTGACCTTTATGACTAAACGCATGACCTCTGTAAGAATATCCATGAAAAGTTGAACGATCTCTTAGAAAAGCTCCTGTATGTTTCTGATGATCATCTCACCTTTAATGTAGCAGCAGAAATCTTTGCTATTGACCCATATTATCAGGATTTACTGAATGCTTAAAAACTAAAGCTTTCCAGGTTCTGAATTGCAGAGGCTTAGAGCATATTTACAATCCTAACCGTTTAGATCTACATCCTGGGAGTTCGCTCCCAAACTCGGAGCTTTACATCGAGTAGGCTCAGCTTTGCGTGGAGATTTGCTTTAGATTTTTATCATTTTTAGTTTGTTTTGCTTTTTCTGTTTGGTGCTTTTTTTATTGCAAGCTGCAGAAAATCCAATTATTTGCAACAACCCAATTACTTTCCCCTCACACTCAGCGGCTCAAATCCAAGGTTGGCTTTGCGGATTAGCGAGGTTTACCGATGCGCTGAAAAAGGAAGCAACAATGTGGAATTTCCTGGCTGCCCGCGCTCTTCCGGGATTTGGAGTCAGAGGGTGAAATGATCACTGAAAGGTGGGATAATGACAAGAGGAAGAGAGGGAGGAGCGAAGGAGAGCTGCAGAGGTGAGGCGCTCTCTGAACACTACATGGCGGTTATCTGAGGTCAAAAGTGCGAGTCGGATCTGTCGATGCGGACCGAGCCACAGAGCCGTATTGACTCGGCGTGGTTAGTGCTGTGAGTTACTCAACACCTTAAGCACTGATACATTTGTAAGTCAATTACAGGGGTGTGGGGGGGGTGAGACTGTCACTCTAACCTGAGGGGGATAATGCGGACGCTGACCTCTGACATCTGCCGGCCGCTTTTCGGCAACAATTACCTTCTATATGGATCGTGGCAGACTCTGATCTATAATCCAATGGAATTCAAGCAGTGAAGATGCAGATGACAGCACCAGCAGCCAAGAGTCCGAGTCTTTGATTACACACTTTATAGATATAGTGTTAAATAAAGTGACGACATGGGTTGAGAAATGACTACCTAAAAGGGGCGGAGTCACACCAAATTCAAGACATGTATTAGAGCAGACCTGGAGAGGACTTATACTTTTTTTTGTCTGTAAGCAAAAAATAAAGACATAACAGTTGGCAGGAAATGAATATGAACATGATTGGATTGATAAAACAGGATCTGTTGTCAACTACACAATAGATTGACAAGGCCGCCAGATCAAGCGCCGTAAAGGAAATCCGGTGTTAGAAGGTGTAACTCTGCCCCAGTCAAAGATCAATAAAGTTTAGGAGTGGATTTAGTGTTTCCGGTGGTCATTTAGCCAAAGTAACAGACCTGTGTTGTTTTCTAGGACATAATTTCTGCAGTGTAGCAGGAGTTCATCATAAATTCACCTCTGAGATTTGGGCAGGGCTCTAAATCACCCAAGTTCCCATCATCCATCTGTTTAGGTCCACTCCTGCCAGCTTACAGCCCCATCACAACCCCAACTTCACATTAGCGGTGTAACAAAAATGGCAGAAGTGATCGAGCCGTTGAGATTCCAGCTCAGACAAGGAAATCAAAGACGTTCACGGATCTGTTTGTTTAGATTAAAACGTTTAAGGCAATCCTTTATAATAAAATGATTGTATTACAGAATGCAATTTTGTAAGATATGCAAAGTGTACAATTGAGAATGTATTACATTTTGTACCTGTACTTTATGTCAAGTTTTATGAGGTAGAGGCTCTGATGTACAGTAAGCCCATATGGCTTCTTTGTCTCTTCCTGCACCTACTTTTTATGTTTTTCCATTCCTGTTTTGTTTTGTTTTTGCAATATGTTGTATACGTGCAAAAATAAAATTAACATTTAAAGAAATTCTATGCAAGTGGATAACTCTGAACACCGTCCAACCTATGAACTTTTTTCCAACAGCATTTTTTTCATCTACTCCTGATTAAAAACAGTTTAAATTTTAAAAAAAATACTCAGAAATGCAATACAATCGTCATTTTTTATATATATGTCCTCCATTATTCGAAAAATGTCATAAGAACATGTTAAAAACACCATTTTCATCCGAGTGGGTCTTCTTATCTCAAAGCTTTTGTTTCAAAGTTCATCAAAAAGTAACAATAAATGTCTCATTAATTGAAGAGCTTTCGTCTTTCAAACAGGAAAGTTCATGAATGATTTGCACCACCTGCTAAATGTACAAATATCTGCTGAAAAGCTGGGTGAGCTCCATCACGCTGACGGGAGTGGACAGCCACCACATTTGATCTATTCTGAAATCTCCATTTGTGACTGCGCAGAGCAGGTGAAGTCTTCTGGCAGTAATCCAGAGCACCATATGCTATTAATGTGGAAGGATTCAAATTAACACCCACCCTACGTTCTTCAGGAAGGAATCATATTGCACTTAATCCAGCAGTAACCTGAGGTATCTCTTTCATTATTGCCTAATTAACCTGCTAATGGCCACATCCTCACCGCTTCTTCTCCTTCATTATCCGGCGGCCCGCTCCGCATCCGTACTCGGATTACATCCGTGTCACTCAGCTCTCTGTCCTCTCAGTTATTTCATGAGATCACTTTCTATTGGCTTTATTCAAGACAGTTTAATTAACTGCGATTTTCATCCTTGAGGATCACGGTGTTCCATGATGGGGTTATCACGCGCGGCGGCGGCGGCTGCACATGCAACACGGAGGAGGCAGAGGGAGTCAGCCGGGTGTGTAACCGCTTCACGTCCGCCGCCGCCGCCGCTGCAGTTTGAGCACGAATGACTGAGCACAGCCTTCACACTGGAGGAAAGCCAAAAAGGCAATAGTCATCCCACTTCAACGCCTGTTAGTCATTCGGAGGAGAGGCTGTCATTAATTGTAAAAACAAGCGAGTGTGAAGGCTCTGATTCACAGCCAATGTATCATGCAGACATTTCTGGCCACTCAGCAGAAGTCGGTTTGTGTGTGACAGCATTTAAACAACTTTAGCGCTCAAATAACATCAGAGAAAAACTTTTACAGGACACTCAGGAGTTCAGCTCTGCGTTTATCATTGCTCATGAAATATAGCCGCATGGAAGCTGTGACAGTCTCTTCAGCTGTTTGCTGCTCTGACAAGATTTATTTTTCTAAACAATCCCCATTTATTCTCTGTTCACCCAAACAAGAAGACTGGATCCTCTCTGTCCAGACCTCAGTCCAGATTTATTACATTTGTAGAAGAATCGGAGCCAAAATTTTTGACGTCATGACATCTTTTTTTTTGTCTCAAAATTTGTCCTTAAAATCCTTCTCACCAATTCATTGTATAATCTTGAAGGCTTTAGGGCGGGGTTGATGAAATCGATTGATAGATTTGAATTGATTTAAACTTTATAGATCAATCATAAAAATAGAGATCAATCAAGAACATAAAGCTAAAGTCTGCTAGCTTAATGCTAAAGTTTAATGGAACTTCCTATATGATGGCTAATGCTAAAGCTCGGTTTACCTAAACATACATTGATGACTAAATTAACATCTTTATAAACTCACAAACATGAATTTTCCAAACTCTTTTAAGGAAATGTTTTTCAAATTAACCATCTGTAGTCTAAAATATTGTTTTTTGCTCATTCTTTTCTTATACTTCTTGAAAAAAGAATAATGCTACAGAACAATCGCCACACCTAGTGGCCAAACTGAAAACTTCCAGGAGAGGCAGAACAATGTACAGTGTTAATCATATGAACATTTCTGTTAGAATTTCTCCTTTTGAGAAGCCATGTAACACTGGATGATATTAATGTAATTATTTTATTATTACATTTTACAATAGGTGAACTGTATCAGATTAATATAAATATATTCAAAACTATATACTAGATTGGTTATGCTTTTCTAAAAAATGTGTCTAAATGTGTAAATAGTGTAAACTCAAAACTGAATTAAATCAAATTGAATTGAGAGGATCGAAAAAAGAAAAAAAAAAGATAATCGAATTGATCCAGGCTCGAAAGATTCTCTTTATGTTTATGGTGGTAAGTCTCCAAAGAATACCATGGCCGTGTGACCAGTCCTCTCTCTGTTTTTAACTGTTCTTTGGCTTGACTGAAATAAAAATAGTCAATATTTGTTGGTAATCCAATCTGATTTTAATCTGTTTCAGCGTATTGTTACTTTTTCCCTGGTTCTATCTTTGTTTCTATGCCTCTGTGCAAAATCTAGTACTAATGTAGAAGACTTCTAAAGGCAAGGATGCGATGATTGTTGCACTGAAGGGATTCACACCAGGAGAGATATCAGAAAATATTATTTTCTCTGACGTGTTTGAGTCATGTTGACAAGTTTTTGTTGTTGATGCAATTGCTTCATAGATTTCTTATATTGACGTTTTCAGTTCAAGTGCAGCGTAGATGGTAATGTGAGGTTTAGATTTATACAGTATGATTTTATTTGAAACAAAGATGTATGCCGTTTTACCTTCCCTGTTGCTCTTTGACTTTTGTCTGTGCTGTCTTTCTCTAACAATGTTCAAGAGTTTATTTCAGCATTTTTTTTTTCTGACGTCTGTTTTTGTTTGCGATAAAGACTAACTCTGATAAAAATTATGTTTAAAGGCCGAATCCGAGTTCTTTGCTTCCGTTTCTTGCTACCCTACCCCTCCAAATGACCCTACAATTGTAGCGGTAGGGTTGTCCAAAATAGTTTTGTAACGGCTAAATGCAAAAATAAATAAATAAATAAAAGGCGGCGAGCAAAGCGGGATAGGTGTGGGTGAATAACACAATTTTTGACAAGCGAAGAGCAGCAAATTTGTAGCACAACAAAAGTGCGTTTGTCGCACGAATCACGTTGTGAATGCACCTTTAAAGAATCAAAGATGGGCAGGGCTTTTATTCTGGAGCTACAAAGGATGATGACGTGAACCTTCTGAAATGACATGGGACTTACACCAGTTGACTAATCACTAAATTCACTGTAATCCCTTGTTTCAACCTGTAGGGGGAAGCACACAGATGATTTTTGACTATATTTTCAGGAATTAAACAAGAATCTGCCATTCAATGAGGTTTATATCACTAGAGATGACATGCTAGCTTGTTGCATACGCAAAGTTGGACGCCATATTGGAATTGAAAAGATTCCTGTTTACTGCTTTGTTAAAATTGTGCAAACAGACTGTGCAAATGATTGCTGTTAGCTGATAAGGAAGAACTTCTAGAAAACATTTTAACAAGATCTTTACTCTCCATAGTGAACGTTTAGGCTGATCTTGTAGCCTGTTCAAAGTCAATGGAAGCTTTAGACTTTTCACTATTTCTAGGCTTTCTGGCAGAACCACCGATCTTTTTCGTTTTATGGATGATGGCTGTGGTATTTCTAAGTGTCTTAGACCTCAGATCAGACCAGACGACCCACTGGTAATTAAATGACTCAGTGGAGAAAAAATAAACTAACCAGGATTTCCGCTGAGTCCCCGACTGGTGGGTGGACTGGGAAATGTGGCGTATCAAAAGACCACCTGCCCGCTGTCACTTTGGTGTCTGGCGTTGCGTCGTGACCGGCTCTGGATGTACAATAAATCCAGGCCACTTAAAAGTAGGTGTACCCCGGACCTCGCCGCTACGGGGCCGTGGATGCAGTGCCCACTGAGCACCTCCCTTCCGCCTGTGGGGCCATCGACCGGGCTGCACTTTTCTCAATCGGCTCAGATCGTGTCACGCTGATCCGGCCAGTGCTAGCAGTCTATGGTGATGTCCGCTACCCACCACCTATTTATGAACACAGACCGAGGAGTCTAACAGCTCCTGTTAATGTTAGTCCGTGTGTAGATTTGAATAAAAGCACAACCATTCATCCACATTGGGTTTCCAATATAATAATGTATTTATTCATAAAAAAGTTTGAAATCCCAGCCAGCAAGACCAAGTGGGCCCCATATGGCTTAAAAGTGGGCGGACAATGTAGGCCCCAATTTGGTTTGTCTGCAGTTTCCATGGTGGCCCCAGCTGTGTTTGCCCACATTGGCTTAGGTGGCTACGCTAGCCAGTTGCCCGGTGGACAACATAGCGAGCTCCGATGCCCAGGGTCCAGCAAAGCAAGCAAGTACTGCTGCTCAGGAGTCAGCAGAGCTAGCAGGGGCGCTGTCCAGGCTTCCAGTCCCTGGGTAGTGGAGCCAATGTGGGCAAACACACCTGGGGCCACCATGGAAACTGCGGACAAACCCAATTGGGGCCTACATTGTCCGCCCACTTTTAAGCCATATGGGGCCCACTTGGTCTTGCTGGCTGGGATGTCATTTATTTGTTGCACTATGTACAAAAATATGTATACCATGACCTAGGAATGATTTTTAAAATTGGACCAAAGTAAGCATTTTGTGGTCATTTTACTGTGTTCGCTTCGCCATGTTTCATTGTTTTCATACCATTCCAATATGGCCTCACTCTGTATGTATCTAGTCCAAAAGTAAAATAGCCTGCGTGCCATCTCATTAACCTGACTGGTGGCATGGACCAACAGACTTTTAAAGACCCATTTATGAAGCTTATTCAGTGTTTGATAGTGACTGTTAATGTAAACTAATGCTAAATAAAGGATTTACAGAAAACGATGCGGCTGTTTTCATACAAATGTGGTTGAACGCAACATTTTTGTGAATGGAGTAATTAGTTCTTAAACTGATCTCTGTTGTAACCATTTATTAATGATTCCATTAACTTCCATAACTTCCATTTATTAAGATCTTTGTGTGCTTCTGTAGTGAAATCAGTTCATACTTCAGTTTTATTCTTGATTTTTTATCTGAAAATATGCTTATATTAAATGTATCTCATTGAGCTCCTGCACATTTCTCCAAATGATGAGCCAAATGACTTTTTTACAGCCAACATTTTTCATGAGCAAAAGTGTTTCCACCAATAATGACTCTGTTATCTACACTAAAACTGTTAATGCAATGTTCAAGCTGTGGGCAAATACAAAAAAAAAAAAAAAAAAGGATTTGGCAAAACCAAGTTCATGCAGCTCTATAGAACAGGACAGAACGCAGCAGTGCGAATAAAAATGCTGCCGTCTAATGTCATGTCCCTCTAGACATACAAGCACTGGAGCATTTAAGTCGCTAGACACTCAGCCAAGACTCAGACAAGTGAGTTTATGTGTTAAGTTGATGCCCCCCCCACCCCCGCCCCTCTTTCACATCGTCTCAAAGGCCCAGTGCAGATAGCAAGTTCCATTAGGAATTTTAAGTTGAATTAAGGTGCTTGGGGAGGACACATTAACACATGTGCCGCTTCTGTAGTTAAATGTCAGAATGGGAATGAGGCCTGTGACTTTATATTCCATTAGCCAGCGCCTAATGTTTCCCTGCTGTGTATCTAAATAAATAATCGAGACAGCCTCCAAAACATGAATCATCTTTTCACAATAATAGAAAATTAATGGCTCTGCTTGGGTAAGTAAATTACACCGAGAGCATCCCGCAGCCTAAATCGCAACTGAAAGATGATGACAAAGGATCCATTATAGGACCCGGCAAAGAGGAACTCAGTCGCCCAGAAGATTCAAAAATCTGAATAAAATGTTGGGGCTTTCAAGCTCTTTACCATCACCTTGTATGAAAGTCTAATTCAGTTTGGCTTCTTATTAATTCATAAGCCATTAGTAACATATTTCTCTAACAAAAAGCCCCTGACAATAGAAAAAAGGCTGTTTGGAAGAGGCGTGTGCGGTTCATGTTTAAGCACGGACAATTAAAAAGAAGTTTTCAAAGAAATGGCTTGGAGTTGAGCTTTTAAAAGATTCAAGCTATTTTCTGGGGCATTAGATAGATATACTTAAATGCAGCTAAAGTGTATTCTGCTCATATACTATGACTCCTGTCAGATTGAGTCACAGACACAGTCAGACTTTAAAGGAGGAAAACATTTGGGCTGAAGTAGAAGGTAAAGCTTTGTGAGTCTTATTAGTTGTTCTGCTGTCTGCAGAGTTAAAGGCTCAGAAACCGGAGAAAAATAAACCTTTTCTGCCTTAAAGCTGCTCATTTTGTCAATAACAGAAGATATATATACAAAATATGACATTGTGATGCTGTGAGTTTGATTCTCTAATGTACTGACAATCCAAATTTCAATATTTTAAACTGGATTGCTAATGTCACTTTTAGCATTTAATTATTCTCAGTAAACCCATGTTTACCACTCTAATCTGTGCACAACAAGCAAATGATTGATCACATATACAAAATATTCCAACATTATTTCTATATAATCGTCCAGTTGCATCTTTTTTCACTTCTCGTTATAAGGAACTTGAGTTTTCAAATTCAGTTTCTCCTAAGAGGCAAACATTTGACTTCCTGATTGAATGCAGTTAAAAAAAAAAGACAACCACAGATAACCACACAATTTATTGACTATTCATCAACATGAACTTTAGAAATTAGGTGATTGTTGGTGAGGATGTGGAGCAGCTCAGTCACCTGTTCAGGTGTGCTTTGGAACCTTCGCAGCTCTTTAAAGTCCAACTTCAATTATCTTTTGATCAATTTTAAAAGTATTCCCAGAGATTTTTAAAGGGTAACCAAACACTAAAATCTGCTCTTTTTGTCTTTTGACTTCTATAAAAGGGGCTCTAAAAATGTTTTATTTTGGCCAAATGTTTGACAAATTAAAATAAACTTGTTTAATTCTTGTAAATATAGTCAAAAACTGACTGTGTGCTGCCTCCTACAAGTTGAATTGAGGTATTACAGTTGAATTTCATGATTGGTCAAACCATTTAAGTCCCACGTTATTATCTGCATCTCCAGTAATGACAACAGTCCAGCCCCTAAGCCCCGACCCTCTGATTGGACATTTCAGCTGTGGGTGGATCAGCCTCCAACAGACCTGTTTGGTTACCCTTTATTATACCATTTTGGGTTTTTTTTTGTTTTTTGCCAACATTTTAAAAACCTGTGTTGTTTTCTAGGACATTGCTTCTGTGGAGCAGCAGGAGTTGGTTAGAAATCTCTTGAGTTGTGGATTGAACTCCTGGTGTGGAATGAGCCTGATTCATTTCCCATCATCCCTTTGTTTAGACTCTCTCTTGCTATCTTACAGCCCCTCACAACCCCAACCTAACATTACTAAGGCAAAAAAATTCAGTCGAAATTGGAGCTATTCAGCCGTACAATTTAGAATCAGATACCAGCTTAGATTAGGAAGATGAAGACATTCATGGATCTATTTGTCCTCAAGTGGATGCATCAGAATGAAGCAGTGAAGGGGTTTGTGGCTTGTCGTGGTAACTTCTGCGTCACACCTAAAAGCTTTTTTAAGCTGTATTTTTGTCTGTTTCTAATTCACAATGATTTTAAAAAAGAAAAACAATTTTAATCTTCATTTTTAATTTTCTTTATGAGTGTCCTTCAAGATTAGAAAAAAAAATCACAAAAATGTAATAAAAACACAATTTTTACTGTAGTTGGTCTACAAACTGCAAAAAGTAAAACATTAACTCAATTAACAAAAGATCTGTCATTTGTTACATTCAAAATGATTTGTTTTAATCAAATACAAATCTTGATTTATGTTTTACTTAACTTATACATTTAGTTTGATTTAAACTAATATTTCTAAATTTAACACATTACAGTATTTCTATTAGTTGATCCAATATTTTACTTTTTACAGTGTAGAAAATTACTTTTATAAAAATGCAGAAGATATAGAGAATTTGTTAGTCATTGCAAACATCTACTGAACATGAAGATTAGAGACGCTTCAGCCTGGATGTCTGTATGTTTCATGCTTAAGATTTTAAATTTGCTCTTTTTTTTATAAAAAACAAGGTTAAGATTGTCACATTTTGCCGAGACACAAAGGTTAAACACTGATTTTAAATCTGCCTCAAATAAAAACACAAGCTTTCTTCAGGAATTTGTGTCCTTCATTTACTCTTTGTCAATATTATTAGTCATTTTGGTGTTTCTTATTTTAGATCAATCAAGCTTTAGCTGGAAGTTTGTCGTTTTTCCATTGTTTTTTTTAAGTTATTCAAATTAATGTAAGCTTGTGTAAAGTCTTCACTTAAATTTTGTAATAGAATAAGTAATATACTTTTTTAGAAATTCTAAGTTACTGTTTTCTTTTTTTACTTTTTTATTGTGAGATGTAAAAGCACAGTATGGCAATCCAGGATTAGAGACATTTGTTTTTCGTGCATACTAATGTGAGAGGACAATTTTCATATTTTTGACGCTGGAGAAAGTCAAAACGAGATGTTTCGTCACTTAAACGTTGCCTCCTGAAGCTTTAAAAATGCAGCACTTTGACTTCAGCAAAATATCTGCCTCACAAACGATGCTGGACCACGATCCAGACCTTTTGCTTGTTCAAACATGGTGGTGTCCACACAAACTTCTGCCACACGTGTGCAGATGATTGCTTAAAATGTTTGTTTACAGGCAGCAGGGCTTAGGCTAAGTTTGAGCTGCTAGCCTAAGCCTAATTAGGAAGGCCGTCTCATTCCCGGGATATCACAGTGACATGCTGTCAGGCTGCATCAGCGCCGCACGTCCAGCGTCCTTCAACTTTGGTACCCTGACACACCGGCGGAGGAATTCTGAGACTGACAGCAAATGCATCAAACATCATTCTGCTCTGTTAACAAGCAACTGCGTCCTCACAGGCCGGGCCTGAGTTTGTTTTGAGGGAGCCTTCTGTACTTTCAAGGTTACTGTGGGTGGGAAAACTCTATGCACATGGAGTGGACAATTTGACTGACATCACCTGACAAATTGCAAATAAAATAAGGTGACGAGTCCCTCTGATGTGCACACCGTTCAGAGTCAGTCTGACTGACAGGAACATGTTTTTATTTGTTTAAGGCACACAAAGATGGCGCCACAAACTTGGGAGAACAAACAAAAATATGAACAGTAACTCTCAGAATCCAAATTTCTGTAAGACACTGATTAAAAATAACACAAACTGGGTTATTTAAAAAAAAAAGCTAGCATAAATCTAAAATGTTTGCTCCAAATTATCCTAAAAAATCTGTAAATAATGCTAGCTAAAGCAGCTAGCATAATGCTAATATGTTAGCTAATACCGAATTAGTCTAAAAACTGGAAAAATGTCCAAATTAGCCAGAAACAACTATGTTGCTTTTATAAGAGCTCAACTCCAAATTACCCTAAATAACCCAGTAACATTTTACTGTAAAGTTTGAATGTTGTCTCTGGCTGAAAGTTTGCAGAAGTTCACAAGTTTAAAAGTGCACAAAGTTTCTGAAGGATTTTAGCAATGTCTCATTCATTTCCTATGGGGGCATATTTTGCTCAATATTTCAAAAACTATAAAGTATTTAATTAAGAAGAGTACAAACAGTAATATCCTGAATGAGCTGAATTTTTTTATACCAAAAAAGAGGGATTGAGTTTTTACCTGCCAAAAAAAATGTACTGAAAGGAGCAGAGGAGAATCACTATAGTGAATGCTCACTAAACATTCACGATACACAGAAATACATATTTACAGTTGGAATGTTAACCAGCTCTGAGGTTAAATGGGACCAACATATCTAGGTTATTTTAACTCAGGGAAAACAAACCTAAACTGGATTAAGATGCGACCACTATAACCCTAAACAATAGTATTGCCCCAAAAAGTGACTCAATATGTTCCAAAATGGGAACTGGTTTGAAGAAATAACCAAAGGGTTTTAAGAGTCACAAAAAAAGCCATTTTAACTGAGCAGTTAAAGCAAGCTACGGATTTCTAGCAAACATTTAGAGAATGTGTTCAAAGGGAAACGTGATGTGAGTCGTGATTCCTTAGCGCAGCAGGTGCTAATAGCATCTCATTTCCCCAAATAAACACCTTTTTCTCTCCACTGGAACATTAATTATGAGTACAGATGCAACCCGCTGTTTACTTTTTAAACAGGAAGAGCGAGCTGAGGCTCATGTGGAAAGGCAAAGGGCTGGTTAGCAAGCATCACGGGTTACAGGGAGAGACCTGGGATGGTTAGCAGAGGGAAAGTCATAAATAAATCAGGGAGCCTCTGGACCTTTCTCTGAAGGAACAGAGGCTCTGACATGGAGCTTTTTCATCTGATCGCACCGAAATGTCCTGGAGACGTGGGGAATTCACATACATGCAAGGCAGCGTGTGCACACGCGTGTGTGTGCGTCCCTGCTCTGCTGATCACACGTCTTCATCCGTCCTCCGGAGACCCTCCCCACCCCACCCCGTGTTCGGTGCGTGGCCAGCATGGTGACGGGGTGCCAAGCGAGTCTGACTACAGTTCAAATAATGACTCTAATTAAGCAATTAAGACCTGAGAGGCAGGCGGGCCAAGAGCTGGCGCTCCTTCCACGTCTGAACAGACGGCAAATGAGGATTTGTCGGATAACACGAACATATGCTTATTCCCTTTGGTGCGCATAGTTCATGTCAAAGGAATAAAGAGAATGAGCTGAGTGAAATATGAAGCGCTCAGTATAAAGTCCACACATCTCACTCTCCGAAATCAGACAGAAAGTGTGAGTTAAAGCTGCCCTCGCCCGTGTGTTATTCTGAAGAGCCCATACAGCATTCCACTCGCTTTAAACCAAAGGAAACTTACAGAAAAATCTTTCTGTCCCGGAGTATTTTCAGTGAAATATCAACCTGAGAGAATGAAGGGTTTTTTTTTTTTCCTCATCTTTTTTTCTTGACTCTTTGAATAGCCTTTCAGGGACCGCGGCGAGGCACTGGGCAGCAGCAACCAGATATTTGGCATTTTCAGGCAGGAAAAAGTCCAAGCTGGCCTTACATTCAGAAATAACACAAGTTCTTAAACTATTGACTGCACTGAAGCAGCCGACTTCAAAAGGTCCTCCTGACCTGTTTGCTGAGGAGCCTCAAACAAGATTTTTCTTCTTCTCCTTTCACTCCCCAGTACTATGCCTTTCATTATTAATATGTTTTTTTCTCAAGTTTCTCTCTGACCCAGGACATTAAATAAAACATTGTATGGTTCATGAAAGATTATGAAAGAGCAGAACGTAAGCAGCAGGAGGTGTAAACTCAGCACAATTCATTCTGGTATATAATGTCAATGCCAGCAACCCCCCTCTCACCCTACCTCCATGCCCTGCAGGCATATTGGCGTAACTACCAATGGATGCTAAGCTTTTTCCGACAAAGCTACGAAGATAAAGTATCTTCCTTTTATCCCTTCTGCAAATCAATTCTGGGCCTTACAGCAAAATCCCATAAAATAACTTCAAACACCACTACTTACTCCAAAAATTTGTATTATGGCTATATCTCTTTGAACCTTTACCAGTGAAGTTTTGGAGGAAAATGATTTAAGTGTTATCTGCTAAGACATCAGCATGTCAGCACTTCACCTCAGTTTTTCTTCACATGTCAACCTGAACCTTGCGTTTCTCTCCGCGTGTTTGCTTTTTGATTGCTTCTAACCATCCGCGCCTGGTGATAAATACAAATGCTGCTTGTAAACCTAATGGCTGCGGCGAGTGCAAACAAGAGCTTTGTGCTCACTCAGCTGCTGAAATATTCATCGGCTTCACTCCTCTTCAACAATTTGATTTAAACTGGCACTGATAAGATGACTAATAGGGTGGAGAGCGGCCTGTTGGTGCCACTCTGCTCTGGCGCTCAATTAGATTCAAGCAGAAACAGTCAGAGGTCACAGGGAGATAGATAGATAGATAGATAGATAGATAGATAGATAGATAGATAGATAGATAGATAGATAGATAGATAGATAGATAGATAGATAGATAGATAGATAGATAGATAGATAGATAGATAGATAGATAGATAGATAGATAGATTCTACAGCGTTGCTACCGTAAGTATTGGATGATTTCTTATATTATGTGATTTCTTATTACATTTCTTCTCTTTCATAAGAAAAACATGATTTTCATCATAAAGGGCATTTAATGGAAACACCCAAAATTTGAAAAAACTCGCAATTATCAAAAAAGTTTTGCATGGTTTTTGAGGTGTATCAAAATGAAATCTTTTTGCAAAACTGCAACAGAAACACTTCATTTTCCAACCTACATATGCAATACTACTTGGTAGCAACTGGCTGCCCTGGGCCCTGCACAGGGAGCGCCATGAGAGGTTCCACAGCATCATATAGTTCATCAAAACTGGAGCTTGTCATGATGATCATTGTAAAGTCAGCAACTAGGATTTCCCAAAATATCTTCATCCATAGCCACTCCCATGTAGCTTGCAGCTCCATGGTCTGAACGAGACGCCGACGTCTCTTTTGATAGATGATGATGAGTTCTAGTGCTGTGACAGAAATTTTAATGTGTCTTGTTGCGTCGTCAAACAGTTAAAAGGGTCCAACTGCTTACTATTTGGACTGTTTATTTTTTAATCCTGCTGCACACTGACACTCACTGACACATATAGAGACTGTCTACTGCTGTGACGTCATCCAAATGCTCCCTTGTTGCTCTTTAACAGAATCGTCTTAAAACAATACTTGTTCTCATCCGTCGTAGTGTTTTTGAATAATTTGTTGTATGAGTTGGTTTGTGTTAATTTGTATATGAATTATTTAGTTGAAACAGTTGTGCAAAGTCCCAGGAACTCAGCAGAGAGGGGAAAAAAAGGAAGATGGCAACAAAAACTCACGACTATGCAAAATCTGGGGCTCCAACAGTGTTCGTCTTTTTATTAATCGTAGTCCTCAACCTTATAAAGCCTGGTTGGACGGCTAATGTCTCAAACATACATATATAAAAACAAGAGCTGCACAACCTGAGGGTTACAATAACAGGAAGGAAAAAAAGAAGAAAGAGGTCTGGTCCCAGCGACGAAAAAAGTGCACGCTTCAGTCCCGCGCGATTATATAATGACATCATCATCAGTGGACACATGAAAGTCCTAAAAGAGCCAGTCCAACCCCCTGATTATTACACAGTGTATTTGCGAAATTGTGTTTTTTCAACATTCCTAGAATTTGTATAAAGTTCTGCACATATGTGTAACGGGACGCAGCTACTGATGCCATCATTGGTTCTTATGGTAAAAAAGTCATTGGTTGTGTCCAAAATCCTTCGCTATCAGACCACTCTATAATGCGTTTGCCATTTACTGTCTGAATCTACAATTGAAAATTTCCCATAAGTCCTTGCAAAAATAACAGCATATATCAATCTTCACTATTGACAAATCTCGACTACAGTGCATTGTGTTTGAATGACTTTTAATTTGAAAAAAAAATGTTTTATCATTTATTAACTTATTTGTAAAATGTTCACATTTTTTAGGATTTTACTAAAGGAAATCTGTGATGTCATATTCACCATTAAAAAAAAGTAATGAGCATGGTAAGTAATGAGTCCTACACTGTATAGTTTTTTTTAGCAGTTATGGATTGGGGTTGGAATTCAGACAAAGTTTTTTGCCACTTTTGTGTGATTACCAGGATTTTGGCCAATGGGTTTTGGAGAAAGTAACAAAATACTATTTGGCCATCAAGGGAATTTAATTCTAAGGAAATTGTTATGAATGGTGGTGGGAGATCCAAATGCAGGAGACCAGACTTGGTGGCAGAAACATAAACGTTTACTAAAATAACTTAAACATGACAAAAACAGGAGCAACAACCAGTGAGGCGACAGAACGTAGATGAGCAGATGACCTGACAATGAGAAACTGAAAACCAGACACTTAAATACACTGAGGATGATTGACTAAATGAAAACGGCTGTGGATGATTAACCTGAATGTGGTGAGACTGACAGGGGAAACAGAACATGACAAAACCTAAGCACTGAAACATGACAGTACCCCTCCCCAAAAGGGCAAATCCCAGATGCCCTAACACCCATGAGGAGGGGACCTGGAACAAAACACAAGTCCAGAAAACAGGGATCCTGCAGCCAGACAGACGTGAGGGATATTGAAACTCCTCTAGGAACAGACGTGGAGAGGAGCGGTCCTGGAGACATGAAGGGGAGCAGTCCCAGCAACCCTCCTCCAGAACCAGAAACAGCCCAGGGGGACGAGCGGCGACCATCCTCGGGGACAGGAAGGAGCGGTCCCGGTGACCCTCCTCAGGAACAGGATGGATGGCCCCAACAGTCCCCCTTCAGGAACGGAATGGGTGGGCATGGCATGACGTGACATGAAGACGGCTACAGGAAACCCCATCTGGCATGGCGTGGTGTGGCATGGCATGGGCAATGTTCTCCTGCTGGGCCCAAGGTGGTCAGGTCATACTGTCATGAATGGTGGTGGAGGATTGTGACTTTTTTCGTCAGACTGGACTGTTTTTCAGAATTTAGTCAGCTTTAGTTTTTTGTTTTTTTTCTCATCTGAGGGTGGCAGCATTGCACTTGTTGGTGTATAGCCTGCCGGAAAGGCATTCGAAGAAGAAGAAGAAGAACCTGAATGTGGTGAGACTGACAGGGAACAGAACATGACAAAACCAAAGCACTGAAACATGACAGAAATGTTATTACAAAAAAGAAAACCTAGGTCATATTGCAAGCTAAATTCTATGGTTTGCTTGTTTCTACTTTTTTTTCCTTTTTTTAGTTTATTGTTTCTCATCTTAAGCGTTGGACATTGAGGACACACTGAAAATGAGATTCTGCATCCCAAAGGGCTTATCCTCATGTTTTAATGTTAACTATAAGTAAAATAAAACAAATGCAAAAGATCAAAACAAAGCCCACAAATATATTTAAAGACTTGTTGCTAATCTATTTAAAATGTTGATATTTGAAGACTTCCTCATTCATATCTGATGGGGCGTATTTTATTCAGTATTTTAAAAGCTATAGAGTTTATAAATACCTAAAATAAAAACAGTAATGTCCTGAACGAGTTGAACGTTTTGATGCTTAAATCACTTAAAGTTGAATTTCTATGTGCCGAAAAACGTTCAGAAAGGAGCAGGAGGATCACTGGAGGATCACTGGAGTCTGAATGCTTTGCAGGATCCAGACTCTAGTGTTACTGGGAGACATCCACGGGCAGAACTGAAGGTTTCAGCTCTGGCTGTGCAGACTGAACGCTAACAGAAACTCAGCGCAGGTTTTCCGTCCAGCAGACAGAATGTTTGCTCCTATGATTGATTCACACAGCTGGCTGTCACAGCAGAGCCGGACCAGGACCGGCTGCATCTTTGTTCTGTGAGCTTTGGCGGGAAGAACTCAGCAACATGAAAGACACTTCTACAAGAGGACTTCCCAAAAGCTGGACCACATGCTATAAACCACAGAGACATTTTTCATTATTCAACCTGGTTGTCTTTTTTAGCAAATCTAGAAGAGAAATAAGACGTTTCATTAGTTAATTCCTAGATGTAGAATAACAAAGAGGCTTTCAATGTTTTGTGTAAAAACACAAGAAGAGCTGTTTGCTGTGATCGAATAAATGATCATAAACTGAACCACTGCGGTGAATAAAAATTACAAAAGAGAATGTGTTACTCTATTTAGATAAGTGTTATTTTCCATGCGCCGTGTTGTAAGCTGCACAAGTATTCATGAAAATGCATCTGAATAATTCAGAGTGCTCTTGCCAACTGCTCGGGGAGGCCAAGTGACAGCCTGTGCATTATCCTTTGATCAAGGGCTCCATAAGAGTGCATCACCGGCCGCACAGGAGAAAAAGCATATTTAGGCCAACGCAGATGCACAAATCCAACATGACAGAACAGCAGAGCAGTAAACAGCTCCCAAATCTTTTTAGTAGCTGATTACTGAACGAGACAACACAAGGTTAAGAAACAAAGAGCCATCAAATGAAACCTCCCATCTGCTGGAGATAGATTTAGTGACCCAGAGGCACAGGCCCGCATCACAACCTTATCATCTCAATTAATTAACCTCAGCTTTTGTGTGATCTCCCAAAAAGCAGGAATGTTCAGATTAGGAGGATTTGTTCTCACACTTCCACCTCCAACAAAGGATTATTGGGTGAAGCCATGGATCCAGCCTGCACCAGCATCCACCTGAACACAGCCAGAAGACTATGTGACAGCAAAAACAAAAATGGAGAATCATAAAAATTGACACTTGAGCACCTTTGAACATCAAATCTCCAGGACCCAGCCAGCACAAACCCCCATCAGCCTGTCCCAGAACCACATGAGCCACAACAGAGGAGAAGTCACCCGCTGCTCTGAGCTGCTTTGTCAGGAAAATGAAATGTGATGCGAAGAGATTCTCTGTGCTTTTGTCTCTCAATTATAGATTATGATTTTAAATGGTTCAGATGGCCCCCAAACTCTCAGCTTCTGTTCAATCCAGCTACAATTTTGTCAAGTTGAAATAACCACACACACAGACACACGTGCATAGAACTCCATTTCTCAGCAACTTCTTTATTTTGGCCCTTTTGTTTGTCAAAATTCACAAAGTGACCTTTAATTGAATCTCATCATAGATCAGGGGTGGGCAAACTTTTTGATTTGTGGGCCAGAAAGGGTTCCAAAATTTGGAATTAGGGCCGGACAAGGAGCAGATGGAAGGAGTCATTTGGTAATGAACCTCATAAACTAAAAAGATTAGATGGATTTTAGAGAAAAAAACATGCTTTAATTTGGATTAAAATTCACATATTTTCATTTAAAAACAGAAAATTTGAGAATTTTAATTTCTAAATTTTGATTTTTGTTCTCTTTTTGGTGATCCAATGGGTTGATGTTCTTCAGAGGAAAACTCAAAGAAATCAGAAAAATCACCTACTGACTCAGAAAAAAACACACGAACGCCAGAGAAACAACATCATTTATGAGAAGAAACCAGAAATACAATGAAAATAAAACAATAATTGGGATTTTTGATTCAATATATTTTGATTTGAAGGGCCAGATTAAGTATCTTAAGGGGCCGCATGTGGCCCCCGGGCCGTAGTTTGCCCACCCCTGTCATAGACTATAGAAAGGCATCCTGATAATGATTGTGTCTCTCAGGTGAGTCATCACATAACTAACATCTAATTGTTTTCCTTTATTCAAGATTTATCAAACATGTTTTGTATTTGAGAAAGCAATTTTAAACATGTTATTTTATTCTAATAAATCTCGTCCTGCCCCACGACTGTCAAACGTAACATCATTTATCAAATGTTAAGCTTCTAAAGTAAAAAGTACCAGCTCCAATCTTCCAATCAGAAGTCGACCGCTCTACCACTGTACCACCACCGCCATGCTTCAAATCCATCCGTCCATTTTCCAAACCTTCTATTGAGTCTGACGCGGCTGCTGGGTGAAGCAAGAGCGCTAACCACTGCACCACCATGCAGCCCTGAAAAAAATCTTGTCTTAAATGATTTTATTCTGGTACTCTTTGTTTGAAAGGTTAAAAAAAAAAAGATCAACCAGCAATGCTTATATTTTTTGTTTTGTTTTTTGCATAAACTTGCTTGTTAGAAAGTTGAAGTGAGTGTAGAAATGAACGCTACTGTCCCCCCGTGTGAAAGAGTGTCCAGATCTGTGATTTTTTTTTTACTTTCTCCAGGCTTCAGGACAGTAACGTGCCTAAAGTGCAGTTTGTGGTGGAACTGCTCTTCATAAAAAATGCAGCATCTCTGCTTTCTCCTCCTATTTGCACCATTTCATCTTCTGTAAATGAGGGCTGTTAGACTGAGAACACATGTAGGTCGACTGAAGCGGGTCAGGGTTAGACCAGTGTGGGGCCTTTGTCTGTTCTAGCTTCTGTCATTTTGGTTGGTGCAGCACAAGTAAAATGTGTTTCGGCTCATTATTCTTTCACATGAATGATTTAATGTCTGACACTCTTTCTGTGCAGGAGTCAGTTTGAAACACTGTCGATGAACTCCTGAGTTCGCCTTGTTGCATTTCAAAAGATTCTTGGACATTAATATGGTCAGGAACAGCTCCTCCTCACCTTTATTGATCCGCATTAAACTATGAAGTCTGCAAAAGAACTGCAAAAGGAAAGCGTAGAGCTCAACTTCCTGACTCAAACTTTCACCAAATGTTGCTTTAGGTGATGTTTTCCGCAGGCGTGTCTCTAAAGACGGTTGGGCTAATTTTTGGTTGGTCGGGTCCATCAACTCTTAATGTAAAGGAACAAAGCTGAAGGTCAAGGTCAAACAACAGGGTCAATTGCAGTAAACAGTGCTGATCAACCTGCATTATTTTAAGGTTTATCAGTGCTTGAAATCATCCAGGCGGACACAGCGCTGCGCAGATCCCCTGGATTGTGGTGCATGTTGGGTAGTTTTGACTCAGACGTCAATTGTTAATCCTCAGAAAATATCGCGCTGGAAATCTGGCGCCGCGCTGACTCCAAGGCACATTAAAGACTACAAACCAATGCATTGTGGGAAACGGTGTCACAGCAGTTCTGGTGCAAAATGAAGGAAATCTGCGCATTTTGTAACTCTTTCTAGAAAGTAGTGAATCACTGATGTGAAGATGAACAAGATTTCAAATCATCTGTGGTTATGTCTTTTATTTTTGCCTTTAAATTGTTATAATCAATGATCTCAGGTGCCTTTCCCCGCCCCCGCCTACAGCCGCCTCTCGCGAGGCACAAGTGATCTCAAACACAACTAATAGAGCTGGGACAAAATATCGGTATGGCAAACTATCGCAGTATTTCAATTCATGAACAATTACTGGACCCCTCTTTTCCTGAACTGATTTCCTAAAATATATAATAATACCAAAAAGTCCACCAGGGAGCGCTTTGCGTGAGAAAACCGTCATCAATCTTTACCGGTTTTTAGCCCAAATGCCCAAAAACTGTTCAGTACGAACACAGAGTGCACTTTGCTGCTTTTCCGCATGCAGCGGGGAGGGGAGGGGCTTCTCTCTCACCACCTGCTCCGCTGACGGATGAAAACGGAAGAGCACACAGGTCCAAGCTGTCTGTAGCTGAAGCATCATCAATATCTGCATCAAAAATCCTCTTCAGGCATACTTTTCTGCCTTTGCTCAATAATTCTCAATAATCCACATTTAAACCAGTTTTCCCAAGGTCAGCGCTAATCAGAACAATGCGCTCATCATTTCAATAAATCCTGAAATGTTCATCTGGTGTCTGCATTTTTTAAACGAATTTCATTGCTGAACTCATTAGCCATCACCATTCTATCTGTTCCAAATTTTGAGAATATACGCCCGGGCGACTGCATGTATATCAATATATATTTTTTTAAATTGATGGGTTTTTTTTGTGGGCGACATGCTGACAAGGATGGTTCTAGGATGAAGTCATGAAATGGGCGGCACCCTCAAGGAGTGAAGGTGGAGTTTGAGTCGTTTTACTTAATGGAATGAAAAAAGTCCACAAAAAATAACTCATATTTAATTTTTTTGGTTGTTTTTTGTGTTCCAAATGTAATTTATGATGATATATAAGGATAGAGTATACTCTGGTATGGCCCCTTTAATCTTGTTTGAGAGAAGATTGTAGGCGGCAGAAGCTCCTCCATAATCGGTGCATTTCATTTTCCTATGGACCAACAAGGGCCTAAAAATGGTAGGGTTCAGTCCGGCTTAATGGGTCTATATCATAATGGAAATGCGCAAAATACCGGTCTAAACTGGAACTTACTGTTCCAATGAAAACAAGGCTATATTGACCCTCGTCAGATACAAAATTCAGAAACCAGATAACTTAAAATGTACCGAACTCAGAGAATGACTCTTGCACATCGATTGAAACAACCCCCTAAACCAGGGGTGGGCAACCTTTTTGATTTGTGGGCCAGAAAGGGTTCTAAAATTTGGCATAAGGGCCAGACAAGGAGCAGATGGAAGGAGTGATTTGGTAATGAACCTCAAACTAAAAAGATAATATGGAATTTAGATAAAAACATGCTTTAATTTGGATTAAAATTTATATATATTCATTTAAAAACAGAAAATTTGGGAATTTTAATTTCTAAATTTTGATTTTTGTTCTCTTTTTGGTGATCCAATGGGTTGATGTTCTTCAGAGAAATGCAAACTCAAAGAAATCTGAAAAATCACCTTCGATCAGAAAAATACACACGAACGCCAGAGAAACAACACCATTCATGAGAAGAAACCAGAAATACAATGAAAATAAAACAATAATCAGGACTTTTGATTCAATGTATTTTAATGTGGAGGGCCACATTAAGTATCTGAAGGGGCTGCATGTAGCCCCCCGGCCGTAGTTTGCCCACCCCTGCCCTAAAGTCATTCTTCTGAGTAACTGCTGCCTGGGGAGTCTGAAAACTTGCTAAATTTAGAGAGGAGGCGTCAAGTTTTTCTTGTCACTAAATATGTACTTTGGAATAGTTGATTATACTTTAGTTTCTTCACATTGTTTGAAACAGGAATTTGTCCACATGAAGCCATTCTTCTTCTCTGCTACATCAGATGGAAAAGCCACTCTCAGATTCTTTATCAGAGTCAGATCAGACACAAAGCAGAGGCTGCTGGGATGACTTTGTAATCCTAGCATTGTGGGGTGCACTTTCTCACCACTGATGCTGCTGCAGGAGCCGAGCTCACCAGACACACCAGGAATGGACCCGTGGCATCACCTTCAGATGCTAGCAGGGCCCGGAGAACCTGCCATCCATGAAGCCTCGCTCAGAGGACACATCAACCCACTGCCGGATTGAGGCAGGCGCATAAGGAGACATCGGGAAAAAAATCCTCTTGGATTTCAAACCGGTTTCTGCAAACGGACATGTGACGCCGTGAAGGAAAGTAATCACTCTGCTCGTGCTGACATGAGAAGATCGCGCCGCTGCGCTTTGTCATCATCTGTGTGTTTGTGATTTTACCAAAACTAACAGGTTTCCTGTCGTTGTTTCAACACCGCCCACACAGAAAGCAGAAAAAGGAGACAGCGAGAGGGAAAACGGAGCCTCTTATGAGAGCTCTTGTGAGCCGAGCACACGCCCCGGCATCAGCCGGGATGTTGTGAGCTGTTAGATGTCATGAAAGCCCGGAAAAGTGATTGTTGGAGATTCGAGCGTTCGCTGGCGTTCCCGCAAAGACGCAGGGCACTTAGTGTCAGCTGTTTCATTTGAAAGCGGCTCCCTGGCTGCGTCTTGATGCCTCGTCGCCGTCTCCTG
Source organism: Oryzias javanicus (assembly GCA_003999625.1). Lineage (NCBI taxonomy): Eukaryota > Metazoa > Chordata > Actinopteri > Beloniformes > Adrianichthyidae > Oryzias > Oryzias javanicus. The sequence continues at coordinate 35,773,986 of CM012440.1, read as the reverse complement.
CGAGTGCTGCCATGATGGGAAGGAACCGGATCTGCAGCCGGGACAGGCAGCTACTCTCCTAAATGTGTGGCTGGCTTTGGTCTCAGCTTCCTCTCGGGGAGCCAATGAGACGCAGCCTCTGTGATTCAAAAAGTTCTTGTTCCGAGTCGTGAACGCTCACGGTCCCTCGCCACTTAGGGAGAAAACAGCGCCCTTTGATATGCAGAAATATGATTTTATCCCGCGTCTCCGTCATGGAGAAAGCTGGGATGAAAGCAGCAGTCAGAGCGGGCTGAAGGCTGAGGATTAACAGTGTCATAACATGAAGAGGGTCTGTCGGCGCGGTGACACCTCGTTTCGCCCGCCATTGTCTGATTACCCCAACAGCAGCTCGCCAATGACAGAGATGATCACAGGAAGGCGGGAACTGTCAGGCCCGGGCTGTAAAGCCAATTCCCACCGTTTCTGCTCCTTCAAAACAAGATTTCGTAGAAGAAACAAGGGAGAGAGTGAGAGAGGGAGGAGGAGGAGGAGGAAGAGCGGGGAAAAAGGACACACGGGCAGCTTACAGAGGATACAAACCAAAAGATTATGGTAATCTTCCTTTCTTTGTCCCCTGCGAAATGTTTTCGTACTACGCCTTTTATCTGTGTAAGAAGGGATGTGAACCTCTTCAGTTGGTGACAGTGGGCACTTTCTGTGTGGTTTCTGGGTAATTAGCACCAGTAGCAGGCCCTTTCTTTTTCTCTGCTCAAGCTTATGGTCTTCTTAGGGACGGCAACAGGGGATTTTCCCCCTCCAGCCCTCTCTCTGTTCTTAAGGAGCGATTCCCAGCCCAGGCCGAGCCGCAACAACCATCTGTTAGCACTGGGAGGATCAAAACCTTAAAGACTCTCAGCTCCACTGACAATCAAATGCACAGCATAAGTTCAGACAGACAGGTGACTGAATTCATTATTCTATTTAGGGTGAAACTGAGAGGTTTTCAATGGACTGCTCACATGCTTTTTTTGTGTGTATTCTCCTCTAAAATACAATTGTAGTCATTTAGAAACATGCTATCCAACATCTGTCAATTTATTTGTTTCATCCCAATCCTGTTTTTTGAGATTTTAACATGTACGTGTGGCATTTTGTTCTGAAAGAGAACAAATGTAATAGGAAATCGTTTCATTTTTGTCTTTCCGAGTATTTCTCCTTTTAAATCTGTCAATCAAACAGTCTTGGACAGACTCTGTTTGAATAATGATCTTCTTTCCATGCACTAATGGCTATAGCGTGTCTAGTTCAGGTTCTGGAGAAGAGAAGATGCTATCTTCAAATTGACTGCAGTCAAATGAGCCGCCGTTCACATTTCTGTGGTCCAATTAGCCGTCACTGGATTTTTGGTTTGAGTTTCATCCAATACTTACGGTATCAGTCCTGAGAACGCTGGACAATCTCCAACAGACTCCATGGAGCTTCTTGATGTGACCACGGAAATGTGAACGGCGGCTCATTTGACCGCACTTGGAAAGGGTTGTAAATGAATGAAAGAGCATTTGGATGTTAGCTTTCATTATTTTCTGCTCTGAGAAACCAATGGATTGAATGGATTGATCACAGCATCGTCAAGAAACATCAAAGAGTCTTTGGTGAACTGGAAGGACAAAGAATCAGGATTTCGGAGGAAGTTGGCGCCATGAAGATCTGAGCTGACATCCGGATCAGAACCATACAGCTGGACATTTACGATATTGCTGGACGTTTTTATGTAGCAGCGGTGAAGATTTACGCTAGTGAGACACAGAGCTATCATAATCAGACAGGGGGATCAATAAGCCACACCCCCTCAGAGGAGATTCTGAAAACAGAGGCTTCAGACCAACATGAAAAATGACTTTTTAAGAAAATTTTGGTTGTGGGATTTTGGTTGAAGACTTCATAATAGTTTAAACTCTACTAGGAACATTTAAAAAAAATTGTCACAGGGGGACTATAGAACAGTCATAAGTTGGAGGAAAGGGTTTCTAATTACCCTTAGTGGCCATTTTGGTGGAAGGGCTGGGTGTTAATCTTTTTTCCCAGAAGCCACGGGATAAATTAGCTGCTGGCATCGCAAACACGCCTTTTGAGCTGAAGATAGCTCCAATAAGAGATCAGAAAGAAGACCCAGGGCTTATGCTCATCATATCAACCAGGCTTTTCATTGGGGGGGTCAAAGGTGGGCCTCAGATAAAGAGCCGGACAAGAGATCAGTGAGGCCGCCCCGTCTGCAGGGAATAAAAGCACACGCAGAGTTAATAGTGATACATTTCTTCATCTGGAGTGTCGGCCCTCCTGTGTGAATTTGTCCTCCTTTCCGTTCTCCTTTCATGTTTTTTTTTTTCCAGATTATTTTGAACACCTCCTCTCTCGGCTCCTTTTGGATGAAACCTCTTTTTGTCGTGGATCAAGCTGCATCTTATTGTCTCTGTCACGGGTGCTTTGTCTTACCAGGACCCACTGAAGACTGGGGAGGGGGGGCTTCATCAAAGCTCAGGCGAGATGGACTCAACAACAGTGGATTAAGGTCTTCTGCATGATAAAGTCCCTACCTAGGGGTGGAATTAGCTTAATATGTGAAAGAATGTTATTGAGAGGGAATAAAGTGCCAAAAAGCTCAGTCATTCTCTTCGTAATGTCCTAATCCAGCGCCTGACACAGAGACCTTGGGCTGGAGTTTGTTAATCACAGAGATGCCCATCTGTATCCCCTGTCCTTTAAGCTATTTAAACTTCGCCTAAACTCAATTATTGTCCCTGGGAGACCAAAATGGCATATTAAGTTACGTGAAAGGGTATTCAAGCCAAGAAGGAGAGGAAAAAAAAAAAAAAAAAAAAAGGAATCACAGCCTTAAAGTGAGGCGATGTCGACGCAGTGAATTTAAGTACAGCTAAACAGATTAGAGGCTGAATCTATAGAGCTGAAAAACAACAAGACAATGAGTTTAACAGAGAGGAATCTCACTTTCAAAGCATCCTCTAAACTGTTAAGCAACTTAATCATGGAGGATCTTAGAGACTGTGCTGCGGCATATATTCCTCTATTTACAGCTCACGCATGACTTAGATCTCTCAGACCAAAGACGTTCAAAGGTTTATTTCACCACAGAAACACCTTCACCCGAGAAAATCCGGCGCTCCGCCTTCATGCAAACCTGTAAATTGCATTTGGATCTTTTCATTTTATAGAACAAAATTTGATTCCTTTGAAGCTTTTCTTTAAAGGGATGAATATTCCAGAGTTAAAATGAAATCCCTTAAAACACTATAAAAATGAGTTTATTTATTATGTGAGGATTGAGTGATGGTGTAGTGAAGGGTTCTGGAACCTTCAACACTTCTCACTGACAGCATCCCATCAGGAGCCACAAAGTCTAATTCACTTTTTCAAGAAAATAAGACACAGATTTGTCTTTATATTAAAGTTACTATGATGATAGCTATAAACTTTGTTTTTTTTTTTGTTTTGTTTTTTTAAACAAAAAAAATTAAGCTTTTTTTTTAAAACTTGATATAGTGGATCATTTTTGTCAAAGATATTGCATGACTTCCTTTCAAAATAAAAGACTTCCTTTCAAAATAAAGGATCATCTCAATGCAGCATATTATTAGATTTTGAATTTTCAGACATCTTTTAAATTAAATAATCTAAATCAGAGATAATTCTGAGACAAATTTTTTTTACAATCACTTAAAATCTTTGAATTTGTTCAAAAAATAGAAAATGCAATCCTCAAAAATATCAAAAAGCTTCTGATAGCTAAAGTACTTCAACTATTTGTAAATGAGTTCAATCAAGTTTATTTTTCTTTTTACTTTACTACTTACTTACTTTTAACAGTTAAACTAAACCTCTTTTTTTTTCCTTTAACCGAAGAGCCACAATACAGTGGTCAAAGAGCCACATGAGTTTCCGGAGCCGCAGATTGCAGACCCTGGTGTAGTGGTTAGCCCTCTCATCCCACAGCAAAAAGGTTCGAATCCCGATGTGGGGTTTGGATGGATGGGTTAGGGGTCGCCGGTTTCCTCCCACAGTCCAAAAACATGCTTCCATCTGTGATTCTAGATTGTCCTGTGGTGAGAGTCTGTCTGAACTGGCACCTCACGGTGTGCCCTGCTTCACCCTGAGGTAGCTGGGACAGCCCCCCCCTGACCTCGAACAGGACGATGCAGGAATTGAAGATTTTTTTTTTTTTTTTTCTATTTGTTGACAAATATAAATAAGCAAAAGAAATCTAAAAAAATTTTTTTTTTCAAAATTATAGGGCAAATAGGCCAAATGTGAAGCAGGAAAGTGACTGAATCCTGAGTAAGGGAATGATTTTTAGAGATTCACTCCAATGAAAATGGTGTTATTAATATGTTCTTGGAGCATTTTTCTCATGACGAAAGACAAGTATAAAGCAATTCAAAATTAAAGCTGCATTTTTGAGTATTTCTTTATTCCAATCATGTTGGATTAGGAGCAGATGAAAACCCACAGCGTGAAACAGCATGTGTTCGTGACAGCAGGAACTGCCCTCATCTGCCCCATTCTGATGCATCCACTTGCAGACAAATAGATCCATCTTTGTCTGAGCTAAAAACTGTAAAATTCAATATTTCTTGCTGTTTTTTTTTTTATAGTTAACCTGGTGTTAACTTGGGCTTGTGGGGTGCTATAAACTAGCAGAAGAGAGTGTAAAGTTGTAGAGTTGATGGGAACATTTTGCAGAAAATACATTTAAAAAAGCAACACAGGCTTTTAGAATTATGCTAAAAGTTATTCCTCATTTATTCTGATCGTACTTTTATGCCATATTTAGTGAACCAAAAAGACATAAAACAGGAAAACATAAACAGAAGCCCTCCCAAAATTTGCAGCTGTTATATGTCTGAGCTGAACATTTAGTGAAGCTTCTGCCAATCTTCTGTTCTGATCGAGTTGGTTTCAACTAAACTCCTTTGTTTTCTCTGCTGAGATGTAATTTTCTGAATCTTGTTCCCTGAACATTATTTTTATTTGCTTTAAGAGATCTTAATTGAGAATTGAAATATCATTTTTCTAAGGGCAAATCTACAAAATTGACAAGGAAAGCTTTAAGTCTTAAGTGTGGGAGCAGGCAGGTCAAACACATACAACTAAATCCATAATTAACACAAAACTTTTGTAAAATAGTTTTCTTTTAGCTCCAATTGCAGCTTCCATGATGAAGTAGCAACAGAGCTAAAGCTCCGAGTTTCTGTCCAAATCTGCTATTCCAAAGTCGAGTGCACTAGAAATTTCCCAGAAGTCTTGGTGAAAAACTAGCGTGCAACAAAGCTTACTAGATCAGCAAATATAGACCATAATGCATTGCGATTGAAACATTTAGCCAAAAAAACATGTTTAAATGTAATTTAAAAAAAACTATCCACATTTTCATCATCAGAACAAAGTGGAGTCATACATAGATGTCGTGAAATGTTTGTAGTGATTCGATTTTCACTTTGTCTAATCAGTGACGTCATATCTGGTATTTAGAAAAACTCAAGTAAAGTAGTGAGCATGGTCTTTGATTTGCTTTAAAAATCCGGGACACTATATAGTCCCGCACTATATAATATTTTTAGTAGGAAGGGATTAGAGAGGGAATTCAGACAAAACCATAAGTGAGAAAGTCAGATCCAAAGACAAATCAGATTCCAATTTAATAAATAGTTACATTGTTTTCTTGCTGTCTTGGTGTGAAAATAGAGCCTTGAATTGAAGACTTTATCTCCAGATGATCAAAAACCCTTCTTATTAGGTTTAAAGTTCCACACTGGTCCTCTTTGATCCACTGTGAGTGTGTTCCCAGTCATATTCAAATTATAATTATGCAATTTTTAGCCAAAATCAAAGAATCTGCAAATGTTTTCTGGAACAAAGTTTTAGCAGAGTAGCAGTAGCTGATAAGAAATGTCATTAGAGTTGTGAGCAGGACTTTTAGTGCAGAGCAACCCCACCCCACTTCCCCTCCCCATTGCTGAGAGCTCTCTGTTTCAGCAAAGACAAGCATATTTTCAATGTCACAATTAAGCTCCTTTTGAAAGATAAATGTTGTCATCTGATCCTGATTCACAAGGATTTGGATGAAGCTTTTCTTTATTTGTGTCTTCCATCATCAAAAGAACAAGAACATGAGTGTTAAAGCAGAGTATTGGATGAGCTTTCACACCTGCTAAAGCAACAGGACCATTAGAGGAAAGCAGCTCTGGGTCAGATCGGGTCAGACCTGCCCAAGTCTATGTGCCCTTTGAGTGTAGACCACATCCTCTGAGCTACACCAAAAAATGTCATCTACACGTGTCCAAAAATTGCTTTATTTAATACTGGAGTTGGATTTTATCTCAGGTTCTAAAATAGAATTATATGAACTCTTGAATAATGGTGGACAGATTTCTTTCTGCCTGTTTAAAATCTGCCTATCAAATCGTCATGGTAGCAGCCTCAGTCCTGCAGGATTTTGAGCACTGATGAACAAATTGGATTCATTTTGCAATCATCAAAGCAGATGAAACCAAATCTGTGAAGCTCCATTCTGCATGCATCCTAAATGTGTCTTCACTTCAGGCACTCGGTCAAGTGAAAGCACAGTGGTCACTGCTGCTCGGGTGACGCTTCCTGGAGCCGACATCCCCGCGCTCCTGAGTCAATCAAACACTTAAACGGGAGTATTTGTGCAGCAAGCTGAGGGCGTTTGTCAAACCATTCGTCCAAAATGCACCAGAGTCTGGGGGAGGCTACGCATTCTGTCATGCAGGAAAAAATAAGCCAAGAGTTCACAAGTCTGCAGAGACTGCCCTGGATAATCTGATGCCACTTAGCAAAACTGTGAAAACACAGATTAACGGCTTTACCGCAGTGTGATTTTCACATTTGTAAATGGGATTCTTTCAAGTGAAGCTGAAGTGAATTTATCAGCGCCTGCACTTAGACTTACCATCAAATTGGTTGGCGTCAAATGAATGGAGGCAGGATTTATTAATTGTGCAGCCATTTTAACCGTAATCCAATCTTACTGTGAGGGTTTCAATGTTGGCGCTCTTCCACTTTTTATTAGCATAATTAAAATTACTGGTGTAACAGTTCATGTTTGGTTGATAATATGATTCATAGTCGACTTTGATTGATTTTGAATTATCCAAAACATGGACCTAAAATGGAGAGCATATTTAGCCAAAACTTCCACCAGTCTGAATCAGAGATAAATACAATGGATGTTATGGAAAATTGATTCTTCATTTGATGATACTTGTTTCGATTTAAAATGCCAACATGGTGATATTTAATTAATTATTTATAAGCCTCCTTTACCGTCTTACTTTTGTTTTACACTTTTTTTTTCTTTTGCTGAAAAAATATTTTATTGTAAAGTCAGGCGATGTTGATTGTTCCCTTTGAGAACAAATATTTTTTAATTTACCAAAATTAAAGCTACATGAATTTACTGATAAAGACACTTGTTTATGAGATACAGTTGGAGTGCTTAAACGTTGTTATTATTATATAAAATTAATTTTACTATTTTGTTAAAATAAATCAATATTCAAGTAAGAAAATACTGGAGCCGCAGGGGAAGTTTTCCAGATTCCTTGTATTTCTTCAAGATAATCATAAGTAACTTAAATATGTGAACAAACAACCAAGTAAATAAGAATTATTGGCAAATTCATTCATATTTTAGTTAGTGCTGTCATGCGATTAATTCTTTTTGCGATTAATAATTGTGACCTGAAATTTACTCTCACTAATTTATTTTAATGACATTTTTGTAACCTAATAATTAATCTCGAAAGCCTAATTTTTGTTCAAGTTTGTGACACTGTGACGCAGTAAAAGAGGAAAGTAAAACTTAAAAAAAAAAACTTTGACCATCTGGAAAAAGACAAAGCACTATGAGGTGAACTTCTCCTCAAAAATGATGCTTTTTAAAAATTTCTCATTACGATCACCACGCCCGCCTCACGCTAAAGCCGTTATGACAACGTGACGTACCGCGTATTAAACAGTACGCTTTTTTAATTTAAAAAAAAAAAGCATTATAACCTCAAAAATAGATGTATAACAGGACTGAAGTTCTAATGATTTATTTAATATCAATATTTTTCTTGAATGACCATGAAGGAGCGGGATAAACTGCTCCTTCAGGTGCGCATAACAGAAGCAACCACCCAACGAAAAAATTAGATTAACACAATTTTTTAAAATAACGTGCTTAAATTTCTTTAAATAATGAATTAATGTGATAATTTAACAGCTTTAATTTTAGTTTCCTTTTAGTTTTCTTCTTTTGCTGCCATTACATGTGCTGTCCGCTGTGATGATCAATTTCACCTTATAGTAAAATGTACTGTACCTCAATCTAAATGGTATTTTTGGATGATTTCATTTTGAAACAATTTTATAATGTTTCAGGTCGATTTGTATAACAACTTGTCTTAGACAGATCGATCTGGTTGCATTGTATCGATTAATTAATTAATTGATTCAGCTGATTAATTGTTACAGTTTTAATTAATAGGGCTGGGTTGATAAAATAGATTAATTGTTGATTTGAATCGATTTAAAGTTAATAGATCAATAATCAGTTTATAAAAGTAGCACATAAAGCTATAAGTTCTCTTAGTTGATGCTAACGTTTAATGGAATTTCCTATAGGACGCAAATGCTAACGCTCAGTCGACCTAAACATTCATTGCTAACTAAATTAACATCTTAATAAACTCACAGGCATGAACTTTCCAAACTCTTTAAAGGAAATATTTAGTAAAGGATCCATTTGTGCTCAGACTTTCTTCTTCTGTAATAAGGTGTAATGGTATAGCGTGATCGCCACCTAGTGGCCAAACTGTAACAACTTCCAGGAGAAGCAGAACAATGTTTACAATGTTAATGATCTGAACACTTTTGTTCAGATCTCCTTTAGAGAATCTATTTAACAATCTCAATATTTCACTGATACATTTTACAATATGTGAACTGGATCAGATTGATGTAATTGTATTCAAAACGTAGAGTATCAATACATTTCCCAACAAGTGTGTTTAAATGTCTAAACTCAAACTCAAATTGAATTAAGAGGATTGAAAGAATCGGAAAAAATCCAGATTCTTGTGAATCAAATCAAATTCTTTCTGGAAATGATCATTCCCCAGCCCTACTAATTAAAGCCAAACTCCAGAAGAAAAAGTCTGAGATTTTGTTGATGTTGTTGTTTATTCCAGATATAAGGACGCCTTGCATGCCTGCAATCATGGACAGGATGCCTCTGCTGACATGCTGTGTGGAGACATTAACCTGGCCAACCATCGTGGCCGTGCTGAAAGCTCCTGAATAAAAAGGAGGACACGATTGTCACAGCCTGTTTGCTCCCTTTGCCTGTCTTGTCAGAGCCAAAAGGCCCTCACCGAGCAAAGGAGAAGACGCACAAAGAGGCGTTCTGTCATGGAGACGAGAACGCATCAGTACAGGGAGGTAAATCCGCAGCATAATCTTCAACGTTTTTTCATCCTGCAGATGTTAGTAACCTCAACAAAATCCTTGGCAGCCAGAAGTTAGCGAAGCAGAGGTTGATTTTTATAGTTTTCAATGGGGGAAAGGAAACAGGGAAAGAGTCGAGTTGTGTGAAAATTGGCTGCCTAACCCTTCCCTCTGGATAAACCTCTGAGCGAAAACACCGCGGGCTACAACAGATCTGCTTGTCTGCTTAAGAGAAGAGCAAGTTTAATTACTGTGAATAAAATGGTTATACCGTGTGGCCTGAAGGGAGCTCTGCACTCTCCAGTCTAAATATTTCTCTACAACTTCTAATACACAGAAACATCCAATTTAATGAGGAGATTAATGTCGAACTTAAGTCTTACATCTTTGTTCAAGCAATTTTCCAAGTTTTGGCTTGGCAGCGATCCCATTTGTCCCGCAGAACTTCAGTTTTACGCTAACACAATCGGAAAACGCTGTTCCAGATTTTCCAGAACAGTCGCATTCTCCGCGGCGTGGATCCCCTTCTTCCCCTCCAGCATCACGGACAGCAAACTGAGATTTCATGTCCAGGATTATGCAAAACCACATCCTTCTGTTTGTGGACGGTTCTGGGAGTTATGGGGCCTGCTCTTGAGGCCTGTAATTAAAGAGATGAAATCAGGTTTAAGAGCTGGACAGAGCAGAAAGAGGAGCTAACGGAACAAAAGAAATGACCTTAGGACAGTCGAGACAGCAAAGAAAGCACACATCTCTAACTGACCACTCATGCTCCATCAGAATCATATTTTTTCCACTTCATGCTTGGTTTGCCAATGAACCTTTCTCTCCTCTGTAAACAAAACACATATTTGCACAGAAAATTACATATACAAGAAGATGTGCGCTTTACACTCAATGCTTTGGACACCGCGGCTTTCCCAAATGGAGCAAAACAAGGGCCTTTATATGTGGGAACGCTCAGAGTGCACTCCGCCATGCCTAAGTGGTTTTAGAGGGGGAGCGACGGAGGAGGAGTCAAGATCCGTCCTGACATTTCTTGTGCTACGGTTCTGCAGGATGGAGAATTCACAGACAGATACGAAGACTTGCAAAGACAAGCTTTAAAGAGCATTAAACAAATATATATATATATTTTTTTCTCTCCAAACCAAAGGGTGTCACAGTCATATTCCCAGAAACAAGCACAGCGGGAGACGGCAAAAAAAAAAAAAAAAAACTTGATGTTTATTGCTTCTAATACAGCCTCCTTGTTAAAGAGTCGGCGGTGCTGCAGGAACACATGGCACAGCAACTGGAATGGAATCACATCTGACATGTATATATTCCTACTACAACTTATAAATACCTTAATAAATGTTAGGCGCTTCCTCACCACAATTCTGTTGAGTAAATGAGAGGAGACATTTGCCCTCTGTCTTCTCTGCAGCACACGCAGACAGCAGACTTGTTAGTGGGTAGATCCGCCTGCATCTAATGTGGTGGGTTAGAGAAGAAAGAAACCTGAACACAGCGAGCCCACTCATTAAACTCACATCCCTCCCAAGCCAAGTAAAGAAACAAAGTTCTGCACGTAAAGAAGAGAAGCACACTCACTTAAGATTTGCTCTCAGCTGAAGACAGCGGAGAAGGAGGCGGGGATGGGAAAAGGTCAATGAGCTTATTAGATCCTGTTCAGATGAAGGTGAGTTCATGCTGTTGACATGTAATATTCCTCTGATTCCGCCGAGTGCTTACATTCAGTAACATTTGCAATTTACACTTCAGGTAAATGTGACACCTGCAGTTCAGCGTGGCAGACAGTCATGTCTGGACTCCTTCAGGTTCGGAATAGTGTGTGTTTAGTGCAGAGAAGTGAGCCGGCTGTTCATGGTGATGCAGAAACTCTGCGTGCATGCTGGTATGATATTCAGATACAGTCACCTGCAGTTGAAACGGATTCCCCATCAACGCTTGCTGCGTCTAAACAGACACATTTTGACACAAATCTGGGTTAAAAGGATTTTACCATAAAAATATCTGACACTTTACAGTTCAAAAACAACCAATCAAATCTGAACAAGTTAATGCAGATGTTCTATAACATAATTAGGGCTGGGAATCAATTAAAAAATGTGATCGTAAAACCTAGAAAAAGATGATTCATATGCGATTCGCAGTTAATTTTTTTTTTTTTTTTAATTACAGTATTTGCCAAACACTTATTATCTATGAAGAATCACAAAATGAAATCAGACTCAAAACTGTACATTTAGAACATTTATTTTTAAATTAAGGGTGTCAATTGATTAAAAAATATATTGGATTAATCACACTCTTGTGTTGTAATGAATCACTATTAATCAGTCTAGATCAGCATCTAGAAAGATTTCATTTGCTGCTGCAGTTGAGGTAAAGCGAAGAACTGCGTTAAAGAATAATAATGTCTTTATTCTTTTTGATTAGTCGCACGTGTTAACGCTCACAGCCCTAAGAAAACGTAAATGCGCATAAACGTACGTTTTGAACTTCCATAATCAGAAATATCACATTCACGTGTCACTACGGGACTTTTTGTGGATCTATGTACAAAACGCGCTTTATAAAACGCTCATTGAAAGCTAAACCAGGTTAAACTTAGACTAACAGGGACTTATGGTCATGATGTATCACCGGCATTCCTTTTTTGCCAACCGTTTAAAAATTAATCATGGAGGATAAATTAATAGTTGCAGTTTGAGCCCAGCTTGAATTCTATCACACACATTCTTTCATGTATCGGAATAGAGCTGAGAAAGACAAAGTCAGGAGCAAGATTCACCAGATTTACACCGCTTCAACATTTGACACCAAACCTCTTCCAACAAAGATTTTGTTGCTAAATTCACTGTACTGGGTGATAATGGAACATGAGGGCAGGGGGTCAGGTTTAGACTGTTAATTATAAGTAATTGAGTTCAAATAAAGATAAAATGAAAAAAAAAAAAAAAAAGAAGTGGGAATTGATTTATTTCAAGAATTCAAAACAAAATTATATTAAAAAAGACAAACAAGATAAACATCTATATATAAATATCTATGGATATCCAACTAAGAACATTAGCTATTAATAGAAAGTAAAAGAAATAAATGTAAAAGAGATGCACATCCATTCACACATCAACAAACACATGTAAGTAAACCCATTATGGTTACTCTCTCAACGTCCCCCCCATGAGAATTATTTTATTTTATTTAAAAAACAAAAAAACGTTCCCAGTAGTGTTTTAATTGTGATTATGAACTTTTGAACCAAAATCCTAAAGCCTAAATGTTATAAAAAGCCATTTTTCATGTTGGTCTGAAGGCCCTGTTTCCAAAATCTCCTCTGAGGGGGCGTGGCTTTTGGAGATGAGCTGAGCAGCCCTGAAAAAAGCCACATATACATATTGAAAGTTAAATATTAGAGGGGAACTTTGAACATAAATACACATCTTTACTTTTACATACAACATGTGAAACATGTAAATTATTAAATGTGAAGTTTTTCAAAAACAGTTTAATGAAATGCTTGAAAAGCAGAGGGAGGAAGTGAACTTGTATGGTCCCAGTCATGCTTTACTTCACTTTTTTTCCACATATTTAGCATTATATTAATTTTGTATTTACCTACACTTGAGAATTATATATGGATTTTTTTTTATTTCTATCTCTGTTTCAGCATATAAAGTTTATTATAAACACAAGTCAACGTCAAGATGAGCATATCTCGGTTAAACAAAGCTGTGTTTGTTTCCTCTCTGAAAAGAGGAGTATTAAATGAATTTTGGGAATTTTGGTGTCTGTCTCTCCTCTTTTCTCCAAACAAAACACATGTTGTGTTAACATGACCTTAGAGCCACTGCTCCTCCAAAAAAAAGGAAAAAAAAAAAGAAAAGAAAAAAACAGTCCAACACCAACACTGCCTAAAGGGAGACCATGAGATGAAACCTGACTGAAAAGAACAAATCACAGGAATCTGTTTGTGTTTCAGGAGCATCTCCAAATTCACATGTTTCACTGATAACACTTTCATAAGGACATGTTTCTAAAATACATTAAATACTCATGAGCAATAGAACAAGCACAAATGTTTGGAGGAGGATTCAGTCAAAAATATATTGTCAGTTTAGCACATATTTGCGTTTATTGACGCTTTAAAGGCTTCATTTTGATGAAAATTGTGTTTTTAACTTGTTCTTGTGGCATTTTTGTAATGACGGGAGATGTTTATAAAGAAATTAAAATTAAAAATGTGTTTCTGAGTATTCGGAGTAGAAAAATACTATTTGAAAAAGCTTGTAGGTGTGATGTTGAATACTCGTCGTTCCAGCCACAGTCTTCCTGCTCCGCTTCATTCCGATGTTTCCACTTCCAGACAAATAGATCCATGAACGTCTTTGTTTTCCTCTGGGAGCTGGATCTGGATCCAAACTGTTCAGCTTGATAGCTCTGATATTGCTCACCATTTTTGTTGTTAGGTTGGAGGTGTGAGGGGCTGTAAGCTAGTGGGAGACAGTTTAAACAGATAGGCGATGGGAAGAGGAGGCGGGCTTGCCCCACTCCAACAGTCATGCCCACAACTCAGATGTGAATTTCTAAAGGACTAACACAAACTGCTTCAGGTAAACAACACAACTTTTCTGATTTTGGTTAAAAACAAGATTGAAAGACCTCTGGGAACATTTCAAATAGATCAAAAGATGATCTGCATGGGACTTTAAAAATTGTTATTGCCCATTTAAAACACTTTCAGACCAGAATAATGCGCTCGGTTTGGGCTTACTTCCTTTCGTACTTAACTCTCAGAGGTATATTTGTGCAGGCAATGGATCTGCTTTCCCATTTGTGATGTTCAATGAATCAAACATCAGTTAAGCTACAGTCGTATATCCCAGAATTCCACAGGACAGCCGCTTAAATACAAGTTTTTTATCTAATTGTGCAGATGCCACTCGCATTTGTAATCGTTAAACATTTTTACACGCCATGTGCTGGTTGCGGAGGTTTTGCAAAAACGTTAAAATTTTACAGCAACCAGAGGATTTTTGTCTAAAAGCTCACATCAGTCGGTGGCCGCCGGGTCACGAGGCGGCAGTCCAGTGATGACGGAGGATGACGCCAATACAAAACCGGGTGACAGCTGGACAGCCACAGGTTGGTGGCAGCCCGACTCATCGGCTTCCTGCTGAAATGTCTCCGGACAGCAGCCATCCATATCATCCACCCAGTTGATGTTTTCTTATTATTATTATTTTTAATCGCTCTAATTTCTTCAAATGATACAAAGTTGATTCAAAAGAAGCTCTATAAGGGCTAAACACCCAGTGTGAAAGCGACAAAATAAGTGTAATTTATCCTTTTGGAAGACTAATAAGTTGCAAATTTCCTTTAAATGCTAAAAAGATACTTACACTTGAGCAAAACTAACACAACTTAATTGTGTGAATGCTTAGTAGGCATTTGAATAGTAAGTGGATTACCAACAAACCTTTAAATATATTCATGGGCTAGTTTTAATCTTTTGTAGTAATTTTCAAAGAAATTGGAGTTTACCTAATATTTTAGCAACATGCTAACGTTTTTGTCCTACTGTCTATTGGGGGTTTTAGGCTAATTTAAAGGTTCTGTTTTAGCAACAGGCTAAAGTTTTTGACTCATTTGATTTACTGAAGAATTTTAGGCTATTTTTGAAGTTTAGCTATTTAAACAACAAGCTAGCTTTTATTTATTTATTTATTTATTTATTTGGTAATTTGGCATCTACTAAGGTTTTTGGGGATAATTTGGAGTTTAGCTCATACTTTAGCAACACACTAAATATTTTTGCAAAATTATTATTTATTAGGGATTTTAGAGTGATTTTACTACAAAATTTTCAAAAATGCAAGTCAACTTCAGTGCTCTTTCATAGTTCTTTGACCACATTTCCAGTCTTTCAACAAATTTGAAATTGCAACAATAAAAGTAAATTGTGTCATCATTTTCAGCAAAAAGCTTCAGTATCTTCAGCGACTAAATTCAGCAAAAAGCATTCAAACTAACATTATCGCAGGCAATGCAACTTTTCTAGTTTAATTTGTCTTCCCCTGCTGGACCGGAAGCACATATACAGAAAAGACATTTTGGCCTGGGAATGATTAAGCCTGTCTGACAGTTTGCTGTGGCCAGTTAGAAGGCCTCAGTGACAGCAACACGAGCACTGAAACCCACAGTTTATACCTCAACAGCCTCAAAACAAGCGGGAATGAAACATGGCAAGGTGAGGAAAAGAGGGAAAAAAAGCAGGCAATAAGAAAAATACCTGCTGGCATGGGCTGCAGAGAGGTCAGCTCATTGATACTGCAGACCTGTCAACTGTGTTCTTTTTGAAACAAGTCGCCTGTCCCCGGGGTCACTGCAGGGCGGCCGCTGCCCGTCGACATTTATGTTACTTTCCCATTGCAGCCGCGGAAATAACCGCTTTAAAGCCTCAGCTTTGCAAAAGCTAAATCCCTGTTATTCCACTGTTTTCAGGGCCACTTCTGTCATGGTCACCTCCAGCAGAACTGGATCGCTCACCGCTGCTGCCTTTCCTGCCACCTTCTGTTCAAATCAGCCAATTTATCCATTTAAATAGAACCACTGACTCTCCATGAATACCACGACATGAATAAAAACTCTACTTACCAAACAGAAATTCATTTTTAAAGAAGAATTCCTCTTCTATTTGGTTTTAAATATTTAACATTCATTGTTTTGTTGTTGCTGCTTCTCAATGTCTTTATTAACGTTTTTTTTTGTGTGTGTTTAAAAATCTTCAGAGCCAATAAAGGGAGTGAATGAGCGTTCAGATGGTGATGATGTTACAAGTCTTTTGTTTGGATTCACATTTTTCATCTTTATTTTGTCAAGTTATCTGTTTCGATTTTCTTGCAATAGATTTTCTGTTTATTTGGTCATAATTTAAGCACATTTGAAAGAATTCCAGACACATAATCTACAGGAAACATGATAAGTTATAACACCTATAAAATAGATACTCTGTCTAATTTATACTTTTCTGAGACCCACTCCAATGACAATTGTGTTTTGATGTTTTTAAAATGTCTTAGTGGCATTTTTTTCATAATGGAAGACTAATATGAAGAAAATTAGGTTTAAAATGCTCAGTAGTTGGTGGTATTTTATTCTATTCTATATATTTTGTTTTATTGTATTGTTATTGACATTTTATGTATGTTACTGCTGACTGGTTTTGTAATTTTATGCTGTTTTCATTTATTTCTGTTCTTAATTTGTCTAATTTTTTAAACTTTCTTCCTTTTTTTATTGTGAGGCACTTTGGCATGCTATAAGCAGATGTAAAGTGCTATATAAATAAAGTTCATTCATTCATTCATAAAATTAATTTCTAAGTATATTTTTACTCAAACCGTAGACGAAAAAAATTTAGTCCGTAAAAAGTTTGTTGGTGTGGTGCTTGTATAGGTTGCATCGGTATTGTAAACTAGTAGAAAGAGATGATGGAAAGTGTAGACAGGCTCACATTGCACCAACCGTCCCGCCCACAGGTCAGAGGGGAATTTTTAATGAACTCCTGCCGCTCTACAGAAACTATGTCCTAGACGACGACAGTTTTTATTTTTTTTATTTTAGCTAAAAATGGCGATATTAGCGCAAGACCACTGGGAACTCTTTTAAAATAGACGATCGGTGTGACTTTAAAGCCTCGTTTCCACTGACCGTTACGGACCGGTCCAGTAACGAGTAGTAGCAAATTCTGGTGAGCATTTCCTCTCAATTAAGCCTCGCTTCCACTGAGCGGTTTGTTTATAGCGACGACAAGAAAAGCAACAACAAAGGAGGTCATCCAGCTGTTCGTCTATTTCATGTTTGACTTTTTGTACATCGAGTTTAACAGGAATTTAATGTTGTTTGAGAGAAGACTGCGGGGAGCTAAGAAGAATCGAAAGAAAAACTGAAAATCTAGCTTAGCGCTATATTAGCGCTTTCTAATGTTGTCATCACTGTCTGCTAATAAACAGGTGGCTACAGGGTCTCCGCCCCTCCGTCCCGTTCCATTTTTCTATGGTCCTACTACAGTCGGGGGTCCTCAAGTTTCACTGTTTAATGGGTCCATTTAGAAAACCAAAAAAAAAAATACCGGACTGTACTGGACTGCGCAGTGGAAACAAGGGTTAAGTCTGTGTTTCTAACATAAAAATAAATGAGTCAATGGGATCAGAATATACTCTACTTGAACATTAATTTGATAAATGTTCTTGGTCAGATGTGGTGTTTCTGGGATGTGATCTTCAGCTTTTCTGCTTGAACAGAGGGTGTCATCTTAATGTAGCTGTTGTTTGTTGTGCTCCCGCTCCCGGTTTAACGCTAACACAGGCAGCCAGGCCGACTCCATCACTGCGTCTTCCTCTAATGAACACTGAAACGCTCCATTGACCACGAGAGGAGAGGACGCCGCTTTGAGATCGCAGCAGTTCTGTCCACAACGCTAATGATCACGGCGCTAGAATTTAACTAATTAGCCACATGCGCGCCTGCTGGTTCTGATGCTGGTCTCCGATCTGCCACAAGAAGAACTGATCTGCTGGTTCTAAGCACACACAAACAGGACGGGAGACAGAGAGAGAAATTCCCCCCAAAGGCTCCTGTGGTCATGTTCATGGCACCCAATAAAACTTAAAGACATTCTCATGCTTATGAGACAGAGCGGGGAGTGTAAATTAAATTCTGTTGACATTTCCTGTCAGGGAGTATTAGTTCACGAGCATCCTTTGCGGCACGGGGCTAACTCAGCACCAGCCGGCCGCGGGCTCTGGAGGAAGACGCGCTCCTTGTACTGTACTCTTTGCAGATTCGCCTCAGACTGTTGCTGTGATCAGAGGCAAACAAGCCCAAATCCATAGGTCACAGTGGGAAAATGCAGACTTATAGCCTGCTGGAATGTCATAGACACAGGTTGTGTCCTCTGAGCACAGAGACACCTTCAGACTGCACTTCAGAGGTTGTCTCTCTTCATCTCACGTCACCGGAAAGAAGAAGCAGCAGCCCCCTTTCTTAGAGGGAAAACATGGCCCCAGACTGCTTTGTGTGGGATCTATTTTTGATCAAACTCAGGCTATTATTAGGCTAAACTCAGCAGCAGTTTCCAGAGGGGCAACACAAAAACATATGTACAAGGATTCTGCTCCATCTATGTGTGCTTTTCATGAGGTGAGTGGGGGGTTGACCTGATTTGATTCTTTCAAACCACCAGTATTTTTTTTTTTTTTTTTGCATCATCTTTTTCTTTAAGACCCTCCTCAGACTCATTTCTGCGTGTGGATGCACACACAGACACACGTTCCTGGACTCTTTAAAGCACAGTTTATGAGCTGTTAAGCGCTGAAATCCAGTCTTTAGGCTGGATGTGTGCTCAAGCGCACCTCCAGCGCTAATACGACCTTGACTGAATGATTCAGCCACAATCAGCTGATGATCTGAGGCTACAAACTCCAGCGGGAACTCGCAAGCTTTTTAAAATAAAAACAGAACTTTTTTTTTTTAAATGTGATCAATGTTGTGGAAATTTAATTCCCATTCATGTCGTCTTTTGATCTATTTAAAAAATATTTCTAGTGGTCTCTAAAGGGGCCATACCATGCTTTCTTCAGAGTAAACTATGTCTTTATAAATGATCATATTTTACCTTTGGAACACTAAAAAGCAAATTATTTATGAAATATGAGTTATTTCTGTGGACTCCTTGTCGGTCATGCCCATTTCATGACGTCATTCCTCCGTGCATGCAAACAATCAAGCTGCGTACTTAGGATATGGATATTTTGGAGCTTTACACTCTTGACCCACAGTCCGTTCTTGATTTTGAAGTACACAAGATACTACAGCGACCTCAGAGACGTCTGCAGGACGTTTCTGTCTGGTAATCGTTAAAGTAATTTTCTTTCGTAGCATTCCATTTTTACAGAACTATCAATTGTTCTTAAAGGTGTGTATGTGTCTATACTTGAGGCGCAACGTGTGCGGAAATGTAGCATTAGCTCTTGCATTACATGCTTATTCTGAATCATTTCGGCTAATTGTATGATTTACTTACTGGTCTGACCGCTGCATCAGCTTTGATCGTAGAATCAAAGCTGATGCCAGCTCTCAAGTTTAATCCACTTTGATACAAGTTAACTTGTACACAAATTGGTTTGATTTGATACAAACTTGTATCAAAAACATATTGCCTGACAAACTGTTGTTTTCTCTGAAAAGGAACCATTTTTTCTAAAAGTCGATGGTAAAATAATGCTTTGCTGATGATCACTGCTAGCTTCACGGAGAAAGTGTGTGTGTTTATGTTAGACTGGGGGCGGTGCTGGCAGAGCAGACTCTTCCTGAAAGGGGCGGCTCTCACTCTGTGATGTCAGATCGTGAGGACCTGCTCTTTTTCGTGGGTATGGGAGGGCTGCTGCAGAGAGCGCAGGTTTTTAGGGGATTACTCAGAAATGAGTAAACAAATCAAAATGCCACTTTAGGGTTCTTTAAAATGAGGAATGCACACTTTAAAGCTCAAAAAGTAGATTTTTCATGTTATGACCCCTTTTAAATAAAAAAAAGACAGTTTTAGCCAAAATTTGAGAAATCTGTGTTGTTGTGTTTTTTTGTTAAGCCTCCATTTCCCATCATCCCTTAGTTTCAACCCCAAGCTAGCATTAGCAGTGCAACAAAAATGGTGGGTAATATCGGAGATTTCTAGCCAGACAGATTGATCCAGATACCATCTCAGACAAGAAAAACAAAGATGTACATGAATCTATTTGTAGATGCTTCAGAATGGAGCGGAGGATTTTTCCAGCTGAATTTTTGTGTCTGCTCCTGATTCACATTTATTTAAATTGAGAAAAAATTAGAAATGCAATTTTGACCATTTTTTAAGTCCTCCATAATCAGAATAATGCCACACTTACATGTTAAAAACACTATTTTCATCAAAGTGGATCTTTAATTATTACGAAACAAACAGATTAATAGACATTTTGTATTTATTAGGACCAATAACAGGAAAAATTGGAGGTTAAAACTGGACAAAGCACTTTTTTTTGTTTGTTTTCAACAGGAATCAATTCCAAAGATAAGCCTGATTTCTTTCAGCTAAATTGTGACCTAAATGGAGGATTAAACTGTGCGTATCAGAGCCTTTAAGTGCCTGTGCTGGAGCTGTGACAGGTCCTTGGGAGATACACAGAGACTGCTTGCAACACATGTCATATATCATAGCTTCAATCTGTACCCCAACCAATACCTGCGAGCTACAAATGTGCACTTCTGCTGTCATTTCTGCAGAAGAGAGGAGAAACTGGGGGTGGGGTGGGAGCTTTAAATAAAAACAAAACCAAATAGCTTTGCATTGTTTGTTATCCTGTAGCCTACAGTGTTTAAATGTGAGAGAAAAGGAACTGTGTGATTTCAGAACAAAACCATGCATGATTTTTTTTTTTGTTTCCTGCAGAAACCTGCCTCTAGTCTACATCTCCATTATGAGCGCTCAGCATGGATGCCTGCATGCAAATATGGCGGGAGGAATAACACTCAACAGCCGTGGTGATGCGGCTAATTGGCTTTCAGGTTCAGAAAAGCTGCAGCCACTCACCTGTGTGATGCTGCGCTTTGCATATTAGTACAAAGGAGATTCATGGACACGTGCAATCAGATTTTTAATCACAATTTTCTTATCACAAAAGATCTTCTCTTAAACTACAATTTTCTGCTCTATTCAGAAATAACATTTGCATCTAATTTTCATAGAAAATATGATTTCTGTGAAAAACAAAGATTTCATAACAATGTTAAAACGTGTCTGTTTTCAGTTAACAAAGCAGTAAATGTGATATTTGTTGAAAAAGTCTCTATTATCATAATTGTGTGGTGCAGATCACAGCTACAAATCATTCAGCGCAATAACACATTAACGACAAGAAAAAAAAAAAATTAAAAATCAAAACAAAAATGCAGAGACCAAAATACTACTTGAAAAATATAAAGCAAAACAAAAATTTTACTTTTGAAAAAAAAATATTGAATTTTAAATGTAAAAAAAAAAAAAAAGTAACCAGAAAAGATAGGAACGATGGACATCACTGATTGGATGATCATCTCTACGTCTAAATTCCCACCCTGATCAATAACTATTAAAAAACTATTTAGCACTGGGCTTTATAATTTCCTGGATTTTAAAAGCAAAAGTTAATATGACTGATTTCACAAAGTGAAAATTTAATGAATGCAAACATTTTACAACCTCTATGAATCCACTGTGTTCTGATGATGACAATTTTGATTTTTTTTTTTATTAAGAAAAAATTCATTTAAACACATTTTATTTGCAAAATATGTTAAATTCCAATAGATTGTGGTCTATATTTGCCAATGTAATGACTATCAATGCACACTGGTTTTTCACAAAGACTTTTGTTTCTTGGACACTCGATATTGAAATTATTCGTACAGAAATGGCGAACCCACTATATCCTGAGTAGTGAAGGAATTTCAACTTAGCCTGTATCAAGTATTGCTTCAGGCTAAATAACTTTCAGTTGAAATGATGGATAATCATCCAATCAGCGATGTCCCATAGTTCCTACCTTTGAGTTTTCTTAACCAACCCTTAAGAACCCAAAGTGATGTCAGTGTAACAGAAAAATAGCTGAAATGTTTCCTCTGGTCAACTCTGTTTGTGGTATTTTCCACATTTTTTTAAAGAAAAAAATTGTCTTCATAAGTGAAAAAGAAAAAAAACATTTTTTTTTGGAAACAAATGTAATTTCTGGAAATCAAAAAAAAAAAAAAACGTAATCAGATAGACTATTATCAGACATTGCAGATTGGATGAGGTCATTTGTCCAGCATATTTACTGAAAGTTATTTGGCAGAGCAATACTGGATATGCACCATACTGATCATAACATATTAGTATGTGGACACTGAAGGTTCATTTGAGAAAGATAACATCAGTGATGTCCGGTTATACAGATACTTCTACCTTTTTATTTTTGCATCATTTTGATTTCTGGATATTACTTTTAATTTCAATTCATTATTTTATTATTTAGCTTTTGTATCTAAAACATAATGATTATTTGGTTTTCTATTGTCTTTGCAATCTTTAACATGTTTCTGAGCTGAGTTGATGTAATTTGGGACCATCATGATTGACATTAAAATAAGTTAGACAAACCTTTTGTGTAGTCATTTCTATCCGATATGATGTGAAAAATGGCTCTGAGTATTTAAAGTGACATCTTTTTCACTTTAAGAAAGAAAACGCTCCTAAATTATAACTATGAATGATACAAGATAAAAGCTTAAACATTAAGTTTGACATATGCATACTAAAGTAATTTAGAAAATTGTATACAACTTTTTGGTTTTTGATCTAAAAACTAGTTTTTTTAAACTCATTTTGCATATTGCTTTTCTGTGCATACTGGCTGTTACGCCCCAATTGGTCGAGGGCCTAACATAAAAAGGTAAATTAAAGAAATGTGAAACAAAAACACAAATGTTTTCATAAAAAGTTCAACACATTCATTTATAAGAGCAAATCAATCAATGACTCAAAAGTGAAGCAAAAGGCTTTTGGGTGAGCCAAGGCCAAAACAACAAACAAAACCCCAACTAACTCAACCCAGGAAGCTTACCTGCAAAACAAAGGGAAAATAATGACAAACACTAAACAGGAGAAAGCATTTACTAAAGAAAATGGCAGTTCACTCCTACAGCTTCACCTAACAAAACAAACCAACAACACCAATGAACAGAGTGGGACCAAAACACAACCACAAAGAAACTACAAAGTGCATGCAAAATAAACCAGGTGGAGAAGCGCACCAGGCTGCAGAGGAGACTGGTTGGAGCTCAGCTCCCTTCTCCTGGGCTGAAGGTCCAAATGGTGGTTTTATAGGCTCCCTCCATCAGCTGGTAATTGATGGAAGCCACACCCTCCAGCACCACACCTGAAACAAATCAAAAGAAAGACACACAGAGATCCAAAAACATGCAGGAGTCCCACTCTGACAGAAAATACACAGAGCCAAAAGAAAGAACAAAACCAAATACGGCCACAGCCACAACACTGGCCCAAAGGGGGAAAAAAGAAAAACGAAATATTGAAGGAGATTGGAGTCTGGAGGTTTTTCATCACCTATTCTTCTCGTTAACTTTTTCAGTTCAGTGTAAAATGAACTCAATTTTAAAGTAGCTTTACTTTATAAAGAAGTTTTAAAATAGAAACCTGAATAAAAGAATATGACGAGAGAGAAATGTAATATTTATCTGTACTCTCTGTTTAAGCTTCTACTGATAGATGCAAACACTTAGGCTATTGTTAGATAATTGCTGTAGTAACACAACAGCATTAGATCTTTAAGTCTCTATATTGTCAAACTCTCTCACAGCGCTCTAACTAAAGAATAATTCCCATTTTAATTAAATATTTGAGTGATGCCATGATCATCTTTTTCTAGACAACTTTTATTTCCTGAATTCCAATCTGATCCCCGCTGCAGAGACTCAGCAGGCTCTCGCTGGTTTCCTAACTGCTGACACCGCCGGTCCACCAGATGAATTTTTTCTCCTCTCCGCGGGGTTTTCTCAGATTGAAATGGGGAGCATTGGCAGGACTTAAATTGGTGGCATTTTGTGGTCTTTAAAGAAAGGGGGACTCATTAAAACGAACCCAGAGAAACCTTCAAGTTTCTTCCATCATTAGCCGCTGTAACAGGAGATAAGAGAAGTATAATTATAGATCTGGGTAACTTGCGTTGTCAATTTAAAAGTGATGGAGCTTCATAATCCCTACTCCTGTAATGTGACCCTCCACCCTGGAGTGCCACCCTTGTTTTTTAATGAGCATTAGCCGGAACAGATGCAGACTTCCAGAGTTGTTGCTGACAGACACTGGTATCCTCTCTGACATGTTTCACTGCAACACAAACTATTGGGAAATCAAAGAAACGCTAACCATATAAACACCATTTTTTATAGTTTTGGTGACCTTGGTAAACCTGCACTGATCTCTGAGTCCTTCTGTGCATTAAAGGGAACTCAGCTCTTTCATTTTACAGAAAGGGCAAAGTTTAGTATCCATATTCACAGCAGAACAAAGTAGTTTCCTGTTAGAAAAGTAGAACAGTCTGTGGAGTTCTTTCCTCTGGTTGAACGGAATCAAGTTTTTCATTTCACGGAAAGTTTGAAGTTCTTTCAAGTTTTTATTCTGCAGTCAGAGGATGGACGGGGAGTTCAGAGCAGCAGAGGATCCATACAAACAGGCTCCTTCAAACACTGAGGAAATGATATTTAACTTTGTGAACGTCAAGACAAAGATTCATGAAAGCAGGATGAAGTCTGCCAGACCACATGGACACTGGATAACCAATAGGTAATGAGATAATAGTTCATCTGGATCCTTGGTTGTTTATTTTTACAATATCATAGAGACGTCTGCTCTTAGGAGTGGATATGGATTGTCTGTGGGAGATAAAATGGTCATACGTGTAGGGGGCAGGTAACATGTAACCTTCAAGAACTTTCAAGAAGGTCTGGTGGTAGAGAACATGGTGGCTGAAAATCATTAGAAATTCCACAAGAGTTGTAGCCATTTTTTTTATTTTTTTATTTAGCGTTTAGGATTAGTTTAAGGGGCCCTACCAATCAAAATTCTACTTTTTGAGGTTTTAAATGCACTTTGCTGTTCATTCCTCACTATAAAGAATCTCAAAACTGTAATTTGATCCGTTCATGCATTTCTGAGTAATCCTCTGAAAACCTGCGCTGTCTGCAGCAGCCCCTCCCATACCCACGAAAACGAGCGGTTGGAAACGTGCTGACGTAAGATCGATGCCAACAGCTCCCTCTAGGAAGAGTTTGCTCTGACAGAACTCTGACTGAATTAATTTCGTGGGAGAAATACAGACATGCTGCCACAAATTCTAGGATGATGTCATGAAGCAGACTGCACCAACAAGCCGCAGCAGGCGGAGCTTCAGGAATCGAGCCGTTTTACTTCAGGGTATGGACGAAATATAACTAATATTTCAGAAATAATCTGAATTTTAGTGTTCCAAAGGTAATATATGATCACACATATTGATATAGTTCACTCTGATAGGCTTAAGAAAATCATTTTAAGGCCCCTTTAAAATAAAGACTAAACACTTTGTTAAAGGATATAAGTAAAAGTGTTCAAATTTGTAAAACTGTGTAAGAACTTTTACATTAAAGCTTTAGCTCCAGACCAGTGTTCACATTTGACTGCAGTTAGCTTGCACTAACTCCTTAACACAATCAACGTGAACCATCTCTGTCGCAGAGAAAAGCACCTTAGGATCGTTATAAAATTACTTTATATTAGTAATCTGTTGTATATCTGTGAAAAGCCACTTTAAAGTGTTACTTACCAGCGCTAAACCACTTTCATCTTTGGCCATTCAGTGGTCTGGTTCACTGAGCAGCAGAGATCACTAAGTCACCACGCTGTCCACCGGGTGGCTGATAGCAGGCCAGACCAAGGAGTGCCCACCTAAGCCAACATGGGCAAATATAGGTGGGGCTACCATGGAACCCGTGGACAAACCCACATACGCCCACCAGTTCAGCCCACAAGTAAACAATATGGGGCTTACATTGAAATGTTCTGGTGAAAAAGGTTCAAAGCTTAAATTGAATAAAAACATAACTTTTAGGGTCGTCGGCTTTATTAGTCCTTTACGACCAAAAATAAGAGTGTTTTTTGACCAAAATGTGCGGCGTGCATGGGAGGTTATGGTGTCCCGGTCTTGGACTTCCTTCTAGCTAATGATTTGTTTAGGCGGGGTGGCGAGCCTCGAGCAGGCTCTCGCTACTGGCGTCAAGCGCCGGGCGAGTGCTGGACATGAATGTCAGGTGGGAGTGATACACATGTGAAACGGTAACACAGGTGTCGCAGGAGGACAGAAACCTCCCGTGGAGCAGATCGTGATTTTCAATATGAATACAGACCGTGAAAGCGGGGCCTCACAATCCTTCTGACTTTTTGGGTTTTAAGCAGGAGGTGTCCGAAAAGTTACCACAGGGATAACTGGCTTGTGGCGGCCAAGTTTTTTCGATGTCAGCTCTTCCTATCATTGTGAAGCCAAGCGTTGAAGTTGTGTCATAGCTCAACAACATCATTCGACGTATCTTACTCAGACAATTCTGACCTCTTTTCACCAACATTAAAAAAATGCACTTCTCTGTAGAAAAGACATCCATATAACAGCACAAAACTGTAATTTAATAAAGATTCTTATCAACAAAAGGACACAAAAAATCAAACTTATCTGTAACATTGCTTGATTTGTACAAGAGAGCCTAAATGAAGATGAAAGATTACCCTTTTAAGGAGCTTGTGATGACCTTACTTGACTAAATCAGAGAGCCTCAGCAGATTAAACATGGAAGGATGCGTCTGAAGCAGGAATTTTACCATCAAATTGCAGTCACCCCCCACACAGAAGCGGATCAAAAACAGAGAGACGCGGCCTGCACAGTAGTGCCACACATGCGCTCAAAGGTTTAGAAAATTAGCAATGCTCAACTGGAACGGAAGTGGCTTGCCGCGACTTCCCGAGCAGAGCGGCTCTAATCATATGTACCGTCCACCTCTGGAACGCAGCGCAGGGAGTTTACAATAAGCTTAACCCCCACTTTTAGATTGCTCTCAGCAGGCCTCCCCCTCCATGTTGGGCACTTTGAACACTATTTGTCATTCTGACTTCACTTGGTTTAATAATCCGCAGTTCCCTGTTTTAGCAGCCTCTTTCTCTCTCTGAATCTCTGCTCCACAAGCCTTTGATGTTCAAGGAAAAACACGCCTTCTTTTTCAAAATTCTTCAGCCAACAGGTTACTTTTTTAGCAGGTCGAGTTTGTGCCTAAAACATAGCTTGTGGGGGGAAAAAAAGCGTGAAAACTTGGTTTTGTCAGGTCGTAGAAAGTAATTTGTTGGTGTCGAGAGAGCGGAGGAATTAGGAAAGTTCCCTCCCTCTGACCCATTTGATGCCTCACAACAGAGGCTGACTGTTGGCACTATTGTACTGCTCCACTTTTATGAAGGTCCAAACATTCAGCGAGTCTGTAGAAATATGAGAGGTGGGAAGCAGATGTGCATTAAAATGTGTGTGAATGCGCTCGTCTGTCCCCGAAACGAGCTCTGCGAAGAGGGCGGCGTTTGATTGCCCGATATTCATCCACCTTTCTTCCTCTGGAAAGGCACAATATGGCGGGCTTAATTAACTTCTCTCAAAGGTGAAGCAGTGCGCACCATCTGCTGTGAGACAATCACGTTTGAATGCTCCTCTGAATAATCCCGGCACTCCTTTAAAGTAAGGCAGAATGCAAAAAAAAGAGAGAGGAGTCTGGGGCGGAAAGACAAAGCTTCTCAATTATAAACCACTTTGTAAAGCCGAATTATCTTTGTTTGCTCTTCTTGCGGGGAGGGGGGGAGGCAGAGTGTCGCGGAAAAGTTTCCACAAAAACAGCAAAAAATGTGCAGCCTGAGTACGAGCGCCATAATTGCATACGTGATCCGGCCAGACAGTTTGGATTCTTTAATATATCTGAAGGACCACACATCACAATCAAGGGCCTGCTGAACTTGCCCTAAAGCCGGGTCATTATTTGATCTTTGTGCATCTTAATCTGATTATTTCATTGTGAAGGTAAACTTCAGACTCAATCTTGTTAGCAGCTGGCCAAGATGGATTACAATGGCCAGTGAGGTGGAAAATGAACTGAGCAGTTCAGCTTTGGCCTTGCTCTCTTTCAAGATCCTCACCGCCACTACTCCAGCTCCTTCTGCTTTTCTTTCTGCTGGCCCTTCAAACACGATATTATCCTCAGGAAAAGCATTGGTACCCCCCCCACACACCCTCTCCCCCCACCCTTTTCTTTATCTCTGGCGCTTTAACTAAGTGAGGACAATGGCAGAGGAGGAATAAAAACCTGACCTCTCTAAACATTGAAATTTCGGCAAAGTGGCTAAAACCGCGGACTTTAATTCCAGAGACTTTACATTTCGGCTATCGTCCCGTTTTGTTGGAGTCGTGCCGTAACCCGCCAGGCTGAGAGAGGTACGTGTCGTCCTGATTCCCGGGCAAATGAAGAGGGTTGGTTTTTCGCCCTTTTCTCTTCTCCCCTCCTTAAACTATGCAAATGCCTCAGATGTGTGGTCCAGCTTAAGACACTCAGTTTTGCTTGTGGTCTTATTGCGGCATTGAGTGCCTTTACAGTGAATGCAACATTTACACAACACAAAAGTCCTCTTGGGTGGGAGTTCAAAGGATTTACAAGCTTTAGAACTAAAAACTTTATACTTTCTCCTTTGCTGCTTATAGCGCAAAAGTTTTAAAGATGAACTTTGCGTGGCAATTTGCAGTCAATAGATTTTTGAAATACCATTCTATTCATTTGATACACTTGACATAAAATAACTGTTTGCATTATGTAATTGAAATTGTCAGAGTTAGGAATTCAAAAGAGGTTATATTCGATCAGGTTTTCTGCCTCAATGGGTTATAATCACTCCTAAAGTATTGAGCACTACACAGAGAAGAGAGCCTCTAAGGAGGCTAATCAGCAGGTTTTCTCCCTATTATCGTTTCCCATCTGAGGGTAACAGCGCACAGAAGTACCCCCTTCTATTGATTATCTGGACTGGAATTTAAATATTAATACACTGCCCCGGCCCTGCTTGGCACTCTCTCCAGAGCGCGGCTGCATGGCAAAGCACTCATTCCCCAGATTAAAACTCTTCTTTTTTTTAAGCACAATCCTGCTCTCCCTTTTCAGCAACAAGAAGAAAAAAAAAAAAAACTTCAAGGGGGAAGTTGAGAGGAGAAAGGGGCCCGAGCTCAGTGTCTGTGCTGAGAATTCAAAGACGACACTTTCCCTGCAGGCCCCGGCCTGATGAAGATACAAGAAGCACGCAGCGGCCATTTAACCGCTGTAATGGAGGCGGAGGAGCTGCGCCCTTTGGCTGCTCGAGTGAAATCATTGAACACCGGAGCTCCAGTGTTTATGTTCTTTAACGTACGGTAACTTTTCAACCATTAACGCGGTCGGCGTAATTCTGAAAAGAGAAGCGGCTTGCGCCACTAATTATGTTAAGTGCATTTAATGGTTGAATAGATTAAAGATTTTGTGTCTGCGTCACTGGTGATGCTTGCACCCCTTTTGTTGTTCTGTTGGAATTCAGTTGAACGCGTTAAAAGATGAAAAATTAAAGTACGTGAAAGATTTTACGTTTAAGTGTCACTGGTGTCGCTTGAGCTGCATGCACCCGTTACGCCGATTTTGTCCTTTAGAATCTGTTGAAATTACGTTGAACGTGCTAACGGTTGCAGAGTTAAAGATTTTGTGTTTAGGTAAGTGCTGGTTTTGTCCTTCAGAATCTGCTGAAATTACGATTTTTTTAACGTTTGAAAGTCATTAAAGATTTTGTGTTTACGCGTCACCAGTGACATCTCAGGCGTTACAAGGTTTATTTTTCCACAAAAGTTGCTCAAGATATTTATCTAACAGTTACTGCTTTACAAAGTTAATTTTTTAAAATAAATATTCTAAATCTAATGGCAAAAATTTAAATGATAAAAAAAAAAAAAAAGGATTTCTTTGATTAAAGACCCTCCGGAATATAATTTATTGTGATGCAATGGAAATCAGACAAGTGCACTTGGTAGGATTTAGTCTTTTTTTTTTTTTTTTTTTTTGCAGTGGGTCATGTGTCCTCTGGACCCTGCAAATGTGCCTTTGCCTTCAGGCTTTGGAGAAGGGGGACAAAAGCGCAGTGACATCAGCATTGGTGGGGTGACCCAAACACACAAAGTATGGACCCACTTGACTCATAAAAAAGGAGCCAAAGCAGAGAAAAACAAATAGACCAGAACACATATGTTGTAATACAGTGATGCAAAACACGACAGAAAGTTTTTGTCCACGCTTTACTATCACTGAAGGAAGACGAAGCAGAAAACCTCCAGCTCCAACCAAATGAAGTCAAATAAATGGACATTTGTTGACAATGAAGTCATGTTGGAGCCAGATGACATCAGAAAGCAGGGATTGGTCCAAAATGTGTCAATCAAATGTTTCAATTAAATGTGGGGGCCACCAGGCACCACCTACTTTTATTGAGGCATTGGATTGGTCAGTTTATAACTTGGACTATTGAAAAAAAATATTATAAAACAATTAAGATTAACAAGAACAAGCTAAAAAAAAAGCAGTTATTCTGACAAAGAGAATGACTAAGTAATTATTGGGTTTTTGGCCTTTTGGAACCAGGAGGTACAGAACTAAATCTAATCGGATTCAGATCTCATTCACAAATTCCTAAAAAAATGTTTGTTTACAGTTTGATGGTGAGGATCAGTAAAACTGTATAAATATGTTTGTATGACTCTTCTTAAAAAAAATATTTATTTTCTTCTCTCTACTGTCATTCTTCCAAACACCAGACAAATAAGAGCAAAGGCAGAAGAAATAAGTAAAACTTCAGAGCAGACTTTTAGTAAGAAGAAGTTTCATGGATCTGCATCAAAGAGGAGATTGATGTCTTTTTTGAGAGCTGGCGTCGTGCTGGGATTTCTCCCACGTAACAATAAATCTTGTGAAAGTGACAAAACAGCTTAAATGCAAACATTTGAACACATTTTCAGAAAGTTGTGCTTCTGTCAGTAAGTGTCTCTGAGATTTGGCAAAGGCTTGTGTGTGTTCATAGTTTGTCCTTGAATTTTAAATCACTCTCCCACTAGCTTACAGCCCCTCGTAACCCAAACCTAACATTAGCAGTGCAACAAAAATGACTAAACAACATTGGAATTATCCAGCTGCAGATTCCAGCTCAGACAAGGAAAACAGACGTTCATGGATCTATTTGTTTGGGAGTGGATGCATCAGGTTTATTCATTTTAGCAACAATTCGATTAAATATTTGCAGTTGTCAATCCGATTCTAGTTTATATTGTTTCATTTTGAACGATCCGATTCAATAACCTATAATGGTTTCAGAACGTCTTTATCCCAAACTTCCAGCAGTGTGACTCAGAGATAAATACCTGGTACTGAAGAGTGCAGTTGAGGGTCTTCAGAGTCCTTGTGTTTCTTTAAGATAATCTATTGTAAATTAAATATGTTTACAAACAAATAAACAAGAATGAATGTCAAATTTTTTCTTCACCCAGACATCCACTATGGACGGGTAAAAGAGCCACATGTGGCTCCGGAGCCTCAGATTCCAGATCCCTGATAAAGGATTATTGTTGAATGTATATATATAT
The DNA here is from genome assembly GCA_003999625.1 of Oryzias javanicus. Taxonomy (NCBI): domain Eukaryota; kingdom Metazoa; phylum Chordata; class Actinopteri; order Beloniformes; family Adrianichthyidae; genus Oryzias; species Oryzias javanicus. The sequence continues at coordinate 35,742,162 of CM012440.1, read as the reverse complement.
TTTATAAAAGTCTAACAGCCTTTTATTATTCTTGCTGCATGTTGATTGCTGCGCTGTGCTGGGAACTTCTTTTGTTTACTTTCAACATGCCACCTGGAGAAACGCAGAAGTGTGGGAAAAGGATAAGACCGTCTCACACCGAAAGTTCCCATGTCTGCAAAAAGATGTTATGGTTGACTGTTGAAACTCTTTCAGGTTGAGTTTTTCTGTAACCTAGACAACCAAATTTGAATAAATGAAGGGTCTCTCCAAACTTCATGGTGGCAAAAACCATCACTGGTTTTCTTGCGAGAAAATCTCACTCTTCTTTTTAAAAGTTTTTGCAGAAATTATCATGAGACAAAAGCTACAAGAACATGTAGAAAACATGGAAAACGCAATTTTCATCATAGTTGGTCTTGATCTACTTCTAGAATTTTAAACATTGTTTATTTTACTTTGAAATTTCACTTGATGTTTAGTTATTTTTATTATTCTATTTATTTTATTATGTAGAATAAAAGTCAATGTGCATACGTTGCTCCTCCTGTTCACGCCGTCCAGTTACAGAGAATTCAACTCTTTATTGAAGTATAAACAGTTTGCTAGCTTCAGGTTGTGTTACAGGAAGCAGCTGGACGGTCTTGAGATAACCCTTTAAAGTCCCCCACGACATTTTTTTTAATTAAAAAAAAGTTCTCAGTATTGTTTTAATAATGAAAATGAAGTTTTTAACCAAAATCCCACAACATAAATGTCTTAAAAAGCCATTTTTCATGTTGGTCTGAAGTCTTCATCTGCAAAATCTCCTCTGAGGGGGCGTGGCGTGGAGCTGCTTCGTCTCAAAAACTTGATTTTCATTGGAGGGGGACTTTAACACTAGAGAAATCTTTAACACTGTAACTTTTCAGCATGATCAACGTAATTCTAGTAGATTCTGAAGGAGAAAAGCCGCTTTTCTCCTTCAGAATCTACTAGAATTACGTTGATCGTCTTAACAATTAAAAAAATTACTGTAAATCAAAGGACATAAACAATGGAGCTCTAATGTTAAAGGGTTAAACCCTCAATTGCAGATATTTATGAATGTATACAGACAGAAAATCCTGCAAACAAACACCTTCGGACTCATCACGGATCCTTTTCGTCCAGACCGCTGATCCGGCACATCCCAAACATCTAACCTCATTCAGAGTTTTAAAGAGCTTTTCTCTCTCTGAGAGGTGAAGACCTTGTCATACACCTCTGCCACATGATAATGTGACAGCAAAGGCCATTAATGCAGGAGCACAGAGGTCATTAGCATCGCTCCATGGCGTAGCATAAAGTAATCACCTTCTGAGATCCGTCTGCCGTGACTGCTGTACGATCCGTCCTCCCCCCGTGGTTATTCTCTACATGTGTAAGGTCACTTAATGATGGTGGACAGAAAAATGTGACCAGGGGAGCCGCTCTGGCAGCTGACTGCGCTCTCCTCTCGACACTTCTTAATCAGCCTCCAGATGACGAGGCTGACACTGTTAAGGATTTTAAACAATCCTGCTGCTCGTCAAAGCGGCTCAAGTTAAAAAGCCAAGAACAGCAAAGCAGAAGATCAACATCAGCTCCAAGATGAGCGCGTCTTTGTTTTCTGTCATGAAACTTTGTTTAAATTCATCCTCATTACTCAGATATCATTGACTTTCCCATCATTTCTTTCAGCAGTTTGCAGTGTTTGCTGAATTTATTTATTTATTTTTTTAAAGAAATTTCTACCCAAATTGTTTCAAAATGACATCAAAAGTGAGAGAAGATTCTCAAAAATAAGAGTTGTAGCTTTCATGCTGGATCTTTGAATTTCTTTGAATGCAGCGAGAAGCCGAGTTGCAACTCGAGAGGAACTTCTGATGGAAAGATTAATCTGAGTAAAAATATATAACTCTTTAAGACTAGAGCTTTAGATCAGGTTTTGACATTCTTTCGACTGGCGTAAATTTCAACTGTTTACATATGTCAAAGTCAAGGCTAATTACCGTAATTACCGTACATCGGCCCTCAAAATGATTTTATATTTTAATTAAAGCCTGATGTTATCTTGCCAACATACTGAAGCAACGCTATGATTATGTAGCTGAGAGATCATTTTATGTTAATGTTATTAACAGGCCCCAAAACACAAGAACACGTCATGATTTGATTTAGCTAAAAAACACGTTTTATTTGTTTTATTTTATTCAATTTTTATTTTTATTTCCAGGCTTTGTTTATTTTGTTCAGCAGCATGTTCATATTTGGAATAATTTATTATTTATTTTATGTAGATCAAAATCTTTTGGGTTATTCATAAGTGTTTGAATTTAAGTTTTTCTTATAACATTTAATTTACTTCTAACTTGTGTAATTTTGACAAAACATATTTTTATGGAGAGTAAAATAATTGTGGTAGCATAAAAAAAAAACTGCCTGTTTTTATTTATAATTGTTTTTAAAGTTTAAAACATTTTGTTTTAGTGTGTTCAATAAATGTCTATCTTGTTCGACCCATGACCTAAAGTGTGTTTTGGATTTTGGCCCCTTGTGCGATTTAGTTTGACAACCCTGGTTTACATAATTAACTATTTTAGTGGATTCTGGAGAGGATTAAAGCAGCTTTGCTGTGATTTTAGTAATGAATGTAAATCGGCTGATTTTGTTGCTGAGAAAAGCGGCTTTGCACCAATATGCAACACTTTACGTTGTGTGTTGTATATTGGTGCAAAGCCAATATTGTTTAAGTTTCTTTTCCCTGCGTCAGAATAAAACGATTCACGCTGATTGCAATCAGTCAAAGAGTTTGTCAGAGTGGGTTTGTTATTTAGGTGTTACCAGGGACAGCTACGATGTTCCCAGCTCTCCCCAATTCTGACCCCTGAGAGCGCAACCTTCCGTGAGTTGTCAAAATCCTCCTACTTACCTATAAGGCTCTGAATGGTGTGACCCCATCCCATATTAAAGACCTCATTGTCCTTTATCAACCAATCAGAACTCTTCACTCGGAAAACGTCGGACTGCTTGTAGTTCCTAGAATTTCTAAAAGGACAGTTGGAGGTAGAACCTGCAGCCACCAAGCCCCTGTCATCTGGAGTTTAGCTAATATTTCAGCTACATGCTAGCTGTTTTAGCTAATATAGGCTTTTTTTTTTCGTTTTTTTTTTTTACTTAGACAGTTATTTTGGCACATTTGGGATTATTATTTTTTTTTTTTTTTTAGGCTATTTTGAAGTTTACCTATTTTTTCATGTATGCTAGCTGTTTTGGCTAACCTATTTTTTTTTTTTTTTTTTTTAGGCATATGTCTAATATTTTAGTTGGCTATCAGCTTCAGGGATATATCTAGTTCATAATTATGTCAAAAGGTTATGGTTTTAAAGTTTAAAAAAAAATTGTTTTAGTTCAATAAATGTCTGGCGAGTGACCTGAGGTTGTTTTGGATTTTGGCCCCTTGTGTGTTTGAGTTTGTCACCCCTGATCTACTGGCAGGAATAACCAGTTTAGTTTAGTTTAGTTTAGTTTAGTTTAGTTTAGTTTAGTTTAGTTTAGTTTAGTTTAGTTTAGTTTAGTTTAGTTTAGTTTAGTTTAGTTTAGTTTAGTTTAGTTTAGTTTAGTAAATGAGGCAATTATTTTTGTGATATTGGGCTTTATAATAAAATTGTATTGAATTAGGTTATCATAACCAAGAGCGGAACAACTGAACCAAAACAGCCACCATACCCGACAGTCACGTGATGCGAATACAGTAGAAATGATGTGATCGGTGAGCCGCGGACAAATGTAGAGCATTAACTGTCATCTTATCCAAAAGGAAGGGATTGGTCCAACTGTTAACTTGTTAGAACGTTTATTTTAACACTACCAAAAAACATGTAATTTTCTTTTCTGTGTCTCCTACACGGCGCCGGTTGCTGCCGTGACGTCATCTTAAAAGCTCTATTGTAGTTTCAACAGAATTCTCTTAAAAACAAACCATAGCACCACAACAATGAGACATGGAAACTCATTAAAATGTGGTCGGATGAATTCATGCTCAATAGAACAACTTTTAACTTGATCCTCATTAATTCTACCGTCGTGTCTTTTAGCGTGTGTACATGTGGCGTTTCCAGTAACCGTCATGCAGGATTCCTCCTCCGCACACCAAACTGTGTTGAATCTGGTCTTCATACAGACGCTCAAAATCCATCAGCAAAATAAAAAGTTTTATAAAGGGAAACGTTCTGACAAGATTTTGCAGACCGCAGCGCATCCATCTTTAGTCACATGGTTTTGTTTACAAAGTTTGCTCTTGGTGAAAAGGCCGGCTCAAGGATGATTTCATGAAATGGCCGGGACCAACAAGGAGCGAAAGGCGGTACCTCAGAAATCAAGTCATTTTACTTCTGTGTGTATTAAAACAGGCCAAAAAATAACCCATATTTCATAAATAATTTGTTTTTTAGTGTTCCCAATATAATATATGATCATATATATGAATATACTTTACTCTGAAAGGATGAAGAAAATCCTGGTAAGACCCCTTTAATGAGAGAGATGGCATCCCATACCATGATACTGCCTTTTAGCCTGAAGCTCTCTTATTGTCTGCACAAAAACACATTTGATTCTCCTCTGAACATAAAGAATCTGCGACTCAGTCAGGTGGATGTCTGAGAGAAACAACATGAGAAATGAGCTGCAGGAGATTCCTTTATTTTGGAGGAGACGCCCCAGGGCCGCTCCGACATCAGCGGTCACATCTGCTGCTGCTGCTGCACCGTTCTGCTGGTGTGTGCCTCTCTGTTCGGGTTCTTTTCTCCTACTGGAAGGAGCTGAGAGTTTGATCTAACAAAAACACTGAACCTGCCTGTTTGCTGTTCAGAGGTTTGACCCCAATCCCTGCAAAGCAGCTGCTCAGGACGGCAGCGGGGGGCAAAGCATCCAGACTGAAAGTAGAAGTTCTCTCCAACCTGTTTGGTGCTCTCCACCTCGTCTTCCTTAAATACTCAATGTTCAGGTTTGGATTCAGAGTCAGGAGTTGGGTGATCTGCTGGTGAAGGACAGTTTCTGTCCTTCAGTTCTGACCTTTTTAACCTTTTTCTAAGAAAAACTGTCTTAACCCTCCAGCCTGTCATTCTGCAAACTTTTACTGCAAAAACAAACACATCAGTGTGCAACAAAGACAACTGTTTCAGGCTCTTCTTTTCATGGGAAGTGATCTTTGGAAGACATTAACTATCCAGTTGGGATAGAAGATTGGACTCACTCCAAATAACAAAGCAACATAGTTTGCAAAAGAACTTTGGAGGGTTGGAGGGTCTTTTCCAGATCAATTAAATGTAATCCACTCAGGATCAGAATCAGATTTAGGTTATTATTTGAAATGACAAGGTTTATTGCAAGCATGTAAAAATTTGATTAGATTAGATAAAATTTGTTCTTAACTTTGGATATGCTGTGTTCGGAATTCTTCATTTTTCTGTTACTTTAGATTTGTGCGTGTGAATTTTTTGATTTGAGTGTAATTCTTGATTTGTTCATGACTTTGGATTCGTGCGTACGTAATTCTTGATTTGCAACTCATACGATGCATTTTGTGCATAAGTACAATAAGTAGAAATGAAAACATGTACAAGTTAAAATTACAACAGCTTTAAACTAACTTACACTCAAATCTTTGAAAAATAATGCACAAATTGCTTGTTACACGCACACACATTTGCACTGAGACTCTTTTCACATCTCCATAATTTGTCCGTACGTGATGCGTTTAAATGCTGCCAGAATGCTGGGTCGTCAGAGTTTTCTTTTCAGCTGCTTTGAACTTAGATTCCAAATAAAAATCTGTTTAAAACTGACATTTTCTCACTTTCTAAAGCAAATAATTTTGCACAATTCATCATTTTTGTTCTTGTGCACAGAATATAAATGTATATATAGTTACAAATCAAAAATTGCGTACACACAAATCCAAAGTTAAGCGCACAAATCAAGAATAACGCACGCACAAATCAGGGTGAGACTATTTTCTCTCCATACACATGGAAAATGCTGTATTTAATTTTGAAAAAAAGCTCAAATGTCTGGAAAATATTTTTTAACTTTATCAAAATGTTCTTTTTTCTGATGTGAGTTTTTATATTTCGCAAGATTTTTATAACATTTCCTGCAAAACATTTAAACATTTCATGTTTCAAAAATGTTTCAACACTTGTGTGTTCTTGTTGAAACTTTCGAATGTTCTTGACTGAACCGTGTTGGTTTTTGGGGAACTGGTGTTACAGGAAGATGCAAGAGAAAGTCATCACGTTTCATTTCTTCTCACATGAATGTGATCAGATCAGGGCTGACAGAAAAAAATCTTCTTTTTTGAGCATCTTCCAGAATCCATTACTGGCCTGTGACGGTGCCTGTTGCAGTGATGATACACACCAAAGGAGACAACATGATACAAAAGACAAGATCATAACAGAACAATGCATCACTGGAGCTGATGTTTCTCCTTCACACAAATGGCATCCTCGTCATTTTTCTCTGAGATATGTGAATTATGTTTGCCGTCATCCATCATAAAAGGACGTAATGGAGGCTGGGGAAGTTGGAGAGACTTGGACACTCCAGGGAGCTCATTACTGGACCTATTAATCTGTTATTTGACCCCAGTGAGAGTGTTCCTCCATCTAAAAAAAGGCCTTTGCTTCCTTAATCCAAAGATAAAAACAAAACCTCCACTGTGTCTCGGGGATCAGCGCTCCGTTTCAGACAACAAAGCAGAGAAATAACATCAATATCTCAGATTGGTTTGTTCTCAATGTTGGATAAAAGTAAGTTGATACAGTTTTTCTTCATCTCGCTCGATCCTTTGAAAATGAACTCCAAGCAGAAGCTAAATTATTGATATTCAAGAGAAATCTTTTTTGTTGATGCTGAGCTGAGGAGCACATGTGAAATGAAGCAGAAGAGTGCGAGTCTTCCTCACAAAAAAACTTTGTAATGACTGAGGAACTAATCACAAGAGTGTCAGACAGCGGAGAGTCCTGCCGTTCTGAGCGCATCCTTCCTTCAGGGCCGGCTGTCTCCTTGTTAGCGGTCTGCTGTTGAGCTCAGCACTTTGCCAAGTCAAAAACAATGTCATGCCTCCAAGGGCCGCGCCTCTCTCTGTCCTTTTGTTGGGCTTCAGCGGCTCTCAATTAAATTTCCTGCACATCACAGACAATAGACACAAATATTATCAGATGAACCCTCTTTTATTGCAGCGTATCTTATAGTTTATATAAAGAAATAATCGAATTTAACACAGTTTTAAACAAATTTATGGAGGAAATTAATCAGCTTTTTTATAGCAACAGTTCACCAAAGTGCTACACAAAGACAAAAGTTAAAAATTACACGAGACACTTTAAAAATGAATTTTAAAAAAGCAAAAAAAGCAATTTGTTTAGGTGAAGATGTAAAAATTTCTGCCAAAAACACTAAAAAATCCTGTCATCAAATTCTGCACAACCTACATCAGCTTCAATTTAGAGTTAAATCCTGAAATCTGCACCTTCATAAGAGCAGATTTGACTCTTCTTTTTATTCCGACTCTTATCATTTCTGTGATTCCAGCGTTGATCTTTTGACAGAACTACCAGCAGCAGCGTCAAGCATCTGCAGATGATCTAAAATACTGCTTCACGTCTCTTTTTTAATCAGGCCGTATCATTCAGAATCAAACCTGAGCTCAGCGTCCGGCCTGAAACCCAGCTCTGCTGCCGCTGGCTTCACACACTGACTCAGAAATGTTTCAATTGAATTTAATTTAAAAATTAAATTCATTGATGATTATGTCTTAATGTCATCAACTCCACACACTGAAAGAGGTGAAACATTGAATCAATTAGCAAAAATTCTGTCATTAGTTACATTTAAAATGTTTTGTTTTCATTAAAATAAACTTCTGGCTTCATGATTTACTCAACTTAAAAATTGAATTTGATCAAAACTAGGGATGTGAAAATTGATGCATTAATACATGCGATGAATCGAAACAGAATTATCGCGTTAATATTTATTAACAGCGAAATAAAAGTTTTTTAATGTCCTGTGATTTCATTAAATTAAAGAGATAATATTCAATTTATTTGTAGTTTTTTAAGAAAGCGATCTTTTATTTTAATAAATGAAGCAGAAAATGAATGACAGCTGCATGGCATTGCAAAAGATCTGCTCTGGTGGGCGGAGCCAAACGGCGCAATCTGCTATTAGAAATCCAACAACAAGGAAACTGATCATTATCTTATTTTAAAATGGGGACAGTCATTAATTTTTTCACAATAATGAGCATCGGGACTGTCAAAAAATTGCGGAAACTCGGCGGTTTACCACAAAAGTCCCGCTATCCGCCATTACGAGAGGCGTGCAGTTCGGAGTGACCAGACACGCCTCCACCTGAGAGCAGATTCCAGCCGAGCTGACCTGAAATCCAGCTTTTTATTTATTTATTTTTTTATTTTTTTTCACAAATACAATAAAGAAAATGTTGGAGAAAAAGGAAAAAAGCTGAAAAAAAATTAATTCCAGGAAAAATGTTAAATTGACAGCAGTGCTCTTGTGAGAGAAATTCTTATTTCTGGTAGCTGAGGCTCCAAAAGCTTAAAGTTAAACGTTCGAAATCTGAATTTTTACGTGTGATTTCAAAGTGCAATTATTAGCAGACAATAAGTGGCTGGCAAATACTGTAACAATAAATAAATGAATAAATAATCACGATTAATCACAAGTAATTTTTTCCAGGTTTGCCAGGAATTAATTAAAAAATTAATCGCAAACTAAAGATTTTTAAATGGAACTAATTAAAGAGCTTTATTAATTTATTTAATGTTTCCCTTTTTACAATGCAGGGTTTTGTCTGCAAAGACAACAGAAGCAGAGGCCAGGCCGGAACAATGTTCTGTTAAAGGAAAATCAAACGTTTAAAGTAGTTTTTCTGTGGAATTCAGCTAAAATGTTGGATCAGAGCAAAACAAACTCTTCATGTGTTTTACAGATTGTCTTGCTTTTAAATTCGAAACTGCTTCACACACAGAAAAAAAAAACATCCACACAAGTTAAAAATGTAAAACACATCAAACAGAATATACAGTAAAACCATTAAAAGAGAGCACTACACAAAAAAAAAAACAAGAAAATGCTGCAGGAAGAACTATTCAAACACATAAATCGGTAAATGCATTTGTATGTAAAAAAAAAAAAAAAAAAAAAAAGCATTTATTTAAAAGTATTTTTTTTCAAATAGTCTTAAAATTAAGAACAAATCGTTTATAGGAAAACGTAAACGTGCTATAGTGCATTCAGCTGAAATCTAAGTGTTTTCCATTAAGTTAAACAGGTAATTTCTGAGCTTCTCATTTATCTCCTTGACTGATCAGTAAACATTCAGTCAAAAGCCAAAGGTAAATGAGCAGTCATTGGTTGAACTCTTGATGTCAGCTTTCTTTACACAGCAGCTGATCTGAAAACAAGACATGGAGAAGCTTTTCCTCATCAACCTGACATGGCAGTGACTCCCCTGACTCCTGACTGATGATGAACTCAAACAGGACCGCAAGGCCTCCATGGTTGGAATCAGAAAATACTTTGAATCTTTTAAAATAAAATAAAAAAATGTTTTTAAAAAATGGTTTCAGAATAAAACAAAAGTTTTGCAGAATTCAACTTTTCCGATGTATGTTTCTCTCTCTCTTTAATATATCTACAGAAGAATCAATTTTCTAAACTTTTTGACAAAATGAGTTAGTTCTGTTTTATTATTTTCCCATTCTTGTGTTTTCCTTTGCTGGGTGTGGCTTCTCCTGGTGGGCTCCGCCCTCTTTCTCTCCATGGATCGGCACACAGCAGCCCACCCACACTTTAGATTGATTTGTTTGAGTTGTATTTAAGTGTTGGAGTGTAACTTATGTTCAGTTTCTTGGTCTGAGTGGGTCCTGCTGGATTTAGTAATGCTGGTGTTAAGTTCTGTCCTGTTCTGTTTGTGGATTTTTAACACTAGTCGCTTTTGTTAATTAAAGACTAAAGAGTGCTTGTCCTGCATATGGGTCATATTTGATTTTCTGGAAAGATTATTTATCTGGAAAGATTAACTATTTTGAGCCAAAACATGATTTATCTGCTTTATATTGAAGAAAAAACATTCAGGGGGGAAAAACAACAGAAAAACAAAACAGATCCACAGTAAAAAATAAATAAATTATCTCTATTAGATTCATTTTCTTGCTTTGGTTCTTTGGAGTGACTTTTACTGAACACGTAAAAATGATATTTTGACTTTTGTAATAAATTGGGGTGTAAAATTTATCGTAATTAACTAGTACATTTTAGCAAGTTTTTTTATTTATTTATTTTTTATTGCATCAATCTTCTGTGAAGTTCATATCTGATAATGCACACCTGCAGGGGCATTATCCCGCTCATACCATATAGCCAATTATAATAAAAAAATGTACATTAAATATTGTAACTTCAGTCTTGTTGTACTTTCAAATGGTTATACACAAAAAGCAGACTATTTAAAACACAGTACATCACATTGTCATAGTAACCGCTGTTACCAGCGTGAGCACTGGCTGCGCTCTGCTCTCACTATTTCCTTTGTGTAAAATGATCATCACAACAAAATGAACAAAGCTTCATTTTAGTGGGAAACGACCCCTTCTCGTCACTTTTTCATGTTTTTTGTGTCCCCAACTTGTTGTTTTTTGATGTGGTGACTATTCCAATTAAATCACGGTTCCCCAACCTCCGGACCGCAAACCAGAACACAAACTAGTACGCAAACTAGATACTGGTACACTAACCTATCACCGGATGCAGTACCGGGCGCAAACCGAACGATAGCTGATACCGGGTTAGGATACCCGTACTAGGCTATGGTAACGGTACTGGACGTGTCCAGAGGACTAGTCCGTGTCCAGTACTGCATCCGGTACCATGTCCCGAGGGTTGCAGACCCTTGATTTTATGAGGATCCAGCACGTCAAAAAATGACGAGTTAGGGACACGCAAAACGTCAAAAAGTGACGCAGAAGGGTCCTCATCCATATGTGACAAGTTAGGAGTGAGAATGTGTTTGTTCTTGTCAAGATGATGAAGCAAAAGTTTGTTTTAAAGCCCAAAGTCTAAATAGTACAATCCCCCCACCAACACGTCCTCGTGTCTCATTTCCTCCCTCTCATTCTCTTCTATCTTTCGTTCAGTTGCTTCGTTCTCGGAGCAGATCGTATTCAGACTGAATCTCAGAGCGAGCCAAAGTTCAGTCCGATCAGAAACAAGACCGCCTCAAAAAGTTGGATCTGAGAGAGGTTCCTGGTCCAGGACTAGGATTCAGAGTGAAACTTTGTTCCGCTTTATCAAGGGAAACAAACTCTGGTTCACTTTAAGCGAAAAAAATGTGTCCAGTCTGAATACACTCTTAAACATTTCATGAAAAAACTTTGACACGTCACAACCCATACAGAACAAAGAGAAGTGAGGAAGCAAATGAAATCCAAAAATTTAGAGCAATCAGCACAAATGAAGACAGTTGTGGGTGAAACCTAAACATGGTGTAATTGACAGAGAATCCTCTCTGACTCCAGGATGATAGATCTCTAAAAACTTAGCAAATGGACCCTCCAAAGTTGACATTGGTTAAAGCATCAAGACCAGGGTTTTTCACCTTTGACAAACTCTTGCGGTCAAACATGTTTTCTGTTAAGCTGCAGCAGTTTTGGACTTTCAAGCGGAATTTATCGTGAAGTCATTCCAGAAAGAAAAAAAAAAAACACAAAACAAAACCCACAGTAGGTTACCTGAGCTGAAGTCACACTTCCAAAGAGCATTTGGAGGGTTAAAGGTCTGAGTCTAATCAAGACTGCAGCACTATTATTATAATTATCATTTTTTTTTCCTGGCTGAGAAAAATGACCCAGAAGTGTTGAGTCAGAATCCACAGTGAGGAAAGACATTTGTCAAACTGGAGTCCATGACAGCAACACTTTATCAGCTTCGAGAACTTTGGGTGAATCCCGCTCACCTCTAAGCATCAGTCTTTAGGGCTTTTGGGCTAAGAGGTAAAACTGTGAGAATCGGGAGACTTTAAGAACTGTTTGAAAGTGTTTATTTTTATCCATGACTGGAATTTCTGCTTCATACTAAAGCTAGTGGATGGTGAGTTTATAAAAATCACAACTTCAGATACAAAAAAACTGTAAAACTGCACCAACGATAGCAAGGAGAACTGTAATGGTGGTGTTTGTCCAGAAGAAAGTATCATCCAGACAATAGCACCAGGTGACAAACGAAAATGTTCAAGAACATTACAAGAGATCTCTCGACCTTTGCTAAAAAAAAAAAAAAAGATTTTCTATTGTTTGGAATGTGATTCTATGAAAAGGACAGTGGAGCTTTTACCCTTTTAACCTCTTCAGTAATGACAGATTGTAGAGCTAAGGTGTAGGACGGCCCCCATCTGTTTCAAATGTTTTATCATCACCTCAAGTTTATAAAACAGAAGAAAAGATGGAGATTTGTTGTTGAAAAGCCAACTGGGTTTTCAATATGATTTATAATTTTATTGGGTTTACCAGTTAAAGGAAAGTATGGCAACACTTTTGGTACCAGTATAACTTAATGTTTAAGGTAATAAAGAGTCTGGTTTGCTGTCCAGTGCAGATATGAAAGGATTTCCAGTTTGTTTTATACAAAATTGAGCCTAATCCATCCATCTTTTAACCCATTAAGGCAAACTTTTTGACTTTTGGCCCACAAAGGATCCTAAAATTTGACAGAAGAGCCTGACCAGGAGCAAATCCATGCCATCTTTAGTCATTTCACCTGTTTAGCGAAATAAATATCATGGGATGTAGACAAAAATGTGCTTTATTTCTAATTTAATGTAAATGTAATTAATATAAAACAAAATATTTTGGAGGTTTTAAATCAAAACTGCAGGTTTTACTTTCATTTTAGAGCCAATTGCACCAGTAGGTTGATGTACCTTGAGGAAAAACGCAAACAGAGATATTCTGGGTTCATGTGTTGTGGGAATGATTGTAAAAAATGACTGTCCAATTTGAAAATAAACATGAACGTCGGAAAAACAACAAATCTTCCAACAACACATGAATACAGATAAACTTTCTGCACCTAAACAAAGGTCAATTTATTTGTAGTGCGCCATCTGTGGGAAATTAAAACATTAAAAGCTGTTGATGGCATTGTATTGACATTTTTCACTAATTTGCTCCAAGTTATTTTAACCTCTCTATATTTCATCTTCTTGTCTTAACTGATAGAGGTTTTGTGTAGCTCGTGTATCAAGAAACAGGAGCCAAGCCTCAGCTGAAGGCTGTGAGAAGCTGATATAGCAGGAACTTGAAGAAACCGTCATCAACCCTCGTGTGCTGGAAGATAGAGAAGTCTACGTCAGTGATAGTAAAAAGCAGTCCCAGCTGTTTCTTCCCCCCCCCCTTTTCAGAGCTGTAGACCTCATGTAAGTAAGGACTGTCCTGAACTAAATAAAAGAAAGGGATTGTCAGATAGTGGTTCAGAGAGGAGTGGAGACTGGTTGAACACTCTGTCCGTTCTCCTTGCAAGTAAATCTGAATCTGACCTCTCTCCTATTGCAGTTGCAGAGAAATGTTCAGTATAAAATATTCCAGTTGGATTAATTCACTTGATGGGCCGCATGTGGCCCTGGGGCCGTAGTTTGCCAAACCCTACCCCGGGGTTGCAGGGGCCTATCCTGACTGGCTGAAGGTGGGGTACACCCTGGACAGTATAGCAATCTGTCACACTCAATCACCTACACACACCACTCAAACATGCACATCTAAAGACACGTTACAGCATATATATCAAAGTCAAGGCCCCAGGGCCGGATCCGGCCCTCCGGGTAATTATATCCAGCCCTCCTGATCATTTTGTTTTATTGTTATTGATGGCCGGATGCTATCTTGCGCTTATTTCTAACTTGAATAATTCTGACATAACATATTTTTATGAAGACAAAAATATTGAAAGTTGTTTTAAATTGATTTAATCTAGAATATAATTCCTGCCTGTTTTAAATCATAGTTATGTTAAAAAGTTGTTTTTTTTAAGTTTTCAAAGTTTAGTTTTAGAATGTTTTTTCTGTTTGACCCGCGACCTCAGGTGTGTTTTGGATTTTGGCCCCTTGTGCGATTGAGTTTGGCACTCCGGATCTACATGACCCTGGGTGTTACACTGAAGTTTGCGGAACCTAAATTGACAATATAATTTTACACTTTCTTGACCTTTGTCATTTCATAGTTTCATAATTTATTTTTCCAAAAGGCTGTCTCTGCCTTCAAAATGATTTTTATGATATCGTGGATGTTGTTGAGACACACTGAGACACTTCTTTCCTGTTCTACTTCCTTCATTGGTTTCCAAGTCAGTATAAGAATTGAAATTAAACTTTGAATATTTGTCTGGATGAGTTATTTTGCAGTTGCTGTTCTGGAACAATATCCATAATGGATTTCTCATTTCTTAATAAAAGAAAAACTTTTTAACCCAAAAGAACTATTGCTGGATGATTTTCACCCAAGTAAAAGTATTTACATGATCTTCAATATGTTGCATGTTTCTGAGTGTCATGGGTCCCTTGGTAAAGTCTCACATGTCCCAGGGATGGATGGACCAAAGGCCAAGTCTCTAGTATCATTTTTTTTTAGGAATTTTTGTTCTCAAATTCCCAATTTTTCAGTACTGTTCAATCATATCGTTAGGATCTCCCTACATTTTTATTTTCCATTTAGCTACTTAAACCACAGTTAGAAATAAAAGAAAGCTACTCTCTATTTTGATCTATTTTTTTATGACAAATGTGTTTTTGGGTGTATTTATATATTATATGTGGTGTAACTTTTTATATTGCGATGTGTTCTAGGGTTAAGGATGAAACTTCTATTCTTAACAATTTATTTTACATATGTGTTTTTATTTCGTTAAACCGGTCAGTAATTTGTTTCTTCATGCTCTGAACAGGAAAACCTGACATCACTGACGATGTTGTGAATTGTTGTATTGACAAAGTTTGGTTATTTACACACAGGATGAATGTCGGAGTGAAACAAGCTGAACTACTTTGATTTGTGAGAACTTATTTGTGTGGAGCGAAGACGACGCTGCAGCTTTTATTCTGAAGGTCACCGGAGCTTCTGAGGCGACCGCAGGTTAAGACGTGATGACACCTGATGGACGCCATTTCAAGCCGAATCTCTCAGAAACTTCTGGCTTTGATTTCCCCTCAGATGGCTCAAATAAAAAAAGGACACTTATACATATTTCAGGGACCAAGGATTTACAAAGAGACTTAGAAACAAAGAGGTATGAACCTTTGAACTAAACAAAGGTCCATCACCCACATTTCAGATCTGATGCTCTGTGCAGCCCTTGTAAAGACGTTGGGTGAGAGGAACCAGCATGGCTGTGCAGACAGGCTGTCTGAGTGATGTCTGCATGTCTCCTGACCCTCATCTTCCTTGTTCCTACATCTCCAGCCCTCATAGCACTCGTTGGCAGCAGAGGTCTGCCCGAAAGTCTGGCTAGCATCTGGGGGCCTCTTTGAATTGGAGCGAGGCTCATAACAACAGGCAGTATCAGTTGCATTAAGTTGATTAAAGTGCTCCGCAGACACAGGCACTTGTGCTCTCAGATGAAAGAGCGGCGTGGCGGCGGCTCCTCTCCTCTCCGCCGCAGAATCCGCTTTTTCTCTCTGCGGAGGTCAACAAAAGAGCAAATAATACCAGAGTGAAAGCAACTGAAAGCTTCTTTGCCAAATGATCTCTAATTGGGCCTTTCTTCCTCATGATTTTGATGGCCACAATTCTACCTTTAAAAGCTTCTGCTGAAAGTGGGCTACTTGAAAGAAGTGACTATTACCTAAACTAAAATTGTCAGGGGGGGAAAAACAACTGTAAAGAGTAAAAATAATGAAACAAAAAAGACTTACATCTATCAAACGCAGCGTATAATTGAACTGCATTTATCAAATAAGAAAAAAATGACTTGTGAGCATGGATCCGGCAGCACTGTCGTTTCACTTCTCTGCTGTAATTTATTGAAACAATTATGATGCTGGATGCCATCCTCTCCTTAAGCATCAAAATCAAGCAGGAGCTTTGGCTCTGCTGCTGAAGAAGGCGTCTTTGTCATCTCCATTTGAGGATTTTTCCACTTTTGGAAGGAAGTGGAGACAGAAAGTGACAGTGCCGTTCCAGGATAAGTGTAAAAGAAAAGCAGGAAAAACAAACAAATGCTCCAGCGCCGAGCCGAGGAGCCGTTCCGCGGATGATGAGTATAAAAAGAAGAGGTGATCAATGCTGTTCTGGATTCTGATAACACCCTCCTCACGCCTGAGACAAATGATGGAAGCTCTTAAGGAGAAAGGGCCTGCAACGTGCCAGATATGCTCCAAATTAGCCTTCAAGAGCAGCTCTGTGTGTGTGCGTGCGCGAGTAAATAAAGGGCCAGCATAAATTACCTTTGGATGTCAATCGCAATCGCACACCCCGTTCTCTTTGTGTTATCGTGTCGCCTCTTCGTCTCGCTGGCGGTTGACATGAAATGAAAGTCGTCTCTCTGCGCACCACAAACAGTACTCAGAGCGCTTTGTGACACTTGAAAACGCTGCAGGTTGGCGAAACCACAGCTGGGCCTCCACTGATTGGTTCGCACGCGGGCTGCCACTAAACTTTGCAGCTTGAGGAGTCGTCTGCGCCGGGACAGGTGGTGTTTATGCAGATGAATGAACACATTACACTGAGCTCTTCCTTTTGGTTTAAACATTAGGGTTTCAAATGTGACAAATCCGATGTTCATCTCCCGCTATATGCAGCCGTTGTGTTTGCTGCCAGGAGTCCTTTGGATGTGAATTCCCCGCCGTGGTGATATGCACCTCCAGAACCTATAGAGAGTTCTCCCTCAATCAGTTCAGACGTGCGGCATTAATGCTGCTGTTAGTTAGTATTCCACGTACAGATCAGCCGATACCGCGGCCGTCCCTGCAGGCCCGCTCGCCACAGCGCCGGGCTGAGCGAGCTGGAACGCTTTTTCTCAGATGGCAGCTGAGTGAAGACTTAGCTGCTGGCTCTTCAAATGGTTACTGCGAACAATTATCTCCCTATTATCACACATATGTTCTGTTATAATTGGGCCTCTCCCCAGTCGTTTCAGAGGAGCGAATAACCGACAATGAACCTCTGATTTATCATGGAGCGTACACGCTGAAGGAACAGAAAGGTCATGTGATTAGAGAGGCTGAAACAACACGACGTTTGTCCTCTGCAGGGCGAAATCCAATGATTAGCCTCCTATGAACTACTGGAAAATCAGCCTCTTCCTGTAAGACACACAACTCACTGAAAACTAGTTTTAAAGGTTTTTATTGAAAAATTCCTTTTTGGAGGACAAATATTTCAGATTTTAAAAATCGTTTAAGCGTCGCCGACAACCCCTCAGGTGTTACAGGTGATCAAGTGCTAGACGTACATTCGAGCATAAATTAGACCATATATTATGTACAAATTGTTTTAATAATAGTTTTCTACAATACTGTTTTATATTTCAAACATAAAGGGATTTTGTTGTTTTCTCTAAGTCATTGTCGTAAAATAGAAGGCATTTTTAAAGTGCTTTAACCCTATACAATACATATCATATTTGATCCATGCATTTTTAAGACCTCTACCTCATTCGGAACTTTCCTTAAAAACTCGTAAATAACTTGGTCCAGGCTGCAGTTCATCATCATTCCACTAGATGCAGTAGTGCAGTGCTCATTTCAAAATGGCTGCCTCCATGAAATTTCCAAAACACTTTTGAGTTGAAAAGTTATGCTAACTTTCAAAACTTTATGGTTAGAAACACTCATCTATTGTAATGCTTTCTTTAAGTTATTGAATTGGATAAAGGCTAAATTTGTTGATAATTGTTTTTAATGCAGTAACACCATTAAATGACTCCTTTTTGGTAAAAAATATTTCTGATCAAAAACTAACAAATCTATCCTTAAATAGAAGCATTCAGTTGTTAAAATATCAGAATTTAAGAGTCATTTTCTTCAGTAAAATATAACGTGAGCTTTTGTGCTAGACATAAGTTTGAGCATAAATTAGACCAGTACCATATATTATGTATAAATTATTCATTATTTTTTTTAAAGTAAAACTGTAAGCTTTCTACAATAGTTGTTTTTTTTTCAATTTTATATTTCAAGAATAAAGGATTTTTGCTGTTTAAATTAAGTCACAACATTGTCGCACAATAAACTACATATATGTTTAAAGTGCTTCAACCCTATAATATGTATTTTTTCGATCCATGCATTTGTAAGACCCCTATCTCATTCGTAACTTTCCCTAATAAGTCATTGTAAATAACTTGGTCCAGGTTTCATGCAGTTCATCATCATTCCACTAGAGGCAGTATAGTGCACTACTCATTTCAAAATGGCTGCCTCCATGAACTCTCAAAAACACTTTTGAAAGGAAAAGTTTTTCTAATTTTCAAAGCTTTATGGTTAGAATAACCCATCTATTATAATTCGTTTTTTAATAACTAGTTATTGAATTTGAATAGATCTAAATTGGTTTTTATTCTTTTTAATGCAGTTTCACCGTTTTCAGTGACGTATTCCTTTTTGGACACGAATATTTAGGATCAAAAAATAACAAATCTAGAATTTGGTGCATTCATGTGTTAAAATATCAGACTTCTACAGTCATTCTGCTTCAGTCAAATAAGACCTGTAAACATTTGTGCTTAATCTCAAGTGCTAGACATAAGTTTGAACATAAATTAGACCAGTACCATGTGTTATCTGTAAATTATTTCATTTTTTAAAGTAAAACTTTAAGTTTTCTATAATATTTAGCATTTTTTTCCTGTTTTATATTTTAAGATAAGAGTGCTTTAACCCTATGTAATATGTATCATATTTGATTCATATTAGACCTCTATCACATTCCACATTTCCTGCTAAACTCATTGTAAATAACTTGGTCCAGGTTTCCTGTGTAATGGTTGCCATTAAGTGCCAGTTTTGACCGTGATTCTCATCGTGTTATCCAAGTTGTGCTGAACGGGGATTTACCCACGTCATAATGAGGTCATGTGTTTGTTTTGTTTTGTGTGTCACCCTATTGGGTGATCGGGACTGTGTCGCAGCATGCGAAAGGACTTTTAATGAGGACAGGTGCGCGAGACGCGAGAGGGCAGCCCGCCAGCAGGTGAAGGAGCGGACGATCGAGGAGTGGATGTACTAGCCGTTCTCGAGGTGGATTATATCATCGCTTGTTTGGTGCGAGAGAATCCGTCCTGGAGCTGGAGTATTACTTTTTTTCCGATCGTCATCTTCCTCGTGGGAACGCGTTTCGCAAAGTGGACGAGACGGCCTTCCGACGGTCACGTGAGCTGGACAGACTATTTTCTTTTTTCCTTTGCTAGCAACAAAACCGGGAGAACTTGGGGTTTGGACTGTGGGAGTGTAAAGACTGTATGTTTGTCATCCGTGTTGTTGAGTGTCGGGGGGGGTTGATATGTGTGGTGAATTCGGGTTTTTTGGAAAGCACCTTTTTTCATAAGTATATAAACAAACGCTTGAGAACAGCAAAAAAAAAAAAAAAAAAGGTTTCTGTATTATGTTTTATTTTGCAACATCCAAACATTGAATGCTCCCATGCCCTATAGGAGGGCGATGTGACGTCCCCTCTAAATATGAGGAGCGAGTGTTACATATTGGTGGCCAGTATGGGGACTGCATTCTATGTTTGAAAAAAAAAAAAAAAGAGAATAAGATAATAAATATACAGATTACATATCATTGTGTACAGGGGAGAAAATGTCATTTAAGGTCATTTGATGTCACGAAAAGTTTTTGTTGTTCATCGGTCCTCCTCAAAGTAGCAGCCTTCTTTTACTTATTACGTTTTTTTTTTTTAGTGTGCCAAATATTACCTCAGCCATGTCCATGATCGACCAGCAGGGTGCACCCAGTGAGGATTGTGCTGCTGGAGGCGGAACATTTCCTCTAGTAGACCTGGCACCTGAGTCCAACCCGTCCAACCCGTCTGAACCTGATCCGATTGTTGTCCCCAGTTCCCCTCGTTTCGTCACCACCAGAGGAGCACGCAGTGAAGTGGCGGAATTAACCAGTAGGCTGGAATCCATGTATTTACATGACAACAAAGAGGACGATAAAGAACCGGAGGATGACGGAACGAATTTCTCAGATCTACTCGTGGAGATCCATTCAAAGATAGACGCTTTAGAACTCAGTTTAAGAGAAACTGTTGTCAGCTCTCTTAACAGGGAAGACGGGCTAAGAGCGGCGATCGACGCCGTGAGCCTACAAGCCAAAGAATATATTGATGAAAAACTGCAGAAACTGGATGATGGTGGTTGCATGTTTGGAGCGGCGTGACAAACAGTGGGAGGACAAGCTGAAAAAGGCCGTCAAGCAACAACGCACTTTTTGGGGACCCACTGGATTTTCTACGCCAGCTTATCTACCACCTACTCCTCATACACCTGACGCAGACGTCACCATTACACCTTTTCACGCAGCTACTCCCAGACCACCTGTCAGGATGGAATTCCCACAGTTTGGTGAGTCCCGCAACTCAACTGATGTTACAGAGTTCATTGAACAGTGTGAAAATTTTTTGACTCTTCGCCCTTTAAGTAATACTGAGTTTGTCGGCACCCTGAACACTGTCCTGAAGGGTCCGGCTCGGAGTTGGTGGCTGGCAGCCCGTGGAAAAATTAACAACTGGGATGAGTTCAAAACAGCTTTCCTAGAGGCCTTCCTGCCCTCGGATTACTCGTCAGAAATAGAGGAACAGCTTCGTCAGAGTGTTCAAACTCCAAACCAAGCCTTAAGAGACTTTGGATATGACCACCGAGCACTCTGTCTTAAATGGCGGCCTGATATGCCGGAAACAGATATAGTACGTCGCATACTGGACGCATGCAACCCCAGACTAGCCAGCGGATTACGGGGTATAGTTTCAACAGTTGAACAGTTGGTCAAGGTGGGTTCCCTTATAGAAAAAGACTGGAGTCACACGAAAGACTATTGGACTCGAGTCCAGCAGACTAACCAAACAGACCGGTCGTCAAAAAGAGCTAATCGTAGGCCGTTTCAAGGGCCTGGACGTGGACAGGGTGCAGATGTGGCTTCAGTGCAAGGTACCCCAACTCTTTTGGTGGTGCCAGTGGATATACGAGGACACAAGGGGGATGCTGTGCTGGATACAGGTTGCACATATTCCCTGATGAGTTCCTCCCTGTGGAATAACATTAAAAAAACGGATGAAACTATGGGAGCCAATAACAATCTCAAGTTTGTCATGGCTAATGGACAAGAAAACAAAGCCTTGGGAAAAGCTAATCTTCTTCTAACCCTCAATAATGTCCACTACCACGTCTGTGTTTACATTCTCGAAGAAACCCAGCTATGTATGCCTTTGCTTCTCGGTTTGGACTTTATGTGTGCAAGTCAACTCACTCTAAAACCACATCTAGGGAAATACATTATGACCGGTGGCAAGGAGTACAAGTTCTTACAGAAGACCCGAGAGGCACTTGAGTGGAAGCGTGTGAAACCTTCGGCTTATTTCTATCTGGCTGTCGAAGACTCAAATAACCACCCACCGGCTCCTTTGTCAATGGAGGATCAACCTGAGGAAGTTTGGCCCCTTCTGAGAAAATGGCCCACAGTTTGGACGAGCACCACCGGTAACACCAACCTCATCAAGCATCACATCTTGACAACAGATGATCTACCGGTGCGTAAAAGAGCCTACCGGGTGTCTCCCCAAACAAACTATCATCGATGAACATCTCGACAAAATGCTAGCCAATGGCGTCATTGAACCGTCATCGTCAGCTTGGGCTTCCCCAGTGGTCTTGGTTCCAAAGAAGTGTGGTGCCCTTCGGTTCTGTGTGGATTATAGGGGGCTTAATGCCAAGACTCACCATGACGCCTATCCAATGCCACTGGTGCATGAAATTCTTGAATCTATGCAAGGAGCCAAGTACTTCAGTTCCCTTGACCTACAAAGTGGTTACTGGCAGGTTGCCATGGGAGAGGACAGTAAACATAAGACAGCCATGATTACTCACCGGGGCCTTTTCCAATTCAAAGTAATGCCTTTTGGTTTGCGCAATGCTGGGGCCACCTTCCAGCGACTAATGGAGCAAGTATTAGGAAGCCTGAAGGGTAACATCTGCTTTGTGTATATTGATGACATAATTGTTTTTTCCAAAACTAAAGAACAACACCTGCGAGACCTTGATGCCGTTTTTCAAAGACTCCACCAGGCTCATCTTACGCTCAATGTCAAGAAATGTCACTTCTTTGCAACTGAGCTCACTTTTTTGGGGCATGTTGTGTCTGCACGAGGCGTAGAGGTAGATCCGGACAAAGTTTATGCTATTACCACCTATCCAGTGCCTGCTGATCTCAAAAGTCTTCAGAGGTTTTTGGGACTGGTAGGTTGGTATCATAAATTCATACCGCATTTAGCTGACATAGCAACACCCCTGAACAATCTGAAAAAGAAAGATGCCCCTTGGGTGTGGTCAGCTGAGTGTCAGACAGCTTTTCAACATCTGAAGGATCGGCTACGTTCTCCGCCTGTGCTTGCACAACCGCAACCTCACCTAGGGTTTCAAATCAGCTGTGATGCAAGTGATGTTGGTTTGGGAGCTGTTCTGACACAAACCACCGGGAACGAAGAATTTGTCATCGCCTATGCTTCAAGAGCACTCCGAGGACCGGAACTCAATTATTCAACATCAGAAAAGGAATGCTTAGCCGTAGTGTGGGCTGTAGAGAAGTGGAGATACTACCTGGAAGGGGATACTTTTGATGTTTTCACTGACCATAGTGCTCTGGCTTGGGCTTTCAATTGCCCAAAGACGACCTCCCGTTTAACCAGATGGACACTGCGGCTACAAGCATTTTCCTTTAGAGTGCATTACCGAAAAGGTTGTTCTAACATCGTGCCTGATGCCCTTTCCCGTGTTCCTGTGCAGGAAAAACAAATCCCAGGAGGCGATTGTGTAGCCCTAGCTTGTACAAGGTCTTACTGGTCAGATCTACCGACAACATTACAGGAGGTGGAGAAAGCACAAGAAAGGGATCCTTGGTGTCAGAAAATCTTTTCTACCATCGGCGAACCAACGCAAGGACATTTACATTATAAACTCCAGCAGGGGGTGATTTACCGAGTTGTACCATCCAAATACAGTGGTTACAACTACCAGATGGTTGTGCCAGCAGATCTCATCCCAGAATTTCTTTCTTACTACCATGACAGCCCATTCGGAGGTCATTTAGGTAGAATGAAAACGCTCCTCAAAATTTTGGATGTGGCTTGGTGGCCGGATGTAAGGAAGGATGTCTGGGCTTATGTGCGGAGCTGCCAAAAATGTCAACAACATAAGCCATCAAATGAAAAACCAGCTGGTCTGATTCAGGGGTACTGATGTCAAGGCACCTTGTGAGATGATTGGCGTGGATTTTATGGGCCCATTTCCATCCAGTAAAGCACAGAATTCAATACTGATGGTGGTCGTTGACTACTATAGCAAGTGGGTGGAACTATTTGCACTCAGGGACGCCAAGACACCTAAAGTATGCCGCATCCTCAAGGATGAGATCTTCACACGCTGGGTGTGCCAACATACCTCGTATCTGACCGTGGCCCTCAGTTTACCAGCCAAATCCTGAGTCAGTTGTGTGCTACTTGGGGAGTTACCCAGAAACTTACCACTGCATACCATCCACAAACCAATTAACAGAACGGGTGAATAGAACATTAAAGACTATGCTGGCGTCATATGTCGAGGACCATCATCAAGACTGGGATAGATGGCTGCCTGAGTTCCGTCTTGCCATTAATACAGCAGTGCATGAAACCACTGGTGTGACCCCTGCTGTGTTGACTCTTGGGCGTAAAATCCCAGGACCTTTAGAACGCCTTATTCATAAGACACCTACTCCTGACACATCTGCATATAACACACTGCATGCCCATACACAATTAGTAAAAGAGGTGGAAAGACATGTAGGTGTGGCCAAGGCTAGACAAGCCAGTACTATAATGCCCGCCGTAAAGATGTACAGTTTGCGGTCGGGATCTGGTCTGGATGAGGTCACATCCCCAGTCTAAAGCTTC
The DNA here is from genome assembly GCA_003999625.1 of Oryzias javanicus. Taxonomy (NCBI): domain Eukaryota; kingdom Metazoa; phylum Chordata; class Actinopteri; order Beloniformes; family Adrianichthyidae; genus Oryzias; species Oryzias javanicus. Next base: position 35,717,962 of record CM012440.1, on the reverse strand, counting down.
TGCTAAGTTCTCTGCTAAGTTTGCGCCTAGATGGGTAGGGCCTGTAAGAGTAGAGAAGAAGTTAGGACCCGTCAATTACCAAGTTTGTGGGTTGGCAGACAAAACGAACTGGATGTTGTGCATGTAGTAAACCTGAAGCCCTTTTATGGTCCCATTAAGCCTCTGGCTGGGGGGGGAATGTAATGGTTGCCATTAAGTGCCAGTTTTGACCGTGATTCTCATCGTGTTATCCAAGTTGTGCTGAACGGGGATTTACCCACGTCATAATGAGGTCATGTGTTTTTTTGTTTTGTGTGTCACCCTATTGGTGATCGGGACTGTGTCGCAGCATGCGAAAGGACTTTTAATGAGGACAGGTGCGCGAGACGCGAGAGGCAGCCCGCCAGCAGGTGAAGGAGCGGATGATCGAGGAGTGGATGTACTAGCCGTTCTCGAGGTGGATTATATCATCGCTTGTTTGGTGCGAGAGAATCCGTCCCTGGAGCTGGAGTATTACTTTTTTTTCCGATCGTCATCTTCCTCGTGGGAACGCGTTTCGCAAAGTGGACGAGACGGCCTTCCGACGGTCACGTGAGCTGGACAGACTATTTTCTTTTTTCCTTTGCTAGCAACAAAACCGGGGAGAACTTGGGTTTGGACTGTGGAGTGTAAAGACTGTATGTTTGTCATCCGTGTTGTTGAGTGTCGGGGGGGGGTTGATATGTGTGGTGAATTCGGGTTTTTTGGAAAGCACCTTTTTTCATAAGTATATAAACAAACGCTTGAGAACAGCAAAAAAAAAAAAAAAAAAAAAAGGTTTCTGTATTATGTTTTATTTTGCAACATCCAAACATTGAATGCTCCCATGCCCTATAGGAGGGCGATGTGACGTCCCCTCTAAATATGAGGAGCGAGTGTTACACCTGCAGTTTATCATCTTTCCACTAGAGGCAGTAGAGCAGAGCTCATTTCAGAATGGCTGCTTCCATTAAATCGGAGACTGAATATTTGCCAGTTTTCAAAGATTTATGATTGGAATAACTCGTCTATTATAATATTTTTTTAATTATTAGTAATTGAAAAGGAATAATGCTATTTTTTAAAATTTTGTTATTTATAATAGAGTTAAACCACGTTAAAATAGTGTAGATTAAATTTGAAACAGTGAGTAAATAAGTGTTTTTGCGATCTTTGTTGTCGCTAAAGCGGATTAAAGCATCCAACGAATCATAAGTGATAGAACTAATAGCTCATAAAAACTGATTTTTTATGGATTTTAGCAAAGAATTTAAAAAACATCTTGAATCCAAAATAATAAGCAGAATTTTTGTCAATAACTTGATGAGTTGGGTTTTCTGTGGTTAAAGAGACATAGTTCTGTGTGTATTAAAAGAAAGCTGAATGTTCATCAATCTTAAAATGATTACTAGTCTGCTGTAATATTTTTCCTAAATATGGGTGCTGCTCTCAAAGGGCACGTCTGCTTCAAAGCTCCGCTTGATGAGAACTCCCAGATTAGACGGGACATTCATGGACTGAGGCCGCGACTTTATGAAATGTTTGGTCCACTTGCAGCGAGCTGCTTTGTTTCTGCAACACTTTGTGCTTTGGGTTACACACTAAAGTCCCCATTGTCTGAGTCAACTTGACCTGACCTAGCTGGTTAAGCTGAGGCATTGTGAGCAGCAAATCGCTTCAACTAGGGGGGTAGCTGCTTTGTGCGGCTGTGGAGAAAATAACCTCAAAAAAGCCAACACCCATAGTTAATGCAAAGAAAGGCCAGTTTTGTTCCTGAAAGGCTCGGTTTATTTCCAACCGCCAGCAGAAAGGCCATATTTTTCCTCTTCAGCGTGTCTGATCCTCTCTTACCCGTTTTGTAGCACTTTTAGCAGTTTCAGCTGCGTGTTTAACCCTTTGCATGATAGCGACGCAGACATTTTTCTGCACGAGCATGTCGGCGAAAGGATGAAGACGAACGTGAAGCCGGCAGCGGTGGGAGGGCGAGACATCTCTGCAAGCCTGTGCCTGCACTTCTCAGGTACTTCTCAGCCCCCCCCGACATCGCTCCCCTCAGCATCTCTCCTCATCGAGCTGCAATTTAAAAAAGTAATTAACTGTGCTGTAACATAACCTGCAGCAAGCGCGTGCTCTTCGTCTCAGTGATTCAAAACAAAAACAAACAATCAGACAGAAATGAGGTTAACTGCATCCGATCATAGAATCAGCCTCTGCAGTATCAGGCTCGCTCTGGCCTTTTTCTGGAGCAGCTTTAAAAGATTAAAATGGATCAAGACAAAAACCAACAAGTCATAATTCTTTTATTATGAGGGGCCGGCGTGGCCCCATGGGAGGACTTGGCGGCGGCCGGGGCTCCGTGTCCTCACACATCCACACTCACGGAGCGTCAGGAAAGCCATCAACAGCCGAATTAACTGGTGGCAGAGCCAGACCAGTCCAAACTTGTATGATTGTCTGAAGTGGTCACAGCTCGTGTTTGTGGTCTCGCACCGACTGCAGAGCCGGCTCAGACGGGGGGCAGCCTCTCCTCCCAGTGGAACCACTGCCTCATTTCCTCTGGACCTCACTTTTAGACACCTTCCAGGCTCTAATTACCACTCCCATGGTCGCAGTTCTTCACCAGGAGGAGCTTGCACCCCCTCCAGTTTCATCCCTGCCCTTAATTCTGATGGCAGTCAGTTGCTTTAAGAAGGGCAAATGCTAAAAAAGGAAGAAAAAACACAAAGGTAAGGAGCAACTCCACATGCTAATTTTCATTAACCCTGATCTCCCTGCTCTTTCATCATCCGCCGCCTCGCTCAACTCAAATTATCCACAAGCATTCCAGCTATCGCTAATTATCCAAAGAGTTCCTCATTAGGCGATTTCAAATCCAACCTTAGATCAACACGCACTCAGACCTCAGGGATCCTGGATTCCCAGCAGCGGTTAAACAAACAGGCGGTTCAAAGGATCAGGTATTCTACTTTAAGAAAAGCAAAAAGCCAAGAGTAAACAACTGCTCATTTGGAAAGAGACGACTCCAGCGGCTCTCTATTACGGCTGCCCTGATCCATTTTTCATCTCGCTCAAATGCATTCAATTTCTCTCGGAAATTGGGGTCATTAAGGTGTTAAGAGGCCTGAATGAAAGCAGTATCCAAAGCAAAGCCGCAGCTTTCAGCAGCCCTTGTTTACTGTCATCATGAACAATTTTACTGCCTTTAATGCCTAATATTTGCTCAGAATTGTCATTGGTGGTAAACACTCCCTCCATCCTCCTCCTCTTCCTTTAGTCTGGGGGAGCATGCACACAACATCAGGAAATTGAAGATTAAAAACCCAACAGATGCTAAAATGCAAACCACTTTAGAACCACAATTACCTTAATATATACATACATGTATATACATACATATATAGGCATGTTTCTTGGGTTCAATCCAAATTTTTCCTCTCTATTTCCTTCGCCTTCATTTAGCCCTCCAAACGGAAAGTCAGGAAAAAATAGGGGTTGTGTCCGAACACCCCCCAATCAGTACACTATGTAGTGCGTTTGCCATTTTCTAGTGCTAATTCCATAATCGAGTGCACTCGAAATTTCCCAGAAGTCTTTGTGAAAAACTAGTGTGCATCAATTCTCACTAGATTACGAATACAGACCACAATGCATTGCGGTCGAACAACTTCAAACAAAAAAAACATGTTTAAATGTAATTTTTGAATAAACTATCCACATTTTCCCCATCAGAACACAGTGGAGTCATAAATAAACGTTGTTAAATGTTTGTATTTATTCGATTTTCACTTTGTGAAATTCGTGTTCAGAAAAACTAAAGAAAACCTTTCAAATCCAGGGCACTATATAGCCCCGCACTATATAGTTTTTTAGTAGTTAGGGGTAGGGGGGTAATTCCGACAAAACCATTTCGGACGTCACTTTTGTTCTATGACATCATCAAAAATCGCCGGTCCGCTAGCTTTAGTGCGGAGCTTCCAGCGCTTGAATATACACAACAACAGCGGTTTTATAACTTTAAAAAGGTCATGTTGCAACTAAAAGTTATTACTTACATTTAAATGTAAACTTCTGTACTTCAGAGCACGTCCACGTGAAGAAAAGCGCTTCTCAGTGCGACGCGGGTTAGCCTCTCAAAAGAACAATTTGTATCCCCCGCCTGGAGGATTTAAAACAAACAAAAATATCCCAGACACACTAGCACTAAAAATGTCCCTTCTAATGGGAAGAATTCGAACTGGGCCTACAGCGGTCTACAAGAATTTCACATTTTAACCAGGGGTCTCCAAACTACGGATCCATCATTTGTCCTGGCCCCCTGAACACTATCAGAGTATTTTTTTTTTTGTTTGTTTTTTTTAGTCTGGCCTTGCAATCGAGATCCACATAGTGTGACTTTTTATTCCACTCCTCTGCAGTCTGTTCTCCTATCCAGTCATGCATGGCTTTCTCTAAAACTTTGCATGTTTGAGCGATTTTGACACTTCTTCTACAAACTGAAGAAAGCAGCAGAAAAAGTTTGGAGATCCCTGATTTAAACCCTTAATTATTTACAAACTGAAAGAAAAAGATGCAGTTTTATCTTGATTTCTGTTTTTTTTTTTTTTTTTGGTAAAACGAAAAAAAAAAACTTAAAGAAGACTTGATGTCTATGGAGGCTTCAACCAAACAAACCAGAACGAAGACAAAGAAAACGTTGCTCTGAGAGCTCTGAGGTCACGAGGACATGCTGACTAACACTCCGCTTTCATCAGCAGAAGTTCAACCTGCAGACACTTGAAAGATGCAAAGTCCAAATGAAGAAAGGATTTTTCATCTCCTCTTCTGCCAACTGCCCGAGAACGTGCACGCTGACCTTTGCTTTGGCACATCCAACTCAAATCCTACATGTGCTTTTAGAGAAGCAGCTCCATCCTCTAACCGCCCTAATGTGCCGTAATCTCCACAGCTAGCAGCAAACATCTGAGCGCGGTCTGCATGCACGAGCTGTGCTCAGAGAAACACCAGAAGAATTTGAGCCTGTCACTTAAAATATAATGCCGTCAGATCTGTTACTTTAACCTTGAAGCAATTAGCTGTAGCTGAGCCGTAATGAATCCTGACACGGCTCCGCTGTGATGAAACCCCTAATTGCTCTGTAAAAATTGAAGCTTTTGACATCACTGCTGACATACTTTTTTCCCTGTCTTGGTTGTGCGGGCGATTGTGACGGCGCTGGTTGAAACTTGAAAGGTAGCGGAGCTTCTCTGCCATCAGCTGTCCTGTCACTTGACAAGAAGAGAAAAGGGAAACTGGCTGGATTTTCTGAAATGATGAGGCCATTTAAACTCTGATGTCTGGCATCATTCAGCCCAGACTGCAGCACATGTCCACGGTGCTGGGGAGGGGGTTTGGAGGGGGGGACCTCACCGTCCAAACTTTGCTTTAAATATTCACTTAGGTCATTGAATTATTATTTTTATCTACTGTTTAAAAAATATATTTAAAATACTAGACTTTAGTTAATAATTACTTCATTTAAAGAATGAAATGTGACATAAATTATTTTTTTTTTCTGTTTTCTAATCAATGTGTTTAATTATTACTGTAATGAGGTTGAAAATGTGTGTTTTGTCCTGTATTTTCCACAATCTTTGCTTGAAATAAACCAAATTAATCAATAAATTGCTGTCACTGTGGTGAACAAAAATTTCTCATTTGTACAATTTGATTTTTTTTTTGCATAAATAAAAAAAATGTCATTTTTAAATTCACCAAACTTTACTTTTTTAGAAATTAAAATATACATAGAATGAAGAAAGTGGAACTAAATTTCTTTTTCTAAATTGTTTGTACGTCTTTAGGCCTTTAAAACCATTTAACTAATGATCTTTTTGTGTTTTTATAATTCATTTGTGCTTAATGAATGCAGTTGGAGCTAAATTGATTTTTTTATATATATATAATTTAACGTTTCAGTGTGTTGATGATGAAAATGCTCACAACTGATCCTGCATCTCTCACTACTTTTCTTCTGCTTCACATATAACTTGACGCACGTGCTCCTTAAATTCTCTGTTACAGTTTAAAGGAGCTTTAAATCCTCCTGCAGCCCGTGAGCAGAACTGGGATTAAATAGATGCAAACAGAAAAAAAAACTGATTTACAGGAACTTGGGATTTTTTCTCTTTTTTTTTCTTCTTCAGGGGTGGAAGAGGTAGGAGGGGAGGGGGTAAAAATTAGTATTTAGTGAGTGATACAGGAGATGTGATAACGAGAGGCCAAGGGGAGCGAGTGTTACCTCGTTATTACAATGAAAAAGATATCCCACCATTACATCGGTTATGAGAGGGGGGAGAGAGGCAATTAAAGAACCCAACAAGGTTCCTTGAGGCAAGGAGAAGAAGAAAACGAGCCTCTAAAGCCCATCTGTTCTGGAGAACATGCATGCGCCCATGTCGAAGAAAGGCCTAATCCTCTTTATTCAAGTCCGCTGCCCTTTTCGCCACCAGGGAATGCGTTCCCAACAGTTCCCCGTCTTCCACAAAATCCCAACAACAATAATAACGATAATAATCATCGTTTTTAAAAAAAAAAAAAAACATTAAAAAGTAGCTTCATTTTGTTGACTTTTTTTTAATTGCGCACGTGCGCACAAAATGCTTTTGCGCAATGAGAAAAAAATCAACAAAATAAAGATACTTTTTCTTTTTTCCCCCTTTTTTTTTAAATGAGCCACCAGGTAACGAGGTGTTGGCAGCTTATTAATTCCGAGCTGCGGCGCCAGCCTGTTATTAATGATTTGGAAGGAGAGGCGCTCAGCCGCAGAAACGCCCTCCTCTCCCCTCTCCTCTCCTCTCCTCCGCTCCCTCCCACCCGCAGAGCGCAATAAATAAATAATGGCGCAGAAGTCATGCATATGAACAACGATGCAATGGCTCTGTAGCACAGTAATGGCCAAAAGCTGCGGGGTCAATATGGCAGCCTAATATTTTTTTGGGGAGGGGATATGTAGGCCAACGATGCTTTCGGTGGCGCGGCTTCCGTACAGGCCCCCGACATCCAGGGTGATGAAAGGGGAGGTTTTGCGTCATTACCACACATTGAGTTATGTGCGCAAATAACAAAACAAAAAGAAAGAAAAAAAAAAAGAAATATAAACCTAAAAAAAATGTAGAAAACATTGTTTTGATTTTGTGCGTTTGGATAAATCAACTAGTAAAAACTATCAAATCTCTGCTTTCTTTGGCATTTCTATATTTTGCGCAAATAATTTGACAATTTGCGCAAAAAAATCCCGCAACAACACATTTACATTAAAGACTCGACATCCTGAAGGTCACGGGAGAATCCCGAACGACTTCACCAGCGGTTATTACTCATTAAGAATGAGCAGATTATCAGCAACTTAACACCCCTCCTCCACGCGCGCGCGCACAGACGCGCGCTTCCCCCCCCTCCCTGTCCTGACCGCTCCACGCTGAGAAATTCAGCCTTCATTGTCTGTTGCGCTCCCAGGGAACAGCTGCCGAGCCCGGGCCGCATTCCCAGCGTGCCCGGCTCAACCCCGCGCCACCAATCAGCTGCTGCGCATCCATATGCATGCGCGCTGCGGACATTCAGGGGAAAGTTGCCTCCAGTCTGACCACTTGCATGAACCAATCATTTTACTCCTTTCTTTAAGTGATTTAAATAGACTCAAATTATGGGGTTGGGGGTGGCAAATTAATCAACTTTATGGCAAACCTGTTTGGAGAGTTGCAATAAAAAAATAAAAAAAAGAGCATCGTTTGGCTGAAGTTTGCGCAATTGCGAAATTTCGTTTCCCATAAAAGCATGCAGTTTTAGTTAGTATTATTACTTCTTTATTCATTCACTTCTTCTCCATCTAATAAACTTTATAAGTTTATTTGCTAATGTTAAGTGTATTTGTACAAAATACAAACAAACAATCAGACAGGAGCAGTCCGCGCGCCTCGCGTGGACCCGGACGCAGAGTCTGAGTTCCGGCTGCTGCTGAATGGGGCCCAAAATTAAATACCTCCACAGCCGCGTCTGTCAAATAGCTTTAAGTGTGTCTTTGCGGCGCAAGCCCGCGTGCTGGAACAGCGTCCGGAGTTTGCGCGCATCTACCGCGGGTGCGGCGTGCCAGGCATGGGGTTGGACAGGGGGTTTAGCGCCGGTTGGCCCCCCGGGCCGAGTCCGTGAATGAGTACCCGGGGGACGAGAGGTCTCTGGAGGGTGGGGTGCGGCGCGGATGGAGTCCGGTACATGCTGCTGTACATGGCCGCGGCCGCAGCGGCCGCCGTGGTTCCGTCCACGGTGCCGAGCAGGCTCGGGTGGTAGAAGTAGGGCGAGGGGAACATTCTCTGTAAGGCCGAATAGTTTCCTGCCTCAGCCAGGAGCTCCAAACCCACCGCCGTCTGCCGCTTCCACTTCGTCCTGGAAATCAGATCAAAATACAGCCGATGAATAATTTATTCACTTTGCGCTCGTGCTGGGTCCCTAAACGCCACCTTAATTGGGATGCAGAGACCTAATTATTGCAGCCAGGATATATAGTTAAGGGTTAATTAGGCTAAAATAGAAGAAAAAATAACAAATAATTATTTTTTTAGTCCACTTCATACAAATATTATTATTTTTTTTCAAAAATGAAAAAACTTTTTCAAAGGACAACTGCACAAATTATTATTATTATTAAAAGGGCTCAAATTAATAACTAGAATTAGACTTTTACAAAATAAAATATTTTAACTAAAAATGCAACATTTAAAAACATATTTTAATTATATATATATATACTATAATTTATATCAAAAATACATCAATTCTGACCATAAAATACTTTCTGCCGGGACAAAAATAAAAAAAACATCCTGTTGAGCATTTTTAATTTACAGATTTACATGATAAATCTGACACATTTATGAACATACAATAGGCCTACTTTTATATATATATATAATATAATATATAATATATATAATTATATATATATATTATATAATATATATATTATATAATATATATATATATAGTGTGTGTGTACAAATAACAGGAATTAAAAAGAATCAAAAACTGCTAAGGATTTAGTTTTTGTAAAATCCTTTGAGCCCTTATGGGGGCTGAAAAACAGGTAAGAGTTAGCCAAAATTCCAGCAAAGACGAGGTCCAAAGCAACACCCCCCCCCCCCCCCCCCTACCCCCCATGCTCACGTAAAAAAAAAAAAGGAAGATTTTTGCGCCTGTGCTTCGTGCGCAGCTGCTCACCGTCTGTTCTGGTACCAGGTCTTGACTTGCGTGTCGGTCAGGTTGAGAGCCGCCGCCAGGTCCATGCGGTCCTGCACGCTGAGGTATTTCTGCCGCTCGAAGCTCCTCTCCAGCTGGTTGAGCTGGTGGTCCGTGAAGGCCGTGCGCGCTTTGCGCGGTTTTTTCGTGCGCACCGGCGGACTGTCTCTGCTGCTGGAGATCTCCCGGTCACCTTCTTCTTTGGTGCCTGAGTGAAAACAGAGGAGGAAGAGTTTATATAAAAATAAATAAAATCATGAAACATTTTTGTACTTTCTGTATCCAGTTTTTGGACCTCTGATTGTGCCAAACTTTTGCCAACTTCCATTTGAGCGCGAGCGTGGCGCACGGACGTGGAGAAGAGCTGTTTGTCACTAAATTTTTTTTTTTCTTTTTTCCTTTTTGCTTTCAGAAAACGAGACATCAGTAAATCAATCCGTCTCTATTTGCGGCGGGTTTCAGAGCGCAGTGATCCCCCCTCCAGGAAGAACAATAATCTCTCTAATTGACCCACCAGGGAGGCCCCACGCACGGGGAGAATCACCAGGCTTACATCTGTTTTCACATCCATTGCACAAATATTGCGCACGAGCAAGACAAAGAACCTCATAAAAACAATAATAATTATTTATACTTTGATAAATTATTAGTAATACTGTTATCATTTTTATTATAATTTATGTTGTTTGCACAATTAAAATAAATTTCTATCTTTTTCTGGTTGTATTTGTTTACCTTTTCTCTAAAAGTTTTAAAGGAGCGCTAACGAGAAATGATCTTCAGAAGTATTATGGGATGCTCCCCTCACCGTTGCACTTCATGTCGCTGGGGATTTCGTCCCGTTTGTCCAATTTGCTTCTGTTTTCGTCCTGTTCCAGCTTGGGCCTGAAGACGTCCGGAGCCGTGGCACTTTCCGCTTTGGGGGTGTGATGAGGTGAGGATACTGTGGTGCTGTAAGGTGCGCAGGCTGCCAGCGGTTTACTGTCGCCCAAAATGTCTTTGATTAGAAAGGAGGAGGTGGCAGTCCTCGGGGCGCAGCCGGCCCCGGCGAGCTGCGGCTGCTGCTGCGGCGACAGCGGCAGGCTCTGCGGCTGGTGGTGGTGGTGATGCTGCTGAAGGCTGTCCTGGACCAGATGCGCGTCGGCGGCGTGCTCCATGGTGACGGAGATGGGGGACGAGGGGCCCGTTCCCACGGTGTCTATCTCCGAGCATGGCGATGGGGTTGCCTGGCTCCTGAAATCCGCTGTCCTGCTGTCGCCGAGGCGGAAATCTCCGTTCATGAGCGCGGGGTTACCAGAGTTTGAGGCGCTGGATAAAATCGTGTCTATCCCAAAACTGGACCCGCTGGACGCTTCCATGTTAAGAAAGAACTGCTGGAGCCTTCATAACAACAGCAGGAGCAGTCTTCCTCCACTGACAGGAAAGATCTGAAGAAAATCAGGAAAAATGAACTCTAAGGAGTCAGGAAAATTGAAAAAAAAAAATAAAAATGAGTTGAGGAATAAACCCGGGTCAGGCAAAAATCCAGGACTGTAGCTCCAACATTCAGGGAAAGCGCGTAAAAGCAAAGCGCGCCTGTGCGTATCCTCGTCCCTTTTTGTGTTTGGATGTTGAACTTTGAGTTAAAAGTTGAGGCGTATTCAGAGATATACATGAGGCTGACTCCTCGACATCAGGCTCCCCCCTTTTTCTTCCTTTCTTTTTTTTGGGGCTGCTAATCGCTCCGGTGTTGCTCTACAACCACTTCCTATGCTGACGTCACGGCCCACGGCGGGGGGAATTAATATTTTCTCCTTTATAATAAATACCCGACGCCTTTTTCCCTCTCTCTCCCACCTCCGCATCCGCCCACCCACCTCTCCGCCGCGCGCCCATTGGCTTGCATCCTCACCGGCTCCGCCAGGCAGCCAATCAGGGAGTTGCTTCTTTATCATCCAGCCGCGAGTTTGGAAGCTGCAGCTTTTTTTCTTTTTTTTTTTTTTGTTTTATTTTTAATGGAAAAAGGAAAACAATACTTTTGCTTCATGTTAGGCCGCGCAGGAAAATATAGACGGAGTCCGGAGCGGAGCGGACGGCAGCGTGGATGCGGGATTTTTTAATTTCCTTTTACAAAATAAAAGCTGAGCCTCAATGGCGAGCTTTAACTAAAAAGGCAACAAGTCGTGAGTGGCAGTTCCAGCAAAATGGTAGGGAAATCATAAATGTTTTTAACTTTATTCCATTTATACATTATTTTGAAGGCTTTAAATTTTTCAATTTTTTTAAGCTCTCATTTTATTAGGAGAAACGGAGAAATCCGGTTTGTGGGAATGACCACCCGCCGCCTCCTCTTGATCCTTCTTCACACAAACATCCGGAGAGTCTGCACACTGCAGGAGCGAGGAAGAGACTGCATGCCTGTCACCGCGGCGCATCCTGTTAATAACTATGTCACCCTAATTAGTAAAGTCATTATGAGGCGCTAATGAGCGTTCAAAGGTAGAAGAAATTCAGCACTTTTTGGCATTCGACGAAGACTTGAAGGATGGCGCGGAGGGAAGCGCGCGCGAGCGGATGAAGAGGCTGCGCGAGGCGGCGCGCGCGGACACTTCAGGAGAGAAAGCCGCTTAATTTCTGTTCTAAATTGTTTTCTGGAGGAGAATTCCAAAGGTTTTCCATTTCTTAAAAAAAGAAAAGAAATAGAACATATGAAATATAGGGTATGAAACAGCCTGACCTGATCTGTAATGTTTTTATTTTGTTTTCTTCTTCAGATGCAGTGAAGCTGTTTAAGGAAACCGGGAGGAAAAATAGCTGTAAAGGTTCGTTCAGTTTATTTTATACTTGGAAATTATTTTTTATTGTATTTTTTAATTATCAGAAAATATTTTGTGCATGAAAAAATATACGTTTTTCCAAATTAAAATTATTTTTAAACGATAGATCTGTCGGCCTTGTGACATTTCATGTTTTAAACTTTTTTTTTCAAATATCATGTAAATGATATTAACATTCGCTTAAAATTAAAAACGTTTTCACTGTTGGTTTTTATGTTTTAATTTTTTTTAATTTTGAAGTCTCGTGGAGTATAAGTCTCTGGTCAGTGACTGCGCGCGGCTTTCCTGCAAATCACGCTGCCAGAGTTTGAGCGCGAGGCGGCGACAAAGTGAGGCCGCGCGCGCGCCGTGGATGCGTTCAGGAGCACAACGAGGCCTCGGCTGCATCCCTCCCCGCGTTCCACGTGGATCCTGCGCGCTGGAATATAAGAAAAAAAAAAAACCTCTGATGAAATTTTACGCACGGCGCGCTGCGCACGCGGAGCCTTGTTATAAAAACCCACACATCTGATCAGATCAAAGTGATGCCTGAACACGTCAATCACAGCTGCGCGCGCGCGCTCATCGATCACCTGATCAGGTTGAACGCGCCGCAGGAGCAAACTGAAAACTACCAGCTCGGTGATGGGACGCACGGTGACCTCTGTGGGCTGCGCAGCTTTAGCATTTACGCAGAGACACCCCCGCATTTAGGCTGTCTGTCACACAGCGGGAGGGGGTGGGGGGAGATATAGGAGAGTGGACTAAAGTTTTTACACAACAAATCCAGAAAAAAAAAAAAAAAACAGTGTGGACCTGATCACTTCAGAAAAAAAACACTATGGTAAAATTGTAAATAAAAGGCAATTTTTTTTATTTTTTACATTTTTTAACGTATAAGCTACAAATCCATATCAATTGGTAAAATTGTTTTATTTTTATGTTTTTTTCATAGTTATCCTTTAATATTAAAACACAGCTCTTTTTTAAAGTTATAAAAAATCATTCCATTTATATTTTCAAATTACAAAATATAAACACAAAAAAATAAAATAAATCCCTAAATGAAAGCTATCAATATTTTTGAATTATATTTAAAATAAAATGGTAAAATTGCAAAGAGCGCACAGTATTCCTTCATTTGCTTTGAGAAGCGACTGACCTCCCCTTCAAAGTCTCTTTCCAGATGGTTTGTGGTCCCATTGGAGGGAGGGGGTCATATTGATTAAGAGCTGGAAATGAACAGTCTGATGGTATGTAAGGGAACCACACATCAAATCTACATGTTACTTTGCTGAAATATGGGTGGAATAAGAAACTAAAGACTTAAAATATGACGCTTTAATTCCTGAATATTTTCTCTCCAAAAACACTTTTTTAGGAGATCATTTTGTAGATTTTCTCCTGACAACCACTCTCAGTGTCTGATTATGCTGTCAAAATGTTTGTGTATCTCTTTAACCTCCATTCTCTCTTGTAATCCAGGGTTTGCATGTACACGCACACCTCCAGCCGTAAAAAAGTGCAGCAGCTGGATTTGACTCGCGTTGACCCTCTTTTCCTGATGCCGCTGCAGCTGCAGCAACAGTTGACTCAAGTCTGACCTCCCAGCACGCCGACAGTTGCTCTCAAAACGACAAAACTTTTGTTTTGACGCTAATCTGGATGGAAAGAGCCGGCATTTGAGATACACTGAAAAAAGGGAAACATTGGATGAATCAAGAAAAGTTTTGCAGTTTTCGTCAACTTAAAATTTTAGTGTTGATTTAATAAAAACAAATATTTTAAAATATAAAAAAATGTTTAAAAATTTGATAATTCATCTAAGGTTTTCCTTTTTTTATTTAGTTTTTTTCTGAATTTATAAATAAAGAGATTCAAACTACTGCTCCCCCCAGAAAATCCACCATTTACACTGTAAAAAGTGAAACTTTGGCTCAATTAACAAAAGTTCTGTAATTTGTTACATTTAAATGATTAGTCGTCATCAAATCAAAAACTTGAGTTAACAGTTTACTCTAATTAAAAATGCATTTTGATCAAAACTTATATGTTTAACCCTTTAACAACCTGAGGCGTCACCGGTGACGCTTACACACAGAGTATTTAACATACTGTAACTTTTCAACCGTTTACACGATCAATGTGATTCCAGGAGAGAAGCGGCGCCGCTTTTCTCCTTCAGAATCCACTGGAATCACGTTGAACGGTTGAAAAGTTACAGCAAATGAAAGAACATAAACATTGGAGCTCCTGCGTTAAAGGGTCAATTGTAACAAATCACAGAGCTTTTGTTTAATGATCCCATGTGTCACTTTTTACAGTGTTCCTGTTTGATCTCAACTTACAAAAAAAATGAAAAAAATTAGAAAAAAAAATTATTGATTCAAAAAGTAATATAGTAGTATAGGCAGAACCTGGGAAGAATCAAACACGTTTTTAATGTAAACGACAAATGCGGACGAGTTGATACATCATTCCAACAGCTGGAGGGACTTTGATGCCAATTATTCAGTTTATTAAGGAAGGTAGCCATCACTCTTCTCCTCCATGCTTTTCATCTTTGTGTGTTGGATCTTGGAGGGGGGTTGGGGGGGATTACATCCTGTTGGAATTAAAGGTGCTCTGACATTTAAGATGGACACACTGTATATTATTCTGTGTCTACATGTCAGAGAGTAATGAAACACGTGACACTCGGGTTCAGTGTGAAGCATATGCGATTCAAAATGTGATATAACTGTGTGGGGGAGAGGGGGTGTCCTGTAGAGAACAGCAAATGCTAACTGTGTGTTTTTCCTTTCAAAGAAGTGCATCTGGTTTTTCCTCCTCTGTCTGTCAGAGGGACACCGTCAGTGGCGCTCGCATTGATCTGAGCACGCCCCCAAACACAGGCTGGCCCCGACAAGGTTGTTTTAATAGTCGTGGGCTCTGTACAATTACTTAATTACCAAAGCTGTCAGTCAGGGCAGGGGCGCTGCTGGCTCCATCCATGGCTGCGAGCGGCGTTCCACCGCCAGCCTCCCCGCGTGATTGATCCGTGCTGATGGCGCCGCAGAAATAATTACGAGTTAGCTCCTGACGTGTGATCCCAGACCACGTTCACGCTTCACAAAGGTAATCCGGGGGGGTCCGTGCCATTTCCTATAACCTGAAGTCCGAGTAAAAGGGTGAAAACCGCAGAAGGAGGACAGAGGAGAGGTGGGGGAGGCCCCAGACCCCCCCAGGGCCACAAAGCAGATTGATGGTGTCCAGGATGGGACGGTGGAGAGAAATCCCGGTGAACTGATTGGCTTCTCAACTTTAAATGACAAAAGGGAGGGAGTTGGAAAAAAAACAATCATTTTGACTCAAAAATGTACTTCAATGAACAGTTTCATCCAGTAGGAGTCAAAAAAAGACACAAAATCACAGGAAAACTTTCACTTTTGTTTACTGTTATTGACAATCTGATATGTCACTCTTGCTTTCCCCTTCCAGATGATGATGCATCGCGGGCTCCATGACAACTGACAGCTAAAAGAAGCTCAAAGTCCTCTGTGTGGAATTCACCATCCTGTTTCGGAGATGCTTTACATATTCATGGCAAACGCATTAACCTTCATTAAGCATCTCTCTGGTCTCCACAGAGGTGCAGCATCGCGAGAGCTGCTGCAGCTTTTGTACCGCTTATTGCTGCTCTTTCACCGCCTGACAGCGTTCGCTCGCCGCGTCGCAAACAAACAAACAAAACAACATATGCAGAGAACACGAGCAACACAGCCCACGACTGATATCAAGCGAGTAAACAAAAGCACATCTGATGTTTGCACCCGAAGGTGGCGTCCCGGTCCCCCCTGTGTTGCAGGCATGATGTCACTAATGAAGGCGGCGCTGAATAATGAAACACAACGCTGCATTTTTCAGCAGAAAGAATAAAAAGGTGAGATCATCAGCAAGAAAGAGGGGAAAAGAGTGAAAGGAAGAAAGCAAGCGATGATTAAATGATCAAAAGCTGGCAGAGCGAGTGTCTGTGTCACTGCGAGGCACACTCATCTACCCACAAGTGAAAGTTAGGTTTCAAGCACAGTGTAATTATAGCCAGCCATGTCAGTTTGACATTAATGCAGCCAGCAGAAATTCTCTAATTGGCCTCAGAGGAGAAAGTGAACCAGAAAATATATTAACATTTTAAAAAAGCATATTTTGCCTAATCCTTTCACTTTCCAACAATATTTGAAGACTAAAATGCCCCAGGCATGAGAATTTAAATGAGCAATTTTGTTTTTGAAGGAAACGGCCAATGAGACAGAAAATAGACTAAAGGGAAATCATTAGTGTATGAGAGATCCTGACAGGCTCGCCTTGCTGACTGGCTGGCCTGTCACTAGGAGTCTGTGTTCTTCAGCTCCGCGCTATGAGCTAAGCTGATAACATGAAAAGACCCATAAACGTGCAGCCAGAAGTCAAAGCCTATTATCTGGAAATTCAAATGCAGGGGCAAGGATGAGCGGGGGGAAGAAAAAAAAAGACGAGAGAGGGAGGCATCGCTCTCTCTGTCTCCTGTAGGGGGAAAGCTGGCCGGAGCGGGAGAACTTCTAATAGGCACTGTTATCTGACACAAACGCTTGGCAGAGCTGCTGCCAGAAAATGCTGCAGCAAATCAGAACATCAGTCAGAAAAAAACGAAGGGGAAATAAAAGCATGGATGGCAACAAACTGCTTAAAGTTAGGCAGAGACACAATGTCACTCGTGCCCGGGCTGATGTGACATGACTGTATCAGAGAAACACAGCTAAGTGCAGTCAGGACATGTTAGCCCAGTCCCCTGGTGATGAAGCAGCTGAGGCTAGCGTCGCCCCTGGCGAGGGACTGCAGGGCAAACCGCTCGGGCTGGAGAGCCTTGCCCTTTTGAGACAAAAGAGAGAGGAATGGCCAGGGGAAGCCAGCCGACCGACCGACCGGCCGGCCGGCCGGCCTCTGCAAGAGGGGGCAGGTTTATTTCCTGCAGCATGGGAGGGGGGGAAAGGAACGATGGAGAAGAAGGAGGGAAAGCGAGAAAACAACAGCAGATCTCAGAGTCTGCATCTGTGCGACAACAAAGGGCATGGGATATTTTCCAGCCTGCTGGTCAAAGGTTTGTGCGCCCCCCCCCCCCCCCCCCCCGTCTCCTACAGTCACACCGAGATGCAAAGTGTGGGGAATTCACTCCTTTTTCTGTTGCTCTGAACACAGCAGCCTAATCAGCCGCTTTGATAAACATTTGACACGAGGCAGTGGGCTTCTGTTTCTGCTGCTTACAGCCCAGGGCAAGAGATTGAGACAGGCGAATCTTCATCCACAATTTTCTCTATTTTAACTCCACCTGTCAAAATGTGTGCCAGTCAGCGTGACGAGAAGATGGGGGAAATCAAAGCCCCTCTCATCTTAAAGGAACACAGATGTGCAGAGGGCTACAAGTTTAGCGGGGATTACAATGGCACATCAGGAGTCAGGAATGACATTTCCTGGATTGAATCAACACCCAGTGACATAATCTCCAATCAACGCGCGCCTCCTGCAGGACTGGCACATGTCACAAGCATCCCAAAACCCCCTCCCCGTGCAGGCGTCAGCCCACACCCGCCCCCCGTTCCCAACCGCCATCGCCAGCAAACACTGAAACCGGAGCAAACTGCAAAATGCTAAAGCATTTGACCCTGCAGCTCAGGGAGCGGAGCAGCCTCTCCGCCCGAGGAGGAGGCAGGCTCAGGTCACCGGGTCAGTTCCTCCTTTGCGGACCGGTGGAGGAGCTGTGAAGCCAGTCAACAAAGTCTCATTATCTGTTCGTTAACTCCTGTAATTAGGCTGTTTCCAGTGCGAGGAACCGTCCCGTTCAGGATTCTGAACGAATGATTTGCCCGACTAATTCACTCTTTGATTCCTTTCAATCAGTCTGAAGGAGTGTAAACAATGGAGGCCGTGAATATGACGGGGAACTAAATCTACCGACGCTCAATTAGGGAGCGGCCCCGTAGCCTCCTCCAGCCCTGGGAGACGCGAGCTATAATTAGAAGAGGGCAGTAAACTGGCAGACGTTATTGATGATCCGCCGCTGACACCTCCCCTGTGTTAGCATTAGCATTTTCCCTGAGCAGAGCGAGGAGAGGCTGGTCTCTCAGAGTCCATGTCAGCGGGGGAGGGAGGGGGGAGCCGCGTCGCAGAGAGCCCACCGCCGCCGGCCCTTCATGGCGCTCGTCCACCTGATGGGAACACGGAGACGCGGCTGTTCTCCTCCTCATCAATACAGCCGGCCTCTTTGTCAGTAATTTGCAATAAGTGTCCGCGCCACATCTTAGGGGAGCTGGAAATCATTACTGGCTGAGGCCCTGCTCCGCTACTAATTGGATGCGTTGGGCCTTATCAACTGAGGATTTTCCGAGACCTTTGACAGATACCAATTCGAAAATCATTGTTCAGTTGTCAATTTAAGAGACTGTTAAAAGAGCTTGTTTTAATTTTAATTGGAACTTCCTCCTTCCTTTCCAGTGAGCTGTGAGGATTAAAAATGAGCCCAGGGCGTGTGGAAATCTGTGTGTGCGCTCCAGTCCAGCCGAGGAGCCGGAGGAGAGGGGAAGTATGCAGGTTAAATTGACAGCTACGACTGCTGACCTGCATACAAATGAGTGGGGCGTGCTTCTCAGTTTGCAGGACTCTCACGTCTTCATCGGGACTTCATCATAAGCATCAGATAAGTTGGAATCTGAGCCGCAAAGATCCCAATTAAGCAAATTAAAAAAAAAAAAAAGTACTCGCTTAAGATGTTTGTCGGGCCAGCGAGCCGGGGCCATCATCGATCACCCCGATAAACCGAGCCAACATATTCATGCAGCCCGCTCCCCGGACGACCCTGAACCCAAACAGTCTGCTGGGGCTTTAACAAGGCCTCGGGAGGAACGCCTGAAGGAGCTCATATGTGTAAACGTGTATCTGTTTGAGACAGCGACAGGACCGTCCAAGAGCCGTGGGCAAGAGGGTTGGTGGGGGGGCGGCCAGACAATGAAAGCAAACAGAATGATTTTGACACCAGTGATCATCTCGGAGGCCAGTAAAGCTGTTCGGCTCAAACAAAGACTCTGAAAACTCGCCGGGATTTGAACCCCATCCAACTACATCCGGTGACGTCTGTCATCTGGCAATAAATCGGATTGATATTTCTGCCACACACTGAATCAGTCTCAACAGAAGAGCTGCGGAGGCTAATAAGTGTGTAATTAAGGACCAGACGAGAGAGAAATTGACAAGGTATAAAACAATTTTTTCCCCCTGGTTTCTCGTGCTTTTTTTTTTTTCACGGGCATGTGTCTGGGAGCCGGCGCGCTGTTTGCCGGCTGCTTTACTCGCTGTCAGAAAGGATTTGAGACGAGGAGCCATCTAAGCATGCGCACGAGAGCGTTCATTTGACCTCATTATACATCAATAAAGAAGGAAGCCGGTTTACTAAACACCACCATGCTGCCCGAGCTTTACGTCACTGTGTGCAGGAGCAAAATACAAAAATACAAAAAAAAAAAAAAAAATTCTCAAATGTCTGGAGAGCAGAAAGAGAAGGGAAGGGGGGGGGGACTAGCCAGAAGGGATTCTGACAAGCACAAGAGGCGGGGGGGAAAGCAGATATGCAGAGCCCTGTTTAAGAGCAGAGCAAGTGATGAAAAAGATTTATGCTTTTAATTAATGGCAATTAAACCATGCCTGTTGGGCTGGCCCATGGCAATTGTTCTGAGTAAAAAGGAGGCCGAGCTGGTGACAAGCATTTGAATCCACTAAGTTCCACCAAGGGAGCTGACACTGCAGGCATCAAACCTAAACTAAATCAATAAAAGAATTAAACATTTATAAATTGCATTTTGACAAGCATCAGATAGCGCTAAGCTTTGATATTACCAATTCCTCCGGGGTGATGCAAACAAGGAGAGGCGCACTTAGAGATCCAAACAATCAAAGGGTCTGATTAGCATGTGCTGTCAGATGCAGCAGTGCTATTAATTACTACAAATTAATGTGACTCGCTCCACCTCTGCTGAATCGGAGCGATAATGGAGCGGGGGGAACATATGCAACCCTGCCAAACACAATGAGGACATAAAAAAACCCGCTCCTCTTTGGAGCGCCTTGTTGCTGGTTTTGTTTCGCAGCTCATGCGTGAAGCGCTCCAGCTCTGGGCTCTTTCTTTCATTATTACTATTAGGCGTAATTTGTGAGATGCAAGAAAAGTAGCAGCTAAACTGAGGAATATGTGTTGAGACAAATGCAGGCGTGACAGTGTTGAGAAAAAAGGAACAAGAAAAAAAGAAAAACAGGAGCGTTGGGGGGAGGGGGAGGGGGGTGACAGCTCCAACGTCCTGTCACTTAAATCACTGCCCATGTCTGCACATCACAACTCCAGAAAGGCATCCAGCATCGCCATGACGCGGAGCTGCCGAGAGCCAGCAGACTCCCTAAATGAGACTGAAAGCAATAATTACTACGCACACACACACACACACACAACACCTCCCTTTGCTAAATTGTTTACCACCATTCAGAACGCCGGTGCAGCTTCACACCCCGCTTCTCCATCCTTAACATCATTCTTTGGGTTGCACTTCACACCAGCCTCATTTGCTCGGCACTTTATGTATTATTCATTAATATTCAATGCATTTTCAGAGTGATTTGCAAATTCTTTCAGTATACTTAAGTTTACACACATAATACAAAATGTAGGATTTTATGTTTCCCCACAATCGCTGTGAGGGAAATACATTTTACAGAAGTTTGCAATGTAAATTTAATGGCACAGATAAATGAACGCTCTGCCTTGTGAACATTCATTTGTGGAAATAATTTGAATAGGCGTAGACAGTAAATGCTCGCTAAAGCATTTTGAGCGCAGACGCGGAGATACGTCTTCATTGCTGCTTGTCAGGTGAGGGTTTTACGGTGCAGCTGCCTCGGAGCAGCAGCTGGCCCGCGCGCCTTCGCCCTTGTTAGTGCTGCCTTAAAGAGTGGCCTTCCTGCAGCTCGTTCTCATGATGAATTTGCCCCACAGACGGCAGGAAGGCCCGCTCTGATCGTGACAGCGGTTTCACATTAGCCACCGTTTGTGCTCCGTGAGGTAAAACTGAGACTCTCGGGGTCACAAGAACTTCCTCACAGTGCAAGATACCTTCCCACCCCATCAGTGCTGAGCGTCTGAGGAATAGAGTCCACACACGACAGAGCAACCTGACCTTCTATTATCCTTACTTTCTGGGCCGGGTATCGATTATAATTTCCAGAAATAATTTGATTCACAAGAGCTTAAATCGATTTGATTCCAATTTGTTTTCAATTCTTTTGATTTTTCAATTAAATTTTGTGTTTGCATATTTATACACATTTGCTTAGAAATACATGAATAATCTAATATATGTTTTGAGTATATTTATATTAATATGATGCAGTTCACTGTAGTGTAAAATGTGTCAGTGAAATTGTTAAAAGCATACAGTGTTTCTCAAAAGGAGAAGTTCTAACAAAAATGTTCAGATCATTAAGATTGTAAACATTGTTCTGCTTCTCATGAAGGGTGTTACAGATTGGCCACTAGGTGGCAATCGCGCTATAGCCTTACACCGAATTCCAGAAGAAGAAGAAAGTATAAGCAAAATACAATGATTTTTTAAACTACAAATGGTTATTATAAAAAAATATTTCCTCAAAAGAGTTTGGAAAATTCATGTATGTGAGTAAAAAAGATGTTCATTAGTCAGCAACGCATGTTCAGGTCTTCCGAGTATTAGCATTTGCTGGGAAATTCCATTGAACGTAAAGCTTAAACCTATTGTGTAGTATGAGTTTTTCGGGGGGGGGGGTGGTGGTGTTGCATTAAACTTATTATGGCTTCCCTATATCAAATAATCAGTCTCTCAGTTTTACTTTCATAAATCGCTTGCAGCTCATGATTCTTTTCAGAAGGTCCAGTTCCACCTACACCAGGGATCTGCAACCTGCAGTTCCACATCCACATGAGTCTCTTTTACCTCTCCATGGTGGCTCCACAGCCTAACATAAAATAAGTCAGGGAGACTGCTGATCCAGCCACGGCAGCTCCCTACTAATGGATGCCTAAAGGAAACAAATAAACAAAGCCTGCAAACTAAGACTACCAAGGTCCAACCAACTGCTGAGGACAAAGAGGGTTTTCCCCTCTTTGTCCTCAGCAGACTTACACAATAATAAAAGGAAAAAAAAACTTTTTTTTTTTTTAAGTAAGGATTACTTAATTAGCATTTATTTAATTTAGAAAAATTGAGGAGCACATAGATGATTTGATTTGACATCCCTGTTGACCTGAAGATGTCTTGTTTACCCAATGCTCCCTCCAGAATGCACAGATTTTATATATAAAGCAAAACCTTGGTAAAAAGTTTGATCTTTATGAGTACAAAGCACATATTTTCTTATGCTGCTTCTTTTTATATTTTTGCTTTTGTTGCCAAAAAGCAGACATATTCATATTTATTATGGAAAAAAAGAAGGTATTATATTAAAGACTATGTGGCTCCTTCCAGGTTTTGATCAGCAGAAAACGAGCTCAAATGGCTCTTTCTCTGTTAAAGGTTGCCACCCCTGACCTAACCTACACTTGATAAACACACACACACAGACACATCCAATTATAAAATCTCTTAAAAGCTGTAACATTGATATAAATTGTTTAATTGTGGCTGTAATGAATCCCAATGTTCAATTTAGCACATCACCATTCCTTTACACACCTTAGTACTACTTCAAAGAGTACTACTCCTGAAATTATGAAGTATTTCTACTTTATACTTTTTGAGAAATATACATCTGAAATATCATAAAATTTTAATTTTGACATCCATTAGTTGACTTTGACTCAGATTAATTCAATGTCTTCAATATAGTGGGTGGATTTTAAAGTTGATACTGGATTCAACTGGGATCCAGTGAAGTCAAGCTTGTATGGGAGCGATGTGTTAAAGAACTTTTTGGGCACCCTGCCAGTAAACAATTACAGTAATCTCTTTTAGATAACACACTGCTCACAAAAAATAAAGGAACACTTTTTTCATTGGTCCTGGCATGAATTGAATGAAACCTGTCTGATCATTTTCTTGTTGGTTCAGCAGCTGAGGGCCTCGTTCATCATTTTCGGCTGTATTGGTGTTGATGAAATTAACAACAGGTGCACTTCAGTGGCAACAATTAGAAAACCCTCCAAACAGGACTGGTGTTACATGTGGAGGTCATTTCAAGTTTCTCCCTCTTGATCTTTTTTGGCTGGTTTTCCACTCGTGCTGATTTTGTCTTGTGTAATTCTCTCTACTGGCAGTATGAGGAGATTCCTTAACCTACAGAAGTTGGACAGGTTGTCCAACTTCTCCAGGATGGAACATCCACACGTGCTGCAGCAAGAATGTTTAATGTGTCTCCCAGCACAATCTCCAGAACATGGAGGAGATTTCAGGAGACTGGTGGTTATTCTGGGAGAGCTGGACAGGGTCGTAGAAGGTCCTCAACCCCACAGCAGGACCCATACCTGCTCCTTTGTGCAAGGAGGAACAGGCTGAGCACTGCTCGTGCCCCACAGAATGACCTCCAGAGGGCCACTGGTGTGAATGTCTCTACCCAAACAATCAGGAACAGACTTCATGAAGGTGGCCTGAGGGCCCGACGTCCTGTAGAGGGCCCTGTGCTCACTGCCCAGCACCGTGGAGCTCCACTGGCATTTGCTCAAGAACACCAGAATTGACAAGTCCTCCACTGGCGCCCTGTACTTTTCACAGACGAGAGCAGGTTCACCCTGAGCACCTGTGATAGACGTGAAATAGTCTGGAGAAGACAAGGAGAACGTTCTGCTGCCTGCAACGTGGTTCAACATGACAGGTTTGGTGGTGGGTCAGTGATGGTCTGGGGAGGCATATCCATGGAGGGACGCACAGACCTCTACTGCCTAGGAAATGGTGCTCTGACTGCCATAAGGTATCCAGATGAAATCCTTCAACCCATTGTCAGACCCTACGCTGGTGCAGTAGGTCCTGGTTTCCTCCTAATGCACCACAATGCCCGGCCTCACGTGGCAAGAGTCTGCAGGCAGTACCTGGAGGAGGAAGGAATTGAAACAATTGAATGGTCTTCACCATCCCCTGACTTAAACCCAATAGAACATCTCTGGGACATTATGTTTGGGTCCATTAGGCGCCGCCAGGTTACTCCTCAGACTGTACAACAGCTCAGGGATGCCCTCACACAGATCTGGGAGGAAATGCCACAAGACACCATCCGTCATCTCATTAGGAGCATGCCGCCACGTTGTCAAGCATGCATACAAGCTCGTGGGGGGCACACAAGATACTGAAAAGCATTTTGAGTTGCAGAAATTACATTTTGGAGAAAATGGACTAGCCTGCCACATCTTCATTTCACTCTGATTTTGTGGTGTCTACACAATTGAGCCTCTGTAGAAAACATTTATTTCCATTAAAAGACTTGGCATCCATTTGTTCCTAAGACACTGCCCTGTCGTTATTTGTATAGATATCCAACTTCATTTTGAGATCTGATGGATCTAATGTGTTTCTTTAAAGTGCTGCTTTAATTTTTGTGAGCAGTTGTACAGTATATTTCTAATCTTAGCTACATTGTGTAGGTGAAAAAAAAGCACCTTTAGAAGCTTATGATTTGTGAGCTTTAAATGATGGTAAAATATAACTTCAGGGTTTCTGACTTTAGAATTGGAGGCAATATTTACACCAACCAGGAAGAACAGAGACTGCATCTCTCAGGTCTGTAGATTGCCTAGTATGATGACTTCAGTTGTTTCTTTGTTCAGGAGGAGGTCAATAATTGTCATCCAGGTCTTGATGTCTCTGATGCAGGAATTAAGAGTAAGTTTAATCAGTGATCATTTACCACTCTTCACAGTCTATAAGCACTACCATTCAAACTAAACCAGAAAAAAATGATAAGAGATAGATTTCAAAAAGCAGTAGATGCAATTTAAAAAGTTCTCAAGAAAGTTTATGTCAAAGATGTTAACTTGGCTATTTTTTCTATATGAAAAAAACTGTAAAATAAAAAATAACCATAAAAGAGAGAATAAGTAAATCATGGATGAGAAAATGACTGCAAAACGCATGCAAAAAAAAAAAAAAAAACCTTATTACATGTACTTTCTAAAATCAAGAATTGTGGAGGCCAAAAACAGATACAAAAAATGGTAATATTAAGAAAACAAAAAAAAAATTGACTACAGCAAAATTTATTAGAAGAAAACAGAAATGACAATAAGAAAACTTGGAGAATAATAAATCGTATTGTAAAAAAGAATTAAACAGGTTCACCAGTACCTAATTATTTTAATAATGGACAAATGGAAATCCATGAAAAAAATCGAATAGTGAATAAATTTATTTACCAAACCTGGCAACCTCCATTCCAAACAAAACAGACTATAATATTACTTCAAATATAAAGAATAAAACAAACACCATGCTACAAGACCAAGGAACTAGTGAAGAAATAAAAAACAACGTAAAAAGGAGCAATAATAAACAAACTACTGATTGTGACGACCAAGATTTGATACTGATAAAAGATATACAGTGGTATGCAAAAGTTTGGGCACCCCTCTGAGATTTCGTGATAATTTGCTCTAACTTCATAAGAGAACATCACAGCAACAACATTTGTTCTCCTACAGAGATATACACATTAGAGTGTTTTCCAGACCAAAATTTGTGAAGAAGAATATCATAGTCTTATTGTTATAAAATAAAATGTAAAAAATGTGATGTGCAAAATTTTGGGCACCCTTTTCATCACATTCATTTCAAGACCCATAGGGATTTATTGCTGACAGGTTGCAGCACAAAATTGCTTTGCTTAGCTCCTTAGACCGTCAGTTACAAATACAGGTGGAACCAATCATGGAAAAGGCTATTTAACAGGGGTCAGGGCTGGCTGTGCTTGTCCTGGGTTCTTTCTGAGAGAGTGGCAACATGGGGGCCTCTAAACAACTCTCCACTGACCTAAAAACTAAGATAATTCATTATTATGAATTAGGAGAAGGGTGCAAGAAGTTATCTGGAAGGTTTGGACTGTCTGTCTCCACAGTCAGAAATGTAGTGTGGAAATGGAAGGCTACAGGAACAGTCCTTGTGTAGGAAAGATGTGGGAGCCAGAGAAAAACAGGAAAGGCACAGACGAAGGATGGTTAGAATGGTCACAGACAAGCCACAGACCACCTCCAGAGAACAGCAAGAACACCTGGCTACTGATGGTGTGCTTGTTCATCGTTCCACAGTCCAGCGTACTTTGCACCAGGAAAAGCTCGTTGGAAGGGTGATGCACAAGAAGCCTTTCCTGAGTGTTCGCCATAGGAAGAGTCGCATGAGGTATGCAAAAGCACATCTGGACAAGCCAGAAGCATTTTGGAAGAAAATACTGTGGTCAGATGAGACTAAAATGATGTTATTTGGTCAGAACAAGAGGAGGTATGCATGGCGGAAAAAAAATACTGAATTCCAGGAGAAGAACTTGTTGCCTACTGTGAAATTTGGTGGAGAATCCATCATGTTGTGGGGCTGTATGGCTAGCACAGGAACTGGAAACCTTATTAAAGTTGAGGGCCACATGAATTCCTCTCAGTATCAGCAGTTTCTTGACAAGAATGTTCAAGAGTCAGTCACAAAGTTGAAGCTACGCCGGGGTTGGATTTTTCAGCAAGACAATGATCCTAAGCACAGATCAAAATCCACCAAGGAATTCATGAAGAGGCACAAGTAGAATGTTCTGGAATGGCCATCCCAGTCCCCAGACCTTAACATCATTGAAAATGTATGGATTGATTTGAAGCAGGCTGTGTACGCACGGAAGCCAAGAAACCTGACTGAACTGGAGGCGTTTTGTATGGAGGAGTGGTCCAAAATACCACCTGCCAGACTTCAAGGACTTGTCTGTGGCTATAGAAGGCGTCTACAGGCTGTTATTGCTGCAAAAGGAGGCTCTTCTAAATATTAATGGACTTCTTTCTTTGGGGTGCCCAAATTTATGCACATGCTTACTTTTGTTTAAATGGACATGAAAATGTATCTGTTGGACCAATTAAAATGATTTCACTACTGAAATGTTTCTGTTTCATCAAGGTATAACATATGTTAAATTGAAGTTGCTGCTTCAAAAGCTCAGCAAGTGACAAACTGATAAAGTGATTTTTCTAAGGGGTGCCCAAACTTTCGCATACCACTGTAATTGATTATATTATACATCCTTTAAGTTATATATGTACTTCATCTTTTACACTATAGGAGTTTTTCCAGACAAGATCTTACCACTTCACAAAAATGAGATAAACATGTTTTTTCCAACTACAGGCCAATATCTTTGCTTTTTCTAATTCTCCAAAATATTACATATTAACTTATATATATTATATTATATATTAATATTATATGCAGCTAGGCTGAACAGGGAAAATATTTTATGCAACAGTCAGTACTGTTTCAGAGCAAGACATTCAACAGCAATGGCATTAATGGAATTGACCGAAGAGATATCGGACACAACTATCTCACTAACATCTTCATAGATCTCAGGAAAACATTTGACACAATAAATTGCAAAATCCTTCTTCAGAAACTTAGCAAATACAGGATCAAAGGACAGGCACTGCAATGGATGGCTAGCTATCTAAAAGATCAACAAGAATTTTTACAAATAAACAACATTAAATCAAATTAATGCAAAATTACTTGTGGTGTACCTCAAGGATCAGTCCTTGACCCTAAATTATTTATTATTTATATGAATAATTTAAGCTAAATATTCGAACTGTTAAATTCCATTTTATTTGCAGATGACACAACCTTTAATTATACAGGAGACAATATTGAACATATGAGAGAGATGGTGCAGACTGAGTTAAAAAAAATTAAATTGTGGTTTGATGGAAAAAAAAAATATTGCTAAATGGTGACAAATCGTATTTTATGATATTTAGTAACAGAAACGCAAACGATAAAGTTTAATTAAACATAGATTATATTAATATCAAAAGAGCAAAATACAATTGGGGGAGTTATTATGGATAAAAAGCTAACTTGGAAATCATAAACTAATACTTTCAAATCCAAAAAAAAAAAAAAAAGGACAATAGAAAAATTAGACAATAACTCACAATATCTATTACACAATTCCTTGATTATGCCATATCTGAACTATTGTATAGAAATTTGGGGTACAACATACACTAATCCAATTTACATATTACAAAAAAAGCTAAAAGAATTATTACAAAGAGTAATTATAGGGACCTGTGTATTCCCTGTGAAATAAACGTTGTGAATGTCTGTTGGTGGAACAGCTCCTCTCTCTCCAAAGGGTGCTAAAAGGTTTGTGGAGTTTGTTAACTCGGTCCATATGTGTTTTCTAGATTTGGAGAAAGTAAGTGTTCAATCACATCCCCCTTTGCTATCATGGGAGCCTTTCTGAGGGCTGTCCGGTCCATGGATGACCAGAGCAGGAGCCTGATCCACATACCCTGCAGAACGATGGACCTGCTCCTGGTGCATGTTGGAATCCATAAGGGGTTCTATCACTGGTTCTTTTCATCATCTATTCTATATAGACAGAATTTCAAGGTTTAGCCAGAAAACTGAGGGGGTCTGGTAGGAGAACTAGAGAATTACATTTAGACTTTTTGCAGATAATGTTGTTTAGTTGGCTTCATCAATCCAAAGCCTTCAACATTTGTATGGGAGGTTTGCAGCTGCATCTGCAAAAATTCTAAATGTAATGGTGTAGTTCTCCAACCAGACCCCCTCCGGCAGCCAGGACCAAGTTCCTGCTCTGGTAATACATGGAGCGGACCCCAACCTCACAGTGCATCGTCCACATGACACCATGGGTGTTGTGGTTGAAAACACATGTGAAGCATATGATCAAACTCCCCAAAGTCTCCAGCACCCTATGGAGAGTGAAGAGCTGTTCTACAAACAGAACCTCAACAACAGTCCAGGCTGCAGCTCTCTTCAACTGTAGGTACCTGTCCACAAGCCAACCAGGCTCCAAAGAACCCCTGCTTGAGATTAATGGTGACCCTTACTCTGGTGTACATCAACAGATTCAAGGATTGGTCAACACAGGCTGTTGTAAACCCAAACACAGCAGATCAGACATAAAAGTTCTGTTGGTGTTTGGGTTTATTGCGGTGTCCTTCCTGTCAAAACCCTCTTGGGACCGGCACACAGAGACCCTGGATTGTACCCCTGGTGGTTGCATTATTTTGCCAAAAAGTGTCATTTGATGAAACCAAATGGCATTTGTTGTTATAGTTTTGTCCTCAGCCAGCTGGCCAGTCTTCTTTTTTTATTTTTTACTTTTCTTCACCAGCTTCCTGTAATCAGACCTCATTTGTCGCATCGGTTTACCACTGTATCTCTTGGCTCATCCATTTCCCCCTCATTTACTCTTTCTTGCGTTTCTGACTGTCTTAATATGACTTTTTAACTGATAAAAAGGCTGTGGAAGGAGAATTCAGAACACTGAAGCAAGAAATCCGTGTTCTTTCTCAGCAATGTGAGGATTTCAGGCCCATGACCGAGAAATTTAATGAAATTTATAATTATAGTAGTAAAATATTATCTTTGGATGATGTATCTGAAATGCAGGATAATGTTGGGTTTCAAGTTTATGATCTAAAACAAAACCGAAAGAGTTAAGCTGCTGTCGCCGGATGTTTAGCAATCTAGCAAGAGGTTTTATTCTGTTCAAAAACTGAGACTGAAGTTCCACTTACTGACTTAACTTCTGAAAACATGAATCAGCCTTAACACCGGAGCTTTAACTCCAGTGTTACATTCTTTTGGTTATGGAAACTCTTCAACAGTTGACGTAGTTAGCGTAACTTCAGCGGATCTTGAGGCGGAGAAATGCAGCCTCGCGCTCGTATGCAGCCCTGCATAGCAGTGACGTGCAGATGTGATCAATGTGAATCGGCTGATTCTGCAGCAGGAGAAAGAAAAAAACAACTTTTTTCATCCGGGTTCTGCACCAATATGTAATGCTGAAAAACTGGTGAACATTTTCAGGATTTAATGCGTTTTGCTGTTTTGTTTATATCACTGCTGAACTGAACCAGAGGGTTGACAAAAAAATAAATAAAAAAATACAATAAAACTTTTTTAAAATGATAAATTCAATTTCTTTCTGTTTGAATATATATATATATATATATATCAGTTTTGTTGATTCTAATCGCCTGTTCTAAATAAATGTGGTGATTTAATACAAATAATTTCAATTTTCTTCCATCCAGTAAAAAGACATAGAAACAAACATTATATTAAAAAGTAAGAATCATGGATTGATTCGTGAATCGAATCGGATCGCCACCTAAGCCCCAGTCATCAGCGTTGATTTCCTTTTTTTCCTGCCCCCTTTTAGACATCCTCGGCTGTGAATTAGCGCTTTTATAAACAAACTAAGTGAAATGAATGAAGCAGCATGATTAGTAACTTCCATTTGTGCTGTTAATGCTCCGTACTTACATGCAGTTAGACCTTATTATGATAATTTGATATTTTGACAGAATGGCTGCGGGCAGGATTAGAAGAGAAGTCGGTTTTCAAATGTTAATGTGCTTCTTTGAAACTAATGCATGCATTTATTGATTTCTCACCCTTAAATCTAACCTTCTTAAATTGTCACGGTGTGGTTGGAGGGGTGGGGGCAACCGCGGCTTACAACAAAACGCCCTGGACCCCAGTTGAGGAATGCGGTCATCAGCGAACGCTCCCCTCAAAATCTGTCTCCCGTCTTTTTTAGCCGCAACTTCAGTGTCGCATTTTACAGATGTCGAATTAAAGATTCGCAGAGGGAGGGAGGAGCGGGTGGAGAAAACCTGGCGGAAGAGAACCTGAGAGACAGATTAATGCCTCGCCGGTGCTTCGCCGTATCAGGACAGGGATTACTGCTGTAACAGCTGTGCCCGCGAGTCCCCTGACTGAGAAGAATTACAAGTATTATCACCTACATCATTAAAGTAGGGCTCATGGACGTGGAATGGTTTCAATCAATTCATCCCAAGATAACACGGAGCCAGCTGGACCCCCTGCGTGAGAACTTGACTTAATTGGCCAATAAGTGTTGGGGAAGAGTGCGTGCTATTTGATCAAATTATGGGGGCCCCGGCGAAAGGGGATTACATTGTTCGGGTGAAAGCCGAGAGAGGTGGCGGCTGGGAGCTGCTGTTAGCATAAGCCTGTCCGTGGCTAAGTGCGAGGGCAGTGAAAAATGGTGGCCCACTTGGCACCGGGAAAAGAGAGGAGGAAAGCAGTAACCAGGTCAGCCTTTTGCTTGGGGAAATATGCTCATTCATCATCCCCCCCTTGGCCTCATTTCTGCCTGCTGATACTTGTAAACTAATAACTTCCGTGTGCTATTTAGTTAGGATCATTAGGCTACAAATTCACTCTCTGCTGCTGCATTCATGTGGCAATCAGCTGATCCAGAAAAGATGTAATGAACTCCACAAACCAACATGGTGTAATTGGTACAAAACCGCTGCATTTATCTGTTTAGAGAATCCGTGTTGACGCTCAGAGAGCCCAACAACATGTTGAACCAAAGATTACGCTGATTATTCAAATGTTTAATTAGTATTTATATGTACGGATGGGCTCTTGTGGCCATACACAGCCATAACAAATGCTCAGCAACCATAAAAAGCAGCCCCCGAAAACAGGAGAGATAACCGGAATTTCAATGAGTTTAAATGCCAGCGCTGAAATTACCTCTTTGCAATATTCATGGGTGAAAAGGCTTGTCTGAGAGGCATTTTCATTAGCATTATTCCTGAGCAGACGACGATTTAGTCATCAGCGTCCCAGAAAGCTGCAGCTGGAATCCGGAGGCGGGGAGGAACTCACCTCTGCTGGACACCGGCGCAGAAACGAGGGCTTTACAGTAAAGGGTCATGAGAAAAGGAACTAATTAGGACTGACCAGCAGTTCAACAGGGCCTTTACTCAACTTACAAAGCAGTTAAAAAAAACTGATTAGTTGATAATTATAGTTTGCAGAAACAACTTCATGACTTTTAGAACTAATTAATGGTCAACCATCACTGAGAGACCAGTTTTCCTCAAATAATGAATTCTTTTTATGCTGAAGCAATAAAAGAAATGAAGAGTAACTAAGGATGAAAAATGGAAAATAATTATTAACACGATCTTTTTGTTTACTTCTAATGGTTCTCACACCTCATACTATTTACTTGAGCCCTTCTGATGGTTGCTCTCTTAAAACACTTCTTCAGTCCAATTCTTGGGTTATTCATGTTGTATTAATATTTGGGCGTATAGTTGTTTCATTCTAACCCAATTTATGTTTTGTTTTTTATTTCTTTTCCCCCTTTCTTTGCTTGTTTAAAATAACCCAGTCAAAAGTTAGTGTCTTTTTTATCGCAGAGCTGAAATAAAATAACCCAAATTGGGTTATTTTTATTAATAGAGTTTTTGAGTGCACCAAATCTTTTTTATCTGAGCTGAAAAAGTAGAACAAACTAGATGAACAGCTAAAGCAGCAAAATATTCAACACTTAACACGACAAGAATGCGATCCTAAACCAACAACAATAATAATAAATATATATATATATCATTACAAATGAGTGGTAATATTTAGAAATGACCATTCAATTTTGGATGGGTGTCAAACATACGGCCCATGGACTGCATTCAGCCCCCCAGATGGTTTAATACGGCCCAGTCATAAAGAGAAAAAAAAAATGTAAGGATTTTGGGGAAAAATGCAAGTTCCTTGTCCATTCATGTGGTGAGTTATGGTGTAAATTAAATCAAGTAAATTAGAGAACGTAAACAATGGAGCTCCAGTGTTAAAGGGTTAAAGAAATAGCTGCAATGCACATGTCCGCCACTAGGGGAAGCAAAGGAAAATAAATACGGGCATAGCAAGAGATCAAGAAATAAACAACATTTCTGTGAAAGTGCGTTTGGATAAGATGCAGTTTGGTTTACTGTCAGCATTACCGCTGTTAAGTTGCTTCAAAAATTATCAGGCGTGAGACAACAATTACCAAAATGTCGTTGTCAAAAATATAATAATAATAGGTGATTAGGCTACTAGACTGTTTGAGGCATTTTTTTCCAATTGGAAAAAAAATAAAAACGAAACAAAGCTACAGATAACAAGTTGACCACAGGCTATTTTGCTGTAATGTTACTGGTCCGGCCCACTTGAGATTAGACGGGTTGAATGTGACCCCTGGTTTAAGCTTTGCCAATACTGTGTCTATATGTAAATATATATAGATATATATATCTATATGTATATGCACAAAAGCCACTTTAAGTTCAACTTCAAACTTGACCACTTATACAGTATTTTTAGTTTACAATGCTATGTTTGTGTCCTTATAATTCAGAAACTGCAGAGTGAAAGTACACACATCTTTATGAGGTGACAGTGCAGGATGTGTAGAGCTAGGATATACTGGTCAAAGGCTGGAATAATGCACCAAAGCCTCTTTATTCAGTCAACAATTTCTACAATATCTTCAGTCAAAAATACTATAGTTATGTAGTAATAAGTCAAGAACTATACAGGAAGAATAGACACATCTCAGGAAGGAGATAGCATAGTCATGTGTATTATTATTTGCTGACAAATTGTTTTTAAATAGATTTTTGTCCTTTGCTTTTTTAATCTTTGATAGCCCACAATACTTGTAATTAATACCCCAAGTTTAAGGTATTTGGTAGCTTATTTAGCAAAATTATGCAAGTATGAAAGTTATAATTATGTCAACCAACCAAGTACTAGGGTCAGGGGTCACTTCAATCCAGTAACATACTTCTGTGTACCCTGACTCTAAAGAATATTTGGAAGTCTATACTATTTTAGTCAATCAGTATTGTCTTATTTTAAATGATGTCTATAATTTAGTAATTTACTATATAAGTTTATCTAACTGTGTTTTACTTCACCTTTATTTTTATTATTTTGCTTTAAGTCATAGTTTTTTCTTGTAAGTTATTGTCCTGATGTGGAAGCAGCTAAAGGAACACTCCAGTGTATTTGTTTTTTTTTACCATGTACAAATAACAATAATCTCAAAATTGTATTAGAATTCTGTTCCAACAATCTGTTCTTCTCCAAAAAAAAAGTAACATATCTATAGAATCTTTACCATTATGTGGCCATGTGATATAAGTTCTGATTGACCAAAACAAGGTCATTTTAGATATCCTTTGAGAACATCATTCTGTCCCTGATTGAAAGCAGGAACTTCCACTCAAGAGGTGGGAATGTTGTAAAGAAGCGGTTCCGTCTCTGCAGCGTTCCTCCAGATAATTCCTGACCACGGAGCTTGTTTGTCACTGCCGGTAAAGCGCGGCATACATTAATTCTTCTTTTTGCTGTGGAGTAAATCTGGAAAAATGAGTGGTCCCTCCGGGAGGCCCGGCTTGAAGACTAAATACTGGACAGAATTAGACTCTGTCGCCCCTCCTCTTTATAATGTCATTAATATAGAGGCAATTAAGAGAGTTTTTAACCTCCCACCTCTTATCGTTATTAATGAACAGGCGGATGGAACAAAAACCCACCCGAGATGAGGCTGGTAATTATCTTTTGCATCAGCCTTTGAAGCAGGATTTGGAATTAAAGCTCAGTGGATGAATTCTTGGGTTTGTTTGCAGGCAAAGCCAGAGGGAGAGCATGTGCTTTCATTTAATCACATGATTTCATACAGGAATGGGGGTGGGGGGGTGGTTTTTACTGTCACTGGGCTCATCCTAAAACACACACAGCACCCCCGCCTCCACCACTAAACTGCCAGAATGGTCATTAGTATCACACACTCCCTGTGAAAAAAAGAGGTCCTGTATGATCAGGGTAATTAAAAGAGGATGAAGACGGAGCGCCTGCAGTTCTTGTATTTCGATGCGCTCATTATGGTTTCCTCATCGCGGTAATTATGTAAGTGATGGTGCGGCTCAGCCAGTGTTAACAAGTTCCCAACACATTGACATTATAAAGCACCCGAGGTCATTTTCACACAACCGGAGAGGAAAAGAAGCGGCGCTCTTCAGCTGTGATTCATGCTGAAGAGCCGAGACGCTGCGGCAAAAAAAAAAAAAAGTTATCAAGGAGCGGCACAAGCGGGCCTCTGCTCCGACCCCTCCTGCTGCCGCCCACAGCACGGCCGAAGGTCAGGGGTCACTGTCACTGTGAAACCACTTCTGCAAACAACTCATTAGTAAGTTGGCACTTTGAGCGCAGACAGCACTCTGGGGACAGGGGTCATACTGGTACCTGCTCCACGCCCCGTTGGTTTAGAGGCCTCACAGGGACCGCTTCATGTTTAATTAATTTCTGACGTTAGTTCGCCACTTGTTAACTTATCAAGGAAGGTTTTAATATATTACAACATAATAAATTTAGAAAAAAATCATTTTCGTTGGAGAAAAATCAAAAAGATGGCGAGTGGAGAATTTCAGCATCCGTGCTCGGCTCTCGTCAGAGAAAAAAAATAGTGCGAACTTTAACAAGTCCTTGGACTAAGTAAGCTGTCAAACAGATAAACAGTTCTTTGTCTCGCTGACAACAATCTGCAAATGAGCTGGAAGTAACCGACTGTCATCCCACTTTCCCCGTTTCTTCATAATCATTCTGTCTTCGACAAAAGGACAGAGAACCGTCAGAAAGCCCCTTCCCCACCGGCTCATTTGGCTAATGCCCGTGTTTGAAATATAGCTGTCTTTCAGCAGTCATGGCAATTACTGGTGAAACGACGAGAGACTGAGGTCAGAGCCTGGCGTCTTTATTACAGTTGTCTCGGAGCGCAGGAGCTGAGGCTGAGGCGGGAAGGCCAGGCTTGATGGTGAATAAATCTGTCTGTCTGAAGGTCAACAGAAGTGAAGAGGTTTCCCGACCCCATGACCCGCAGGTCCAACTTGACAACTCTATCTATATCCATGACAATCGCACAGCTGACAGACGGGGAAAAAATGAAGCAGCAGACTGCTGTGGAGATGACCTGAGAGCTACTTTCTCAATGAGGATAATTGTGTGGTAAATGTCAGTCGAGCAGCTGACTTTGTGTTTATTGTGTTTAAAGCTTTACTTGATGAGGAATTATATCTATGAGAGGAAAACTGGGAGTTAGGATTTCAAACGACGGACATAATGGAGTGATACATTTATTGCAGCAATACTGCAGTTGATATTTTTAGTTATTAAAATTTATGACTTTAGAAAGTACATGTGTCAAAGTTAAGGCCCGGGGGCCGGATCTGGCCCTCTGGGTAATTATATCCGGCCCTCCAAATCATTTCACTTTATCGTTATTAATGACTCAATGTTTCTTATTCCTTTTTCTAACTTGTAAAAGTAAAATATTGTGAGTTAATTTAGGTTTAAGTTGATTTATTCTGGAATAATATAACTGACTGTTTTTATTAATAGTAACATCAAAAACATCAAATTTTAACTTTTGAAGATTTTTGTTTTTGGTGTGTTTAATAAAGGTTTATCTCATTTGGCCTGAAACCCAAGGTGTGTTTTTGTGTTTCGACCCCTGTGCAATTGAGTTTGACACTCCTTTTTAAAGGTAAAGAATTTTGAAGTTTTTTAATTAATTTTTTTAAATTAGTTTATTCATAATTCTGTGTAATCTCTTCAATCAAAAGACACCTATTTTTAACTTTTTAAACTTTTCTTTTCCCTGCTAATTGAAATGTCCCTGCTGCATATTTAGCTGATGACTTTATTCTGCTTTGTCTACTTCTGAAAATCTGAGTGGAAGGACTTTGGATGGATCCAAATTTTTGAAAGTGACTGGTGTTAGTACATCTTTCTGTTTCCATGGTGACTGCAGGTGTTTGTTTTCATCAGAACACAGTAGGTTCACACAAGTAAGCCAAGACAATGCGGGCTTCCCCTTTCTGACCCTTCCTGTTGGCTCACCCTTTTTCTTCTCCTGTTATCTCCTTCGTTTCTCACAATCTTTTACAGGTTGATCCAAAGCAAGTTGCTGCTTGGCAGACGTTCATCCTCCTGCTCCACCTTCCACACTCTCAGCTCTCTCCGGTGAACTACACTGCTCACAAAAATTAAAGGATCACTTTAAAGAAACACATTAGATCCATCAGATCTCAAAATGAAGTTTGATATCTCTACAAATAACGACAGGGCAGTGTCTTAGGAACAAAAGAATGCCAAGTCTTTTAATGAAAATAAAAGTTTTCAGCCAACAGAGGCTCAATTGTGTAGACACCATCAAATCAGAGTGAAATGAAGATGTGGCAGGATAGTCCATTTTCTCTAAAACTTCCTTTCTGCAACTCTAAATGCTTTTCAGTATCTTGTGTGCCCCCACGAGCTTGTAACACCAACATGTAACATCAGTCCTGTTTGGAGGGTTTTCTAAATGTTGCCACTGAAGTGCACCTGTTGTTAATTCCATCAACTCCAATACAGCTGAAATTGATGAATGAGGCCCTCAGCTACTTCACCAACAAGAAATGATCAGACAGGTTTCATTCAATTCATACCAGGCCCAATTAAAAAAGTGTTACTTTGATTTTTATAAGCAGTATATTTTGCTGAGTCAACTCTCTGTCAGGGTTTGGGTTTTTCTCTTGCTGTTAGCAAAATATTTAAAGAGCAACTCAGAACAAGTTTTTGAAGCATTTCTTCTGATGATAGTGGACACGTTTCAAGAAAATTAAGCTTAAAATTGGATTTGTTTATTTAAATTATTGTGAATCTGGGGTACCCAAAGAAATGCAGTTTGCTGTCATAAAATTCTTGCCAGGCATTAACCACAATTATTAAATTCTCCTCCATGATTTTTCAAATGGTCAACACTTCGAACTAAAAGGGATGCCATACATTGATGCCTAACTAATCCAAGAACCAAATTCAACCTAATGTAACTTGCGATGCACACTCAATGTCCTTACGTTTTGGATATTGAGTGTAAACCGGATATTGATAATTCATGTAGAAAAAATGGTATGGTCGAGACAGGGTGGATTAAATAAGTTTGCTTTCTTCCACTCCCTTTCAAGCGATCTACTTGTGATTTATTTTTGTGATGTTATTTCATGTATTATAAGCTGATTGCTTGAAATAAACATTCATTCATTCATTCATTCATTCATTCATACGTAGGGCGTGAAAAGAGTTTTAAAAAAAAAATGTGCGCAAACAACACATAAATGGAAGACTTTTGAACGTGCAAGCCCGAAACATGCATTTACTTTTAATTGAAAGTGGCTGATTGAACGCACATTGGCGATGGTGGTGCAAACACAGCTTTAAAGTCAGACTAAACTGTGCTGAGTCAGCACTAATATAAAGAAGGAGCCTTTTGTGGTGAAAGTAAGATCAGCAGGTTTGTGCAATTTTCTTCAAACTGCAATACATTCATGCTTTAGTATTTCAAAATAAACTTTTTGTCTTACAATTATGCTGTTTCAAATGTGTCACATGACTCCTGTACTGCTTTTGAATTGCTTCTATTTATAAAACCAGAAGTAGATTATAACAATCTAATGTAAGAAATATGATGAAGTATTTACATTTAGTTCAATAAAAGTTTAACAAAGCACCAATGATTTAAAAAAAAAAACAACAGTAGATTGAACAAATATGAAGCACAATTGGGAAACCAACCTTCAGCTTTGGTCATTTGGTCTCTGCATATAAACAAGAAGTATATTTGATCTATGGACAGAAAATGCCACAGAATAAAAGCAGATCCCACTCTGACCTTCTTTGTTCTAAATTAAAAATGTAAAAAAAATACTTTTGCTGTTTTTAGCCAAAATCAATTAATCTAGTTTCTAAAAATAGTTTTTGCGAAGTGGTCGTGGTTCATTGCAGATTTGCCTCTGAGTTGTGGGTGGGACTTGTTGGCACAGAGTAACCCTGCCCCCCTTTTCCCTCCACCTTCAGAGAGCTTGGACCCAGTGTGTTTTTTTTATGTCACAAATGTGTCTTTGAACACACAAATCTAATCATCTGCTCTTGATTCACAGCGATTTGAATAAAAAAAAATACTCAAAAATTTATTTTATTTTATTTATAAACTTCCTCCATCATCAGAAAAATGACCCCACTTTTAATGTAAACATACCAAGGATAGCACAAGGACTTGAATTTCTAATAAACTCCTACAGATACTATGTCCAGGTTTTTTTTAATTTTTTTTAAAATAGTCAAAATCATAATCAATAGATCACTGGGAACGCTTTAAAAATAGATCAAAAGATGATTGTATTGTATTTAAGCAAAATTTAATCAAAAACCTCCACACTAAGCTGCATTTCAGTCACTGTACCTTTTAAACAAGGCCTTGCTAATCCTGGACAGTGGTGCTCACACTAAAGTTCCTCTGATGTGTGTGTTGGGTGTGTGTGCCTCTGGTCTGGGCTCCCATGGCTCTGATGGCTTTAATTGACTGTCTTTCTGTGATTAATGGTCACATGTTAAACATGAGCGTTGTGGACATTCTCACACATATGTGGAAGGCAATTTAAGAGAGAGAGGCTATCTCTGGAGAAGCACTTATCTCCGACTGTGAGCTCAGGCACTTGGAATGGGAAGGGAAAGAGGAGCATCACTCTGGTCTGAAGGCCCCAGAGCCGACCTAGACTGCAGCACGGTGACACCGCGGATATTTAAAGAAATCGCCCCCTCCCAGCGGGCCCCAGACAATAGTCTCTGCAGAAAGGGAATTCATGGCTGATGCACAATGAAAAGCTGCAGATTTTTTTTTTTGCAGAGTGAAACGAGAAATAATGACAACAATCTGCTGTAAAACAATGAAAGAGATTTTTTTCCTGCTAGGTTGTGTTAGCAATCATGGCGCTGTGATCCCCAGCATGCTTCCACTGAAGATTACAGAACTTGCCACTGATCCAGGCTTTTAGAAATTGAGCACAGTGACACTATGAGCTCTGTGGGGTCCACAGGCAGAAGCACAGGCCAGCATCAATCATCAAGCAGCCATCAGGACCAACCACTGTTCAGACTGATCATCAGTGCAGCTCTTATGTCATTAGCTTAACTCCCTTGCCCCCTTTCCCCACCTCCTGATGACCAACAAGGCTTGGCATGCTCCAGCTGAAATTTCTTGGCCAGCGTATAGCCGAAGACCTACTATCACCAGGAGTCGCGCAAACTCCAAACTGCTTGACCCTTTTTGCCAAGAGGCAGTGAGGGAACATGCAGAGAGGAAAGGCGTGCGACCAAAGACGGAGCCTGTGGATGAGAGAGGTCAAAAATCGAGCATGTGCATGAGTTAATTGAAATCAACATCCATGACTGGACACGCACGCCGGGCCACTTGGCAGCACGTCTCCTGCCAACATCAGTCACCGTTGGACACGGCGCTGCCGGCAGTGAGGGCGGCCTGCTGAGAAGTGGCACAGGTCACATGGTTGTCACGAGTTTGGAGATCGCTTCAACACCAGTGGTCCTCTCTGCACATGCGCCGACAGATTCTCTGCAAGGACACCCAAGATATGGATCAGAGGGAG
This sequence comes from Oryzias javanicus, assembly GCA_003999625.1. Taxonomy (NCBI): domain Eukaryota; kingdom Metazoa; phylum Chordata; class Actinopteri; order Beloniformes; family Adrianichthyidae; genus Oryzias; species Oryzias javanicus. Next base: position 35,677,324 of record CM012440.1, on the reverse strand, counting down.
CTCTGAGCGCTCACCCCCAGTCAGGGCCTGTACTGGTCTGGAGCTCCCTCAACCCCCCAGCAGGCTGCCTGGGAGCCAGTCTTAATGGTGGCTGCTTTACAGAGCCATGGCAGCCCCCCCCTCCAGCAGCTCTGGCACCGCATTGGCCCAGGGCTTCTCACATTAATGCAACACTAATTACCACAGAGATGACCAACCAATTATGCACAGTTCAGTCAAGATCCAGAGGTTAAAGGCGAGACTGAAGCTGCATCACACACTTTAACGCAATCTGTGTGTGCGTGGACGTGGTAAGGGGGGTGTAATTACACAACTTCCCAAAGACGATGTTATTCAGAAAGTGCTAGAAAATTCACAAATTGGAAGTAAATGTGCTTTAGCTTTATTCATAAACTGCAATACATCAGCAGATGTCTAACTTGAGTGAACTTTCATTGTGAAATAATTTTTGAATTAATTTGACAAACATATTTCCAAACCTTGTTTTTAAACATTCTAGATGTTTTACTGACATTATTAGCTTCTCTTTGCTTTACGGCTTTCTGGGTTTTTCCTCAGAGTCAGCACATTTGAGATGTTTTTTGTCTTATTCAGAGCTACAGAAGATGGAAATTATTCCTGCTTTGACTTCTTGACAATCAAAAATATCAAATTAAAATGCAAATTTCACTGTCCTTTTTGTTCAATTTTAAAGATGCTATTTTAACCCTTGAACACCTGAGGCATCATTGATGATGCTTAGACAAAAAAATCTTTAACATCTTTTCAACCATTCCCATGATCAATGTGATTCCTGTAGATTCTGATGGAGAAAAGGGGCGTTGACCATGTTAACTGTTGAAAAGTTACAGTAAATCAAAGGACATAAACACTGGAGCTCCAGTGTTAAATACCATGCTTTTCTTAAGCCTTTCAGAGTAACTATATCCATATACTGTATGTAATCAAACATTACCTTTGGAACATGCAAGAATTCCATTATTTTATGAAATATGATCTATTTTTTCCTACCCCAAAGTAAGACTCCTTGCTGCTCCATCGGTATTCATACAACATAGATATACATTAATGTGCATTTAAAATGTAAACATTTTGTTGATCACCGTTAATACATGGAGAAAGTGGGTGTCGGCATTAGACTGGGGGGGGCGGTTCTGGCAGCGCAGACTCTTCCGGGATGGAGCTGATTCCACTTTGTGACATCAGCATGTGAGAACCGCTCATTTTTGTGGTTGGGAGGAGCTGGTGCTCAGAGCACAGATTTTTAGAGGATTTCTCAGAATTGCGTATATGAATCAAAATACCGCTTTTAGAGCTCCGTTATGGTGGATGGACATCTACTGACAGCTGGAAGTGGAAGTTGGATTTGTTGAAAGAGGGAATGGTTTTTCTACAGTTGACTTTGAGCCGCGGCTAGAATATTAATCAATGCAAGCGTTTTTGTCTTGAACTTTCATCAATATTCTTAACCTGCTGTGGCCGCAGGGCTCGTCAGGCTAGTGTTGGGTGAAGGCGCAATACGTCCTGGACAGATCGCCAGTCACGCTGCGTGGTGGCAAGGCCGCCTGCTCCTGAACTTTGTGATATATATATATATATATATATATATTTTTTCATTGAAACAATATGATTAAAAAAAGGGTGCCCATATTTTGTCTTTGTTGTTACTTTCCCCTCTCGGTTTGGTTTTTATTGTCACAGAAACACAGCTGAAGCTGCTGTCAAACAAAACACAATCCTTGGAGTGAGAGTGAACCAGTATCTCCTGGAATCTCTGAACAATCATGAGCCCAGACATGTAGGTATGTAACCGGTATTTTTATGATCTCTTCATAGAGGACCATGCAAATTTGTTGCGTGAATTGCGTTCGGTGTGGATGCCGTACACTTTGCTTGTCAAGCGACATCTTAGAAAAATACATACATTTTACGTACGTTAAAGTATTTTAAATAAATAAAAGAATAAAAGTAAAAAAAAAAAACTTTGGATACAATTGGATTAAGTACAACTTCCGATTCAGACATGATCAAGTGTTCCCACACCGTGATCTTTCAGTCATTTGTAACTGCAGTTGCACACACCCACCAGTAAGGAAGAGTGGCGCTGTGTCCAAATTAGCACCAAAATGGAGGCACTCCAATCCATTGACTTGGTCCAGTTTTAAATATAAATTAAAGCAGAAAAAAGAAGAACAAAAGAGGTGTGAGCACAATTCTTCATGAAACACACGGATGGTGATGACAACTCAATCAAAAAGATTGAGTATTAGGGGTATAACTGATCACAGAAAATCCGTTGTCCATATGGATCCACGGAGCCACATTCATGTCTCTCCTCTGTCCCCACTAGTTTCAATACTACAATTAACACACAAAAAAACCAGAGAGTTTAATTTCAACTTTTTCATTTAGAATCCCCTCCAGTGAAAATCCTGTCTTTTGAGTTTTTAACATGTATGTTGCATTTTTCTTAGGAAGGGGAACAAATGTAATAAGAAATCATTTAATTTTTGCATTTCCGAGTATTTCTCTTTTTAAATTTCTATCAATCAAACTGTCTTGGACAGACTCTGTTTGAATGAATGATCTACTTTCCATCACAACAGTTCTGCTGCACATGCACGAAACCCTCATCTGGTCCGGTTAGCTGAATTTTTCACTGGATTTTTGGTGTGAGTTTCATCCAATAGTTACGGTAGCAGGGCTGAGAACTCTGGAAAATCTCCACCAGACTCCATGGAGCTTCTTGATGTGACCACGGAAATGTGAACGGTTTGTTAAATAGTAAAAGTTCAGTCCACAAAGCTCTTCACTTCACTTCTGAGCTGACATCCAGCTCAAAATGATACTGCTAGACATTTTTATGTAGCAGCAGTGATGAGTTATGCTAGCGAGACGCAGAGCTATCCCTCAGAGCAGGGGTGGGCAAACTACGGCCCGGGGGCCACATGCGGCCCCTTAAGCTACTTTATGTGGCCCTCCAAATTAAAATACATTGAATCAAAAATCCTAATTATTGTTTTATTTTCATTGTATTTCTGTTTTTTTCCCATGAATGGTGTTGTTTCTGTGACGTTCGTGTGTGTTCCTTTCTGAGTCAGATGGTGATCTTTCAGATTATTCCTACACACCAATAAATGCGCATTTTCTTGAGTTCACATTTTCCTCTGAAGAACATCAAACTCATTGGATCACCCAAAAGAGAACAAAAATCAAAATTTAGAAATTTAAAACTCCAAATTTTCTTTTTTTTAAATTAATATATGTGAATTTGAATCCAAATAAAGCATGTTTTTCTCTAAATTCCATATTATTTTTTTTAGTTTTTATGGTTGATTACCCAATCTTCTCCTTCCATCTGCTCCTTGTCCGGCCCTTATGCCAAATTTTAGAACCCTTTGTGGCCCACGAGTCAAAACAATTGCCCACCCCTGCCTCAGAGGATATTTTGCAGAGGAAGGCTTCAGATCAACATGAAAATTGATTTTTAAGACATTTAGGTTGTGGAATTTTGGTTAAAAATTTCACAATCATTGTTAAAACAATACTGCGAATGTTTTGTTTTTTTTAATTGAAAAAAAATGTCATTGGGGGACTTTAAGATTTAATTTGGATACTGGGGTGGGGTCAAGGGAAAAATTGCATATTGTTTTCTCACAGTTTTTGTAGATTTAGTCTCCAGACATGTAAATGTAATCAGAAACTACATCCTTTTACTTTTTTGTTTATGTTCAAAGTTCAAAGATGTGTAAGTGTATATTTATGCTTTGAAGTACTTAACATACGTTATATTTTTTAAAAGATTTTCAAAAAAGTAATTTTCGGCTTTTATATTCTTGCTTTTTCCCGTTTTTTTTTTTTTGTTTTTTTTTTTTACTTTGTGCTGATCTGAAAAATGATATGAACCACAACCCTAAAACCGTGATACGATCCGAACCGTGAGTCTTGTGATCCGTTTTGTGAGTATTGTTTCTTCCATAACCGTGTACATCTAACTATACATAAATAGATCAATCTTTATTCCAACTTGAGTCATGTTAGTCACGTGTATTAGTTTTACAGGTATGGATAATCGTAAAACACGCAACTTTTTTTTCAAAAAGAATAGTGTAGTCACATTAAACTGGATGTCTGTTGTAAAATTGCCATTGATGGTCAAAACCAAGAGGTTTTTGACTACCAAGAGTGTCTGAAAAGGTTTTATAAGATGAAGCATCGACTAGTCAAATGCTCTGCCACATGCTGTTCACTGTACAAATGAGTTGGAATGAGTTGATGTTTGTTGTATAATCTCATGTTCAGTAAAATTCAGTAAATGTCCATGGATCTGTTAGTTTCCATGAGGTGGTATTTACTAAGAAGCAGAAGAAAATAAAATAAATAAACTTCAAATGAAGTAATTCTAAATTTTCCTATTTTATTTATGTAAAAATAGCTGCTAAAATAGTCAATTTGTAATACATTTGCTCGAGGGAGCAAATGTTAAGGTACAGAATCTGAGGCCGCGATGTGACATCACCACCTTATTTCAAGCCAGGAAAACCCTTTTAAAAGTTCAATAAATGTTGACATGTTAGTCTGGCATTCATTGTTACTACTTAAAAAAAAAAATCTAATGTTCTAAGAATGAGTTATAGAGTTATAAAGATTTTAATAACTTTTACTAAGATGGTTTTCTCATTTTGTTCACATTCTAGTCCAAAACAAGTCATTTTAATATCTTACACTACTTTTATGTTATTTTAATCAAAATGAAATATAATTAGGTCCATAAAATGCCCACAAATACAAACCATTTGTTTAGAATTAGCAAAAAAAAAAACATATTATTGGGCTGTGAAACAGTCAGTTTGAAATAATTCTCACGATTAGCTTATTTTTAAACTTGTCTGTCTCTTTCTGAATTCTTTTGTGGATCTCCTTGTTTCTAGGTTTTGATATCATGCAAGACTTGACTTGACTTGAAGATTTATTTTATTAGATAAATCTTGCATGTTATCCCTCATATGAAGGGATTTTATTTTATTATTTTTTATTATTTTATTTTATTATTTTATTAGATCTTTGCTTTGATATATAGTTTTACTACCTTCAAGGGGTTTTCTTCTTAAAATGTATGCTCTTTTCCTATTTTTTGGCTACCTGTTTTTGTAGTGTGCACAAAAAGTTGAAGGACAATGGAAAAAAGTAATTTTAAATTTTCACTTTAACTGTTTTTATTGAAGATAGACATGGCAGGTGAACAATTTAGTTTTATTTTAATTTTTAAAAGTGCTCTGATGTCATAGGGAAGTCATGTTGGCTGTAGATTTAGTCAGCTAGACTGAATGTGCACAGAATATACAAAAACTATAAAAACACAGAATTCTATTCAAGCGCATGTGTAGTCAAAGCCTTAAAAATTTTCCTTTTAACACATCTAAGACTACTCCAGGTCAGTTTATGGTCAAATAAAGTCCTTCCTTTTGAATCTTTTGAATATTTTTCTTTTTTTCTAACTTCAACTCTCCATTGTTTTGTCTGACATTAATTTGTGTTTAATGTAATCTCAGTTTTCATGGAGCCAAAACACTCCAGAGTTCTGGGTTCAAACTTTGTGCCTGGCTCATGACCAGGAGAAAAGTCGTCTCCTGAAAATGTCCTCGTGGAGCAGCGTTTAAACGCCCCAATCTGTGAGCAGAAGGCGGGCAGCTGGGATGCTGCTGTGCATCAGAAGGACATAAGTGCCTCAGTAAAAACAGTGCTGCATTCACAGGTATGAGTCATAACAAAGGGAACACGCTCCCCCTTCATATGAGGGATTTAATGGGCAATGAGAGCATGCTGTCAGGTTTGGAGCTCTCTGCAAATAACTTCTCTAACTTTGCACAAATGAAAAGTTTGCTGCCATAAAAGCCCCGGCAGCTTCAGGCTGCGTATTATCCCGCAGGCAGCCATTACTGTGCCTTTGTCCTGTTGGGATCCACAGTTCACTTTATTAGACTGCAGTCATTTGTATTCCTCTGAGATGGCACTCATCATCTGCCACCATCTGCATAGTTTTACAGCCTGTGATCATGGCGCTGTCATTATGCTTTACTGCATTGTTAAAGCTCGTCTCTGCAGCATCAGAGGAGACGACTCCTTCAAGCGTCTCTGCCTCCCCCCCCACTCCACGAATGGATCGAGGATACAGAATGCACCTCTCTGCACCCAGCGCCTCCAGATAAATCTGACCAGCACTTTGTGGAGTGAGGCTCAGAGTCACTGAGGCGAGGCGGATTTAAAAGGTCCACATTTGTCAGAGCTGTGAGCAGCAGAGTCCGACTTCTCATTCTTCATCTGATGGACACGGAAATAAAGCGTCCTCCAACCGCCGCTGTGTATGCAACTCCCCACAATGAGACGTTTCAAAGCGCAAAACAACAAGCCCAGAAATGTGATATTATTTGCCAAGCGGTGTATATAAATCATATATTAGAGAATAGAGAAAACAAAAGCACACAGATCTTCTTTGCATAATGGCTTTTCAGTGATTTAATGCTGAAGTCTGCTTCCCTTTGAGAGTCCCAGGTGATAACACTTTGCATACTGTAGTGAATAACATCCGTTTGTGTGACGGGGAGAGCCTCGCATGGCCCCTTTGGCGATGTAAAGCAGTCCTTTAGTGTGAATCACATAGCTGCAGGTTAACGCTTCACATTCTTAAAGTGGCAGGCAAATCAAAGCTCTCCAGGTGCAATTATACAAACACAGCCAACTATTTTGTAAGATTTTCTGGAGCAGAATTTACAAACATTTGAGCTTTTAATAGTCTGAATTGAATCAAAGTTGAGGTTCGTTCCAAGAATATCTTTGCAAATGGATTCTGCAGGAATGGTTTACTGGATTTCAAAATAAAGTTAATCCCTGGAGTCACATCAGTTTTCCTCAATCATTGCATGTTGGTTTAGTCTTTCATCTATAACATTTACTTCTTTCTGAATATGAAAGTAGAAAAAGAGGTCTTTCAATCTACAGAAATGATAAAAAATGTTACAATTTCCAATGACTTCACACTCTGCAGTCAGCCTGCGTTTGTATTTATAGTGTTCACCACAGCTACACTACCACACTTCAATGTGAGGCATTTAACACCACCTTAGACACTTTCACTCACCGCTGGTCCAAAGAAAATAATTATGCTGTCGTACAAATATTTTTCTATCACTTATTTGTTCACTTTTCTAGTATAAAAGTTGCTTTTTTTCATCTTTTCTTTTATTTTTTTCTTTCTACTTTGCTAAACGAACTAAACTAAAAATAGGATTTAAGGAGAAAATCATAGAGGATAGTCGCATTATTAGTTCATACTTTTTTTATCATAAGAAATCCAATTATAGAAACAATGAGTTCAAAAACAAACATTCAAAAGGGAAAAATTAGCTAAAATGCTAACTGTAAGATTGAATTTCTTCAAATTAAATGCTAACGTCGTGCTCCAAGAGAAAGCTCCACTGCATACGATCACATCTGACTTCTGCGATCGGGCCTCTCCAGCGCTCTGAATCCGTTTCGTTGGATTCAAATATTTTCAAGTTTCAGCACTTTTTGAGAAGTTGGGGCTATTAACGACCTAAACGGAATAAGTGGTGGGTTATCGCTTGAACCTACCGTGGCTGCAGCCAATGGGAGACATTTGCCAGAGCTAAAACACTCCTCCGTACCTCAGCTGTAACGGTTGCCATGGGAGCCTGGGGTTATAGTAATAGTATGCGATTTTTTATTCCTTTTCTAATTCCTTTTTTAAGCAAATGGTTTGTATTTTTTAACTTGTGTAAATATTTGTAATTTATTTTGATTATAGTAAAAAAAAACTTGTGTAAGAAATGTAAATGAATCATTTTAGAACAAAAATTGAACAAAATTACATTATGATCTTATTACAAATTTTTTGGAGTCTTAAATATAGTTTTTCTTTGATGAGCATTTCTGGATTTATTGAAATAATGAGAATATTGTCCTGATTAGTATTGGCTGTGAATGTTTCTTTTAAGCATCATTATCTACGTATCAAAAATCTTTCACACGCGTACTTTTCTGCCTGTGCCTAGTAATCCACGTAAAACCAGTTCTTCTAATTTGTCGCTCGCCTTTTCCACCAGGAAATAGTCTTCTCCTTTTTTCCACCAGGAAATAGTCTTCTCCTTTTTTCCACCAGGAAATAGTCTGATCCTGTATCTCCTGTCTGCTTGCACCATTCTCAGATACATTCAGGATCCATCCCAACATGTCGTGTAGATTCCTCACTAGAAGTTTCTCCATTAATTTTGAACACTCAAATGAGCGTTTCATTGCCATCGCTACACTGGTTCACAACACAGACGGCCGACAAACTCCTCCGGTCCAAATGTAATGATGTCAAACTGTACCAGGAATTTGGGGTGACTTCATAGAACGGGGGAGCTGAAAGAAAGAAGGCTCAGGAAGACCTATTGATTCCTAAAATACATTTTAAAAGGTCTCGTGCCTGACTTTGCTCTGACAGCTGGATTTGTGAAGACTTTGAAGTCTTCCAGAACACGGCGGTGGAGATGATTCTGATGAAGGCAGCGGCGCTGTGGACCGGGCTAAAAGGGCCTTACGGAGACATGCAGAAACAGATGAAGGCTCGGCGTGAAGGAGGGCCGACCCTCGGCAACAACTCTTAATGGTATGGGAGGATGTTGGAAAAACGCTTGGCCCAAATTTGCATGTTGAAAAAAGGAGGAGGAGGGAGTCGCCAATGGCAAATTCGGATACCAGACAACAGAGGAGGAGGAGGAGGAAGAGGCAGGCTGGGGAGAGTCAGCAGCATCTTTAATAATATCAGGGAAAAGTCACAAAATGAAAACTCTGCCGATAGGTATGAGGCTAATTAACAAAGTTTTTTTCTCAGAGAGGAATCCGGGGCAAAATAAAATGGTTAGATTCAATATTCCCCAAAGACTGTCTTCAAAGCCTAAACCGAGGATATTAAATGCATCAGAAATAATAATAATGCAAGTGCGTGAGTCACTGCTGCCGGCTTCTGTCTCTGTGAGCGTGCACGTACCAAGTGTGCACGTGGGGGTGCCATAAGCTCCAGAAATGCTTTACTGTTCAACCCTCAGCAAACAGTAACTTTTACAGGAATTCTTCCACAAATGCAAATGATTCTAGACGATGCAGACGTTCTCCACGTCCTCTGTGAACCCTTCACCCCAGAGATCCTTCATTCCTAATTATATCTCCTGACAAGCCATCTGTCTGCCTGGGACATGGTCACCATAGGACCCCCGCGCGTTGATGAGGAAGTGATGAGCAGGAGTTTATGTTTAACACGTTCAGAGGAACAGCCACAACTATCCCCACAAAAACTCCAAGTGCTCCCACGGTGACCTCCATCACAGGTGCTGATGGACACTTGCAGGGAAACACCATCACACCACCTTTGGTTTCAATACCCCTTAAATAATGATAATGTTCAAGCGAAGCTGTGTTGCTTCAACTAAACACGATCTGCCAATCTTTGTAGCCCTGCCCATTTGTGTCATTTTACGTTTTTTTCTTCAACTCTCCTGGTTTTATCAGGAATTTAAAATGAAAGGGTTCATCCAGAACCACTAGAAACAAGGATTTTCCCTCATGAGAGAATGGATTCAGAGGTTTTGTCACATTTAATGATAGCATTAATGTATTTCTTATATAACTTGAAAGATGTCAGAATGTTATGCTGTTATTTTATGGAACTATAGATCAAAACTTAAAAGGCTCTGAAGTACGTTTAACCCTAGAGCACCATCGCCAGATGGTTTTCACTTGAGCAAAAGTATTTACATGATGTTTAATATGTTGCATTCTTCTGAGTGTCATAATTCTCTGGGTAAAGTCTCACGTTTCCCAGGAATGGGTGGAGCAAAGGCCAAGTTTCCACTGTCATTTTATTTATTTATTTTTTTATTCTTTATTTTTCTGTAATTTTCAAGCATGTTTCAAGGAACTTCCTATGTTTTTATTATCTATTTTGTTCCATAAACCACAGTTGAAAATAAAATAAAACTAATATATCATGTGTTGTAGTATTTTGGTTTATTTTTTACAACAAATACTTTTTATTGGGTATATTATATTGGCAAAATGATTATTTCTAGGGTTAAAACATCTTTTCTTTTTGATTTGGACATTTCAAAATAAAAGCAGATGGGGTAGAAAAAATAAATTATTAATGTCAGGAATAAAGTTTCCATAACTCAGGTTTAAATAGTAAATTTTAATTCTATTTTAGTTAGAATTATTTATTTTAAATATTAAGAAAATCATGTAAACAAGCGAGGATCCAACTGAGTGATCACATCGGTCTCAAACAAGGATCCATATGGTCGGGTTAAATGGAGCTTCATGTCACTAAAAGCGTGACTGAAATATTAAATAGAAGCATGTTTAAATTCAATTCCTCCAGAGTCTTGATCAGGGTTTGAAGGTGCCTACGGGTCGTTTGGATACAGAGAAGGTATGAATTTCCTCTTTCTGTTGCAAAAGATCAGAGCATCCTCAAACGAAAATCCTAATTGTAGACCGATCCATTATCAATAGCTATGATCAAGAAAAAGGCACAAAAAAATCAGCAGAATTTCTGTGAAAAATGTTAAATAAAACAATGTGACTTAGTGCAGGGGATTTTCTTGTGAGGGCCACATAACTGTTTTCTTCTTTGATGCGGGGCCAGTGTTTTCTGTGAGGATTTTTAGAGTCGAATAGCTGACAGAAAGATTTGAAAAAGCGCTCTTTCCTGCAATGAAATGTTAAAAATAGTCTCAGAGTTTAGATCCAGATTGCAGCTCAGACGAGGAAAACAAAGAAATTCATGGATCTATTTGCCTGTAAGTGGATGTATTTGTCTTCATTTGCTCTGGATTCACTACATTTAAAAAAAAAAGAAAAGTTCAGAGCTTGATTCAAATTGGGGATGGCCTTCCTCTCTTTTTTGTTTTCTTTTGGGAGAGAGGGTAAAATATATTTCATTTGAAGACGTAGTGGGACACATGTAGATGTTTCTTCAAGGCCCGCAAAATGCTTTTATATTTCTAAGACACTTTTTAGAAGATTAATAATAAAGTTTTCAATGCAATAAGGACAATTTTGTGAGAAAAAAAATATATGTATATGTATTTTTTTTAGAATGTGTTTCTGAGGAGATTATCTAGAAACACAACTCTGTTTTGGGACAGAGCTGGAATTTTATCCAAGATTTTGATGAGAAACTTCCTGAAGTGCTGGACGCTGCTGGAGACGTGTCAGAAACACTTCTTTTTTTGAGGGGGGGGTTGCAAACCTTTAAGATTGCTTGCAGGGAAGGCCAACTGAAGAGCAAACACCATCTAATGTCTGCGGTTCAGGCAAACAATGGTCCGCTGGACCTTTCTCCTTTGAGGCAGTCCTCATGTTGGAGAGGCCAATTCGGCGTGGCAAAAAGGGAGGTATTACCATGGCAGCGCTCCGGATTCAAGCCCCTCAGGTTTCCTCCAGCAGCTTGTTTACAGTCGTGCTCACTGAGGGTTCACCCCAGCTCTTGTCAACCTTGATCAGGTCTCTGACTGCAGGCCTGTCCTGTCCATCGCCTCCATCCACTTGTAAATCTTGGAGGGCTGAGGGGTCATCTTGGTTTTTACACCATCAGGCCCCTCCTCGCCTGGATCCTCACTCTGCCAATTCCACTTACTGTCTGTTGGCCTTCTCCTACACTCGCTGCATTCTGCCACTACCTCTGACCGACCTCGATACAGAGCAGAACACCCTGAGACACGTCTCCCTCTCAGCCAGTAAGGAGGGTTACGTGTTCTGTTATTTTTCACGATCTCTGCCCTTCTCAGTTTTTTTTTTTTCGAGCAGTCGACTCACATTGCGTTATCTCCGCGTGCTGCAGGACTCCGAGCCATTGCGAAGGATCAGCTTCTATTAGGGCGCCTATTATCATCCCAAATCAGTCGCATTTTAGCATTTAAGTGTCGAAAGGTCTCGCTAAATTTTCCAGCACTGCGCCTGGAGGTGCAGAAGGCACAGCGGGCGAGCAGCCGCCAATAATTCGCTCTGGTTTTTTGCAGGCATCACCGGCTGATGATCCACTTCCAGAACATGCATTAAATGTTCAGGCTGCGCTGCGTTGCGCAACAAAAATGAAGCGAATCCTCAGTCACTTTTGTCTTCCAGGCAGCCCTTTATAATCCTATTTACCATTTGCAGTGAAGCCACCCCCCCTCCTCCTCCCGTGCTCATTGCCCGTGCCCCCCCTGCACAAAACACACCACTCACAGAACCCGAGGCTGCTCATCTCTAATGAAAGAGAAGATAACACACAGACAGCCGGGATCACACACTAAGATGCCTGCCCTACATCGTGCCTTTTCTTCCACCAAATACTTCACAAGATGTCACTGACATCATGTGAAGTGATTACATTTAGCAGAAGTGAATGTCATGGAAGAGCACAATTACTCTCATGGCAAATTAAGCCCTTTTGACAATAGGTTAGCTCCGCCCCAATCCCGTGCACAAACCTACAAACACAATTTGAAAACAAAGAGGCGTTTCCATCCAGGAATGAACTGTCAGACGGCTTCACTTCAGGAGCACGTTTGCAGCACATTTACACACCGTCGTTCATGCTACACATGTACCTGGAACTCTTGAATTTTAACCTGCTTCGTGTGGACATCACACATCCTGAAAACACGCAGAGTAAAATCACGTTGAAAATCCATCCGTAGCGTAAGCAGACACACATTCCCGCTCACACACACGCGCAAAAATAATTGAGATTTTTTTTTTTTTTTTTTTTTCACAAGGACATGCAGAGCCCGGAGCCAGCGCTTAATTGCACGAGCTATCATTACACGGAAAGTCAACATTTTTAAAAATACACCGAACACCTTTCATCTTCCCCCTCTTCTAATTGCACCAGTAAGAGCCGTCTGGAAGGGAGCTTGATGTAGTCAAACTATCTAAACAGCGCCAGCGGGTGCCTCACAATCAGCACCACTGATGCAGATACTTTTGGACACGGCAGAGTGCCGCAGCGCCGCCTCACACTGTTGCCATCCTCTCACCATCTCGTCTCCAATGGAGAATCAGATGTGACCCCCTTGTGCCACATTTGCTTGTTTCGCCCCTTGGTGATCAGCAGACAAACCAAGCAGAACGGAACAAAGCGACACAAATCTCTCCCCACTGTGTTGGTCTCTGTTTGCTTATTGAAGAGTCATTGGAGATCCGTATTGAGACCAAACAGTTACTCATTCCTGTCTTTGTCGCTGCAGCGAAACACTTGTCTCCTCTGCTTCCAGCTAAAGCTCAGGCCTCGGCCCTTAGGGGAATAATATAATGAGGATCTACATGTCTACTCTCTGCCTCCTTTCACTTGTAAATGCTGCACACAGCCTGCACTTTGGACCGGTGACGGTTGCATTATGGGCCGCTCTCAGAGTATGACAGTCCATCATGTACACACAATGTCCCGCTCATTTTTCATAACTTACATGAATTTTAACCCCGAAAAGTGATGGAAATGTTCAGTGAAACGCCTGTCTGAGACTTTGTCCGGGTTTTCTCAAACAAAATTCACTTTGATTCAAAGTTAACTGACAGAGATCAGACCAGACAGCCGAGTGATTTTAAATTCATCCCAATCTACCTGTTACTTAATCAATAAACAGTAACACACTACAAAATAATGAATTACTGTAATGAAACCCTTGTGCTATCCTAGGCATGTTTACATTAAAAGTGGGGTCGTCAAGAACTTTTTTTTTCTAAAGATTTTTTATCTTCACGTCATGGAAGGGATCACACATCAATGTAAGGGTGGGGTCATCTACACCCCATAAGAGAGAACGAGGGTTAAATACTTTTGTCAGTAACGGAGGAACATAACAAATTACAGTTAAATTTTGGTATTTTAAAAACAATTACTAGACCGGTGGTCTCAAACTCAATTTACCTCAGGTCTGGGTCATATGGGGTTCTGTTTGTGCCAAAAATATGTTTTTTCTTCCACTGTGTATATCTTTGGTCCATTGTCTATGTAAGCGCCATTTATGCAAAACATTTTTTGTTTATTGCCAGCGATGATACATTTTTAAATTTGAAGAACAATTTATGCTTTTATTTTGAAGTCAGTAACTTTAGTTTGGAAACAGGAAATATTTTGTTTTGTTGAGGAAATGTTCCGCTTTCTTTATAAATGCATGGACGGCGGAGTCATACGGTTGTTTTACCGTTCATTAAAGATGGCATCCATTCTAACGCGTAAAACAGCCTCACGTCGTCATTGAGTTCATTTTAGTTCAATGTTTATAAATGGGAACTACAAGAGTTCAATAAAGAAATGAAGAAAACTCTACAGTCTATGTCTACTGAACAAGTTTATTGAACATTTGTTTATGTACTACTAAGCAATATCTTCTGCATGTCCTGTGAAATGACAGGAGCTAATGGCGCTAGCAACTCTGGCTAAGAAATTTTCTGAGATCCAACCACAAAAGCAAATGCAAAGTTTTAAGCATAAGGCTGAAACATCACAACGAAATTACAAAGCTATCAATAAAGAAGCGAGGACTTGCAGAAGATATAGATACTTTCATATTAAGGAGGGGGCCACAAAAATATCAACTTGGGGGTCGCAAATGGTCTGTTTGAGACCCCTGTACCGCATCAGGGATCTGCAACTTTTGATGCTGAAGGAGCATTTGGAGTTTTTAACTGACCAAAACCAAGCAAGAGCTGCAGAGTCACTGTTTAGAAAAAATTGACTTCATCTGTGTTTTTGTAGCCATTTGTTTATAAAAAGTACATTTTAAATAATTATAATATTCTTTTTTTTTTCTTTCATTCATCTTCTTGGATGCTTCATCTTTTTCGGGGTTGTAGGGGTGCCGGAGCCTAACCCGGCTACTGATGGCGAATGCAGGGTTGGTCGCCAGTCAGTCGCAGGAAGTTCATTAAAATATGAAAAGCGGTGAAGAAACTGGAAAAAAAGTCACAACAGCCATTTTGTTTAAAGGCAGAATGCACTAAAATCTTGAATAATCCTAATAATTTTACTAACAAATTTTCTAAAGTACACGACAGATAAACTACTATTAAATATGAACGTTAGTGTTATAGTACATTCCTCAATTCATATGTCAGAATTAAACATTTTACAAGTTGGCATAATAATAACAAGAATTTGACTTAAAACAACCTCATTAATGTTTTTCACGTTTATTTCACAAAAAGAAGAATCTGATGCCAATGTTTGTTTTGTAATATGTTTTCTTTTTTTCAAAAAAAGCTTAGAAAAATATTTGATTAATCATTTAACAAAAGTATAAAAGTGAAAGATTTAAGGTCAAAGGAAAAGCTTTCTCTTATCTAAAGTCAAAATTCCAAAGGAAAAGTAAATATATACAGAAAAGGTTGTAAAATAATAACAACTAATAATAAAACCAGAAAATTATACAAATAATACATGTAAATTAATATAAATTAACCCATCAGTCAAGTAACATTTAATGAAGAATAATTCTGTTATAATACGAAAAAAAAAAAAAAAAAAAAAAAAAAAAATACATTGACAGTGTTTATGTACACCAGTGCATCAGAATAACAGGTCACCTTTGGATCATATCTACATTTAGTTTTGTGGTTTTATAAATTTTCTATCTGCATAATAAACATTATAGTGATTTCACATCACAGTGTGCTGGTCCTAGAAAGTTTTTCAATTGCTTATCTTTTCAAAATGTTTTTCTCCGAAAAACAGACGTATCTGGTGCTAACTGAATAATTGAACAGCCTGCATGTAACAATTAGCAGGAACAAGCTCTGAGCCTGATCAGACTCCCAGGTTAAAGGTCGACCCACATTTGAGGCCATCAAACGCTTCAAACTCCCAATTTACACACAGCGGCCCAACCTCTTAGCCTTAATATTGACAAATGCATAACAGCAGTGTCAAGTGCTCAAGGGTTATCTGCTCTTCCTCTCTTTTTCCTCCTGATGTGGGGCTCCCTGGGGTACGCTGCAGAAACATATTCCCCTCAAACAATCCCAATGACAGCCAAATAGCCTTCTTGTCGCTTTAAAAAAACCCGCCTAATGATGTGTGTCGGGGGAGCGCCCTGTCTTCTTGTAGCAGACGACTCCCCTGTGTACGAGGGAAAGCAGAAGGGAAAAAATAATCATGTTTCCCCCAAATCACTCGTGCTCATGAAGCCCGATGACACTCTGCATCTAAACAAACCTCAGGTTCCCGTGTTTCCTTCTCCTCTGCTGTTCTGAGTCAACACTCATTACAATAACCATTAAATTTCCACTTTCAAACAGGATTTGCTCATGTGCACCCACTAGAACATCTACTGGAGAAAAATTGAACATGATAGGTACATGAGTGGAAGCAGGGTTCTCCATGCTGCTTCTGCATGGGTGGAAAACGGAAGCAGCCGTTCCAGCCAGGTCCCCCCTTCCCCTCAGCTTTTATATGAAAATGAAGATGAAGGCGACAAGAAGTTGGATGTTTGCTGTCTGCAGCTTAATATTTACTTAGGAAATATTGGGGGGGAAAGAACAGAAAATCTCCTTGATGTTTCCCTAATAAAACATCTTGTTAGAGTGTAATCTCAGCTGCTACACGTCTGCACGTTTTAGGGATGAAATGCTTCCAGCTAATCTTAGACATGTGCCCCGAAAAATCCTGAGATGCTGCTTGAAGATGCTCGGTTTTATGCTGTAGGGGCAAAATTTATTTGGTCGATTGACTAAAAATGTGGTATTATTGGGAAAAAAATGGTTCAGTTTTTGAGAAAAAGTTTAGATTTAAAGTTTTTTTTTAAAAAAGCCATAAATGTTAATCTCTGCTAAAAAATCTGATTTTAAAGTAGCAGATGAATGAAGACTGGAGATTTGCTGAAATGGTTTGGTTTCATATTTTTCTGCCACAAAATGTATATCTTTACTTAAAAAAAAATAGAACTAAACTTGGATGGAGTTAACCCTCTGAGTCCAGTGACCAGGAAGTTCTGGAATAGGTGGGAACAAGAAATGATTCCAACAGGAATTTTGAATTAAAGCTACACAGCAGCGCTCCAGAGACGTCAAGGGCTGACAGAAGAATTGAACAACTTAAGCAGATGAGAGCTGTTTCTTTCATAACTGGAGAAAACGAGGCCTCAAACTGAAAAAATGGGTCCTGCAGATTCCAGGAGCTTCATGCTTGATTTCTATACAATAGAGTTGGAAATCCATGTGAGACACATGTAGCTTTTGTACCCCTCCAATCTGGTTTCCTGCTTAAAGACAAATACAAAATTTTTATTTTGAAAAGTGATTATGGATTGTACAAAGGTAAATAAATAAATAAACTTCACTCAACTTATTCATAAACAGTCGAAGGACAGGAGATAAGTCAAACTAAGTACAATTTTTGACAGATATTAGAGCCCCGTCTATCAATAGGAGGTCATAAGCACTACTAGAATCAAGACAAACCAGATTTTAAGGCAGATTTTCTATTTTTCAATTAAGAATTTGAAGTGTGCTTTATGGGCTAAAAAATACATTAAGGCTCATTTAATTAATTCTCATTTAATTTTAGTTGTTAGATTTACACATTTCTTGCTGAGATGAGCCACAAACTGTAAAATAAATTACATTATTGTACTACATTTTATTTCTTCATTAAAATGATCCTGTTACAAAGAGTGTCTTTTAATTTGAAAGGAAGGCTTGAGAACCTCTGTTAAAAGTTTTAAATTGTTTTATATTTTGGAAAAAATTTTCCAAAGGGTGAGGTGAGACTTTGTGGCTCCACTTGGGTTTTGGTCTGTAAGAAATCGACCCGCGTGGCTCTAAGTGTTGACGTCTTCAGACCCCTCTAAAGGAATCATTTGCAAAGGAGGACACACATGAATGTACTGCATGCACTGTGAAGATCTGCAATGTTTAGGTTCGTATTTCAGTATGCTTAGACTATCATACAGTATCCACTTTTGTGATCACCTTCCAGACTTCTCATGAATTGGTTCTCTTGTGGTTTCTGGTCGGGAGGTTTTCCACTTTTCTGCTTCCTCAAACTTTGGATTTTTTTTTGTTACATTGAGTTTTATCCATTATTTAATCCATTAACATACAAACATGGAGTCTGGCTCTGGCGTGCTGCATTTTAGGTCCTCTAGAACCCCGTTTCTTCATGCTTTATGTATGACAAATTTGTGTGTCAGCCAAATTAATCAGATTTTAAAGTAATCCATTTTGCTTGATTGCGCAAAAGAATTAATTCACAACAAGTAATTCAAACTAAAAAATAATGGAACTTACATTAATAAATGTTTAAGAAAAATATATATTAAAAACTAACTAACTATATATATATATATATAAACATGCAATAATGACATAAAAGGCAAAAATGGAGGCTGACCATAAGAGATCAGACAGATTTTTGTAAGCTTGGCCTCCATGTGTGTTTATGATCATCCAAGATGAATTCTAACGTTTATGCAATTAGATCAACTTTCCAAGAAATACAATGAGTCTTGGGCCCAATCCAAATGCTTCCCTTCTCCCGTCCCCTTCATTTAGCCCTCCAAATGGAGAGTTATGGAAAAAAGGTGTCTCAGATTTTGGATGTCATGTTCGCTCGATGACGTCACCGATAGTCGCTAGTTAGCTGGTATTAGCGTGGAGGTTCCAACGTTCGAATACACCCAAACAAAAAGCCATTACTTACATTTAAATGTAAACTTCTGTGCTTCAGTGCATATAAAGAAAAGGGCTTCTCAGTGGAACCTCGTCGCGGGGTAGGGGTCTGTATATCTCCGCTTGGAGGAGAGGATGTTAAAAAAATATATTTCAGACACCACTTGCACTTTACAAGCCCCTTCAAATGGCAGGGGTAGAAGCAAGGGGTAGAATTTAGATTGAGACTTAGTTTATATTCATTCTGTGCTGTAATTCAAAACAATTAACAGTTCTAAAAGTCTTTTAAAGATTAAAATGTTGGCTGAATAGATCTAGTTGTTTCATTTTTTAGCAAAAAGCAAAAATGAAAGAATGATTTACAAATCCACTTATAGGCCAATTAGATTAGCAATAATCGTGATACCAAAATAGTATCTTGCTTGAACCTCTCAGATCTTTTCTTCATGCGCGCTTATGGCAGGGCAGCCTGTGAGCGCACACCAGCCTCTGTGTCTTAATGCCAAGAAAGTGGGAGAGCTAACGACTCCTGGTTAGCTCCGTTTATCTCTAATTAATTACCTTTACCTAATTAGATGCTCTCTTTCAGCTAAACATGGAGTCAAGTAGACTAGATTATTAGTGTGCTCATTGGGCCTTTACAAAGGACTGAAATTAATGTTTGCTGCAAAAGAAGCTGCTGCTTTAATTGCACAGGTGCTGCCTTATGGCAACACTTCATCATCTGCAGGCTCTCCTGCATTATTAGCGAGGATTCATACAAAGGGACGGCTCTGTGAACTGCATGGCTGCAACAGCTCATTAGTTAGGCTTGCTTTTGTATTATTTATTACGTTTGGCCTTCCCCCGTTGCTCATATTGATTCATAAGCCGTGTTTTTTAACTCTTCCTCTTTACTGTCTGTTATTCCGCAGCCGGTTGGTGAGTTAATTACAAAGGCGCGCTTTCACAAAACACCACAAGCTATGAAAAAGGAAAAAATTAGAGACTGCATTCTCCATCTAATATTTCCCTTTTAAGAGAAGATCCTCAATAAATTTCCAAACAACTAAATTTGTCTGATAGAAAAGACAAACAAAGATTAGAGAAGAAGAAAAAGAGGGAGGGACAGATGTAAACAGTTTGGTGGCTTCAATTCCTCCTGGTATGAAAAGATGATGTGATTTACTAAAAACAGACTAAACTGAATGAGCCCAAAAGCATTTCTATGCATCTTTTATCTCCCACCACCACAAAAAAAAAAAAACATTTCCCCCATTTATTACAGTCGCTAAACCAGAAGAAAACGACGCCATGAACGCTTGAAATGTCTTTCCTAACCAGGACCAAACGTGTTGTTACAAGAAATAATTTTAAAATTGTCAGTGTTTTGAATAAAATATTTGAATTAAATTCAAGTTAAAAAAAAAAAGATAAATAAATATTAGTTATCAAAAGTGTGGTTATATCTAACCTTTAGAAACAAAAGCACAACAGAAGATGAGAAATTCTCTTAGTTTCACCCAGACTCTTATTTTGAAACACACCTGCTATGGACAGAAAATAGTCTCAACAAACGTCTGTCTGTGGTGCTTGACTTGTATCTTGTCCCTGCCTGTTTGTCTGAGTAATTGTGTATTCATGTACACTCTAATATTAAAAAAAAAACATCAAGAGAAACAAACTGAGTGACAGCAATAGTTCATCAAGACAGACAGTCTTTTTCTAAAACCACATGGAGCTGAAACTCCTGTTGATTGGCTCATGCTCCCATTTGAAATTGGTTTGCAAAATGATAAAATGTCCTCATTGATTCTGAGTTATTCTCAAAATGATTTAAACCTTTTTTCAAATGTGTGTTCACAATGAGACCTGTTGTGTCTGCAGAGAGCAGTATTTTAACCTGCAATCATGAAGATAATAACACTTAAAACGTTTAGTTTTACCCCATCAAACGCACCAGTTTACACTAATTTTCCAGAAAAATAAAGTGGCATTTTATACCATTTATATCTTTAAAGGTGATTTATGTTTGCAGGAAAAATCGTACTGTATATTGTACACTTTTGGAACAAAAATGTCATTTCATAATGGAACTTTATGGATCAAATTCACAATACTAGATTAAAAAATATTCCTTGTCTGGTTATAATTAAGTCAAAAGAATTTTTTTTTTTGCATGAAACTTTAATAATTATTTTTAAAAGTGTCAAACAGAGCGAGAGGCTGAAAATAAATGTTCCATCTTAGATTTTTCCGTTTTTCTTGAGATGACAGAAATGGATGTCAAATCTTCCCAAAGTGAAAGTCTCTTTTCTATTGAACAGAATTTGCTTCATGCATTGACTGGCTCCTCTCATTCACCCTCATTTTGAAACACTAGAACAGTCCTGTAATTAAAACTGTTTGTTCAAACACAGAGATATTTGGAATTATTACAAAACGAAGTAATGTTAAATAAAAAAGTTATTTGGAAAAAAATAGATACAGAACTTAATGTTAAAGTAGTTTCAGTGAACAAAAATTCCAGAACAGCAGATTTCGGTCATTAGTTTTTGCCAAATTATACGTCTTGCTGTTTCTTTAAAAAAAAAAAAAAAAACTCTGGGGAAGAAATTTACATAAAGAAAACAAAAATATTTTAGTTCCTTAAAGTTTCTTGAGAATACCAAATGAGGACATTTCTTCATGTTAGCTGAGCAGAATGATTGGCTGCTAACAGAACGCACGCTCTGATTGGTTGATCAGTTCAGACAGGTATCATAAGTCTGAGGTTGTTACTTGAGTTTGTCTCTTTGTTTTACAAAATAATGTTGCAAAATTACAAAACATTATTCAACACTTCCTCTTAATCGGTTGACAGATGCAAAAATTCAGTTTGCAGATGCAAAACTTGTTTACACATGTGGACATTATTTTACAGAAATAAAACACTTATGGGAGGAATTAGACTTTATGATGATCATTCAGATCATTCAAAGATTTCATGTTTATGCATGCAACTTTTTTCACAATAATTTCTGCAGCAAAATATTTTCAGATTATTTCACATTCTCAGATTTTGGGTTAAAATCCAAAATTGTCAACATTTTATTTTGACAGAACTGTTAAAAAAATAGGATTTCGGATCAGCAAATAAGAACTTTTAGGAGTAAAATTGTATGTTAAGAATCATAATAATAATCATAATAATAATGTGACATAATAAAAGCTAGTTGTTCACTTGCGGTCATTCACTTTAGCAGGAGAACAGAGTGCAGCTTCATCCTAAAACTAGACAGTAACGACAAAACTAGAAAAGGAGCTGCAGTGATTTATCTATGCAATATTTTGATTTATTTTGATTTTGTAAACACTTCCTTATGAAATAGATGTCTTTGTGTGCACTCATTTCATAGGATTTAAATATTTGAAATTTTTAGTCTGCTTCTCTTTGGTGCCTAAGTGCCCTTGGAATCCGCTTCACCTCCAGTTTACACCAGACAGGTATTTTTTTCACGGCGCTTCTGCTCAGCCGTGGTTATTTACAGCTTCTACAATAATTTTAGATCGTCCATTTTGACTTGTCGCCCACTGCGCTCGTTGATTGTGTTTTTAGACACATAAAACCACATCCCTCGCTCCGCAGTCAGCCCTACATTGACCTGTATGTGTATCAGTGTTTGTGTTTTGTGTGTTTATTTTAATCTCTACAGTCTGTTTAGATACAAAAACATGATTGTATTTTTCAATTGTGGTATTTTATTGTGAAACATTGGTTATGTTTTAAAAATTGACCAGATTATCACATGTGTTTTGTTGCAACTTCCAGCCATGACTGAAGCAGATCTCTTGGCACGAGGCGGCCGCGGAGGACTGCAGCTTTCCGTGTCTTGTGTGAACCTCACCATAGGTTAACAAAAACACCGAAAAGAAGCAGCCTCCGTTTCACTTCCACATGCGGTTTGAACCTGGCGTCAGCAAGTAGTTTAGCTTAGAGCATTGTAGTTCAAGTCCACGTAAAAACAGGGACTGTTTATGTGTATTGAACAACTGGAAAGTCCTATCAGAAAATTATCATTAATAAAGCCATAATGATCATGTAGAAGTAGTGATGCAGACAAATCCATGTGAAATTCTATCATTCACTGTTAAGAGTCAATGAACACAGAGACATAAACACACTGCAACACTCAGTTTTAAAACCCTATTCTTATTTGGAAACTGTACATATTGTCTGTGACAATAGTGAAAAAGCATTGTACAAAACAAATGAAAACAAAACTGGACAATTGAACGATCTTTTAATAACCGACCTGAAGATCGACTCCAATGAAAATGTTGTTTTTAACATTTTCTTGTAGCATTTTTCTAATGATGGAGGACTTTGAGGAAACAATTGTTTTTCTGAGTAATTCTTTAATCTAATCACTATAAGGCTGGAGTAGACAAAAAAAAACCTGATGAAAAAGATCTTAGTTGATGAGTGATTCAAAATTAAACAATTTGAAATTTTCCAAAATTCAATTTTCTAAGTTTTGAAATTTCCTGCTCTGATCGATTTTGATTCACTTGCAGATACATAGATCCATGAACGTCTTGGTTTTTTTCATTTTACAGCTGGATAGCTCCAATGTCGCTCATCTTTTTTGTCACACTGCTAATGTTATGTTAAGGTTGTGAGGGGCTGTAAAAAATGTAAAACATGGGTGACAGGAAGTGGGGGCGGGCTTACTCTACAGCAAAAATCCCGCTCACAACTCAGAGGACAATTTCTAATGAACTCCTGCCGCTCTGCAGAAACTAAGTCCTAGAAAACAAAATAAGTTTTTTGATTTTAAAATTGTGTAATTTTAATTAAAATATTACTGTGAACACATTGAAATAGATCAAAAGATGATTGAAATTAGACTTTAACACACATGGAAATTAAAGATGAAATAAAACACAATAGCTTTAACTATCAGATATTTCCCCAACCAAGACAACATTATTTAAATGTTGTAAAACCAGCTGCAAAGCTTCAGAGCAGACACAGAAGGGTTTTTTTGTTGTTGTTGTTATGCTCATTGTTGGATCTTCACCAGATGTTTTCTTTTCTCACTTTTCTTCTCCAGCCTCTCATTACATTTTTCCAGAAAGAAAAAAAAAGAGAATTCAAATCAAATCAAGGCTGACAGCTTGAGGAGGCCTGACGTTCCAGCACTTTTAGAGCCCGGTGAGCCATAAGTCAGTGAAGTAAGGCGATGTGGACAGGAGAGAGAAAGACGGCCTGGGGGGGAGAAGACCACTGGACATGCATATGGCCCTCTCCTGGTGAGCCTCTCCACCACTTCCTCCTCACCACTTATGGGCTCTCGCAACCTCGTCTTATGGCACCTTTGCCAACAAGAATGGGCAAGGCAGCTGAAACCAAGCATGCTCAAGGCCAGTGACCTGGAAACGTGGCTCAACCTAGCATGTCCACTCACTAACCCTGCTGGATTTGTATGGCCGGGAGAATGTAAACACCTCCTCCATATCCCATTCGCCCAAACAGGCGGTGCTTTTACTGCCCTTCAATACGTAAGCACTCATTCTGAACAGGATTATGACATGCCAGATTAACATGTCGATATCCTGTGACACGTTTTGTCGTGTTAGCATCAATGAAGCGAAGCAGGAAGCTCCGTGAGTCAAGAACGTGTCTCCAAAAACAAGCCGCCATAATTGCATTGAGCTGATGGATATTGAGATTAATTTCTCCTGCTGTCTTTGTGTGACACATCACGCCGTCTGACAATTTCCCATTACGACACGCTTCACATTTATTCCACGCAGACTTTATCATTTCAACAATTTCTCTCCGAGAAATAATGAAATAAGTCAGCGTGCCAAGCTTGCCAATGGTTCTGAATGAGTGAAATTAACAAAGACGATGTGACACAATCTGTCATCAGCCATTACAAATCAATGAGCTCTCCACTCGCTCGGGCAAATTCCCAGCGGTTTCGCTCTTTAAAAGTACAGCAGGTATTTTAATACGTGATGAAAGGCAGGTTTGAAAACAGGAAACGTGAGGGACATGTGACGGCGGCGACGCGACCTCCCGCCTCAGAAGCTGCTGTGGGGAAGAGGCGAGACGAGACAAGGAATCAAGCGTCACTTCTGAGATGTGATGGCGAGCTTTAAAGTGGAGTATCTTAACTTGTGTCACGTTTAGAAACAATTAGAGCATGTTTGATGTCTGATGGTGGAGTGGGTGGGGGGGTGGGGGGTTGTTCATTTAGCATATCAGTTCTGTAGACACATGAGACAAAAAGGCAGCGTTGTAATGACAGACGGCTTGTCGTAATCAACTCCCTTTGCAATAAAACACGTAAAGGTGACCTATATCGGCTCCGTATCACTCGCTCGTGTTCCCCTTTATTTCTGTTATGAAACGTCTAACATGGCAGCGCGCTGAAGGCGCATGTTTGCTTGATCTTTTTCCCTGTAAACCAGGGGAAAGTTGGATAATGGGCCCTCGCCTGACAAAGGTCACTCAGCCAAGAGCAAAGAGAGCCCGCCTCCGCTCCTCACCCGGTTTGTCTGGATTGTGGGTGGAGTGCGGCGGCGCCGGCGGCGGCGGCGGCGGCGTCTCTCACACTCTCTCCCCCTGACACACTCCCTCCGCTCTGCTGTCCTCAGCATCTCCGTGGGGCGGTGACTAATTGCCCCCGTAAATCACTGCGCGAGCCTCGCTATCCTCCGTTTATTTTTCCTGACAGTAATTTAGTGCTTGCTCTTTTACACACTTGTCATTGCGTGTTTTTCCTCACATTAGAGGCTGGTGGAAAAAGGACGGTAATTAACGGTGCGACGGGCGCTCGCCACGGCTCTTTCATCATGGTGTGATAATTGTGCTCCTTGTCTGTCATGGTAACCTCTCAGTTTCCCCTGGAACTTCTTCCGTGCTATTTGTCAAGACCGAAAAATGGGGAGGATTCTCGGGCCTCGGCGCGCCTCGCTACCAGTTTTCCTATTTATATCAAGACCGAGTCATTTATATTTCACACAAGACTTGTCCGAAATATTAGCCCCGTCCTGCATAGGAAGATGAAAGATATATGGTAAACACAAGTGAGTGTTTGATGGCTGAGGAGGTCTGTGGCCTTCCCTCGCTTTTATTTCCATTTTTATTCCGCAGAGGAAGGCAGGGACAGCCTAATAAACAGTCCTCGCATTCGCAGGGCTGAGACGCAGCAGCCAGGGCAGTGGGGATGTGCAGAACAGCTGAGACGATGAAAAAGCCATTCAAAGAACTAATCTATTTACAGGAAAGCCCGGCTCACTCGTGTCCTCTGGAACTGCAGTGGGACAATGCAGAGAATATGCTCTACAGCATGTCAGCTTCTATTTTTATCAGCTGTGGGCAGGTGATTCACTGTCTGCCTTGTTATCCTCTGCTGTTCCATGCTGGGGATGCACAGTATCCATCACCCGTAACCCGCACCCCCCAGAGGTTAAGTCATCAATAACTTTGTTGCTGGAAATATTGCACAGGACTTGGAGGTAAGGTCCTTTGACTGGCTGTCTGCACAGCCTTCTCTCAACTTCCCTCGGCTTTTTTTAATATCTTTATTCTCCTGTCACAGACAGGGGCTAATGGGATGTGTGGTCAAGATTTCAGGATCCATCACCGGCTTGCAGAAGAATTAGCATGGGCCCTATGCATCACCTGCCAGAGCTGTCAGGCCTGCTGTCTCCCGCGCTTCATTATAGCGCTGGCACTGAGCTGCCGTCTTCTCCTATCCTGAAACAAAAAAAAAAAAAAAACTGCCCGCCACGCCCCTCAGTGTCAGCCTCTCCAGCCGCTAAATTAGGTACTCTGTCCTTCTTTTAGAAATTAGACGGAGGAGCGCTTTCCCCTCCCTCCTCTTATCATCCTTCCACTCCTCCCTTCTCCCAGTGACTAAGCTGGAATTTTTTCCTTTTTTCTCTTTAACCAGGAGCAAAAAAAAAAGTCTTTACAAACTATTACAGCAATTAAGCAGCGCTTGGCCCCTGTCGCGCTAAAGGAACTTTTTGATTACTCATGTCCCCCTGGTTGGGAGAAGGAGGCCCGGCTCTAATTTTTGGTGGCTAAACCCCTGGTGCCCCATTCGCAGCTCGGACTCAGAAAAACCTCCCGAGAGCCATTCTTCATGTCTGCTCAGCAGCGCAGATTAGAGCAGCGGTGCTAAGAAGGTCAGGGCGAAAATGAAGAGAGCAAAGCAGGACTACAGCTGCGGCGCTGCCCCGGCCCTTTCCCTATTATTAGCAAATCAAAGCTGCCTCCAGAAAGATTCACACTCCTCACCTGATTTTGTCCTTTTCCGCTAATCACACGGCCACTTTGCCTTGACTGACAGTTTTCTTTATAATTGGCCCATGATGTGGCAGGGATCTAATAACCAGAAAATCCCCTCTGAGGGTCCGCCAGGCTTGGGCGACCTATCCGCACGCACACACGCACACGCAGCGCCTCCACCATCCCCCTAGCACCATCTGCAGAGGGCCGTTGCCATGCCACACTGTTTGTGCACCACAGCGGCAAGCTAATCTTAACGTTCAATAATGGTGTGAATATTCAATGAGCAGCTCGGGCAGAGGATCCACAGTAGCACACTCTAATTACTGTTCATTTGCCAGAGTATCAAAGCCTAATTACTGTTCATTTTAATGCTCCAGAGAGAAGCCAGGAGAGCCGGGCAGGGTTAGAGGAGGATGCCCTCCAGAGATCGGGCCTTTATCCGGCTCCTGCTGCTCTGCTCGCAGCCGCTTCATTGTCTTTGTGCGTCTCTCAGAACACGCCGCGTGTTTTGTGCCTGCGTGCGTTTCATTGAGCCGGCAAGCATCGCGAATTTCTTCAAACAAACACGTTAATCAATCACACAGACAGCCCAGAGGAGAAAAAAGAGGAGATGACATGAGGCGGAGGGAGGAGACAGGGTCCGTAATCCCGAGCTTATTGTTTCTTTTTCTCTCTTTTATGTGTTTAATGTGTTTTGGGTAAATATCTGACACAGGAGGGGAGGGGACCGCCGTCGCCGTGTCTCTGCCTTCATCAGACGAAAGCTCACTTTTTTCTTCCCTCTCACCTAATCCTGACAGAAGCCGGCACAATCACTATCTGCCACCCGTTTGACAGTTTCTGTCACCAATTAGCAGCTAAATCAGCGTCTCCCCAAACAAGACAACCAAGCAATTTATATGTCTATTATTTAGCACTTGTCTAAGTGGGTATTCTTCTCTTTTCATTCACACTCTGACTCCCTCACGTTAGAAAACAGACAAATGCGTTGTAGTTGGTGGCTCGCCGCTTCCCTCAGATCTTCGGGCTCCTGCAATGGCGCGTGGTGATGGTGGTGGTGGTGAAGGGGGGGCCCAGGCAGTTGGGGAATAAACCCCATCTTCCCCCATCAGGAAGTTTGTTCAGTGAATTTTCCGCCCCTTTGCTCCATAAAATTTACAAGGCATCGACAGCCCCTGTAATGAGGAGCTGCTGGCTGGCTCTCCGTGATAGAATGTTAAATGGAAAGCTGAGAGCAACATGCGAGCTTTGTTATCATTCAATCTGCTCGGGACCACAAACCGGTCATTACCCAGCCATTATTTTCCCTGATTTACAATCGCGGGTGGAGGAGGTGATTGCCGAGGCGAGCTCCCCCCTCAGTGGGACAGAGGGAAACCAGCTTGAGAATTTGCATTTACATGATCCGGCTGAGCAGCTTATTAGGTCTGGATATTTATTTTCCACTTAAACCGATGTATGATTACACTTTAATAAAGCGGAGAGAAACCACTGAGCTGGCTGGGACTCACTGATCCTTCCCACTGCTTTCTTTGGGATTTTGGGTAATGAAAGGAGGGCAAAAGATGAGGAAGACTCTGTCATTACAAACAAATACAGGGAAGCAGGTAATTGGCAGAAGGAAGTAAAAGAGGATACATTTTTTGCATTCTTTCAGCTCCCTCAGTTGAGATAAATGATCAGAGAGGTTACAAAGATTTAAAAATCTTGCTTCTAAAATATCCCACAACTGGGTATTTGGTTTAGGGCTGCCACAAACGATTATTTTATTAGTCGACCAATCACAGATTTTTTTCTTTTTTCGATTAGTCGACTAATCAGGTCATGTGCAAAGTGGATGTAAAGCACACATCTTAACCATCGTTAGCTTTAAACTAACTAAAAACAGAAACAATAAAGATGATAGCTTATTAAACTCTTAATAAATCACACACCCTCTGTCCTTCATTAGTTTCTGGTATAAAAACAAGATGATTAACTCTTTATCACAGGATCTCCATTGTTTAGATTTTTTGAAAATCTTCTAGAATTATCGTGTTAACAGTTGAAAGTTACAGTTTGTTTAAGATTTTGTTTAAGCTTCACCGGCGACGCCTCAGGTGTTAAAGGGTTAAATCAAATGTGGTTAGCATCTGAAACAAACAACTATTTTTCATTAAAGATAAAGTTTTGGTCTCAAATACAAAAAAGTACATTTCTTAAGTGCTGAATGCTCACAACTTTGTTCAACTTTACTACACTCTGACTCCATATAATATAAAGTAACGACTAATCGACTGTTAAATTACAAGTCGACTATTTTAATTGTCAATTAGTCATTGATTAATCGACTAATCATGGCTGCCCTAGTTTGGTTTCTCCTATAGATACCAGCTGGTATTTTAAGCTGCCTTATATTATTAATTATGCCTAAAAGGCTTTGGAATATTGATTAAAAATGTTAAAAGTTCAACCAAAAGGGATTTTGCATTTGCAACTCCTATTACAGGTGTATAGGGGATGTATGTGGGCAAAAAATGGACAATCCTTTTGCGGGGCATGCAGGTGGCCCGCAACAAATTTTAAGATCAAAGACTTCTCAATGAGAGCGTAGGGCCAAAATGTTCAGGCACATTTTTTTCTACCGGCCTGCTGATGGCATTCCGCCGGGTTCACACTGCACGCGGAACCGCAGCAAGGTGGTGCGGAACGCCGCCCTTGTTAACCATTTTTTTTGGCGAGCGATCCGTGTCAATCTTGGCAGGAAGTTACACTTCCTCTCCCTTTCATGTGCCTTGCTGACCTCACAAGATCCATCATGAAAGTTGCAAACAAAAGCAGCTGACATTAGTATGAACGGGACAGTACAAATATGGATGCGATGGCCAGCCTTAAGTGTAAGTAAGGGTGAAGAAGGTGAGACGAAGGCATGTCTGAATTTTTTTTTTAATCCGCTGAACCCTTCATCGCTGCTCAAGTGACATGAGTGCACCCTGTGTGTAGACAAAGTAGACAAT
Source organism: Oryzias javanicus (assembly GCA_003999625.1). Lineage (NCBI taxonomy): Eukaryota > Metazoa > Chordata > Actinopteri > Beloniformes > Adrianichthyidae > Oryzias > Oryzias javanicus. The sequence continues at coordinate 35,647,345 of CM012440.1, read as the reverse complement.
CAGAATATAGTTTGAGAATAAAGTTAGAAACCTTGGTGTAACGTTAGACTCAGACATTAGCTTTGATGCACATACAAACCAGGTGATTAAGTTAGCTTTTTATCATCTGCGTAATATCTCTCGAGTCAGACCCTTTCTCTCCAGAGCCAGTGCTGAAATTTTAATTCATGCTTTTATAACATCTAGACTAGATTACTGTAATGCGCTCCTCTCTGGTGTAAAGAAAAACACAATTAATTGGCTGCAGTTGGTCCAGAACGCGGCTGCACGCCTTTTGACCAAAACTAGAAAAAGGGAGCACATTACACCGATCCTGAAGTCCCTGCACTGGCTCCCCGTCAGCTTTAGGATTGATTTTAAGATTCTTTTATTAGTGTATAAGAGTATTAGTGGTCTTGGACCTTCTTATCTATCCGAGTTACTTTTAACCTATGAGCCTCCAAGAACCCTCAGATCCTCAGGTGCAGACCTGCTAAAAGTGCCTAGAGTTCGAACAAAAACCCATCGCGAGGCCTCGTTCCGGCACTATGGGCCTCGCCTGTGGAACAGCCTGCCTGAGGAGGTGAGGACTTCATCAACTGTGGAGGTTTTTAAGAAAAAACTCAACCTATGTATTCATATTTTATCATTTGTCATATGTCTGTTGCTGCACTTGTTCTTATACATGGGATTAGGGGGTTGATTTCTATCTTTAACAAGAGGGTATTTTTATTGTGTTGTTTGCTTTATGTACAGCACTTTGAAATGTATTTGTTTATATGAAAAGTGCTCTATAAATAAAATCAATTTGAATTTGAATAGTTTGCGTAGACATCTTACGGCCATCTTATGCATTGACTCTGTATCGCTTTGTGCGTGCGGTCAGTAAGGAGCCAGTATGCGCAGCTCCCTAACATTTGATCTTCATACGTTACCATTTATACGTCATAAGGTTGATGGTTCAGTTCCTTTTTTAGGGAAAGTCTTTGACAAATCAGTTATTTCAACAAGGAGAGTCAAAAGAAAATCCCAACACTGCTTTTAATAAAGGGCTGCCTCAAAAAGATCTCTTTTTTTTTGCATCCTCTGGGGTATGTTGGCAGGTGAAGACATTCAGGTGCAGATTATTTGACTTGATGAATTCAGAGATCAGGAAATAAAATAGAAAAAATATAATAATTGAACCCATCCGCAGAAATACTGTCAGGCTTTTTTATACCTTTTTGGATAAAAATCCAAGGACAACAGGCTTTAGTCCACTTAAATGTTAACCAGTCTTTAGTTGTTGTCTTTTTAAGACGTTCCTCAGAAGTTAAATTTGCAAGACCATTCTGTATTTTTCTAGCCTTTTTTTCCTGGAATCTCCAGCACCATTATTTTCCAAATCCTGCATTGTGTCCTTATCAACATAACAGTTCTAAATTGTTTGACACATCTGGTGTACTACTGGACTCTGTGCCTGGTCCCTTTCTTTTTTTGGCCAATACAACATCTCCAAACTTCATCATTCACTTCCATAATCTTCTAATCATTTCTATGCTGATGACACGTGGCTCTTCCCATCTTTTGCAGCAGGCACAATGATGGATTCTTCTTCGTCTCTCCTCAAAAGTCGACATCTCTCATCCAGCACAGCTTCACCGTCAACTTGAGAGTTTCAATGATCATCCCACAGAAGTTTTTAGAGAACCTTGAGAACCAGAGGAACTTAAAATCAGCTCCTTCATTTCATGCAGCTCTGTCTTCTCCAGCATTAGGAATATTGGAGCTTGCTTGTCTGTTGTCCTTGTTCATTCCGGTGTTATTTCTGCAACTGGACTACATGCCTGCAGAATCAAGACTCAGCAGATGATCTAAAATGCTGCTGCACGTCTGAGTTTTAATCAGCCATGAAATGACTAAATGCAAATGTGAGTTAATTTAAACTGAGTGCAGGGGCTCTTAATCCTCCCAATAGGCAGAACTGACTATTTTACCCCTTAGTAATCTCTGACCTCACCAGTGTGTTAGCCAATCACGTCTGCTGTTTATACCGACGCAGGAAAAAAAAAACAACCCCCTTATTAGCATTATTTCCAGTCAAAATTTAACAATAATATTTCAAAAGTCTTTAGGTTTGACATTTTGAGTTTAAAACAAACATAACATTGTAATGCCCTTTGGAATAAATCCTTGGAACTTCGTATATATAGTTTGGTGGATCTTCACCTGGTTCTTTATACATTTTTTCATTTTGTTTTGACTTCATCTTTGCTTCCTTTGTGGAGGAATTTTTGTTTGATCTTTTGCTATGAAACATAAAAACTGATTTCATTTTTTTTTTATTTTTGCAACAAAACATTAACCAGTGGGAATTGAGTTTTTTGTTCTAAATAGAGAGAAAATAGACTCACTGGATTTGTGTGTGTATTCTTGACTTGTTACTTGTGTTTGCATGTTTGTGTGTAACTTTGGATTTGTGTATGAATGATACTTGATTTGTAACTCTTGCAACATATTTTTTGCATATTTGCAATTATTTTTTTCACATGTAAACTCAAATATCAAAAACGTACGGATACATCTTATACAACTTAAAATTGCAACAGCCTAGAACTAACTAGGAATTTAAAAAAGCTCCTGTACATACAGATATTTTAATAATATTCACCAATTGCCTGATAAACACAGAAAAAAAAAAATGCAAGTACAGATCAGAGTTACAAGAGCACAATGGGTTGTAAGATTCCATTCCCGTCTCCAGATTTGTGATGCGTTTATATAAGAAAGCTGTGTCATTAGTTTTCTTGTCATCTACTTTGAACATGTTGTCAAGTCAAAACTTGGCATTTTTTCCACTTTCTTAAACAGATATGACCCAATAATTAAGGTAAAATTCTAAATACGAGTTTTTAAAGTGCTCATTACTTTTTTGTAAAGTTTTCCAGAACTCATCTCTCCCTCCCAGCAGTGCCACCCATGACAACACCTCAAGCATAGCTCTTGCCTGAGCTCTGGTCCCCAATCACAGCAATATGAGGCAGCTGTCAAGTGATGAGTGTTTAAAAACATATCTTTAGACTTTTTTTATCTTAATTATTGGTGCATACTTTGTGGGAGCCGTTTTGAATCATGGTTATAAGCTGCTGTCATTTCAAGTTTTGCAAGCATATATAGTATCTTGCATTCATACTTTTTTATATATTTGATTGTATGTTAATACACAATTGCAAGTACATGCAATAATGTATTATGAGTTACAATATAATTGTTAAGTACACAAAAATCCAGAGTTACACACAAACAGGCAGACACAAACTACAAATCAAGAATTCCGCACACAAATCTAATGAGACTTTACTTTCCATAGATTCAGTTTCCTATTTAAACTACTTTATAATATAGGTAATAAAACTATATCTGTAAAAAAACAAAAAGCTGGTTGTGCATAAAAAAGGTGGATATTAAACATTGCCACTAATATAATATATCCATTTTTAAAGTAGAAAAAAAAGATTAAAAATGCTATAGGGTTGCACCACCTCACCCAAAATCCTGGCTTCATCAAGTGCACAGGTAAGTGGTTAACAAGGAAAGATGGAATTACACTTAGTGAATCTGTGTCTGATCTCTGTATCTTTTGCTATAGGGACTAAAAGTGTGGGTGGTCTGGTTAAGATAAGGTCTTTTCACAATGGACAAGCAAACATCTTTTATCTGCTGCTTTTCAGATTTCTGTACAATAATGCTGCTAAATCCTGAATTTAAGCTAAAAAAAGATTCTGAACTTCTCTGAAAAGTTTGGCTTCCAGACTGATTTAATCTGATTATCTCGTAATCTTAGTTTTTATTGTCAGCAAATTTGCTGATCCGATGTGGAGCATCTTTGTTCACTAAAAAGTGTGAATTCCTTCTAGAAACAACACATTTGGATAAAATGTATAGAGTGAAAATCCTGCAGCAGGTTATTGAATGCATATTGACAGCGAATGCTCTGAAAAGGCCCCCCTGACAGGACACCCGGGAGTTTAAAACAAATGAGTGTGTCATCCAAACAAAAATGGAAAAGAGGCACTGGACATAATTGCTTATGGACATTTGCTTTAAGTCAAGTGATGTTGCACTTGACTTAATCAATATTTGCCTTAAAAAGACATTTATAACAGAGTCACAGTTGATGAATAAGTTGCAGCAGGAGCGGGCATCTCTGGTGTAAACAGAAGGTCATGATCTGGGATGGGGGTGGTGCAGCACAGGGTTCTCCTGCCTCATTTTTCCGTCTCCAGGTGATCCGTGTGATCGAAACAATAAGCTCATTTACACCACAGACAGAGAGGCAGCACAGCTCTCCCCGCCTGCAGGATAACGACAGAGGTGGAATTCATAAAGCGGGGCTGAAGCTCCTCCGTCCTCTGCTCGTCTGTTCAGAGCAACACAAGCAGACAATGCAGAGGTGAGCCCTTGGCCTGGAGTGCCCCTCATTTAAGACGATCGACAAAATCAATAATGTGAAGTATGTTTCCTTGCTTTTTTGGCTGCTTACCTGCTCCTGGAGCATTCCCCAAAGAAACCCACTGCAGCTGACTTCCATTACTGCAGCTCTTCCCCCACATGTTTGGCCCCTCAGCCACTCTGTCTTCCCGTCAGCCGCAGAAAAATCTCCAGCACAAACTGGACGCACTTTTAGCCTCAGTGGCAAATGGAGCAACGAAAAACCAGCAGAGATGAGACACTGAAGACGGGCTTTTCAACGACCCAAAGAAAAGCAACATAAATGTTCATTTAATAACTGAAGAAAATATTTTACACTCGCTTTAAGATTTTTTTCAAAATGAAAACTAATTTGCTTTGAACTGCAGCTAAAATATGATTCTGTATTTTAAATAAGCAAATAAAAAAACTATCTTGGTCATTCTAGACCAGGGGTGGGCAAACTACGTCCCGGGGGACACATGCGGCCCCTAAACTACTTAATCTGGCCCTCCAAATTAAAATACATTGAATCAAAAATCCTAATTATTGTTTTATTTTCATTGTATTTCTGGTTCCTTCTCATGAATGGGGTTGTTTTTCTGGCATTCGTGTGTGACTTCTGAGTCAGAAGGTGATTTTTCGGATTTCTTTGAGTTCGCATTTTGCTCTGAAGAACATAACCCATTGGATCACCAAAAAGAGAACAAAAATCAAAATTTAGAAATTAAAATTCCCAAATTTTCTGTTTTTAAATGAATATATGTGAATTTTAATCCAAATTAAAGCATGTTTTTATCTAAATTCCATATTATCTTTTTAGTTTTTGAGGTCCATTACCAAATCACTCCTTCCATCTGCTCCTTGTCCGGCCCTTATGCCAAATTTTAGAACCCTTTCTGGCCCACAAATCAAAAAGTTTCCCCACCCCTGTTCTAGACCAATATTATTTAAATTTTCAAATAATTGGGTTTTTTGTAAACAGTTTGTTTTTTAATGTGTTCTGCACTTGATTAGAATGTGCAAAGAATGGTCTATTATTTTACTTATGTCATAAATAAGACGCATTGATCTATAAAGAAAATTAAAGAAGACTTAAGAGTCAGAGATAAGTCTGTTAGTCAATCAGACGTTGTTCTAATTCTTGCTTGTGACATGCTACATGTTATGCTACAAAATGCCTGTACCTCCCAAAAAACTAATACAGCTAAATTAAAAGTTACTCTAACTATGATAACTCCTTATTAGAAACCAATATCAACCCACTGCCTGACATCGCTACATGCTAGTGTATTTACAATAACACCCAAACTTCTTTGGAACTCTTAAAAATACAAACTGATACCACTAAAACAGGGGTCTACAGCCGAGCTACACAGAGCTATGTTCAAATTCCCCTCTTAATCACTATATAGTGCATAATAAAGTGTGTTCAACCATTTTCTAGTGCTGTCTGAATCTACAATTCCAAAATCAAGTGCATTAGAAATTTCCCAGCAGTCTTTGCTAAAAACTAGCGTGCATCGATGCTCATTAGATTCGCGAATATAGACCACAATGCATTGCAGTCGAACAATTTCGACCACAAAAAGGTGTTTGAATGTAATTTTTGAATAAACCATCCACATTTTCACCATCAGAACACAATGGAGTCATAAATGAATGTTGTGAAATGTTCGTATAGATTAGATTTTGACTTTGTGAAATTAGTGACGTCATATCCTGCATTTGGCAAAACAAAAGAATGCAGAATTGCTTTTAAAATCCAGAGAACTCTAAAGTCCAGCACTATATTGTTTTTTAGCAGTTAAGGATTAGGGAGGGAATTCAGACACAACACCAGTCTGACATCGCTAGTTAGCCTGTTAGTGTATTTACAATAATACCCAAACTTGGTCACAATTCATAGAAAAACAGACTGATGTCGCTGATACACGTCACTGTGACTGTGTAGATTAATCTTACAGTCTTACCCTGTAACCTGGATGACAGACAAATCTTTACAATCACCAAATTGTTGTGAGTGTCTGATAATTTCCCAAATATATTTTGCTCAGAGGAAGAGTTTTAGAAACAATTTTAAATTACTGAAATTGTATTTTGTATAAATATTTCCAAATTATGCTTTTATTGTTTAAAGATTTTCTAAGTAGCCTTGTTACTTTTATTGCAGCATAAACCCATAAATCCGTCCTATTTCCCTGCATCCATCCTTAGTGGGAGAACGCAGCCATGCTAACATGTATCCTAATTCATAGACGTTAGCTCCATGCTAAGCACACAAGTATATTAACATATAATTTACATCATAAAGCTTGTAGTATGAAGTCCCACCTTTAATACCAAGTTCTTCTCCATCACAAACATTTTTGGATCATATTTTCTTTCTGGGCTGCTTAGTGCTTTTGGCTCACAACAAGGAGGACCTGGTTCAAGTCCTGACTGGGACCTTTTCGTGGATCTACTCCTCATGCAGGTGTGGGTTTTCTCCAGGGACTCTGGACTTCTCCCACAGTCCAAAAACATGCTTGAGAGGTTAACTGGTGACTCTGATTGTCCCTATGAACGGGTGTGTGATTGTGGCCCTGCAACAGACTGGTGACCAACAGTAGCCAGGTTAGGCTCCAGCAGCCCCTTGACCTTGTAAGCGATAAAACTGGCTTAGAAAATGGATGGATTTTTCCTTCTGATATACACACTGTTTTAATTTGTTAAGCAAAACTTTTGACTCACATTGGCTCTTGTATGCAGCGGTCTCCAACCTTTTCGGGCCATGAACCGGTAAAAATGTCTGACAGACTGGTCTGTATAAGACTGATGCAGGTGTCTGACTTTTTTTCTAGCTTCCAGTTTCCCTTAACTTTTGAGGTTTATTTTTATCTCTATAAAACATCTGCAGATGGTTTTAACTGTATGTTTACTCTAGATTTCATGTAGGAACTATTAAAATGTGATTTAGATTTTCCCTTGGCCCACAACCATCAAAGTGGAAACTAAACAATCGGACACCAACTTTAGCCTCGTCTGACTTTTTAGGTGTAACTGGTTTGAAAAACAGTCACTAAAACTATTATTTTCTAAACATAACAATAAACATGAATCCATCATTTGAACAACCTTTGTAGCATCATAAGACAGCCGGATGCTAAATATTTTTTTCTGTGAAATGCATATTTCTCTCATCTTTGAAGACAAAGACTGTTCCTTTGTGTCTGCTCTGGATCTTTTCTACTAAAAGAAACTTTCCAAATACGTTTGTATTTGTTAGCTTTGCTAGCTTTGGGGTTTGAAGTTAGCGGTCGATGCAGCAGTTACAAGAAAGTAGATTTTCAACATGTGATGAGTAAAATTCAGTAATTTTCCAAAATAAAACTTTTTTTTAATCAAATTAATTTTTTTCAAATTAGAAATAAATATAGGTCATGTTTGTACCAACTGTCCCGGAGGTTGGGGACCACTGCCTTAGAGAGAATAACCTCTCATTTCCAGTTATGGCTTGTATTTGGCATCCTGACGCAAATGTTGCTCTTTATTTTTCTGTTTTAAATTCCCAGCTGCCCTCACAATATTCACATCAGGAGCCTTTAGGATCCCAGTTCCAGAGCAGAACCCTCTTTGATCATTTAATCATCCTTCGATAAGACATAATCTGTTTTGACTAAACATTTCAATGTATTTGATGGTCTGACACTGATCAGAAATTAGATTCTTCTGACATTTGGGTTTAGAATTAGGGGTTTTAAATCAGCTTGCGTCATGAATTTAGCAACAAAAAGGTGCGGCTGACATGAATGCAGGTGTCAAACACTTTAAACCATCTTTCTTTAAAATAAAATACAAAGTCTTTGATGTGTTAGAGATGTGTGAGGATCAAAGCTTGAGTCTGCAAGGTCAAATCTGTGGGTTCATGGACCCCGAGGAGGTAAATTGATTGTTGAGTGTTAGGGGAAGGGGAGGAGGAAAGCATTTAACTGCTGACAGACAAACTAGGGCCCTTCAGGGCAGAGCCGGCTGCACATTGCTTGACATCATTTCCACAGACCTGAATCCAGCAATCCTCCTCTGTTCGATGGGGCAAGACCCTCTGCTTGTGTTGCAATTAACCCATTAGAAGAGGTTCTTCATTGGCAGGTGATTCTGTACTCCCTCAAGTACCTCAATAAAACCATTTTGATCGAAGGCACTGGCCTGCGGACGTCTGCAGATAAACTCTGCAGAAGATGTTTAATCAGAAGCGAAAGCTGAGGTCCATCACTGCAGGATCAAAACTCACACACAGTCAGGAGGAATATATGACATTCTACACATCCACGAGGGGAGAAAAATGAATAGTTTCTGCCACATATATGTCTTATATAGCCCACACTAAAAATAAATTAGCCTTACCCCGGGTGAGAAACATAAAAGTATTTAAAAATTGACCCCAGGGGTCTGCTTTGTCTGTGGCTGGAGGCATTATTATACCCCGGTTGTCACAAAGAACCCCCTGAGGTCATTACTCCCGGGCAGCTACAGATGCCTTTGGCAGACAGAGGCTCCATTATTTGGGACACACGAGCTCGGAGAAGAGGAGAGGGGAACGAGGGGAGCACACTGGCTGCTGATCTGAGGAAACAGGGATGTGGTGGGCCGTGATGCTGATGCGTGGCGTTCTGGGGCCTCGCCCAGGCCTGGAAGCAACCCATTTGGGACAGGTTCTGCTGGAAGCTGGCAGGGAAATGCTTAACGCAGTCATGAACATAAATGCATATTTTTTCATCTGCTTTTTATTTGATGCATATATTCTCTTTAGTTAAACTGTTTGCTTCTCGCCAGTTCCAGCCCATTGGAGTGCAGATGAGAGCGCCACGCTTTCTGGTGTTTTGAATCAAAGCAGGAAGTCATTGTAAAATGCATCAGAATCACCATTCTGAGGCCAAACAAAGAAAAATGTGTCAGGGCAAGCTGCCATTCCTGTGCAGATTGGATAATGTATGCTGAACTAATGCATTAACTAACGAAGTGAAACAGGGGGAGGCGTTCAGCACCACTGAAGATAACTTTTTTCAAAGGCCTGATAAATATCAGATTTTTCACTCAATAAATATGTTGATTAGTCATTTTTAAATCAAAAAAGTATCTGAAAGAAGCATAAAAGTTCACTAAATTCTCCTTTTTTAGGCAATATTGGTACATTTGAATGAATTAGTGGCAGCCATGGACTTACAGGGGTTCAAATGATGTTTTAGAGGCGCTGATAAGCAAAAATCATTTCATTAGTGTGTAAAAAAGTATAAGCCGTGAATGACAGTCATAAAGGCGTGAACTGTGAATGAACTCATTTTATCTCACAACAGTCTATGTACTGATGTGGACACACTTAAGATGAATTTCCAGAATTTCCCTGAGGACTTCCAAAGGGATTAATAAAGTATTTTCTATTCTATTCTAGTCTTTTCTTTTCTAAGATCAATCAGCAAAAGGTGGTTTGCACGTTTGTGTTATTTTATTACTGTCCAATGATTCTAAAATGGTTCGAGAATGGTTCTAAAATGATTTTGACGCAATTTTTTATTGTATTGTCTACAATTAATGCTAGATATATACCTATAAATCAAATTCAATTTAATTTTTATAATTGTATTCATGTTTTTTGTCTGTTTGACTCCTTACTCCTTTTCTCTCTTGCTTCTACAGTAATGAAACTCAGTTCTCTTTACAGACATTTGTCTTTCAAAGGTATTTTAATTTTTCACGCACGTTTTACTTATTTGTTATTCATATCTATCTATCTATCTATCTATCTATCTATCTATCTATCTATCTATCTATCTATCTATCTATCTATCTATCTATCTATCTATCTATCTATCTATCTATCTATCTATCTATCTATCTATCTATCTATCTATCTATCTATCTATCTATCTATCTATCTATCTATCTATCTATCTATCTATCTATCTGTCTGTCTTTCTAGTATGTTCTGATAACAATCAAAGTCAAATTCCTCTTGTGGAGTGAGGAATAATTCCATCTGCTGGCTTTTCTGCTTCTTCTGTAATGACTCATTCATTACCTCTAAAGTCTAAAGACAGCAGATCCATGGAGCGCTGGATCCTCGCGTGCATGTGCACGTCAGAGCGCCAATCAAACATGACAGCTATTTACACTCACTGGGTGAGAAGAAAGCTTCTGAGTCAATCACTCAGGCCCTCCTTTCACCTAAAAGAATGGAAAGACAGACAAAGCAGGAGAGGGGCCTGTAGATTTTGATGTTCTGGGCTGTCTCACATGCTTTCTGAGCACGATGGCGTGCACGCGGGCCTGTGAGCTGCACACGTGTGTGTGAGTGCATGCATGAGACCGTTGAAGGTGCTGCATCTGTCTGTCCTCTCAAGTCGTTTCAGACACTGGGAGTAGAACTCTGAAAAAGGCAAATAGTTTATTCAAAGGTGGAGAATGTCACAGTTTCAGTTTCAGTTATGGGACGGTGGGAACATTGGGGCACCAGTGCAGGACCGGCTAATAGTCAACGTGAGCAGCAGAAAAACTAAAAGCAACTGTGACCTTATGCAAAACTTTTGACCATGTGACCAAATCCCTTCACCCAGTTAGTTTGACTTTTAGAATGGAAGAATTTCCATTCTGATCTGCTAAAAAAAAAAATTGTTTTCTGCAATTTTGTCGCTATTCGTGTGCAGTGTAGCCACTCCTAGCATAAAGTTAGTCCATAATAATCTATTTTTGGAATATTTGTTCCTAATCCAGATAACCTTACATGGACGCCCTTTTTTTCAAAACTTCCTGTCACGTTTATGAAGAAGTTTCACCATGAGATGCCCCGCCCCACTTAAATCTGATTGGTTAATCTCTCAGGGGTTGGAATTTAACATGTAATGGTTTATACTTGCTGGGTCTTTTTTAATTGACTGAAGTGAAACCCACTACTGTCTTCATTGGTGTTTGAAACTGGATTTTTTTTTTTTTGCTTTTTCAGGAATGGAACAATAAAACTGGTTACTGGTTTCGTGGTTGTAACTCTCCTTTTGTTTCTAAATGCTAAACACGATGAGATTCTTTAACCTTTTAACACAATGTGCATGGTATTTGGCTCTAAATACCGGTATGCTATAAGTGCAAATCCAAAATTAACCTCTAAGTGTAAAAGGAACAGTAATTAAATAAGAAATTGAACTAAACTTTTACCTTTGACCTTGTTATTGATGGCAAATTAACCTTTGGAAAACACAGAGATGGTACAATAACTAAGATGGGCAGAGGATGGGCTGTACAGAGACATGTCATACTGGAACCAAAAGCTATTTCACAGTCAAAAAAAAAAGTTATTTTTAAAAATTATCTAAAAGGAAATAAACATTTATTGAAAATGTTAGCAATGCCATTATATTGGGTTGTGTGTGTAGTGGGGAGGCAAGAATCACACTCATTTTTGTGAACATTGTTTGTTATACCTATTTTGAATATTTATATATGTTAATACTTGCAAGTATATCTATACATGTAAAAGGTTTGGGAAATGTCTGGACCCCAGGAAGAATAGTTGCAACTATGGATCTGAAATAACAAATAAATAAAAACACCAGAGCTCCAGTGTTACTTCATACTTGAACTAAAACAGCCACCATAACCCGACAGAGAGCAGCAAACAAGTATGGAGAAGTGATGCGACAGGAACTCAATGAAATGTGGTTGGATGAATGCAGGCTCATTAAAGCAACATTTATCGTTCATATTGCTTCTTTCACTGTTTTTCTAACAATCTTCATGTCATCAGCACTTATTGGCTTCTTAGTCGTCGTGTCCTCGCCACCGCCGTACTAAAGTAGCAGTAAAAAGGCTTTACCTGACGTTAATACAAATGTTCAAAATTGATCAGAGAAATCTAAAGTTTGAATCTATGAACTATCCTGATAGAGATTACAAAGCTCAGGACTTCCATTATTCTTTTTCTTGTTGCTTTGCCCCGCCCTCATAAATTCCTGCCCAATGACTGAAGAGATCTTCATCACGTTGTTTTGTTTGCAATCTTTGGTTTAAAACAGAAATATCCAGTTGACTGCAAAGACAAGGTTCAGGACTTGACATGGACCAACAGACTTTTCCCGTCCGAAGACACCCTAAAACTTTTGCCTTCGGAACGTTGGCATGCTAATAACAGGATAAGCAATTAGGAATTAGGAGTTTCAAATCTTATGGTAGCCAATCAGAGCCATGACTGTTTTACACACAAACCAGAACATTCTTTCCACACATTGCAAAAACATTTAATTATATTTAATGTTTTTTCTTATAAAGAAAATTACCACAGATGTGTACTAGACCCATCGTCTATGATTATACATTTATTGTTACCTCAATTTATTGTAGTTCACCTTAAGTAATCTTCTCATTGTTTTTTTTTAATTTTGCAGTGAAATTTTGCACTTTTTTTTTTTTTTTTAGTTTACACAATGCACTGTATTCTGCATCCTGATTGGCTGTTGACCTTGCCAATCAATCTCAGGGTTGTCTCCTGAACAGAATACCTTCTGCATGCCAGAGTTACATAAATCCTTCAACGCAATCAGACTTTTGTTTTCAGTCTGTAAAACTGAACTTTTTTTTACAATGAAAGTTTGAACTTTGAGAGTTTAAACAAGAAATAAAATTGTTAAATTGTTAATGTCTGTCTGAGAAGAGGGTGTAGCGAGGAGTTTTACACCGTAAAACCTTTGAACCCTACTGTTCAAATTTCAACTGCTGTGTCAATAAACAAAGGTCAACTGTATTTATTTTGGACTACAGAGTTCAACACATTTTTTTTATTTCAAATGTTTACTTTGTGAACAAAATACTTACCTTACTTGGTAACGAGTATGTGAAACTTAATACAAATCAATGTCTATTTTACTCATTTAAATCATTTGAGAAAACTAGAAAACTTTTAATTTTACCAAATTGCATTTTTTTTACATTAAGATGACTAATTTTCTGGTAACTTGTAACTTTAACAATTGAGTATTTAGGTTACTAACTCTGTTACTTTTATGTTCAACTATGAGTAATTTGTTACTTTAATGAAGTAACTTGTTACTAGTTACTAAAATAACAAGTTACTTTAATGAATTATCTAGTTACTAATAAAGTAATTAGTTACTTTATTAAAGTAACATTACCTTATTACTTTTACATCATAGATAAAGCACAAACAGTTTGGGGGAGATTTGTCAACATAAAAGCTAATATGTGTTCAAGTAAAACTTTTACTGCTTTGTGAACTCTGCGACCTGTTTAAAATAACAAAAAAAGGTCAGCCCACTGTAAAATTATTGGCAGAATGGATAATGTCTGCCAGGATAATTTGATGTAGAAAGGAGCTACATTGCTAATATGACAGTCAGGGGACTAGCAAGGTTAGCAGGTTTTTTTCTCCTTGTTTTTCTCCATCATGGTCAGAGCACGTTTTAAAGAATAGCGCCCTCAGATGAGCGGCTGTTTGAACTGGAAAGTAGATTCATGCTTTTCTTCTCTCCTGAGAATGATGTCCATGAAAGCAAATGAAATTAGATGCTATTTTTTTTAGGATTTCGGCCTATTCCAGCCGAGTCCACAGGACCGTCCTCAAATCCAACAGAGGCTCTTCCAGCAGGCGAAAACGCGGCTGCTTTTAGGAGTCATTTAGTTAGACAAAGCATATCTGGCCCTCAAAAGTAACTACGACTTCAAAGACCCAATGTAAACAATTAGAGTATCTTCACAGAATTGGAAATTTGACCGAAGAAACTACCTTTTTTTCTGAAATACAGAGAAGCTTCATACCAGAGCCGGCTGTGCAGACACCTTTCAACAAACATGTTTGTGGTTGGGCGATCACTCAGCCGTTGATCATCGTGATCACTTCTAGATTGTCCCAGAAGGTGGCATGTTTATTAGTATGCAACAGATGGGGGGGCCGGCGTTTTCCTTACTAAGGCTGGCGAAATGGGTCTTCTGGTGGCAGTATAAATATGATGAAGTGCACGGCGTGCCGCACAAAGCGTCCAAATGAGCGGCAGAATTGGTGTTGTAGGCTGCTTTTCAACAACGCTATCAATGATTGATCTACATCCTGCAGAGCCGCTGCATGGAGCAGAGCGGAGAGCCTATAATTTAGTTAGGAAACAATGCCTTAGACCGGCGCCTTGTGCATCCATTTCACCACAAGCATTCCCTGGTGCAGATAGATCATTAAGCTACCAGGCACTACAATATGCTGCAGTCAATGTCACTGAAAAGATGGGACAATAAAGTGAGCAGGGGGTTGCAGCGGCAGGGAGAGAGCATGTATTAATGTCACATAGGCTTTAGTCTGCCTCCTTAAGCCCTGCGAAGAGTCACCCAAGCCAATTTCCATTATCATATTGATTGAAATAGTTCATCATAGTGTAATTTTAGGTTTATCGCCACCCGGTCTGGAATAAGACCAAAGCATTATCCAACAAAAGCTATTGTTCCAGGGGACGTTGCGCTGTTCCAGTTCATTGATGGAGTTGATTAAGTTTAAATGAAGCAGACAGCGGATAAAAGTGAGGGTATTGACCAGCCAGCGCAGCGCCGCGCTTGAAAAAGCCTGATACACGCGGAAAAGCAAGATTTGCTAAATGCTCTAATCTTCAATCAAATCTAACATCAATACGGACAAAGTTTGGTAATGAGAGATTCAATGAAGCATGCAGTGGAGAAAATTAATCCCCCACGCCTAAACTGAGTTCAACTTTGAAGCTTGCTTCTCAGGACAGATAGTTATCTAAATGCTAAATAAGTAACGTATTGTACTTTTCACAGCATACTAATCATTTGTTCATTTCGCCTCCATTATTTGTTCTTGTCCCACTTCCCCGTGTTCATGTGGAGATGAGATCAACCTCGGATGGAGGAGTAGAGCGGATTAATTAGGTTGCCGGGAAGATCTGATGCCCGGCGCCGAGTGTGCACACCTGTGTGCCGTCACACTGCGGAGAGGCGTCTCGACGGGCATCTTAAGAGCGGGAAAAAAGGGTTCTTTTTCAAGCAAATGACAAAACAGAAAATTAATGTTCAAACGTGCACAAAATTAGGAGAAGATAATGTTGGATTAGAGCGCAGTGTGATGCAAAATCGGTGGATTTTTCAGGTGTTTGACCAGTTAAATAAAACTTAATGAGTGAAGACTTTATCCAATATGCTTACCTCATTAAAATAATTTTTTACTATTTTATTTTATAAATATTTTTTTTAGCGTTACAGTGTGCAAGACATGGAAAACGCTTTACAAAAATGTATTTATATACAGAAAAAACATTCTCATTTATCCTGAATAAATCTAATTTTAATATTAATGCCAATATAAACTTGACCATTTTTACATTGTCACAAATAAATAAATAAAAACTTAATATTAAAAGGTTACTAATATGCTTGACCCTTTAAAATCCACAAAAAATAAGATATTAAAATAGTTATATAACTGTACATTTTCTAATTGGGTGAAAAAAATCAATGTTTTCTAAAATATGTTTTTAGATGTTCTGTATTTGTCTCAATTATTGATAATAAGCCAAATGTTTCCTTTGTAAATAGAAAAAGTAAATGGAGAAATAAAATACTAAATAACTTTTTAATTGTGTAAAATTGCTTTCTGCCACCTTGATTGATTTTGAAATTATTTAATGTTTAAAGTCTAAGAGGTTAAAAAATTTCACTGAGAACTTCATCAGCTCTGAAGGTCATGCCACTCATGTTAGACTGATTGATCATTTGATTGGTTGTCAGATCAAATTTGCTTTTTCTAACTTTTGAAATTATTTATTTTCTTATTGTCCTGCTATCTTAAACATTTCAGCAATTTTGTTGCTTTTTTATTTCTTTTATTCCAAGTGTTTGTCCTTTTTACAAGTCTAATGTAGACTTGTTCTTTTTGACATCTAAGAAAGGTGATTTGATTGCGTCTTAACTTTGAGTTAAAAATAGCACAGTTTTGTTTTGTTTTTTTAAATCTACAGACTTTACCTATGACAGAAATTAACATTAAATCAGATCTGAAATTCCTGCAGTAACATCTCAAGTGAACTAAAGTACAAAAGAAAAAAATATATATATATGTATATATATATTTATATTTATGATGTCTCAATCTAAAAAAAAAGGTAATTCTGGCCAAAAATAAAGTGAAAAGTTAATTTAAGTCAAACCAACTTTTTTAAGAGCTGCAAAATTAAATAAAATATTTTATTTTATTTTTATTGATTTGATTTCATTTGTTTGTTTGATTTTTTTTGATTGATTCGTGTGAACTGCTAAACAGAAAACGTTGTTTTTTTGTCACGAAGCATCAGTGAACTTCTGTGAAGACGCTTCATAACTTGTTGTAGTGTGTTTTCCTCTTGTTTCTCCTCTCAAAGTGAAAGCGCTTCCCTCCATTACAAGTCAAATCTTGTTTTTATGGAGGCCTGCCATCGTTCCACTGAAGGCTTTAACGCTGGAACCTGCAGCTGAATGTGAAGGTTTAAAGGAGCAGAGCCGCATCCTTTCTTCAGCACTCAGGTGCCAAAGTTCTGCTCAGCTTTCATGTCTGGAAGCCAAATGACTCCTCGTTCGGTGGATCAGGGTGTGATCCGTGTCTGCTTGTGTCAGACTTCCTGGGGATGCGGATGGGAATGGTTGGATCCCATCATCTGCTGCTTGTCGCGCAGCAGCTTTGACTTCTCAATAAAAATAAAACAATGCTATATTTGCGTCGTTGCTGTCAAACCCCCGTTTTTTTCCCCGTTTGAAAAGCTCCTTGCAGCATCCATGAGGTCTGAGGAGGACCAGAGTTATCCGTCTGTCTGTTTATTTGCAGAAAGCAGCTCATTATTTACATTTACTGTTTGCAGAGTGACGGTAAATGTTGTCAGAGTCTTTCCTCTCTCATTGTTGAGAGACGAGCTGTGGGACATGAAGCCTGAGCCGCTGCCTTGCGCCTTGTCAGGATCCATGTCTAATCTGTCAATGCGGTTTGTTTCTAGGCATGTTCGCTCGTGCGCCCCCCCCCCTCCCCCCCCCCCCCCCTCAAGCTTTTCTGCAAATCGACAGGAGATGCAACCCGGAGAAGCGCAATGAAACAGACTGCTGCTCTCTGAGGCGCGCTCGCCTTTGTAGCGCCGCGTTTTGCCTGTTAGCTGCACCATCCTCTGTCTTTTCATCTGTCAGTTACTACCCCCCAACAACACACACAAACAGACACACACCTCTTGTTTTGTCATTTGCTCTGTATACTCATTTGTCACCAAGCCGCTCACCTCCACGCTTGTAATTAAGGTTTTTCTCTCAAATGCAGCATAAATGCTTTTATTGTAATTACAGTTTTAAGTGTGAACAAGATTTTGAAGCAAACTGCCCTTAGAAACTGCCTCCAGGAAGGCCTGCAGGTCATCCGGAACCGGAACAGGAAGCAAAACAGCGGTCTAGAAGTGTTTTTTTAAATCTGTTTCTCAAAAAAAAAAAAAAAAATGACATCACATAAAAATAAAAAAATAAAAACAACCTATTTAAGTATCATTAAAGTATCATTTTAACCCAGTTTAAATTTAAAGGTCCTCAAATATTCAAGAGACAAACAAGAAAAATGTTTAAACATTATAAAACAATTAAAATATCAAGCTGTAAATTTTACGACCTTTATTTTGTCAAATTCACCCTCAATTTCCTGCAATTACTGGACGTCATGGCTTGTTATTTGTTAGACATTTCAGAGGACCCAGCTTTTTCCTCCTGCCTGAATTGAGCAGCGCCCCCTGCTGGCTAAACATAATCAGCTCGTGGGCTCACTTTAAAAAGCCCCCAGAATCCTTTCACACCCCTCCTGGGGACCACAGAGATGCAATCACCGACCCCTCCCTCCACGACGCTCCTTCCTCTCAGCTGAAGACGATAGACTAAATGTTTATCGTTTTGAGTCAAATGAAAACGTGGAAATGGTGCTTTCTTTCTAAAACTGTCCCCTCGTCCAAATGAAATGCGCATGTTTGGCGTGTCAAGCTGTGGTGATGCAAAAGGGAAAGCAGGTCACGGTGTGCCCTGAGGGGGGCAGCAGGGCAGATGCTCTCAGACCAGTCACACCTACAGCAGCTCCTCCTGCAGGCGTCCGGATGATGGAGTCATTAATAGGAAGTAATGATGTTGGCTCGCCGTCACCGATGCCGCCGCGTCTGCTGCTTCTTGGTGCTTTCTGTGAAGAATAACATTTAAAAGATTCCAATTTCTGTGTATATCTGAAATGTAAAAACCAAAAACGGATCTTTTTCTACTTGATGTAAAAATCTGCCCTCAGACTCACAGCAATAACTCACTTGGCTGCCCAATTAGCTCGAACAATTACTGTAACTTTGCTTTAATTACATCTCAATTTGAAAGCTGCTGCTGCTGCTGCTGCTCTGTGATTCGGTGATTAAAAGCCTCTCTGCCCCAGTGCCTTCAGGGCAGCGCATGATTAGGACCTGTCAGCTGCTGTGTGCGCGTGGAGCGCAACATGACCCGCTGCTGTTAAACCTTGTCAACATATTAACCTGAATTCCCCAGTCATTACGGACTGAATTACCAACAAAAGAGCAGGAAACTGTGCACATGTGCACGTGTAATTAAAAAAAAAAACCAACATGCCATCAAACATATTTTCCTGTCGTCATCTCGACTCCTTCAGACAATGAAAGCTTGAGTGGAATGCTGAGTCATTTCTGATGGAGATGCTTGTTTGTGGAGCTAAATGGGATGTGAAAGCCAGAAGGATCATTTCTGAGCGTTACATGTCAGCAAACACGAACAAAAACGCTTTGACAAGGAGAGAGGCTGCTTTTGGAAGGGCCAAAAGGTTCATCTGAGGCACATTTGATCCTTGTCAAAATATATTGATTCACCTTCTTTCAAGACACCGTTGATGTCTTCCTTAATTTCTGAGCGGCCATCTGGACGGAGGGGCGCAGCTTTCTTTGTGGGTGTCAGAAAGTCAATAATAACTATGAAAATGATGAATTCCTGGAAATATTTGAGTCTTAATAGAGGGGTTTTTTTTGTTGGCTCTTAAGCTGCTGAAGTGATGGGCTCTGGGTGGGCAGGCCTCTGCAGGGGCAGGGAGGGGGGGCTGCAGGTTTGTGGCTCACTCTTCAGCCACAATCAGTGCAAGAGTTTTCTTTGGTGTACCCAGAGGTGAATAATTTATGGGAAGATAAAAGCATTTGTGCTCGGGAGCTAGACAGTCAGACAGTAGAGCAAGGCTGGATGGCTGGCTGGCTGGCTGGCTGCGACCCCCCCCCACATCTCAAACCCCTCACCACAACAAAACTCGGTGGCCTTGCAGGATTGCTCCTCGGACGGCTGCTTGAAGTGCAAATGTGTGTTCCAGCGTGTTCCTGCAGCCTGTCAGCATGTTTTCCTCGTGTCAGCAGCGCCGGAGCGAGGCCCGCGTCGCCCTTGTACCGCGGCAGTAACAGGATCATTGACAGGCCAGTGACACTGCTCAACCACATAATGGAAACCTATTGATTTTTCTGCTACTTTTCTCCTTCTTTTTCACACAGACAATCTGTGACACTTTTGAATAACCGGCCGCAGAACAGGTCGTGATCAATGATCCTGACCTATGGATCGCTGCTGCCACACTCACAACCCAGTAAAAAAAAAAAAACTCTCTACAAGATGAATCCTGCTGGCTGAACTTGGCTTTCTCAGATAAAATCAAAGACTTAAGAAATCTAACTAAGTTAAAAAAACACATTTCATAGAGACAGACAAGCTGCAATAGATGCATGTTGCCTAAAAGGGTTTTCTTTTTTGTCTTTAAAAAACAACAAAAGAAATTTTAAAAAATATAACTATAAACGCTTTATTAATATATGTCCAGCGCCTTCTGTCTTGTTTAGAGTTTTCCTGAAACCCTGACCCATACGGTCATCCTTCATATCCTTGAAGAGTCCCAGTCCCGCATGTACCTTATACGGAAGGAGGTTAAGGTTAGGATTATGGTTAGATAGGATTAAACCTCCAAATAGTTCCTTTGTCTGCGGCTGTGTCTGCAGCTCACCGCTCCTCCAGGGGAAGGATCAAATGCGGAGAACAAATTTTGCTGACTTAGGAGCGTGACAGCAAACAGGATTTATTTTTACGCTTAGCTTTGAATATGTGTGAAAAAATCCAGTTTTGGACCCACTTAAAATATGTTCATCAACGTACATCTTGGCTACAGGTAGTAATTGTGACAGACATGAATTTGCATCCCTTTTTGTGGCTGTCACACGTCAATGCATGAGACATCATCCAACTTTTAAATTTGCTTCCAATAACCCAATTTCTTTGCAGCCTTTACAGTCTAGATCAGTATATATGTTTTAGGTTAACTGAAAACACCAGGTGTGCAGGAAACCTCAAAATTGAAGTTGTCATTTGAGAAAAGAGGAACAACCAGCTCTGAGACGTTACTTTATGCAATCCTCAAAAAACAAAAACAGACTGTATTGTCTACAGATCAATACATGAAAAAGATTCAACTAACTTTGTGGCGATACGATACAGTAATCTAGATATTATAGTTTTTGGCATTTAAAACTATAAAGAAAAATTCTCTTGACCCAAAAAAAAAAAACGTATTTTTTTCTTAGTGGTACTTTTTGTGTTTATCACAAAAACAAAGTACATAAGCAGCAGTTTCAAACTCAATCTCACAAAACACACCTTAGGTTGTGACAGGATAAGCACTGAACAGGATAAACATTTATTTAACACTCTCTAACAACGTGTTTAAGCTTTAAAAATGTACTTTTCAACATAAATATCAATGAAAAAAACAAGAATATCATTCCAGATTAAATCAATTTAAACTTTAAAGAATTTCTATGGTTTACTCTCCATAAAAATAGGTTTTGTCAAAATTATACAATTCAGAAATAAGCTAAATGTTAAAAGAAAAAACACTCAAATTTCTTTACTTCTGTCATTTTATAGAAAAAAATTACACTATAAATATCCTAAAAGATCTGTGAAAAATATATCCTGTTAAAATGATCTAAATATGAACATGCTAAATAATTAAACAAACAAACAAAGCCTGAAAAAAACAAACAATTTGTCAAATCATTCTGTTTCCTATGCTCTGTGTTTTGCTGTCCGGCTGTTTGACTCTGTTTTTCCAGTTATTTTATCTGGTTATGTTTATTTCAGGGATGTAAAATATATCAGATATGTATCTAAAAATTGATCGGCAATAATTGATTGGACAGTAGTATCGGTTAGGGATGTAAAAATAGATACATATCAAAAATTGATCAAGCAACTGCAGTATCGCTTGAAAACTACAGATGTAAACAAGATTGTGTTGGTTAAAACTTAAAAAATCGATTTTTGGCAAACTATCACTTTCTCTTTCTGTTTTTTTATTTTTTTTTACTGTCTTTGTCTTTTTATACATAAATGATTCTTCTATGTCAATACCCGAATAAATGTATCTGTCAAATGTGATGTACTATTAATAATAGCTTTAAATGCCACATGAATAAGAAATATTTCTTATTTTAGCATTTTTGGTTAAAGAATCATATTTTATCGTATCACTATACGTATCAAATTGTGTGAGAAGGGAATCCCCCCCCCCCCCAGTTTATTTCTTTCAGCACATGAGTGAGAGGGAGGGAGAGGATCATGACACCCTTGTGATGTAAAACGCTGTGTGCTCCAAAAACAAAGCCATAGATCATTAGAACTGATCTCTCAGCCTCCATAATTGTAGCGTTGCTTCAGTGTTACCTGTACAAGATAACACTGCACCTTTATTAACAATAAATAAAAAATGATGATATAATTACCCGCAGGGCCAAATTTGGGTCTTGACTTCAAACATTCAAATCTGCATTTTGGGGTCTTTTGGACTGTTTTCTTCTTTTAGTTATTTATTCAGGAATTGTTTACAGTGTTATGTGAAAAAGAGGGTAACGCTATAATTAACTGCACACCATGAAGCATCATATAAGCATCAGTTGAGCAAGAATTAACACTTAATTAATCATCTATAAAGACTAACTACTACTTTATTAAGCATTAGCAAGAACCTTATGTGTCGTTATTAACACTTTATACATTTGTCTTTATGTTAAGACTTTATTTATTAACAATGAAACATTTAAAATTAATGATAATAATAATAATGCATTTTATTCAAAAGCGCCTTTCAAACACTCGAGGACACTGCACAAAGCAAGAAATAAAAAGACAATAAAATCCCTTCAAGAAACTATTAAAAATAAAATAAATGACTTGATATCTTTGATTCACTTCTTGATAGATTTTATATCTTTTTACCAACATAATCTGGTTCAAATTTGTGGTTTTCAACCGTTACTCTCAGCACTACATAGATTTTTCTGTGCCCATCTAATTCTTATCCATACTTTCAATAGATTCCTGTTTTTACTTTAAATTATGTTGAGTTTTATAAGTTTTGAATATTAGGTTGTCTTGTGATAAATAAAACACAACTAGGGAGAGCTCTTAAACTTTATGCTCTTGGAGAGCTGAGAATATTTGGAAGCTGATTTTAGGCCTTTTTAGTAGTGATTTTTTTCAGGATCCTTGACATTTTTCTGTGTTCACTTTATTATAGTTCAGGAGAAAAACACATTTTCTGATATTTTCTGTTGCTAATTTAAAACTTCTTTTAATTTTTTCTATTAATAAATTTACAAACTATTTTTATTTATTTTTAAACAAATAAGATATCTAAGCTGAAATACCAGTTTTTATAAGTTAGTGCATTGACATCACAAATCTTTATCAATGGTTTGGCTAATTTAAGTTTATCTATAATTATATTTTTTATCATTTTTGTTGTATTCAATGTCTTAATCTGTTTAAAATGATTTCTTTTAAGCTCTTTCTAATATTTTCAGGATCTATACAAGCTTTTTAACAGAACATCCCCACAGTTTTAGGTTGCTTTGTCGTATTTTGTTTACAAATTCATTAAGTCACTGCGTCTTACATCAAGATGAAGGCAAATAAACTTGGTAAGATTGATAGTTTTTTTTTTGCGGTGCAGGTCTGTGTGCACAGGACCTAAAGATTTAATGCAGAACTCTCCAGAGGATGCCCCTTTGATACCCACAGCAATGATAAGCATGCATTTGTGAGCCTTAGGACCCCTGTGGCAGATGGCGAGTGTGCATTCTGCAAAAGCACATTTTCTTCCTGTCAGCCTCCACCCCCCGCCCCTCCCTGCTTCTCCTCAGTCGGTGGAATAATGAAAAGCCCAATTCTGGCCATGGCTAACTCAATCTCATTATAACCTCTCCTTCTTTTTTGACTGGGGTGGCCCCGTGGGACGCTGTCTGCCAGCGATGTGACTTTCAACCTCCAGAGTGAACATCTTTTGAAACAGCTAGGAGACCTAATGAAGTCACAGGGAGGCACAATTATTTCCCAAAGACAGAGCATTAATGTACTTCAAAATTCCCTCTGGAGAAACATGCTGACAATTGGTTTGTTCAGCTTTGATCGCTGCTTTAAATGCTGCCCGGGATAAACAGCAGGGTTAGCCCCCTTTACCGGCAGAGAGCTGTCAGCCTGGAAGCCTCCAGACTTTAAAACTGCAAATAAGAAGATAAAATGAAAGCATTAACAGGAGGAAGAAACATTAAAATGTTAATGTTCGCACAAATAACTGCCTTTTTTTTTCTGTTGTGAGAATTTTGAGTTGTGGGGAGGAGACTTCATTATCACATGAAACACCTTCAGACAACTAAAGCAGCAACTCCAGCTGCTGCTAAAAGTTGCATCTGGGCTTTGCAGTCACACCTTCTCTGACGGTGACTCTGAAACCAGTGTGCCGTTTCACATGGACGCAACGTTTTGTTGCATCACTCAGAAATGTGTCTTTTGCTCTGATCTTCATTAAGACAATCAAACCAAACATCCAGCAGAATGTCACGTTTCTTATCTTGGTGCTTTATATTGACACAAGCGCACATCCATGTCAGTTATCCTGCTTTAAAACCCATTTTTTCTGCAGATTTATCCAGGAATTCCATCTGATGGAGCTGATTATGTTTATTCTTTATTATAACTAGAGTCAGTTGTTCTCATTATTGGCCTGAGATTTTTATTAATGCACAGATTGAAATCTTTATCATGCATTCATTTATATTTTAACATGGGTCAGCACGGTCTATTTTTGGAGAGGTTGAATGCATTTCCAATAGTGTAGGAACATGGTTTTGAGTGCTAGTTAAGTGGATTAAATGGGACGTTGTGAATTGGTGAAACATGACGGTTAAACTGTGGGTAAACGATCATTCTCTCTGTAATCTGTAGAAAAAATCAGACAATAATAAAAAAGAAGATGTGATCTGACAACCATGGAGACATGATAACTGAGCAGCACAAGTACGGGTTAGATTAACTCTGATGTCCAGATTGAAGCTGGTTTGCAAACTGAACTACTCTGAGCCACAACTTTCATCTTTTTGCACAAGTACATTTTTCTTCCTTTAGTTAATAGAAAAATAATTCAACTTCACAACAGAAATAAACAGGTTAACATTCTGGTCAAACACGTCACTTCTGAAGTAACCTTGAAAGTGTTTGTTTTTTTATGTTTGTTTTCTGTTTCATACAAGACTGGATAAAGTTTTCCTCAAAAGTAGAAAATGCACCTTCCATTCAGGTGCGTGAATTCTGGTTGTGTGATTTTCTGTAGTAAACAACACTCAAACATCTGTCAAAATGTTTCAATGTTGGTTAACTATGAAGCCAAACTGCTTGATAGATTGCTGGAGCATTATGGGTACTGCAGGATCCTGGTGGAGTGATACATACTGTCCTTTAACTGTTTGTGAAGGAGTTGAAAAATATTAATAACTTTTTTTTGCTTAATAAACCATAAGATAAACCTAAAATATGTTTCTTTTCAGATCAAAAATTATATTTTTCTTTTTTTTTATATTTTTATCTTTATTTTGCAGGTATGCACTCGCTATTTATTTTTCTTAAACCAGGGAGCCAAAACAGAGGTGTTAAAAGAGCCTCAGGTTGCAGACCCCTGGTCTAGATGCTGATGGCGGTTAAAGACCAGACCATTCAAAAGCATCAAGACACTTTTATTAAACAAAAATACATTCTGCACAAATAGAATATTGGAATAACCTTCAACAAAACTATGAACAGTTCTTCCTCAATAAACACTTGGGAATAGTCATTGAATGTCAACAGTATTACACTTCAAAACTGTTCACATGTGACCAACACCTGATAAAAATAGCAGAATGTAAACCAATATATGGAAAACTCTTGTTTATTAAAGCCCTTATTATTCATTTCAGTTTCATTTAATCAGTTTTCTTTTTTTGTTCTTTAAGTTGCTCTATTCAGATGTCAAATTTATGATATTTCTCTGAGTTAATTATTTTGTTGACATTTTTAAAGAGCCCAGCTGGTTATTATTGCACATTTGTCAGTAAAAATTGTTATCTGCATTTATGAAACATTTCCAGCCGACATGCTGAGACTATGGCTGTCTGCTAGAGAACTGAAGGTCTGGGCATCTCTGCTTTGACTGCTGCCCCCCGGCCTGCAGCTCCAGTTAAAGATGGACGAATGGTCCAGTAAGAGAAGCTCATTGTTTGTATATTTTAAATTGTGTTGTGCATTAAAGGGGTGTGTTTTTTTAAATTACATGTCTCCCAGATGAAGGCTAACTGTTGTCTCGTTTGTTCGGCCTTTCCCCAATTGGTGACATCATATTTGCTGACAATAACAACAAATGCCGATCTGAAAACTTGCTTTCAGCTAAACAAATTTGCCACTTTTCTTGTTCTGTCATTGGAAGAGTCAAACAACAGAGAAAACCTGCAAACTACAGACAAAAACAAAACATTACACATAGCATAGAAGTTGAACAGAGACATATGTAACTATTAAAGTGGTAAATAATGTTTTTAAACATCACCTAAAGACAAAAAACCCAACAGTATGAGAAAAGTTGTTTTGATGCGGAATAAAAATGTTTTTGAATCACACTTGTCTGAAAAGTAAAACGCTGAAAAAAGACGTGAATATTCTTTTTTTAATGATTTTTTTCAAACACTTTTGGCATCAAGTTTAGCTGACAAACCAGCCTTAAGTCATGGCAGGAGTTTCAGTAGTTGAGGTGTTGCATTGTAGAACATTAATTTTATTATCAAGCAAAGCTGTTGGTCCCAGCGCGCCCAGAAGTCTGCTTCAGTCAGAGCCTCTGATTTGCTCTCATGTTTTGAAAGTGTTACTGTCAAAGTTTAACACAATTCTGTGTCTTCTGGGGGCCTTTTCTCACATAAAACACACCACCTCATGCCAGTCGCACACAGCCACAAACTACACACAATCCAAACAAATCACAGTGGCAGTGCTGGCTGTGATGTTGCTCTGCGTCCCGCTTCATTAAATACTTTTGCTTTACAAGAAATAAAAAGTAAGCACAAAGTATGAGATGTGACAATACATAAGATTGTATCATATTAAGACAGGTTTTATAAACACGAGCAGTTTTTCTCAGCAGATATAGTTACACTGGGCATGTTTGTTCTCATTTTTTTTCCACAATCAGTCATTTGATGGTTTAACCCTTTTTCATGATTTCCATACCTGTTACTGCCCTATTGGTGAAAGGCTATGGAAGTTTAATCTGTTCCATCAATTCTGTTTTTTTTAAAACCTTTGAATTTTTAACCATTGATCTTTAATGGCCCAGAAATTTGACTACATCTATCTCACCAGAAAAACTAGTTGATCTAAGAGAACATCGATATCCAGCCAATCAAATCAGAATACTGACGTGACATCTGCGTCTTTTCCGTCCTATTGGAGCACAAGATTGTGGTTCTGATTAGCTTCTCACTAGCTGTGGTCACGTATGCAAAATGACCTGGATCGGATCAAAGATCAGATATAGAACAGTGTACCTGACACGGTTGTGAGTTTTATTTTGGATTTCACTGCCATTTTGTGTTTTGCAGGTCAGCTGTCACTCCTCCTGGATGGCCCCTCCTTCCCTGGTGCTCTATGTGGAGGAGTGCACAGCTGTCTGCACTTTGTAATTAAGACTATTTAAGTTGCAGCATTTCAGTTCTCAATATCGGTGCGTCCCTGTTAGGACTGTGAGTTTCCTCTTGTAGCTGATACTGAGGTATGCTGTCATTCTCTTTTTTTAGTTTTCCCTCTTGTGAGGTGTCTTTTGTTTATTAAAAACTCTTAAGCCGCATTTCTGAGTCCAAGCCTGATTCTCTGCTCCTGGGTTCCAGTCACCCCAGCCGTCACAGTACCGGTACATGGACCATGAAAAAATGTATCTTCATTCCAAATGTTTAAATACGCCACACATTTGACCAGATTCAATTCTTTTGACATGAGCAGACAGGCGGCCATTGAAGGAGAAGTAGCGAGATCCTTTGTAAGCAAACAAAGCTGCATCTATCCTTTGAGTGTTCCTTTATTAATATTAATAATCTTAAGTGACCATTCACTCATGATTTTCTAAATCTGTGTGGTCAGTATCTTATTCTTAGCAGCATGGACACAGAGGAAGGGTTAGAATTCTTTTGTCTTCTTTTGTCTACTCACGATCGGTAACACTAATTCCCATGATCGTTTCCAGAGTTTCAGAGGAACGTTCAGAGGGCGATGTGGCATTTCCACATTCAAAAGCCTCCTCTGCCAGCTCACATCGTTCCAAAGCCGCTAAGAGACACAGTTCTGTGGGAGACACAATTTCCCCGAGTCCGGCAGCTCGCTCGTGCAGGGCAGCCGGACGGACTGCGGTCTGAAGCTTACACCATAGCAAAGCAGCCCGAAACAGAAAGGCATGAGCCTGGCTACTCCAGCAGCCGATCGGTTCTGTCTGAGCTCCAGAGCCTCCGACTGGAGCTCGGTCCACACTGTCAAGCCAAAATGCTGAGATCACGTCAGTGTTGTGATTTGATTGGCTGGATATCAATGTGCTCTTAGATCAGCAACACATTGATTTACTACATCAAAAATACAGTTTTATTTGCAAATGGGCTCAGAAACAAATAAACTAATAAACAAAATATTGACCACTGACACCCCCATGGTAAATGGCGTATACTTGTATAGCGTCTTGCCCTAGGATGCTTCGAAACATGGGTGGGCGCCCATCCCTCCATCCACCAACTGTTTTCTTCATACTGACATTCTACAGGTAGAGTTACAGGTCTGTTCACTAAGGTTCACTCCGTCTGGAATGAAAACCTGGTCATGAACTGAACAGGAAAATGCTTAAATATACAAATGTGTGTCATTTAAGTTTGAAATGTTTGTATCAAGCTGTTTGTTTCCTTACAGATGTGAGCGCTGACATTCAACACCAAAAGAAAAGCCCACTAACTTGGCTGTGTGCTAAAACACAAGTGTGATTCCGAGTCCATGCAACCTACAGTGCACGCGGCTGCCGCACTGCGAAGGTCCCGTCTTCAGGCGCTGTGTTTTTCAGATCTTTGATTTCCTCCATAAGTTCTTGCCGCCCGTCTCAGTGAATAATGATGTTCCTCATGAGAGAGTCACAGAACAAACGCCCACACATGCTGCATATAAAGGCCTGTGAAGACTTTCACTCTTCACCTGATTATGCCTGCCTAAATGAAACATCATATATCGGTGGAATTGCTTTGTTCCTTGAAATTAACATTGCATGCTGTGCATGAAAAGAAAAGTGGATCCCTCTCTTCAAGTGCTCCACTTATGATGTAAAGTGGTTTCATCTTCAGGGTCATTCTCGTCTTCATGGTCCTCGCGTGTTAAAAACAAGAAGCTGTGTTCTCCAACAGCCTTCAGATGTCACCATTCATTGTCTTTTTGTGCTTCCCAAGGATTCCTATGTCAGTATTTTCAACATCATCTGCTTGCTGGAAATGTCTGAAAGTGCAGTTATCCTCCTGTCTCTGTGGTTCCCATCTGAATCCCAGATGATTACTTGTGGATTTTCATAAACATCTAACAAGTTTTGCGGATTTTGTTGTTTTGTTGTGTGTTTACCAAAGGTTGGCTAATGTGCGTTAGTGCCACACTGTCAGGTGACGGCCAGTTTAGGCTCCTCCGCCTGGAGTGAGACAGCGGCGCGTTGACACCTGGCTGTGCGGTCGGTGTTTTCACGATGGGTCCCGCTGTGTTCTTCCAAGCGTCTGATTGAAGCTCACTGGGTGGCGGTAACACCTCAGGGCTTGTGTCCTTCTTCGCTTGCCACGTGGCATTCAGGACACTGTAGGATAAAACATTGCCTTTGTTCAGGACACAGTGTATGTCTGAGGTAGGGTGTGAAGCAGGTCCATTAACAAGTGCTCCTGAAGGCAATGAATTGCCTGCATGGGGAACAGCAGGGACACTGCTGTATACAAATGGATTCAGCTGGGTTCCATTTAAAGGGTTTCCGTGTTCATCTGAGGACAGACCTGCGGCATTGTTCTTCGGGGAGGATGTGTGATTCTGGAAGGGCTCCTGAGTATGACCTGGGCTGTCAGACACACCTTCCATGTCTTTGTCCTCCTTTTGTACTTCAACACTGTGAAATACAAAAATGCTCGAGAAAAAGTGTCCTGTTCTAGATGCAACTGCAAGCAGCAACACGACGCCCAACAGGTACGGTGGACTTCTTAATCCTGCCCACGAGGTAACGCTGCTATGAAAATATGGTTGTTCTGGTTCTTCCCACCACTTTATAAAATGAGAAAGGTGTTATTCGGTGCTGCATTATGATTTTCCAACACCCTCTGTCTCCACCTCTATTCATAACAAGTCCTGCTGTTAGCCCTGAATACCCTGGCGAGGATGCTTAATTATGTGAGCCTTCCTCTGGGATCTAACCTCCCTGCTTCCCCACCTAAACTTCTCAGTCCTCTGCTAAAATTGACCAATTTCCATGGGAACAAAGTACACCTCCAATGAGATCATATTGTGTCTCGTCACTCTGTGATGGTGCCAACACGGATCCCAGTGTGAGACTGTTGTTACTTGAATCCTGACAAATTGGCAAGAACACTATCTGTCTAAAACACAAACACAGAGGCGCACAAAGGCGCACTTCTACCCACGCAGCCAACCTGCAGAATTATCTGAGACGCAGAAGGACTTTTGCTTAGAGTTTGCTTCTAATAAATGCAATCTGAGTGGTCAAAGGGGATTACAGTTTGATATTTGCTGTATTTCCTGTCAGACTACATGATGCTGGAGAGGCTGCCTCAGATTACAGCCAACGCGCCATGGGTTTGATCTGCAGGGCTGGTCTGTCTCTACAGGAACCTGCATTGCTAACGAAGTGGTAAATTCAGTGTTAATGAGTGGCTTCACTGTTACCACCTCAGAGATAAAGCCTTCTGAGCTCCATATTCTCCCCATCTGTCGTGGTGTTGGAGGTTCGAAAGGAGAACAGACGCTCTGCATTTAAAGCAAACTTCCCCGTTTCCCCCCAAACAGCAGGGGTGGCAAAGCCATCAAAATATCATGGAGGAGAACGAGCTTTTCTCATTAACAGCCCACTCACACAACCTGCATCTAAATATAACAAAGAGTTCAATAGAAAAGAAATTTTTAATGTTTTTATGCTTCTATTGAACTTTTTGGTCAATGCTTAAAAGCGATTATTCCACTCCTCCAGTATATATTCTGAAATACTTTTGACTTCATAGTTTGGTAAATAAGCA
Source organism: Oryzias javanicus (assembly GCA_003999625.1). NCBI lineage: Eukaryota > Metazoa > Chordata > Actinopteri > Beloniformes > Adrianichthyidae > Oryzias > Oryzias javanicus. Next base: position 35,616,212 of record CM012440.1, on the reverse strand, counting down.
TTAGGAGGATTTGTCATAACTGTTGAACATTAAAATACTAAAAAAAAAAAAAAAACTGAACCTTTTACTGTCTCTCTTTTAGTTTCATTCTATTCCTGTCAGTGCGTTTAATTTGAAAACCTCTCCCCCTTTGATAGGTCTGTCAAACGTCCATTCAAATTCATATGTAACCCTGTGATCGAGCACAGAACCAAACATGTTCATTTAATGATGAGATCCTGTGTGACAGGGTCCATTACACTCTTAGTTTATGTTTTTTTAAAAAACATACAATTCTACAGAAAACTTCTCCATGAAATCTGTTGGTCATTTAGGTCCTCAGTGAATGTTTCCTTTATATGAATGATCCAAAATGATCTGAAACCTTGAAATATTTTTGAATGTGGCAATCTTAAGAAATTGTGGTTATTACTGCTGACTGTATAAGATAACTGGACTGAGTAATTCTGATGTCACCCATAAAAAATTACTTGTTTTCTCTCCAACCAAAGGAAGTCAATTTAGCTGTCATTTGTTTTACAATACGGACGCCGCCATGTTGGAGCCAGGCATCAGTCCACACTGATTGGTCCAAGTCAGTTTGAGTCACTGTTTCTATGGAAACCACTTTCACCAATCGTGACTGGGAGTCCACAACGGGGTTGGGGGATGTTCAAAACTCCTCGGAGGTGGTGGTCTGGTTCTCTGTTGTTCTCTGCTGGGGCCCCTGGCACGGCAGGAGAACTATTCTTCTGGCTGGGCTGGAGCTTGCATTCTCTGTGCTCCGTGATCCCCTGCTCCTTGGTGTTGGGGGACAGTCCTGGCTGGCCTGGTCTGGGTGACGGACATTAGTTGCCTGGCATCCCATGTTGGCTTCTGGGGGGGCCCTGCCACTACTGTGGCCTTGCCGTGTGGGGGGACCGGGCACTCCCCTCCTTCGACAGTCTATCATCCACCACAGTAGAACACAAACACAGACCTGAACCAGGTATCAGCTCACCTCTGTACAAATAGTATGTGACATAAATGTTTTTTATGTGTTGGTTTGTAGGCATAAGTATCTGCATGTGAAGTGTATTTTTATTGTGTACATGTTGACATGTTTGTGTGTAAAGATTGTTGGAGTTTTGTTTGTAATATTTATGTGTGGACCGGCCCCACTCCCTTGACTAACATCTACACCTGACAGTAATGATGAGAAACCTCCACCAACCTGTTGTTTTGCGTGTTTGTGCTCCTTTTAACCCTTTTTTCTTGTCTTATTTTTACTCCCTTTTCTTATGTACCTTTATCCCCCATCTTTAACATCCCTCTCTCTCCTCATCTCTTCTATTTTCCTTTCAGTCCAACAAAAAACATACAAACATAAATAATATAAATAAAGTTTAGCCTAAAATACAAAAGGGGTTTGTTCAAATGTGCACAAGTTGTACATTTATGAGAAATAATGTACAACTTTTAATCTTGTAATATAGCTTTTTTTTTTTCTTTGGTGACCTTACTAATGCTCTGTTTTAAAATTGAAATGTAGCTTTGAAAAAGTTTATTTTCGTTTTGTAAAAAAGCAATTATTTCAGTTCAGTTTTAGTTACATTTGGCTTTAAATCACATTTATTTTATTTTGTTATAACTAATATTTAATTTTGACCTCCATTTTTCTTTGAAGTGCTTTAAGTCTGAAATGAAATCTGTTTCATTTTGAATGATCACTTGGACTAAGCACTTATATCTCTGTTAATAGAATACTTTTAATACATTATATATGTATTAATTGTACATTTAGAGCTTTTGTTTACATGTTTTTGAGCATTATCATTGTGACATTAAAAAAAGTGTTTTTATATCTGATATCATTGAATTAAATTCATCTACAGAACCTGAACACTGGATTATTTCAAACTTACACATGCTCATGAACTTTGGACCCAACTTTCAGTCACTCTCTGTATATGTTTCATGGTTAATAAGTTCTCGCAAAATGCTGACTTTGATTTGTGTTCCAACATTGACAAGGAGAAAAAAACAGTTTATTTCAACTTTCATGAAGAATTTTTGCTATCTATATAACACACTGTTCTATTTTTGCTTTTAGTTGTGTAAGTACAGTAATTCAGTTAAAAGGGACTGCAGCATTAACACAAGAAACTTTGTGAGAATTCATTTGATTTGATTTAATTTACACTTTCTTGTACAACAATATTGATCGAAACATAAAAAACTGAATAATGTAATGATGCATGACATACAAAAAAAAGGTTGTGCTGATGTCAAACTGATGCAAGTTGCCAAATTCTGATGTATTATTACCCTTTTATCCCGAAAACCGAGGGAAGCAAGCATGATTGTAAACTATTATTTTTGTTGAGATTTTAAAATATTTTTTCAACTATGTCAGCAATGCCGTCAGTATATGAACATTTAATAGATTTGGCCAAAGAAGAATGTGTTTGAGCCTTCAAACATGATTGGTGGGGGCAGTTTGATGGAGAAACTTGTGTAAATAAGAGCTTTTTGTCAAAGCTGCAGTGATTGGATGAAGTTACTGCATTGAAAAAAAGGTGCGGAAATTGGTTTTATTTGCAGAAATTGGTGTGATATTGACATCGTGAATTCCTGAAGGAACTGGAAAGTATATTCCTGCATCAGTAGAGAAACAATGATATTTAAAAGGTTGCAGCCGGCTTACACCATGTTTTTAGTGTGTGCTTCGTTTTGCTCTTCACTGGCAGACAACAAAATATGTAAATAAAATCAGCTAATTACTTAACCTAAATACAGCTGATTACAAAATCACTGCAGATTTTCCGGTTTGTGGTTTCTCCTGCCGTGATCAGCAGAAGGAGCACAATAATAGTGTGGGATTGGGTGAATGGGACTATGACTACGATGACTTTAAAGTGCTTTGAGGTAAGCTAACGTCCCCGAGTTGGTTGATAAAGAAGTAAGATACAAAAACTCTGTTTTGAAAAATAATTAATTACATAAAAAGTTAATAAATAGCTGTTATTATAAGTTGGATCAAAGTTGAACGGAGCTCTGAGTGTCAAGCAGCGTGCGTTGCAGAACAACTAACATGCAGTAAAATTGGGCAGATTATATAGCAGCAGATTATATAGCTGGTGGGCTATTTATGAGACATGAGTAGTAAAAGGAGTTAACAATTGGTTTCATGCCATTGCGTGTCAGTAGGGAAGGAGTATCCTATCATTTTATGGCTTCGTGTGATCATGGAGGAATGGCTCATGCTCTAACTGGTTGTACGATGTGTGTCCATCTCGATGTTTTGTCCAATCAATGATGTTAACCTGTCTCCTCCTGGCTCCTGTCACACGCGAGCAAGGTCATTCTGCTGTACTGTAGAGAAATCCATTACACATTTGCACAAAGCTTTATTGAAATTCTCAGAATTTTGAAAAAACAGTTTCACACATAAAAAACACTGCTTCCATTAAATCATAATTATGCGATAAAATACATACCAACTCATGCGATAAGAATTTGATTCACCAAAAAGGAGCATTTGGGTGACAGCACAGCATTGTTGCGGGGCTAGTCCATTGACACTCGCAGATGCACATAAAAAGCCTGTTCAGCGATGTTTAAAAAAATAACCATTCTAACAAGTAAGCAGCTGGACCCTTTATCTGTTTGAAAACACAAGATCCATTCAAGTTTCTGTCACTCGTGCTCATCATCTGTCAAAAGAGACTTCTGCGTCTTATTCAGGCTGCAAAAGTGTGGCTACAGATGAAGCGAAGATGAAATCTTGGTTGGTTATTTTACGGAGGAGCTGTACGATTCCGTACGACGCACAACTTGTAATGAGCTACATGGTTTGGTACGCCCGCCAAATTTAATTAAAAAAAGTGTTTCTCTTGCAGTTTTGCGAAAAAATGTATATTTCAATACGTCCCAAAAACCACCTCTAAGTGCAAATACTTTTTTAGATAAATGCGAGCTTTTTCGAAATTGTGGTGTTTCCATTAAGAGAATTTATAAGTGAAAATAACATTTACAAAATATTAGAGTTAATGAAACACAGCTATTGACTGTTTATGAGTACTGGATTTAGTGAGCCCTCCCCCCTCGTGTTCCTAACAGGAAGTACCTGGATGCCAAAATCCCATAGACCTCTATAGAGAAAAAAAACAAGCTATTATTCAGTAGTTGCCAGGATAACCATTCTGATCACCTTTTTTTTACATTTTCCTGATAATCCTATTTTTTTCATGATTTTTCATTCTTTTTAAGTTATTCAAGTTATAAAATGACAAATAAAATGTGTTAATGAAAGTGGGTGGTCTCAGGTCAAATGTTCACAACATTTAATTGTCAGAGTTTGTGTAGCCCGCTTTAAAGTTGTAGGGGCGTGGCCTTCCAACAAGTTTACTATTAATTGGTGGGAGTGGTTGGCATAGTAACATTGAGTAAGAGCAATCACTGCTTATTGACTTCTTCAACATGGTGGCATCCACATAGCGAAAAAAAAATCAACTGAATTGACTTCATTTAGTTGGAGCTGAAAGTAAGTCATTTTCTATGGATGATGTCACACTCGCTTGGTCCAGTTCTATCATACAGTCAGTGGTCACATGAACCTACCCTCTATAAACCAGACGTATTATGACATCAGCTTTCTGTTCGATTGCTCATAACTAAAATTAGTCATCCAATTCAATTGTTGAGCTTTGGATTTCATCTACTCTTAATTAGAACTTGTTTCGAGTCCGTTTTCACCTGAATTTCCTGAAAACATTTGACTAAATTAAAAGAAAATCAACTGACTGCGAGCAGTTTGCTGCTGTAGATTTACAAGGCTGAACGTCTGACCTAATTCCTTCTTCCTCCTCAGCTGAAGAGCCGGCCTGGCAGCACAGTGGAGACGGCACTAAAGACCAACTGGGACCAGTCAGCCAAACCATTTCAACTGCTGGAGCTGTCTGTATGCATCAACAGCAAAGCGCGCTTCTCCTCTGCCATCGCCTTTGCTGGAGAAACACCTAAACGAAGAGGGAGGGGCGGGCAGGGTCTCTCAAGTACTGCACTACACAACTTCCTCGGTTAATGGGATGTATTGATTTATTTGACACAATGTGAATTTATGAAGCTGCCTCTTTACTGTGAGAGTATCAAAGCTCAGCTCAAAACAAACAGACACAGATTCGGCCTGACACTCCGGTAATCCCAGAGTGAGTGTGTTATCTCAGTGAAGGTGCCACAGAGAAGAGAAGCGCAGCAGAGTTCCCCCTTCAGCACAGCATCGCAGCAGAAAATGAGAGGAAATCATCAAAACACAACAGATTCTCGCTCACGGAAGCGAGTCGCCCGATGAAAGCCCGGCAATCTGATGCTCATAAAGCATCTCTTAATTTGCAAAAAAGAGAAAATGAAGAGAGGGCGGCGTCACACAACATCTTTGTCAGGATTACTCTTTCATCCCTCTGAGCTCTCGTCACCCAGAGGTCATTTCCATAACAATGGCCCCCCCTCTCCCAAATGGGAATTAGCCTGTGATTATGTATGCCAGCGCCTTGTGCAGACACCATCAGCCATGTCTTTCTCACTTACACAAATGTAATTACACAAAGCCCTTAATAACTAAACAAATATAATTTACTGCTTGACTGAAAAGACATATTGGAGTCCAACATGTGAACAAATACAAGGTGAAGTGTTTCCGGGAAAACTGCTATGAACACATCAAGAAAATGACTGTTGTTGACCTTCAATAAATCAGACTTTTAGCCCTGAAGATAAAAACAACTCAAGTTCAGTTTTAAAAAAGGACTTTCCCATTCAGGATGTGTCAGAGAGACGATCCGTACTGACTCATCAGACTCTGATGCCACAAAATCCATCCCTCTGAATGGCCATGGCCGCAAGCTAAAATCGTGAACATCGTGGATACAAGGAGCTGGTTTGTCTTCCTTAGACACACAATGAAGCTCAATTGCTCTGAAGAAACTCAGAGTGAAGAGGTTCCTCCTCCACTTAGAGGACATCTGAGGTGGTTTGAGGTTTGAACATGTAGAGACGTACAGTGTGCCTCGTTTCCTGGACGGTTTAGAATGTTCGAGGCAATTCCAGTGAGCGTTTCCACATGGGGGTTTCAGACCAATGACATAGCTGTGCTTCATAACGGTGCGACTACAGAGACTCTCCGTATTTGTGGATTTGCCTAAATTAAATACAGGAGAAATCTTGAAAAGCACTGATCGGACGCTTGCTGCTGTCGTAATACCTTTGGATGGATTTCATCGTGTGATAACAGATGCTACGTCCAAACTGGTATATTCCATTTTTTTATGGACCTACAACCAACGGGGGACCAAAAATGGTATTGCTCTAGTCCGGTCTGGACCACTCAGTGGAAACAAGGCATTTGAGAGCACTTATATTGTAACCCTGAAGACAGACGAATTCCTTCCTTCTTGCCCAACACGATTAAGTGAACTATGCAAAGACAGGCTCGTAGAAATAGTCCAGAGCACGCATCAGTGACCTGATGACCCAGCATTCTGGCTGCATTTAAACGCATCATCTGAAGGAATCTCACAACCCCTCATGCACTTGTAACTCTGATCGGTGCTTAAATATGGTTTTTATTTGTCTGTATCAGGAGATTAGTATGAGATTCAGCCATTTGGAATTGCTAGTTAGTTTTAAGTTGCTATATTTTTAAGTCCAGGACAGTCACATAATTCCATTAAATACTCCAGTTCACAAGTTTTCTTGTTCCACTGATGAAAATTGTGGATCATGTTTCATCATTATTGCCTTTACTTAGGCTAGCAGGGCTCATTGTGAGCTTCATCTTCCAGTTTATTAGTCGGCCACAGACTGACAGCTATGGTGGCCCTGAAATGCAAATCGTCCCAACAAATAATTGAAAAAAAAAACATATTTAACATCACATCATCAGTTAAGAAAGCAAAACAAATACTAAAAAACAATATGACATTTCAGAAATCCAAACACAATTTACAAGAAAAAAATAGACAAAATAAAAAAGAAAACATTTTGGAAATCAAAAGAAGCCTCCAAAAATCAAAATAAACATTAAACAAAGAAACATGATAAGAAAATGTAGATATACTGTGAGACAACGCTGAGTGGATCATGATGTTTGGGTGAATTAGAATTCTTTCCTTCTCCCTACCCCTCCAAAGGGCATTTCTAGTGTATGTGCAGTCCAAAATATTTTTTTAGTGATGGCTTTTTGTTGCAGCGTGACCTCACTATTTTTCCAGAACTCTCCATTTGGAGGGATAAATGTAGGGGGAGAGAATAATTCGGATATGGCCTTGGAGTTTTTTTCTAATTAAACTTCAATAAAATTAAGAAAAGTTTTACGATTAGTACAGAGAATATCCATTATCGCTTCATACCCAATACGTTTTAGTGGAAATGATGCCGATCAGTGATGTCACACAGTTCCTACCTTTTCCAATTTCCATGAATGTTTTTTTTTTTGTTTTTTTTTTTTTCAGAAAACCAAAATTAATTTCCAGCAATCAAAATGAAATGTTAAAAAATGAAACAAAGAAGAAACTGTAAAAGACAGAACACCACTGATTGGATGATGACGTTTGTCCATCATGTCAACCAAAACATATTTAATATGGAACCAACTACCCACTGAAATCAGAAACACAGACTATTTTTACATCTTTAAATCTAAAATCAAAACCCACCCGTTCAAACTGTCATACTTATCGGAGTTCAACATCCCAACCTCTACTATTTTATTTTAACTCTATTTTTTTCATATTTGTGATTTTTACCTTTGTACTGATCATAAAACTTACTCAAACTTCATCATCCAATCAGTGATCACCATAGTCGCTACCTGTCCTGTTTTCTCGTTGGGCTTTATTTTTGGAGTATTTTACTTTGATTTCTAGAAACTACATACATTTTCCCAAAAAAAATTTTTTTTTTAATTTCGTTTCATTTTTCTTCTTTCTAATTTCTTTCTTTATTTCTTTTGTCTTTTTGATCTTTAATATGTTTTTCCATGGAGTGCTTTGCACTCCAGGGCCACTGTAAAAAGTAGACCAAAGGAATGTCAAAGCTCAAACTGGGGTTTAAATTTAATTTTCTTTAAAAAAAAAATTGTGTGACTGCCTTCTTTTGGTATTTTTCCCAAAATACCTGAGTGAATTTTTTACATCTGTTCTGGTCTTATGGATACATTTTATGACAAATATGTTGAGTATACAGTTTATATATATTTTTTACTTACCCTAGGTGTAGCTCATAGTGTTGCACAGTTAGATTAATCAAACGCACATTAAAATGGAATTGTGAGCCTAGCACGGCCATTCGAACATGGCTAAAACTGCTTAAAGATACCGACAGTGCGGTTCAAACGAGCGATAACCTTAAACTATCTAAACCCCTCACACTCAACCCGATCCAGTCCTCGCCAAAAGGTCAACACTGACAAGAAAAGCTGAAAAAAATCTCCTTGAACCCGTCCACAACAAACTTTCCCTCTGCTGCAGCGGCGTCTGGAGAAAAAAAAAAAAGAGCGTGAAATGGCTGTGATGGAAGATTTACTGATGAAAAAAGGTGAGGCGAGAACATTCGGAGTGATAAAAGGGGACAGGGAGCGAGTGACAGTTGGGTTAAGACAGAAGTCATGTTCAATAGCAGGTAGAAACATCAAACAGCGAGTTCACAGGAAAACCATGCAACCTTGTCTGAAGGAGGATTTTCTGTTGTGTGGAGTAGATTATATCTGCTGAAGCTGCTGACACGGCCTAATTTGCTGCCCGTAGTGTTGGAGGGGGATTAAAAGATATAAACTTTAAAGCTTTAAACAATACCTTTCAAAATTAAACGGATTAAGGGAGGGATGTCTGATGGGGATTTCCCCGGGCTTTGTTAGTTTTAAACTCCACTCTTTTTGAAAAAAGGGGGAAAGAAGGAGTTAAAAATTTCTCAGGCATGTGACGGTTTTAATGAGGCTGCTCTCACGTCGAGGAGGGCAGTGGGCACAGGAGAGCTGCCAAGCAGATGGCTCTCATAAACCTCATCTCTGCTCTGTTTAGATACACGACTTCTCATCTCCCAACACTGAGAGGAAAACAAACCCGAACATCACCGCGAGCACTACCCACTTGCCTGCTTTTGGCAAGCTGTGTCGGCTTGTTGAAATGGCACATTTCCATTTTCCGCACTGCTCCCTCATAACAATATGCATGAGCTACGCAATTGATATACATAACCTCTAATCTGCTGTAAGTATGCAGAGGAGATGCAGCGATTGCAGTGGTGGGTATTTTTGTTTAGTGGCAGTTAGGATGTTGACTTTTATTAAATGTTATTATTACCATATAACTGTAAGCAAATAAATGCAAAGCGAGACAGAAGCTGTTGCTATGATTAGCCATGCTCAGAAGCTCTCCAAGTGCTACGCCAAAGAAAATTAAATATATATCAAACTTTGCTGCTTTGCTGCAGACATGTGACCATTCTGATGAAAGGGAGTCGGTGTCAAACTGCTCTCCAAATTGAGGATGGGCTCAGAGCAGACATCAGTGAGCTTAAATTTGGAGGCATGTCAGGCAGTGCAGCTGTTGGGATGAAATATCTCATTATCTATCTTTAAAACATAATTTGAGTGCTGTGCAGCAAGGAACGAAGGAGGGGAGGGGTTGAGCGCACGCCGCTGAAATGAGTCGCCGGGAATTCTGTTGTTGGACGGGGAGCAAAGGTGCAAGCGGGAACCAGTTTGGCGGAGTCTGACTCTCTGGAGGTCAAACTGAGTCGAAGAACAGGAAGTGGGGCTTGAATTTTCACAATAAACCAACAAAAGAAAAGGTTTGGACAGCCGAAGTTGCAGAGGGACGCACACACGCTCACATGTCAGGGGATTAGTCAGTGATGCTTGTCAATTGCACCTTTTCAGTCAGGATCAGTGGGTTATCTGCAGCAGGGTCCTGTATCAGCACCGCTCATTAACATGAGAGTGCCACTCCATCAGCCCAGCTCCAAATAAATCAAAGGGTCGGCCGCAGCAGAAACGGTGCTAATATTTCCTCAATAAGCCCACAGAGACGCCATGGAGGGATGCAAATTGCCTCCCAGGAGACCCCGGGGGATGTGAAGGAGAAGCTAGCTGGGAGGCAACGGGAAGCTAATGAGTCTAATGGTAAATGTATACAAGAAGTAGGAGAAGCTCTTCTCTATTCATACCAATTAAAACAATCTTATCAATGGAGGCGTACTGTAGAGGGTGGCTCCAACCCCTGGTCCTCCTCCCAGCTTGGAAGCATCTGGATCGCTCAGCGCGGTCCAGACCGCGGTCATTAGCCCTGCGGGAGGCTGGGCCCGGCCTGGGGAGCTAAGGAGGTTTTAAAAACCACTCACTCCTCACATCAAAACAAATCGAGCCAAATCAAAGCGGCTCAAACGTGTCCTTTCTACGAGGGAGGGGAAGCGCCATTGTTCTGAGCGCCTGCTCTGTGGCGTTGATGTAAAAAAATAATGTTGGACTCATTAATCCAATTTCAATTACAGATCAAAAATAAACTACATAAAGAGTGTGGTGTAGTTTGAAATATTCAGGTCAAATGATTTTGTGAAGTAAATTTGAATCACTGAAGCGTTTGGATCTTTAAGAATTTATTTTCAATTTCAGATTAAAAGTTCTGTGCCTTTTTAAATTGATATACATTACTCCTTTTGAACTTTAAATTAATATTATACTTTAACAGTAATAAAAAAAAAAAAAAAAACATTAAATGATTTTAATAAAATATGTTAAATTTTACCTAAATTTGCTCCTTGGTGTAAAACAATTAATAGTAAAAATAACTAACTAAAACCGTCCTCTGCAGCCATGTTTGGTCAAAAACTTTCCAGTATTTAAAAAAGAAACCCTGTGGCTCATGGCTGAAAACCGTGTGGGCTGGGCCCTGCTCTGAGGAAGCATTTGAACTCCTGAAAGGGCACCGAAACGCTCCACAAGACGAAGAAGAAGGACTTGGCTCCCTGTAACGCTGAAGGTCATGTATCGGGTTAGAGAACTATATCCGATTGGGGGAGGATTTGCCTTCACCATATCACAGAGGGGAATGAAATGAAGGTTAATCACTGTAGAACTTCCAGCACGTATAATCCTATACTTCAGGTTTCATCGAGAACGTCTGTAAAAGCTCTCTGTCAGCATAATTGCACCTAACCTGTGCCCCACATGCTCAAAGCTCTAAAATATCACATCCAACTCTGAGAATAAATGGGAAATTAATGAGGGAAGTGCTGAGCTCAACCTCAGATAGGTATCACAGAAAGGGGGTTAGCTGCCTCACGGCTCATGAACAATGGAAGCTGGATAATCCCAACCCCAGAGGATCCAGCTTGTTTGGACTTGTGAAATGTTCTGATAGATGAATACGGGATTTGACAGCCCTGCAGACGAGTGTGCACTGGATCACATGGAAAAAGTGACATGAGGTTCATTGATTTTATGCCAATACATTAAAACAGGTCGGAGGTGCTTCATTTCTTTTTTTTCCCAAAAAATCTGCACAAAGATTTGATCTCCTTTTCACATTTTCCAGTGCTACAGCGGTTATCGTCTGAATCCTGCCTCTTTTTTGATCTGCCCGGTTTTTACCTCGTCACTCATTATTCATCGATCACAGAGGCCTTATTAACTGATGTTGTTTTCACAGTTTCAGCCCTCAGAGGAGGGCTGTGAGCAACAGTGATCATAGTCTGCCCCTTAGTGGAGGAAACAGCAAACACCCTGCATGAGAGGAGAGAAAATTCAGCCACTCATTCAGCCTCTTTTTTTTTTTTAATTAATAAGCTGCATCTGTCAGTGCTGGACACCCACTTTACAAATGACAAAATACCCCACATTTGGAAAGAAATCCATTTTTGTTGAATTATTTTTAAAATTTGCTTCAAAACAAAAGCACAATCCTCAAAAATATGAACCTAAATTTGATATTAAGATAGAAATAAATGTAAACCTGCTTCTCTGCAGTTTAAAAAAATAGGAGAAAAAGCAATGATGTTCTGATCTCATCAGTTACATAACAGAATAACATAAAAACATGTTTAGCAAAGCTTTGAACTGATGCAAAAAGATTTTAAAAAATACATAAATAAATATATATAAAAATATTCTTGCAGGTAATTCCACATCAGGTTCCAAACATACCTCAGGGGCAAAAAGAAAAAAAATCTTCCAGAAAAAGTACAAAAACAAAGATTTTCTCTAAATTTCAGGAGACTTAAATACTTTAATCCATTAATTGCTTAAATTCTAAAGTTTTCTCCTGATGTGGGAAATTTTCAAAATAAAATACAAGCCACAAAGGTTTTGTTTACACACTTTATTTTATTGAAAAAGGCAAAGTGCTGCATATACGCAACAAACAATTTTTTTTTTTAAATTAAACAATAAGAGACACAAGAATAGATAAATGATTTAATTCCAAAGAAGAATTTTAATGAACATATTTAATTTCATTATGAAAACTATTCAGACGCAATATGTCTGGTTATATGGATGTTTGAATTGATCCATTTGGTTGTCTATTTTATGTTATTTTTTTATTCACAAATGCACCAAAAGAGGGCTGCACTCAATCTTGATGTATAATCATGCAGAATCTATAGTATAAAAATGTGTCTTACTGTAATTAGTTTTATGAATCTTAATTGTAGAATCGCATGTATACTTGTTCATGTAGCTTGGAAGCAAAATAATTGTCCAGTTTTTTTATAATAAAAAGTCACATTTAAGAGAACACAAACTGAAAATGATTTTCAGTACGTAAAATACAATCTAGCCGTTTTGTTGGAATTTTTTAAAAAAAAAAAAGAAAGACAGAAAATATAACAAAAACCACATATATGTATTTTTCATATCAATGAACCTCCTAGCGGTTCCTCAAACCAAAAAAGATTTCAGCTCCAGAATTCAGAAAAGTCACTTTTATGTCAAGACAGGCAGACAAAGACTGGAATATTATGAAGAGTGGTTGTGGCTTCACAGAGGAAAATAATCAACAGCCATCTTGTCACTCCCTACAACCTGCCAAGTGTAGGAGTGGAAGCACTGACACATGTAACTGACATCTCAGGTTTAATTTGACTGGTAATCACACCCACCTTTAGTTTCAGAGTATTTCACACGTCTGAGCCACAGCTTCAGGTGTTAAGCTGGTTAGAAGACGCACAACTGTGTCGCTGCATAACACCTCCCTACAGACGAGGCGCTTTAGGTTCATGCTCTGCAGCCATTGTGATTTTAATGGGGAAGCTGGACTCCAAAACCCTTCAGTCCAACCTTTCATCTCGGAATATTTTCAGATGCACAAATAATAAATACTGAACAATTTTAGAGTGGACAGACACCACAGCAACACTGCACGTTTGTTATGAAGAGACTGAGGCTGCAGCAAAATAAAGAAGATTTCATTGGTAAAGAGACACCTTAAAGACCTAAAAAAAAATATTGCTGTTTCTAACATGTTCTTATAGCATTTTACTAATAATAAATGATAGTTATTGAGAAAACTATAGGCCTAAAATTGCATCTCTGTTTATTTCTATTTTCAAATCATTGTGAATCAGGAGCAGATGAACAAAAATTGTTTTAAAGAGCTTGTAGATGTGATGTAGAAGTTTCTACGGCAAGCCACAAGCTCCCTGTTCCGCTCCATTTCCATGCATCTACTTTTTTGTTGCACCGGTAATGTTAGGTTGAAGTTGTGAGGGGCTGTAAGCTAGCGGGAAAGAGTGTAAACAAATGGAAGTAGAGGCTGCAATAGTCCCGTCCACAACTTGAAGATGAATTTCTGATTAATGTCGTAGAAAACGACACATGTTTTATGATTTTTGGCTAAAAATGGCATAGTCAAAATTAAAAGACCCCAGGAAAAAATTTGATAACATATCAATAAATGAGTCTGTTTGCTTACTCGTCAACACCACATGACCCTCTAAACAAATCTATCAGATATTAAAAGAGCCATTAAACCCACTTAAAAACATAAAAGCTGCAGAAATGGTTGTAAGATTTATAATTGAAGTAGCAACTTATAATATATGACAGGCCAAAGTTAGATTATTCTCCAAAAACTGCTGATTTATATCTAGTTTCCATGGTGACTCCTCTTGACACACCTGCAAATATGCACATATTTACACATGATACATACAACAAATACATACTGTAGCTTCACTGGTTCACTGAAATAATAGTCATGCATCAAAGTCTTGTTTGAAGTTTTATGTTGCTGGTCTCTTGGTCTCTTCAACAAACATCATCAAAACTAATAATAAAAAAAAAAAAAACAGGAACTTGTAAAGTTCTTGTAATGGATTTCAAACACAGTGGAAACACAGACACAGGAAAACTCCCTCAACACATGGTGGAAACCAGCTCTTTTTCCACTTCAGTTCTGACAGGATGATCCAGTTCACTTCTTACTCCAACACAATGATTAACAGTTTTATCTTATTTTTACAAAAATCTGAAAAAAAAAAAAAAAAATAGAAAATATCACAAACACTGACAGTTACACACACACTCCTGGTACTTGTGAACCAAATTATTTACATTTATGTTTACATCAATAAATACATATCAATACAGAAGAAAGCAAATTTTAAGTATAGGTTTCAGAAATAAGACATTTTCTTGAATTACTCATAACTTTAACTTGAATTGATTTTTTGTCTTCTATTCATGTTAATACAGTATATTAAAGTATTTTTTATGTAATAACACAATATTATAAAAATGCACCTATATAAAGAAAAACAACATATATAGAAGCACTCATAGTTTCATAAACATTCATACACAGATACATACATGGATGTCTTGAACTGTATTTATGTCACCACAAAGACATTCTTACTAATGAGAGCAATCTAAAGCCTACCATACAAATAAAAATATAAATCCCTCATGAATTATAAATACCCTTACTGGTCTGAAGACAAAAAATGGGCAAACCTGTACGGGTCACGCAGTTGGCCCCAAGAAACTGTCAAGGTCATCGATCCCTCAGTGAGCCCATAGGATGAATTTGTTCATTCACATTTATTTCTACGGGCATGCTGTGGGCAACAGCTCATAGTGAACACTTAAACAACACATAAGCATACGTAAGGGTAAAGTGGCGAGATGCCGGCACATTCTGGGTATTTTACATTTCTT
Organism: Oryzias javanicus; assembly: GCA_003999625.1. Lineage (NCBI taxonomy): Eukaryota > Metazoa > Chordata > Actinopteri > Beloniformes > Adrianichthyidae > Oryzias > Oryzias javanicus. Next base: position 35,601,040 of record CM012440.1, on the reverse strand, counting down.
CAAATTCCCTCTAAAAAAAAAAAAAAACTGTGCACTATGCAAGAGGTTCGTTACTGCTGTTGTTGTTGTTGCTGTGCTCCTTGCATGCAGTCTGGAGGGAATTAGACAATTAGACTCTCTGTGGTATCCTACAGATACGTGTATATAATCTGCACACCTGATGCTAGCAACAGTTATGCACAGTCAGCAAGGACCATGTACATAACTAGAGTGAAGCCAAAGGGCACCGTACGACAGCATCACCTTTACGTCTAAAGTGTGTATAATTTATTGCCATGTGTGGCAAATAAAATGAAAGTGCTAAACGTGTGTTTTAGAATGTACTTTTAGCATGTGGTGTTTACATTGGACGGTCAATACCTGATACTAGTGTATGTCCTCACAGTTGGAAGAGGCTTGGTGCAAAATGCTGAAGTGGAGCAAATCTGGTGAATCTTGCTCTAGATTTTTTCCTTTAACAGCTCTATTGCAATAAATGAAAGACTTGATACCGGGCACAAACCGCAAATGATCAAATTTCAAAGGGTTAGCACTTCTGTGCTTTGGAAACTATAAAAACATGTTTAATGGTTGCCAGTTTTGTACATAGAAATGAAATGAGACCTAAAAATTTGATTAGTGACGCATAGACACTAAAGTTTTGAATTCAGAAGCCCAATGGGGCTGGACAACCCAAATATACTTGAAATTATATGTATTTATATTGCCAATTTATTAAGAAATATATTTCAGTGTCAGTCATTAACCCATATATTTTTGAATAAAAGGTCAATCTATGTATTAATAAGTTTTCTTCAAATTCAGATATTTGAAATACATCCTTGCGGAAGTTTTGTTGTTCATTGTTGCTTCTTCCCTACCCTGTAACAAATCTCTGTATATAATGTAATATCTTGCAGGACAAATTTTGATATAAATCATAATATATTATATTATATAGCATATTTCAGTATATAGAGCAATACATTGAGGTATAAATCCCAATATATGGATCAGTATATTTCAATATGGAAACGGCAATAATTGCAGTATTTTAATATACTGAAAAATATATTGCTTTGTTGCATTGTTGCTCAATAAATTGAGGAATATATTGTTGTTTCGTAAGGGTCACCTGTACGAGTTAACCCCTGTGTGTGCATGTGACTAAGACCTTACCGTTTTGACAAACCCAAAACAGGAAACTCCCATATACACAAGCACACACACACTCAGAGTCCCAGCTGGTTTGTGTTCATTAAATTGTGTAACACTTTTTCATCATTGATCTGGCTGAAGATGTTAATCTCAGTTTTGTCTGTGTTGAGTTGCGGACTTGGTACTTTCTAACAAAAACCACTTCAAATATCCAACATATACACACTACTGCTAATACTACTTCAAACACTTTGCACATACAACTACAGTCCCAGACACAACTACCACTTCCTCACACAAACTAGACCACACTCACCACCTACCACAAATGTTCTCTGCATAAATATATAAACCCTCAACACGGACATGTATGAACACAATACTAAAATCATACAGACACCAAAGCAAACTTATGATACAATATAAATAAGTTGTAATGAATGGAACTCATTTCTCAAAAACAAGAAATTTAAAAAGAAGTACTAACAGCGGCAACTTCAAACAGAAAATGAATCGCTCAAACAACTTAAAGTTCAATGTGTTCTGGATTTATTAGACACCAGCGGGAACAATAGTTATTGGAGAAGGCTGTTGGTTTTCCTGCTTGACTCTTTCCGAGCAAACTTGAGTCAAGGTTAACAAAAGGTCAAGCTAGTCCCCCATTGTTCACCAAACCTTTGGTAGCAAAACTATTGAACATTAGAAGGTGAGTAAGTTTCATTTATGTCGTTTGTTATTGGAACTTGATCTTAGCTGCAGTTAAACCAAAAGCATTGAATTACAACCAACCCGTATTTACTCGTATGTGTTCATTTTTACGATGTGTGTCTTTATATCTGCGTCTAAGTGTGTACAGCAGCTGCAGTTTGGTTATTTTGCAGATGCTTTAATGGTGTAATTCAGTCCAGGGCTTCTCTGAACACACTGTGGCCTTATTTCCTCGCATCTGACACATTTCTGCAAGCCCCAGTGTTCTTCATAGGTGCATCTGATTACTAAAATATCTCAGCAGCTGCTCCTGAGCTGAGCTGCTAATTCAGGCCAGTGTACTCCCATTTAAGTATTCCCGGGTGTCTTCATTTATAGCTGTGTAAGCAGCCAGCCAGGCCAAGAGAGAGCGCAGAACTGTTTGCTATGCTGAGCATTCAGGGACTTCAGGCTTCTTGGTTAAAATATTTGACCTTGTCAAGTGACATATAATCAATTTGCGGATAACGTGCCTCAAACATGTGATTTATTTAGCTGAAGTGGTTGACTCCATTTCTCTCTGAGGTATTGTGTGGAGCTGCACCGCCTGCTTCTCCAGCTGCCTGAGCTGGTCCTCACACCTGCAGGGTGACTCATGGAGCTCCACTCTTTGCTTCCAGAGTTGATAATACAACTTTGAAATAATGTTCCTTTGGATAGATTGTTGTCCTTGAAAAGAGTTTAAAAACTATTTGTGTGCATTCTTCTTATTATTATTTTAAATTATAAAAAAAATATAATTATTCAGGTTGATTCCATTGGGGTAGAACTTAAAAAGTAATTATCTGGACTGGACTTACCTTTTAATATTTCACATCTTCTTCAAGAAGGATTTGCAGTTCATAAACACAGTACACATGATCCTATAGGAAGCAGGTTTAAGACATGACCTTCAGTCAATTGGAGATTAATACGTCTAAGGAAAATTCAAACTGGTTTAAAATAAACAACATACTTTGATTTTTTTTTTTTTTTGTAATCAATGGTATTGTGAAGAATTTTTAACATTTGAAATTTGTACATTTTGGCATGATCAGCAAAAGTGTCAGTTTTTGAGAAAAGACGTGAGTTAAATGATGAAAATCCCTGTGTCTCCATCACCAAAATTCCCATTTCATAACAGGAACATGGTGGTCCTGATCACGAGGACTGACCAAACGGCTCACAGATGAGATGCAAGAGCTGCATCAGAAATAGTGCTGCCACAAAGGATTATTTAATAATCGTTTAATCATCAATCTTTTTTTTCCGATTAGGTCATGCGCAAACTGGATGTAAAGCACACATCTTAACCATAATTAGCGATACACTAACTAAAAATTAGGTATATAGCATTACCTACAATAAAGCTAGTGTGAATGCTGTAAAAAAATTTGGCCTCTGAAGATGCAAGTAGTGATAGCTAAAGATACTGAAATTGATAGCTGAAATCATTTAAACTAATAGCTGAAAATGCAGAGGATGATAGCCATCTAAAATATTAGTTAAATCTGAAATTAGACTGAAAAAATGAAAAAGCCTAAGTTTGCTAAACAACTAACATGCAGCTGAAATTTTAGCTAAACTCCAAATTAGCCTCTAAAACCTTAATAAATGCCAAAATTGCTCAAAAAGCTAACAGAATGCAATTATAACTTTCAACTTTACTACACTCAGACTCATATAAAGAAACGACTAATCGACTATTAGATTATTCATAGACTATTTTAATAGTTGATTAGTCGACTAAACGTGGCAGCCCTAATCAGAAACAACCAAGAAGATGGTTATTGACTTCAGGAGACAGTGAGGTCCTCCTCCACCAGACTTACGTACAGACGCTTTAGGTGTTCCCAACTCGTCGTTTTTTGACGTGCTGGCTGTTCCAATTAAACCAGGGGATGTTTTGTTGAACACGGTACCAGAAGAGAACCGAACCTGGAGAATCCGGTACCGGTACCCTAACCGGATACCCAAACCCTGGCCCAATCTGCGTCTGGAATTGGTACCACTTCCGGTACCAATCTGCATCCAGTACCAGTGTTGATCTATGTTTGGTACCAGTATCAAACCATGTTAGGTACCGGGGGCTGAACGGTGCTGGTACCAATTGCAGATTGGTACCGGTACCAGACGCAGTACCTGTTCCAGACGTGGACTTGGCTGGAGTTTGGGTACCAGGTTAGGGTACCGAGTTAGGGTACTGGCCGCGTCCCAAGGTTCAGTCTGAGTCTGGTACCAGGTTAAGTTTAGGATGAGGGTACTTGTGCAGTCCATGTCCCGGAACTGGACCAGTTTTTAGCCCGAAGGTTGGGGAGCCTTGATTTACCTGGAACAGCCAACATGTCAAACAAACAACGAGTTGGGGACAACTGAAGCATGAATTTTTGACACAGAGGAATCCATTAACCATGCGTCAGAATGTGACCACTTGGGAATGAGAATGTGTTTGTCTGAGGGCTTCACCAGGACTGCTAAATCATCAGCTCTGGTCACCAAAGCACAGCAGAGATCCTTCCTCTTCCTGGAGAAGCTCCATGTGTTTAACTGAACCACCACAGAACCAGTGCTGATGTCGACTACTATGATGCTGTTTGCTGCAGGTGAGCATGATGACTCTACTACACGGCTGTCAGGATTAGGAAAGATTATGGAGGTAGATTTCAGTATACTGTTAACAGAAGTCTTTATATTGAATCTGTCAGAAAACCACAAAAGCGAACTATGTCTAAGCAGGACAGCAGGTATAAGTCTTGGATCACACCAGGTGCAAGACAAACAGAATGACTTTCCAACAACCGTTTAGATGATGCAAGATTGCAAAATCATTGCAGACCTGGATTTTTTATTTTTTATCTTTTGTGACCTTGAAGTTCAAATCAAACTACTCAATGCAAAAACACAACAATTAATAAAAAAAAAAAACTAAAATACGTAAAAAATAAAACATTTGGATTTTAGACATGAAAGCCAAATTTCAGGAAACCAAATCACAATTCAAAAAACTGAAATTAAATTAAAATTAAAGATTTCCAAAAAGCATTTTGATGTCTGGAAAGTAATTTCCAAAATACTTGTTACTACTTGGATGAGTGGTGAGACACCACAAGCGAGGAGACAGAGGCCATGACTCAACTTCCAAAAATATGACCATTAACTTTGTTTTGACTTTTTTCATACAGCAACCATTCAAAAATTCTACAATCCTTGTGAAAGACAAGCTAAAGTCCTTCTTTTTTATTCTATTCTATTTTGAAATTGCACTTTTTTTTTACAATTTATCGGATTTTTCTGACAGCATAAATTCAATAAATATTAATAATTTATTGTCTGTTTTTAATTAGTCGGTATGATGTGTCCCGAGTGGCATGGAAGTGCCTTGGGGTTCCCCCAGGAGAACTCAATGTTCTGAGTGAATTAAAGCTCTTTGTTTTGTGGTGAGGTGCATTATTTTATTTTCTTGATTCATTGAAAGTATTGGGAAACATCACAGAGTCTGTGAGTTAAAGTGCAGTAGATGGGATGGCTTACAGTTTGTCCATCAAGTTTTCTGCACAACAATTTAATCTACTTTTAACAAAGAAGAAATTACATTCAATTTTTGTAATTTAAAAATGATTCTTAAGTAGAGTGTTTTATCTTGCCAATCTGTTTATTTCTAACTTTAGTGGTTTGTTTCTCTTTAGGTTTTGTGTCTCCTAATTTAAGCAAACTTAGGTGTCCAGTAGAAGTTTGCCAAAATCTGTCACACGTGACTGTTTAAGAGAGGAGTCCTTCTCTCTTTGATGGCCCAAAGGAACAAAATTACTGAAACAATTCTGCAATTTCAACCAGACTTTGTGCAAACAGGTTAGATTTCATTTAAAGGGAATTTTATCATCTTCAAAAAGATGAAAAACAAGGATAGAAAAAAAAAATATGATTCCATAACCCCTTTCCAGCAGCTCCTGAACTGTTCCAGACTGTTTAACCAGCCAGTTCCCTTCAGAACTGGACTTTAGGGGTGTTTAAATTTACCTGGTGGAAAAACCTTCAACTAATACCACCAAGATCATGAAAGGACTGAAGTGCAGACAGCTGTGTGTGTTTGTTCAGGATGGATAAACAAGGATGCATTCTGGGAGGGGAAAAGGAATTATAAAATCATTCAAGACCCACTCTGATGAACACTGTGTCTTTGGTAATTTTTTTAACATGTTCTTATTGAAAATTAAACTCGAAATTGTATTTCTGAGTATTTATTGATACAAATCATTGTGTATCAGGAGTAGACACAAATCCAGTGTGAAAAGCTTGTAGGTGAGATGTAGAAACAATTAAGGACTTCAAGCTCCTTTCTCTGCTCCTTCTGATGCAGATAAATAGATCCATGAACATCTTTGTTCCTCTTTGGACATTCCTGTACTAGATTACAGGAGGAGGAACAAACAACTTTTCATATATTAGTTCTTTATTTCATATCCACTAACATTATCAGGTTTGTCTCTGTGGTTTGGATTCAATACTGCAAAGAAAATCATGGAATTCAATATGTTACTCCTCACAACTGTATTATGATTAAAGACAGTTCAGCAAGTTCTCATGTGATTCTAACATTTTTTGCATTCTGTGTTTCAATGCTTTTAATTTGAAATTTTCTTGTCTGACTGTTCCTGTGTGTTTGCTGGAGATGCACAAAGATCTGAGCAGAATCTCTCTGTCTAAAATGTTCACCTTTGACCCCGTGATGGCTGCACTTGTCTGTGAATAAACCTGACCGAGTCGAGTCACGAGGCGAAGAAACAGAAATATCTTTTTGGATATTTAAAGAGAATACATTTCAAAATGTGATTTAAAAATCTTATTTGTTTGGTGATTTTTTTTATCGGTGGACATCAGAATGAAGACAGTAGAAATTAGAATGAGTTTGTGTTTGTTTCAGTGTTCTCCAGCAGGACGGAGGAGCACGGGGCTGTGGTGGGGCTCGGTGTGAGTTGTTGCTCCCTTTGGGTTCAATTAGGCTCATCAGTGACATCCAGCATGTTCGAGAGCTTCAGAGAAACAGAAAGGGTTTAATTTTGAATTTTACAGCTGTTCAGACGTGTGCACCGCAGATACGCCGCTGTTGTATTTTTAATGTCCAGTCACTCTCCTACAAGTGCAGCAGTTAACATTTAAATTGTGGAATAATGATGCAGAATGCATGCAGAGGATGCATTATTAATGCTGTCTCGTGGTTCTTTTACTCCAGTGTTATTTCCATCTGTCCGGTGGAAAATCATCAGGGTTATATGGCATTATGTGGTGATGGATGTCTTTTAGGCTTATTTACCAGCAACACTGTACTTGACGGGGTTGCAGGAGGCGTCTGCGACTCGCTTTCTGCGCTGATGATCTCCTTAAGCACGGCTTAAATTACCATTTTTCAAAAAAAAATGAAAAATTGATTGAACTAAGCAAACAACAAACAAATCTTGTTCTGCATAATGGTCCAAGCGTTGCTATTATCGACAAGAAATACTCTGCTGAGAACAAAAATATCTGCTGAATATTTATGGAGTCGGTGTAATATGACTTATTTATTTTTGCTTAATTATTGAAAGTGTGCAATGCAGATAATTAATTATTGATTCCAATATATTGAGGAACTCCAAGACATAAATATTTGGGCATAAATATTCATCGTCAGCATGCCAGTGTGTATTAACTCTTGGTTTAGGTCCTTATTCTGCAGAGAGCGTTTCTTTCAAAGCCATTTCTGAGTCACTTACTGTATTTGTGTTTGTCTCTCTGTGATCTCAGCTCATCATTGCATTCGCTAAAGTGGCAGAAAACACAATGCTCCATAAAAAAGAAGTCTCGTCTTTATGGATGAAATATAGAAAATGACACAATCCCTCTGTTTTCGGAGCATGAAGTAATTCTTTTAATGGCCTGCCAGCTGTGCACTCCAAAGTTTGATTTTGCTCGGCAAAATGAGAGCAAAAATCCTGAACGATTTATTATGCTGTTTGTGCTTCACTTCACTAGTTATTGCATGCAATTTATTTCCTACCTTGGGGTACTGCAAGCCATTTTTCTCTATTTTCAGAGACTCACTTGTCTTTCCTTGATCCTGCATGCTGCTGACTAAACTCCTGCCTCCAGCCATGGAGTTGGAGCACCGCTGAAAACTGCATCATTATGCTGCAGCTGGTTAACAAAGAGAGGCGGTGCAGATCATCAGGCACACGACTAACCGCTTCACGCAGCTGTCCTCGCCACGGTGCCAGGTGAACTGACTTTCCAATGCTGTTTGTTCAAACCTCAGTTCAATTACACACTTTTCATATTATAACCCACAAATTCCAGATTGAGTCACATAGTAGTCTTTTAATAGTAGTCTTTTAAGAAGAATTATGCTGTTTTTAGTCAAATTCCAATCTTGTGTTGCTCTCTACAACATCGTTTTTGCAGAGCAGCAGGAGTTCAATAGAAATTCACCTCTAAGTTGTTGGCAAAAAGTAGCCCCGCCCCACTTCCCATCCTTCATCTGTTTACACTCTCTCCCACTATCTTACATCCCCTTACACCCCAACCTAAAACAAAAATGACAAACAATATCAGAGCTATCCAGCGGTACAGTCTTGAGCTAGAATCACAATTTGGGATCCTGTGAGCGGGCTGGGGTCCGCGCAGGGGGAGAGGAGACTTTGGCACGCTCATTTCAGTAGATACATCATTAGAGTGCATTCACACTAAACATGCAACACATTTGCATGGCCCGCGAATGTTTCTCTGCATGGCATACTAGCTGTTCATTGCATGCCTGTCCATGTGGGAGGAGCTACTAGCATATTTTTTTTAGCATAATTGCTATATGGAGCAGTGTCTGTGCATATCTCACTTAGAACACATGAAGACACAGATGACGTTGAGAGATCAGGTTTATTGTGAAGAGTTCTACAAAAACATCAGTAGTCATATCTAAATGTTTTGGGTTTATGTGATTATTAATAGATTTTTCCCAGCACAGGGGGCTGTGTCTGAATGACAGCAGCTTCTGCTGTGTTTCTGTGTCTCTGTGACTGAGTTTGAAAACTCACCGTCTCCCTGTAACCCATGAAGGGAAAAATAAACACAAAAATAAAATTAGGGGACCTTTTTTTTTTTAATCATAAGAAAATATCCCAAAGCCGGCAGCCCCCAAACACCCCAGCAGCTCTCTGTCTGCCAGTTTACAGAGCAAGTGAACTCTGCTGGCTTCTGGGAGGCTGACTGCAGCCAGAGAGCTGCAGAGGATGCAAAAGCTGGAGATCTGTCCAGAGTGTAAACCTTGTTTCACCCAACAGTAGCCGGATGAACTCTACAACCTCGCAGCCCCAGCAGGTTAAGAAATTAGATGCAAATTCAGGACAAAAATGCTTGCATTGGATTATTATTCTATCCATTGATCTAGTCGCTGAAAATGTCACGTACCCAAAGCTGAGTTCCTGATTGACGGATACGACCTGCCAAAGTTTTGATGTTCGAACCTTTGCTGCACCGCCCAATTTGTGCCGCAGAGCTCAAGTCTCGCTGCTGGTAGACCGTCACTCAAATCGCACTGCGGGACTTCAGATCGTCTCAATTGTATCTGTCGACTTAACACTGAAACTGGTAGCTGTGCGAATCGTTCGAACGCAGCATTAGTTTGAGCATTTTCTACCATGAAGTTTTCTAATCCATGGTGATTTGAGTAAAAAAAATACTCATAGACACAGTTTTAATCGTCAATTTTTGATGTGGGTCCTCGACTATGAGAATTTTTTTTTTTTTTTAAAAGAACACAAAAAAGACAATATTCCTCAGAGTGGATCTTTAGCTAGAAATTAAATAATTATGATAGTTTTACATTATTAGGGTATCTAAACTGGATTATAACAATTATTATCATGTTTTGTTTCATTAGATGTTTCCTCATTCTTTGTGTACTGGTTTAAAACCACTTTGGTTGTACATTGGCACTTTATGATTAAACAGAATGTAAACAAAAGCAAAAGAACAGCATGATAAGGTACAGATTTGACCATCTATTTAGCAAATAATTGTCAAAAATGGTACAATTATTGTTATGAAGCATTCTTATGTAATCTGTAAAGTGTTTTGTTGTAGTTATATAATTATAGTTATATAATAAAAGAGTTTTGTTTCAGATTCAGAAAATAGCCCAATTCTTTTGCAGCATTATTAATTCAGTTTCACACACACAATCACATTTTAGTGTCAGACCATTATTGTTTAAAATAGATACTCATTGGCTCTATGACAAAATTTCAACAATGTCACATAAACAATAGCCTCATTTTGCAGTTATAAAAAAAAAACAATGAATCTCTGAAGTATTTTTTTTTTCACTTTTCAAAAAGTTTTCTACAGTTTTTAGAGGAATTCGTGTTTGTATTTATGTATTTGTTGATGTTTTTTGTAAATGAACCATCAAATTCAATTCCCTTTCGTTTTTAAAGCATTAATTCAGAACCTTTTTTTGTGTTTCCATTTCACAAAAAAAGTTGGGTCATTGAATTAGAGCTTGCAACTCCTCCATCTTTGTCAGGCGAAAATGTTGCTGCAGTTAAACCTGTTGTGAAAGAAGTAAAAGATTCTGATGGTTTTTTTTATATTTGCTTTCCACCACTCTGCACTGCAAAGAGGCGTGTATGAATGAGTAAAGGGGGTGCCTCAGTGCTACATTCAGATTCATTACACAGTCTCAGGTCTCTCTACTTTGACAACCTAAAATGTCATCAAGTTCTGGCCTGTTTCCCCCCTGCAGTTAGAGAAGATGACCACCAGGTGGCAGAAAAAGCTCCTGCTGTGCCTTCAGAAAATGACTGTGATTACCATTAAGTTACTGCTCACAAATTGGATTTTTGATATGCAAAACGATTTTTAAATGCAAATTATATGCTTTTTTAAATCCCCTAATATCAGTAAATATGGCATATTAGAACTTTTAATATTCTTAAGAGGGATTAGCAGGCTGGGCTCTGCTGTGTGCTTATGCAGGGTTTGAGCCTGATCAAATATTAATTATTCTAAACTCGCTCTTTTAAGAAGACCTCTTTGATGTTGATGTAATTTTTCATCAGATCTCACACGGTGGTATCTTCTGCAGAGCAGCGGGCCATAATTCATTGATGAGCGGCGCACAGACGTTCACATCCTGATGTGGAGACGGAGCGCAGCTGCAGGCCGCACAGACCTGCAGAGAATCAGCGTTCAGAGGCTGGATTTCTTCCATGAATTCTTCCCAACTTCTCCACTGATTCTGCAGACAGCTGAGGGAGTTGTTTGTTTGTTTCACCTCTGTGCGTCAATTAGAGTTTGACACTGAAATAAAACTCAGAAAAAACTGTAGGAGAAGTGATACTAACACAGAACAAAGTTGGGCCTGTCGTCGTTCCGTTGTTAGCATCATTTGGAAACGTTGGCGTGAAGAAGTGATCTCTGTAAACACGTTAAAACGGAGCAGATTGACACAAATTGCACAGACGAAGGCCTCGTTTCTGCTTTCTCCTTTCATCTCTCTTCACTTCAGGGTCTGAACGATGCTACTAAAATAAAGAGAGTGGGGAGACCTGAGGCGAGGAACGCCGGCTGATTAGTTAGTTCACTGGAGACGAGGAGCTCTTTGGAGTCTGCAGATATTTGTTTTCTTTCCAGAACGTATCTGAGGAAGGGAATTAAAGAGAATGCTCAACGCGTTTGTTCTCTTCAAAGCTCAGAGAAGTCTTTCGAGTCTGTGTTGTGCGAGCGTGCTCATTATTTCAATAAAGCCCATTTTGCCCCATGTGATCACTGCAGAAAGAGAATGGAGGACGGCCTCTGCTCTCTTCGTAACTCTGTTAATAAAGGAAAGCAGCTCCGAGAAGAGAAGTCTTTTTTATCAGAACCGTCGCTTCGTCCTCAGACTGAGCCGGCTGGAAGGCCCTCAAGTCACAGGAGACAGGCTTCTGTTTGTTTGCCACTAATGGGATAATGAGTGACAGTCGTGTGCAGCTCTGTTATTTACTGCTGATGAAACACAGCCGAGAGCGGTCCTGATGAACAGCAGCAGAAACACTTTTCCAGGAAGTACAAATTAAATCGGTTGTGGCAGAACCCTCTAATACCATAGCTCCAGTGTTAATGTTCCTTTAACTTTTTAACAGTTAACACAATAATTAATTGATTAACGGTTGAAAACTTACAGCACGTTAATAATATTGTGTTTAAGCATCACCGGTGGCGCCTCACATGTTAAAGGGTTAAAGACCCACTCTAATGAAAATTGTGTTTTTGGTGCTTTTAAGATGATCTAGAGTTATTTTTCTAAAGGTGGAGGACATCTTGAGGGAATATTAAGCTCAAAATTGCAGTAAGTTGCAGTAAATCAGGAGAAAACACAAATAATAGCGTATTTTTGATGTAGGAAACATGCTAGGCAGGTCACAAGTTTCCTGCTTGGATCTCTGCACCACAACTGAGAGGTAAATTCATAATGAACTACTGCCACTCTGCAGAATCTACGTACCTAGAAAACGATATTAAATTTAAAAAAATATTGGCTAAAAACAACATTACCATTATTAGATGATCGGAATGGTCATCTCCAACGTCACAAATGATCTTGGAAATGTCCTTACAGAATGGAGCAAACTAGAGCTTCAGGACAACATCAGCTTATGATTCACAGGTGAAATGACTCATACTGTGAAATGAACACAGCCGCTGCTCTAAAACACAAAGGAGACTCAGTCATGATCTGGGCTGCAGTCTAAGCAGGTTCAGTAAAATCTCACAACAATCAATGTGGATCAAAATGTATTGCTTTGTGTCAGAAAGTCTTTCAAATAGGTCGTTGAACAAATATTACCCCATGTTTCTCAACTGGGATCTATAAAGTTTTTATCCATCTGTCTGACCTGAAACACAAACATCTATAAACACCACGAACGAAACATTCAAATGTTCCCTGTGGTCTTTTAAATATGACTGTGCTTATTTTAGCCAAACTCAAAAATGTTGTGTCATTTTTTAAGACATATTTTCTGCAGAGCGGCAGGAGTTTATTAGAAATTCTCCCCTGAGCTGTGGGCTGGACTGTAGTGATAGAAATTATCTCCGCTTATTTCCCATCAGTCAGTTGTTTAAACTCTCTCCCGCTAACTTATAGCACATCGCAAGCCCAAGCTAACATTAGCATAGCATAAAAATGGGCACGCAGCATTGAAGCTTTCTAGGTTTTACAGTTTTGATCCAGATTCCAGCTCAGACAAGGAAAACAAAGACTTGAATGATGGGGATTGCAACCTGCTGAGCCAAATGTGGCTCATTAAAGAAAAATAAAAAAGTTTCTAAATGTTAAAAAGTAACAGTAAAGTAGTAAAGGGAGGAAAAACGTAAACTAACTCAAACTCATTTACAGTTACAGGACAGTGCGAATCACTAGTCGGACTGCAACATTTTGACAGTTCTGTACTACAAAAAAATCACTGGACGTCAATAAACAAAAGCAGAATTAAGGCACATCGGATTTTTAAGTGAATTTTTCTATTTTTGAAAAAATGTAAGAAACTTTAAGTGTGTTCAAAAATATGACAGGATCACTTAATTATTTCTGATTTATTTTGGTTTGTTAGATTTACATTTCTGGCAGAGATGCATCAGCAGTTAAATGATCTATATTTATTTAATCACTGTTACTACACTTGCTACTATTACATTTGCTGCATTGAGATAATCATATGTGACAGGGTGTCTTATTTTGAAAGGAAATTCAGTCAAAAGTTTTTTTTTTTTTTTTTTAAAGGCAATTTTCTTTTAATGTTTGTGTTTTATGCATGCAAAATAAAGAACAATTTATTTATGTTTATCATAGAAGTAACAATAACATAAATACAAATCAGTGTCTTATTTTTTATAGGGCAAAAGGAATATTTTGTGGCTCCTACTGAGTGAGAAATCAACGGCTCTTGTAGACCCGTGAATGAATGGATCTTTTTGTCTGTGGATGCATCAGAATGGAGAGGAGCAGGGAGCTTGTGGCCTGCTGACTGTGCGACTCTTCGTAACTGCTACAAGCTTTTTCCAACAGCATTTTTTCATCTGTTCCTGATTCAGAATGATTTGAATAAAGGAATAATCAGAAATGCGATTTTAATCTTAATTTTTTTATATATGTATTTAGTCATAAGATAAATGCTACAATAATTTCTATCAGAGTAGGTGTTTAAGACCCGGCTGGCTCTAACCTCAGTTACCAGGAGCAACTTGGGGTTCAGCCTTTCCTAAGAAACACTTCGACACAGAGCAGAAACCGATTCTTCAGTCCTCCAATGTTCATCGTCCTACAGATGCCCGAATCTGTTGTGTAACAATTCATTCCAATTATTGTCATTTTTCAGTAAACTTTAATTGATTTAATTTGTCAGAGTGAAGTTTATTTCAGTAAAATTTGGAGGTTTATATGTAACACAAAAGAGCAGGGAGGTGTTTTAAATCTCAAAAAGATGATTGCAGATGTTACAAAGCTTGTATGGAGTGTGTCTGGTCCAAAAGCTGTCCTCCTTAAAGACTTTCCCAGCCCCTGCAGAAAAAAAACCCTCATTATGACCCCCACCAGACGTTTGAAATGATCAGGCAAGTAAGGCGGGGCGAATCCATGCAGCGCCTCATGAATCAGTCATGTGTTTTTAAAATCCTCAAAGCTGAACTGTTCTGAAATTTTGTTGAAAAGATAAAAAGAACAAAATGATAAAGACCTTTAAGATCAAAAGGTACAGACGGCCTGATCGCTTTCAAGAGGGGGGGTTGAGTTGAAGTTTTAGCAGCGCTCTGAAAAGATCCATACAAAAGATGGAAAGGACCCCCCTCTAGCATTCTTCACAGCATCAGCTTCCTCTTGAACCTGCTGCTCTACTTTCATCAGATGGTAAAATATAGTCTTCCTGTCCAGTGACTTTCAACCTTCAGGTCAAAGGTTCATGTTTCAGGTTTTTCTCTGTTCTTAAAGTAAAACAAATGCAGCTGGAGCAACACTGACATTTTAAGTTAAAACGTGTTCCCAAGTCTAGATTTTACACCAATTATCCTCCACTGTGAAAAAGGGTTTTGTAAAACAGAAATGTTTGAAGTGAAGACACAATTCATAAAGAGGTGGCTTTTATTTATGGTTTTCATATTTACAGAAGTAAAACACAAGTGAGATAGAACAGATCAAAACAGTAACACAGATTCTTCAGCTCCGTTAGAAACACCGGCGGAGAATCATCCACATCAAGGGTGGCGGGGTCTGAAATGCCGAAAACACTGTTCATTGCATCTAGCTTCAAATTCATGGGACTCTTTCATTTTGAAAGGTTAGAGGAAGTTTATGTTGACTTGTTCCTGTGTTTTTCTGGGTTTAGTTCACAGAGTGACGTGTTTACACTTGAAAACAGACTTCATGTGAACGCTGGTCAAC
This sequence comes from Oryzias javanicus, assembly GCA_003999625.1. Lineage (NCBI taxonomy): Eukaryota > Metazoa > Chordata > Actinopteri > Beloniformes > Adrianichthyidae > Oryzias > Oryzias javanicus. The sequence goes on along the minus strand of CM012440.1, from coordinate 35,585,733 downwards.
CTCAAGAATGGTTCCACTGATGAACACAGAAAGGATCCGATAGTGTTGGATGTGTTTGTGGCACTAAAATCTAGAGCAGGGGTTCTCAAAGTGGCCTGTGGCCCTCAAGAAATCATGAATAAATGGTTATTAAACCAGCTGTACATTGGAAAAAAAAATGTTTTGTTTCTGGCGACATCTACAGGAACAAAAAGGTAATTACACACAGGCGTCAACGGTACAGTACATTAATTTCACCACTAGAGGACAGACAACATTTCTGTGTTAGCGTGTCTGCGAGGAAGGAAGGATTGTGTCATGGATGAGTGGGATTCTGAGAGAATCAAAGCAGGTTTCTTAGAGGAAAAATGTTGTGCTGGCGAGAAGAAAAGGTGTTTTCAAGCAAAGTGGACAAATGCTTACTTTGTCGTCCCTCATGGCCTGGTTAAAGTCAGGTGCCTGATTTTCAAGTATCTTAATGCAAAGCTCAAAGGATTCATTTTAAATTGTCACTATGTTACGAATCATAAAAACTATGTCAAATTTACTGGCGGGGAGCACAACAATACGTTCCATCAACGACAACAAGGCCATGCTGCACAACAGATTGCAAAATCTAGCTAGCTACACCTGTGACTTTGAAAATTCTCAAGTGTTGTGCCAAGATATGTTCCCCCTGCCAGAATGTGTTTCCTCAGGCATCGATGTTTTGTTTTAAGCGCTCATATTTTCTCCCGAACAGTGTTAAAAGAAAGCGGATGATTAAGATTTACTTTATTCTGGGGCTTTGGGGAGTTTGTCATATTTGAATTTTTTTCTCACACGTTCTACGTAAAACAATAAGAAGGGGCACGGATTCTGTCAGGTCGCTGCTGATCCATCTGTGCCCCAAAAAAATTTGCTGGCGAAGCAACAACTATGTATTAATGGGCTATATGCACAACCTACTTCCGCATTCGGTATATGACCGCTCAGTCATTTCCGGTTGGGGCAGTGGACTGTTATTTTCAGGGGAATAGCGGAGTATTTGGAGTTTAAAAGATGCTTTTTGGAGCTACAAAGAGTCACTATAAATGATTTTGGGTGCATTGTTTGTCTTTCTAAATAAAAATGCAAAAAATTGTATTTGCTAACTTCTAAGGTAACTTGCTCATACTGATGTTATTCCCATGTAATTACGTGCAAATAGCTAAAATGTTGATTGGAAAATCGTGTTGGCGACACGTAAAAGGTGCAGCCAAGATGCAGATTGCTGCATTGTTTCATGTATCTTCAGTGCATCCAAAGCTAAACGCTGTTACAAGTCGCAGTATTTAACGTTAAAGCCCCGCTAGCTGTCACGCAGATAGAGAACCAGTTGGTGCATTAACCCAAAATGAAACAGTAATCTTAAACTTAACTTTTGTCCGTGCAGCCAAGAAAAAAAATTCAGAACTGACCGCAGTATTTAGAAAATGACATACGAATACCGTTGTTACCTTTCATTTGGGTTAATGCTTACCGGCATGGAAGACCCATCTATTATCACTGTCATTATCTTAATGACCTGTTAGTTCTGTTTCAATGCCTCCACAGCAGACGGTTTCTTTTTGTAATGTAATTTTCTGCGTCAGGTAGAAGCCGTCAGAGATGTGATCCCTTTCCTAAAACATCTCTAGTTTACCATTAGCGCACGTTGCTACCCCTCCACCAAACCTCATCATCAGTCATTTCAAAGTTTGTTTACACATAAAAGGTTCTGTTAAACAGGTTTTAATTATTCTAACATACCTACGTCTAAATTCAAGAAGTCATATGATCATTTAGTACATGAAAGCGTTTTCGCGAGCACTGGGTGTTTGGTGTTTCTGGAAGGGAAACTTCGCCTTTTTGGAAGTCGTTGTGTATTAACATAACAACAAACTAACACACAATGTAAGAAATAATTAAAATTAGACAATACCAGGGAAAGTACACTGAGATTTGCTGAGTCGAGCCTCAAGCAGAAGTAAAAAGGGAGTCTTATTTGAAACCGGAAATACGTCACACAGCTCCATGCAATGTTACATGCTTACAAAATAAAGCCAATTTCATTTGTGTTTATTCTAAATTAGCCAAAAAATTGATTTTTTAACACAAAATGCTGTTGTTGTTTTATGAAGAATATGCAAATATGACAATAAAATCCCCAAAGGCCCAGAATGAAGTCTATCTTAACCATTCACTTTCTTCTAACTCTTTTTGGGGCAAAATATGAATGTTGCAAAACAAATCACATCACACAGGTCTGATGTTGACCACAATTGATGATATTTCTCAGTCAAGACAAAGGCAATGTTTCAAATACTCCTGGTCATCAAAGTTATAAAAAAAAACAACACTTTTCTGTTTACTGTATCTATCTTTTTATCCAAAATTGGCCTCAGTTTAATGTTGAGTTCTTAATCTGGCCCTCCACTACAAAAACTTTGAGAACCTCTGATCTAGAGTTTGAGACTCCTGCTGGAAGTGGTTTTCTGTCATCCTTTAACTTAGTATGTTTAAGTGTACTACAAGTATACTTGGTCTATAGTAAACATAAAGCAGTATAGTTGTAGTTTTATTTTTTTATATATTATCTATATGTGTAAAATGTTCAAATTTAGTCTGAAGAAGTATACAGTTAGTATACTTGTACTCAAGTGTACTTCATAACTTTATCACACAATTATTGTATGACATAAAAGACCAGAAGAACCTGTTGTTTAAACACAGTCTCATCCCCAAGTCATCACATATCGACCTTTGGTAAAGGACCTGTCCGCATCACTTTTTGAAGTTTTGGGTGTCCCCTACCCGTCGTATTTTGACTTGCAACCCTCGGGGCACGGTACCGGATGTAGTACCAAATGGGGTAACAGATGAGCACTGGTCCTCAAGACGCATCCAGTATTGATGCCATAACCCAGTACCGATACCCTAACCCAGGGGTCTGCAACCTGAGGCTCCGGAGCTACATGTGGCTCTTGTACCCCTCCAATGTGGCACCCTGGTTAAAGACAAATCATAATTTTTAAAAAGTACTGTAACTTTAAAGTAAAAGCTAAATACAAAAAGGTACAGCAAAGTACACTAACATACAACTCATTCACATACAGTTAAAGGACAGGATATATATATAATATATATATATATCACACACACACACACACACACACACACGCCCACGCACACACAAGTCAAACTAAATAGGCAGATTATCTATTTTTGAACAAATCCAAGGATTTCAAATGCACTTTATGGGCAAAAAATGGACTATGGCTCTTTTAATTAGCGCTGATTTATTTTTAGTTTTTTATATTTACACATTTCTGACTGAGATGTACCACAAACTGTAAAATAAAGTGGTAAAATAAAGTGGTAAATTACACTATTCCACTACATTTCCTGAAATGAGAAGATTCTGTGACACAGAGTGTCTTTTATTTTGAAATGAAGTTGTGTGAACCTCTTTAAAGTTTTTAACCGATTTATATTTTGGAAAAAGTCTAATTTGTCGTTATGTTTACGTTTAATATCAGCAAAAATGATAACGCTTCCTTTATATTTATCATAAGAATACAGTGCCTTGTGTTTCTGAAGGGTGAGGTGAGACTTTGTGGCTCCAGTTGGGTTTTGGTCAGTGAGAAATTGACCCCACTGGCTCTTTAAGTGTTGAAGGTTGCAGACCCCTGCCCTAACCTTAACCCGGTACTGATTGGCATCCAGTACTGCGTCTGGCACCGGTTCAGATCCGGTAACACATCTGGTCAGGTTAGGGTACCGGTACAAGGTTTGGGTACCAGTGCGCCACGTGTCAAAAAACGACGAGTTGGGGATGAGAATGGCGGTTGGTTGTTTCCCCTTAAACTGGCAGAACGAAGCGGTTGGAGTGTCAGCACCGCTCCATGTTGACGCTTTGAGACTGGCGGGAAAACACCTCCTCCGACGTGTGAATCTTCATATGATCGTTGAACGTCAGCGTGCTTCCGAAGGTTTCTCCACACTCCTCACAAGCGATGGACTGGTGTCTGCTGTGGGCGGCCGTGTGCCTCTTGAGTTTACTCATCTGGCTGAAGGTCTGCCCACATTCCTCGCAGGTGAAGGGCTCGTCCGGGCTGGCCACGTGCATGCGCATGTGGACTTTCAGCTGACTGTTCTGCACGAAGCGCCTGCCGCACACCTGGCAGGAGAAGGGCCTCTCTCCCGTGTGGATCCGCAGGTGGCTCTTCAGGTTCACGCTCAGCTTGAAGCTTTTCCCACACACCTGGCAGGAGAAGGGAGTCTCTCCGGTGTGGATCCTCGTGTGGCCCTGCAGGTGATCTCTTTTCACAAACGTTTTGCCGCAAACTTTACACAGGAAAGGCCTCTCTCCCGTGTGGACCTTCATGTGTCTGATCAGCGTGGAGCCAAGCGTGAAACTTCTGCCGCAGACTTTACAGGAGAAGGGCTTCTCGCCTGTATGGATTCTGGTGTGGTTCTTCAGACTCACGCTCTGTTTGAAGGTTTTCCCACAAACTTTGCAGACGAAGGGCCTCTCGTCCGTGTGGAGCCGCACGTGTCTCATCAGCCCGAGGTCCTGACTGAAGCTCTTCCCACACTGTTCACACGTGTACCTCTTGTCTTTCTGACTCTCCCTCTGCAAGGGTTTCTCACGAGCGCCGGCCGCCTGATCCGTGCTCTCCGAGTCGGCATCAGCCGCATGGACTCTCCTGTGACTCTTCAGCGCGCTGTTGCTTTTGTAGCTCAACCCACACTCCTCGCAGGAGTAGGGCTTTTCTCCAGAATGGACCCTCATGTGGACGTTCAGGTGCCGTCTCTGTTTGAAGCTTTTGTCGCACAGAGAGCAGGAGAACGGCCTCTTGTTAACGTGGATGATCATGTGGTTGGCCAGCGTGCCGCACGCCGTGAAGCTTTTGCCGCACACGTTACAGGAGAAGGGCTTTTCCCCCGTGTGGATCCTCATGTGGGCCACCAGGATCGCGGCCGTGCGGAAACTTTTGCTGCACACTTTACAGGGAAACCGTCCTCCCTCTGGGATTTTCTGAGACTTCTTCTTGAAGGACTTTTTTAACTTGTCGGAGTCGGACTGACTTCCCGACAGGCTGATCGCTTTACTAGTATGACTTTTATCATAGCCGTCTTCCTTTTCTGCTAAAGTCTCTCCGTCTGCAGGCGACGTCAACTCTTTTAAGTTTGTAATTACCTGGTGAATGTTTAGGTAATGTTCTAAGCAGCGATCGTCCTCATACGCAGGAATCAATAAGGAGTCTGTCTCCTCCTTCAGATCCGGCAGCTCCTCATCCTGGCTGATGCAGAGCTCCTCCACTTCTTCTTTAATCTGTGGCTCCTCCTCCTTCACGCTGGTGTTGGCGTCCTTGTCACAGAGATCCTCGTCTGTGCTCCCATGATGCTCGGAGAGAACTGCAGATATAGAAGAATCGGAAAGTTTACATTCATGAGGTAGAGGACAAGCGAACATGCTTTTCTAACTGATGAGGCAGAAGATTCCAGTTCAGACGAAGAAAACAAAGACGTTCATGGATCTATTTGTCTGCAAGTGGATGTATCAGAATGGCCCACCCATCGAATTTTCTAGGTAACAAAACCCAAATTTTTTAACCGCATGACTTCCAAACCCTTCAGCTTGTGTAAAATACTGCAGCCAATAAAATGCTTTTACTAACAAAAAAGTTTTACAGTTTTACATTCAATAAAAACATCATCACAGAATGAACTAATAGCAAGTTACTCAGGTCCTATCTCATAATGTAACAAAAAAAAGCCAAAAAGCAAACACTTGTTTATGCTATTATTTTTTATTAATAGTTGTGAAGTTCTTGGAAATATTGAAAATATTGGAAATATCTCACAAATTCAGTACTTTTGGCTAACAAACATAGTTGCAATACTATTTTAACTATTTTATTTTTGTAATATTATTATGAAAGCACAATTTTGAGCTAATATGTATGCTAATATGAACTACAATTTTTTCAGATATTTTGATTTTTTTTGCGTTAAAGTCTGTATTACAGTAAGACGTGTCTGGATAGCTCAGTTGGCTGATGTAGGACCTGGGTTTGGTTTATTGATCTAAAGTGAGGGTTCTTAGACAAGACTCTTTAAGCTGCTGCCTAACTTGATCTCTCTGTACCTTAAAAATACAGGATCGTGTCAGGAAGAGCATCAAGCTTTAACTCTCTGCATAACCACTTTAGTGAATCAGTGAAACCTGACTAACTGTGATGATCCCTGACGGGATAAGCCAAAAGGTGAACAACAGAGAATGTAATTGGTTATAATTAATATATATAATTAATATAATTGCACATTTGTTACGGAGAAAATTTTGACTTGGCACTTCAAGTCATAAACGTTGCTGACCCCTGCTCTGGAGGATTAACTGTGTAAAATGTTGCTTTTGTTTAACCCTGATCATCACAGACAGGAAAGGGTCAATTCACTGTCTACTTGTTTGCTTGTAGTTATATTAAATGTCCGCTAGATGTCACTGTGGACTCTTGTTTCAAACCATAAACAACTACTGCGCCTTTATTTACATGTATCCTATGTAGACTCCAAAGATGCTTTAAGGTTCATCTCACTGCGTCACGAACCTGCAGAGTTCGTCGGTGACTGAGTCTTCCAGCTGGTGTCGAGCAGTCTGCGCTGCCGGGCGATCTCCTCCTCGTACCGGACGATGGTTTTCTCGAACTCGCTCAGTATTTCTTCAGCAGCAGCTGTTAGTCTCACGCTGATAAAGTCTCTCAGACACTGGACCGCAGACATGGCGGCCGACACAAACACACAAACCACCGCCGCTGTCCTCTGAAGCTAACGCTGCTAGCGCCCCTTCTATTTACTGTCAATGCGAGCCCCTCTGTGTGTGTGTGTGTGTGTCCGCCAGCTGTGCTGTAACTTTCGACAGGGTTGCCAGGTTGAGCTGGACATTTTCAGCACCAGGAAAAAAGTAAAAACTCGCAGAACTGTTTTTTAAAATTACCAATTTTGCTGAAATTAATGTTTAATCGAAAACAAAAAAGAATAGGAAGAAATGGAATGGCAAAGACTGAAAAAAATACAAAAATATTTCCTTTATTCTTTCAAAGGAAACAAGCATCTATTTATGTAGTTGGTGTATGATATGAATATAAACAGATTTATAGAATATAAAACTAAAACAGTTTGAGTTTTTAGCCTAAAATAGTAAAAGTAAATTAAAGAAAATCTTAAATAATCATTTTTTCTTTAAAATTTTATCCACTGTTCTTTTTACTTGTATTTTTGTTAACATTTTTCCCCTTTTTAACCTTAATCGCCATCAAACTTTTTTACTACACAAATTTTCCCATCTGTCTTGTTTAACAATTTTATCATGTTTAAGTCATATAAAAATCACCACAACAAATATTAAAACAGTTATTTATTTTTTCATAATATTATCTGTAATATTTAGACCATTTGCTGGAAAACACACGTTTTCACGAGTGAGTCATATCATTATAACAGTTAGGATATACTTTCTTCAAAATATTTTTTAAAAATAAGCCAACCTTTGCTTGAAAAAAAAAAAAAAAAATACACGTTTGCAAGTATTGTTGTTTAAGCCCGATGGCAGAAACCTATCCAATTTGGCAACCCGTCTACCAAGTGTTGTGTTGTAGAAATTCCGGTAGAAACAGTGAGGGAACATTAGTTCCGCTTTGATAAAAATCACACAATTTCCGTTTTTTAAATGTTTATCATGTTTGCTACACATTTGTTTTACAGATAATATTCTTGTAATTTTCTTACATTTTCTATCAATTTATTACATGGGGGGGGGGGGGGGGGGGGACGACGACTCTCTGTAAAGCCATTATTTTTTGGGGGGGTTCATTGTTGCTTTTGTTTTATTGCTTTTGAGAACTTTGAAACAGATTTCTTTTAGTTTTACTATTTTTAATTTATTTTATCTACTAATTTATTTTTACTTTACTTTATTTTATTATTTACAAAGGCGGGGGGAAAAGGTTTTATTATTTACAAAGATCTCTCAAGATTTAGACAACAAGGAGAATATTTGTCTTTTAAAACATGTCAGAACGCAGATATTGGAAGTGGAGATCTTTGACCCAAATATTATTTTATGTCAACTTGTTTATTTTCTACAGCATGAGTAGTGCTCTATAAAATAAAATGATTGATTGATTGATACTGTTTGTGATGGCTCCATAAAAGATAGCATAGAACTCTGTCAGATCAGATTTGTTTTTTCACATTATCCCCAGTGAAGACCTGAACATTTTCTGATCAAATCAAACTTTATTTATGAAGCACTTTTCATACAATGACACAAACTGAATAATTAAAAATGAAAAATTAAAAAACATAAAATACTCTTAACCATCCAAACCATGATGTCCCCATCACTCATTTAGAGACCCACTTCAATGAAAATGGTGTTTATAACATGTTCTTGTTGCATTTTTCTAGTGGAGGAAATGTATAAAATAAATTCAAATTTGCATTTCTGAGTATTTCTTTGTTCAAATTGTGCTGGATCAGGAGCAGACAACAACCTACGGTTTGAATTATAAGCCAGATCTGTGATGCAGTAGCTACCATGGGCGAGCCAAAGTCTCCCTTCTGAGCGACAATTCTGATACATCCACTTGCAGACAAACAGATCCATGAATGTCTGAGCTGCCATCGCTCTCACATCTGTACAGCCAGATAGCTCTAATATTGCTCACCCTTTTCTTTTTTTTTTGCTCCGCCAATGCTAGCTTGGGCTTGTGAGGTCCTATAAGCTAGCGGAGATAGTGTAAACAACAAACTGATAGGAAAATAGCGGCGCTAACTTCCGTGCCAGCAGTCCCGCTCACTGCTGTGGTCCTGCAGAAAACATGTCTTTAACATGACAGACATTTTGATGTTGGTTAAAAACTGCATAATCATAATTAAAGTACCACTGGGAAGGATTTTATAATCGATTAAAAATAGTTGGCGTGGGACTTTAAAAGACCTTATCTATTGTTTATCATAGCTGGAGCTCTTCCTCTTTCCTGTCAGCTTCACGTGACCTGGGAAACATGCATCTGACCTCATCTATCAGCACAAAATAGTTAGATAGGATGTTTCTACAGAAAGGGATGCAATGAAAAAAGGAAACAAAAAACTAAAAATATACAATTCTGAATGATTAACAAACTAAATGTTGTCATTTTTTAAATTATTTGTATGCCCATTCTTGTTCTGCCTGATCCCTCAGGTGGAGTCAAGTTTCCTCCTCCTCTTGACCCTTCCCCCCTCCCTCCTAGTGTGGGTTTCCATACGTTTGTTCAGGTAATACCGATCCACACAGTTTTTGCCACATTCCTGGCACAGGAAGGGCTTTTCCCCGGTGTGAATCCTTCTGTGGATGTTCAGTTTGTCACGGCGGCTGAAACGTCTCGCCACAGGTTTTACAGGAGTAAGGCTTGGCTTTGTGTAGCCTTTGCCACATTCTTTACATGTAAACAGCTCCCCCGTGTGACTTCTCATGTGGGTTTTCAGGTGGCACTTCAGCGAGTAGGTTCTACCACACTAATGCCGTTTCAGTTTCTGGGGGTTTCTGTCCTTCTTTTGTAGTTTGGTCTCTTGTTTCTCTGTTTGCTCTTCATTCGGGTTGACACTGAGGTCTTCTTCCTCATCTTTAATCTGTGGAGGTTCTGGTCCCTCCTGCTTGAGATCAGAGCTTCTCTTCTGGTCACAGAGATCCTCAACCCCACTCAGGTGATGCTGGGGGAGAACTGCAAGAACAAAAAAACAGAGAGGGATTATTAAATTTTCTAAAAACACACGAGCATTTCCTCTTGCACCAAACTCTTTGTCACTCATTTCACCAAGAAAAAAGAAAATGTCCGGACTGGAATCTGAAAGAACAGCTGATAGGATGGAAACAGAAGATTGTCTCTGACAGAAGGATTACCAAAGTTATACAATGGATTAGTTTTACATGAAAGCCATAAGTCGTCAATTTATCTAACTTTTCACAGTACATGTTCAATGTTTTTACAACAACGTTTTGAAGACCCGCTCCGATCAAAGTCGTGTTTTTTTTGAGTTTTTAATATGTGTGTGGCATTTTTCAAATCAGCCGTCACTGGATTTTTTTTGTGCGAGTTTCATACAATACTTGTAGGAGGGCTGAGAACACTGGAAAATCTCCACCAGGCTCCACAGAGCTCCTTGATGTGACCACGGAAATGTGAAAGGCGGCTCATTTGACTGCAGTCAATGTGAAGTTACCATCTTCTCTTCTCCAGCACCTGAACTAGATGCACTAGCCAGACCAGATGAGGGTTTAGTGCAGGGGTGTCAAACATGCAGCAAAATAAAGTAATTCTTAAATAAAAAATGTAGGATTTGATGTATGAACTTAAATAAAAAGGCAATTAAAATAAAGTACATAAATTCACTGTAAAATTAGGGAGGTTGCTAGTTAATTGAAGCACTTAAAATTATATAAATTATTATTGATTAAAGCTGTTTATTGCTATTCTGTAATGGAATTTGAATTTTTAAATATTTATTGCAATTATGTGTGTTTTAGGGTTTATACCTATTGACTGCTGACTGACCAAATGGAAAAAATAAATGGTAAAATAATCTCAAGTGGCAGTCTGAGTAAATCAGCCTTCAATTTTGGATGCTCAGCCCTTTTCAAACGTGGGAAAAGTGCACGAAAAATTAGTTAACACTTGACAGAGGCTGTAAAACATTATACTCATCATCCGTTGGTGTTATATTTCTTTGAAGGTAGATAACTGTTGCCACTGAATTATTTAAAATGTATTATGTTGCTTACAACAATTCTGCACTTAATAGTGGCACTGCTGATCATGTTTACTATTGTTAACATTGAATTTTACAGAGAATTCTAATTTAATTGGCTTCAATGCTTGTCAAAGACATAGTATCACTGATTTCCGCAATGTCATAATCATCATCATCATTATTTATAAAGCGCTTTAACACAATTTTAAAATTGAAACAAAGCGCTTAACATTAAAAACTAAAAAACAACATAATAAAAGGTAAGAGTATGATTAAAAAAAAAGAACACAGAAGGTAAAAAACATACAAAAATTTGAAAGTAAAATCAGAGCAACATCTCACATGTGAATAAAAGACTGGCTATAAAAATGAGTCTTCAGTCTAGGTTTAAAAATGGACAGGGAAGTGGCTTGTCTAATATTTAGTGGCAAAGCGTTCCAAATGCAATGTTTAAAAAAAAAAAAAAGTGTATATAATTTGTTGCATAAACCAGACAAGTTGTTTATTTACATCATGTTTAAGCTAAAAAGAAAGGCAATATATGTTCTCCAAAAATATGTGTTCTTCTATATAGTGTTAGTCTTAGAGAGGATTTTTACCAATTATCACAGTAATGCGATATTATCAATACCTTGAGCCATGTATTGCGTATTGCATTGAGTATCCAGCTGGGAGCCTTGTATTTGTGTGAGTTTTGTTCAACAGATTAGGCCTGGTGCTACCGGCGCTAGCATGGATGCTAACAGAGCTACTGATGCGACCGTGGAGGATCAAGTAAAAATGTTTTTAATGTCTAAAGCAGGGGTCTCAAACTCGCGGCCCGCGGGCAATCTGCGGCCCGCGGGATGATAATTTGCGGCCCCCGTCTTCACATGAAAGATTACTGTTAGTGCGGCCCGCAAGGCTGATATGAATGACAGTTGTTGTGTCCAGAGCTGAACGAACCAATCACGGTAAGGTATATGGCTCTGGAGGGCGGGACATCGGCGGGCTGCCTCTTTAATTCATTCCTCCAGTCAGCTGGGTGGAGGAGGAGCCATGAAGCTGCTGGAAGTGCTTTCTCACTGAACGTGATTCGCGCCCCGCTCCTCTTTCAGCACGTGATACACAGCCTGCTGCTTGTCAAAAAGCGTGTTCCTGACGGCGCGCGACAATTCCGCGCACGCATCAAATATTCCGCGCGGACAAATCAGACCCTCGCGAGCGCTTTTTCCTCCTCCACGAGCAGAAAAAGTCCTCGCGAGAGAGTCTGACTACTTCCGCGAGCGAGCAGAGCAGAATCTTGAAAGGTGTTTTCACACCGGCCACATGTCTGCGCGGGTTTATGAACGCACGCTCAGCAGGTGGTATCCACACCGGAGCAGCGCGGTCACGCACGCAGCAGCAGAGAGGAGATTCTTCTTCTATGGTATTTTTACCGTTCATTAGCGCTGCTGAGACTGTGCGTGAAATATTGAACCGGGTTGAAGGCTCAGCGCGCGCTCAGTGCGTGCACGATTTGTGCCAGAGCTTGAGACCAGATTTAAAAACTTGCATAGCAACGCATTGAGCTTTCAGTGAGCGCGCTGCTCTCAGCTCAGAAATGAAGGAGGTTCTGGAAATACGGACATTTGAAACTGAATAAAAATAGTTTTCTCTTGTCCAGTGTTTCTCAGGTATTTTCTCTTAGGTACCCCCCCCCCCCCCCCCCCACACACACACACACATACAGACAACTTCTAGCTGCATCATTAGTATCAGTTAATTTGCTCAAGTCAAACGTATATCTCCTCAAAATATCATACTTTTATTATCATTAAAGAATAAGAATTTTTTTAAATATTCTGTTTTATTAATTGTTCTCTTTCTTTTTTTTTAGAATACTTCCAAAACTTCCAGACAAAGTAAAAACAATCTTTCCTTGTTTCCCTCCACAGTAGTGATGGAATTCAGTCTTTTCTCAGAGATTCAGTTCTTTTGCATTGGTTCACTGTAAACAGCGACTCTTTCTGCTACCAAATTGATTTTTAGGTTGTTTTTGCTATATTTAATTTATCATCAACTACTATGTAGGATTATGCACAATATTCATCACTAATGTAAACATGTTTTTATTCGCATTCCCTCCTTCTGCGCCCCATCATTTGAGAAACACTGTCAGTCAATATGTGGTTTCTACAGTCGTCTGTGTCTGCTATATGGTCATTGTTATTATTTTAATTATTAACGATTGATTTTCTGATTCATTTTTTATAATTAATTAATTAATTCATTCATTATTTCGTGTTAAAAATAAAGATATTTGAGAAAATCTGAATGTTTTATCAGCGATTTTCTTGTGGAAATCCTGATGCGGCCCGGCCTCACCCAGACTCTGCCTCCAGCGGCCCCCGGCTGAATTGAGTTTGAGACCCCTGGTCTAAAGGAATCTCCTTGGACCTGGACACGGTCGAAGTCTGCCATCCGCTTCCCCGGAGAAAGACCACGGATAAACCAGCGATCCTGATCAGGTTCGTGAATCGAAAGCATAAGACTGCCTTGATGAAACAACGTAAACAACTTAAGGACACTAAAGTGTACCTTAACGAGCATTTATGCAAATATAACGCTGATCTGGCAAAGCACGCAAGGATCTTACGATCCAAACGACAGATCCAGTCCACATGGATTATGAACGCCAGAATTTTTGTCAAACCACTCGGACCACCGGACCTGACGAAGCCTCTGGAAATAAGATCCATGAAAGACTTTGAGAACTGTGGGATTACGCATGTTTGAACCTCTAATTCAAGCAAAATGTGAATTGTGGACTCATGAAACCGTCGGAACCGTTGAATACGAACTCTGACCCGATTCTGAAGAACTCGAGCACAATTCCCTTGAAAGAAGACCTTCACAGTCTCTCAGTCAAAACAACGAAGATGGTTTACGTGGCCTTAAACCTGTTCCTAAACAAAGATGTAGCTCTGGTCTGAATACAATCTGCTCAAACTGTCTTTTAATGAGAATATTTTGAAGTTTTCCATTAATAAATCATGATTTTTTACTTAGCACTTTTTCATAATAATAATCGATCTTTGATAAATGCAATCTGCTCAAATCGTCTTTTTTTAATATAAGAATATTTTGATATATTTTCATGCAGTAACAAATGAAGTTGATTACTACTGATATTTTTTGAATCTTTAATGAGAATGTTTAGATTACTGTTGATGAATATTATAAATGATTTGTCTATGGATGTTTTTGAAATTCTATTACATCACTGATATTATTGATCTTTCATCACCTGAAACTATATTGATATTTGATTTTAAATCCTGAACCGGATATTGATTATTCTTGTAGAGAAAATGGTATGGTCGAGTCGGGGTGGGATTATATAAGTTCGCTTCCTTCCACCCCCTTTCAAGCGATCTATTTGTGATTTATTATGTGATGTTATTCCATGTATTATAACCTGATTGCTTGAAATAAACCATTTCATTCATTCATTCATTCATTCATTCATTCATTAGAGAGTATGAGCAGCTGGGCGTCATTAGAAACTTAATAGAAGCAGCTGCTGCTGGGAGTTTTTAATGTGAAGCTCTGGCTTTTGCTGGCAGAGGGTAAAGATGGAAGTAAGTTGAGTGTTTGAGGTCAGCAGATGGGCATTAAGCTTTACTGAGTATCTTGAAAAGCCCATTTTTTCCCCCCACTACCTTGACACATCGATGGCGCAAGTGACAACGTGACAATCCTAGCTCGCGCGCGTTTACCGTCGCAATATGGCGGTGACGGCTGAAGTCGACAGTGAGCGCTCTGTTACGTCTTCCGGTGCCGTTACAGTATCAGCAGTAGCTTTTTTTAATTTCTCCGCAATACATTTTATGCAATTAAAAAAAACTTACACAAGCATAGCGGTAAACGCACATTCTGTTTGCTCTTCAGACTTCCGGCTGCTGCCCAGCCGTCTGCGCTGACGATGCAGCTCCTCATCGTGCTATGCGATGGTTTGTTCAGCTTTCGTGGATATCTTCACAGCAGCAGCCGTCAACCGTCTGCTGACGAATCTTCCCAAATATTGGACTGAAGACATCTTTGCTGCAGCCTTTCCGACCATTACGTCTATGGTTCTGACCGCACCAAAACAGCTACCTCCAGTTTAATGGCGCGGTACTGCCCCCTTGTGGACGGGAGGTCGAGCTGATAAAAGCTGTTCATTCTCAACTTCTGTTTTTGCATGTGTATATAGACTATTTTAACTTTGTTGATATTTAAATAAAATTGAGTTTTAAGGTGATTTCTTCCCCTTAAGATTTTTTTGTTCAACTTCAATGGGATGATGGATTTAATAGTCACTTAAGCAAATCTGCTTTAAATGTTTCCTATTAAAAAAAAAATCCTACTCAATCAGGAAAATGAAGTAATTTTTTCTTTTTAAATAGAAATTGTATGTGTATATGTATATTAAACCATTTAAGCAGGCCATGAAGGTACTTAAACTATCAAATGACTGGGTGATTTCATTAAATTACAAGGGTTTAAAACTCCTAACTCCTCCAAAAAGATTTCAAATCTTTTAAAATATATATTTTAGGTGACCCTGTAATGAAAATAACAGGCCTCACCTTAAGTGACAGAACTCATGATTTGTGGCTGACTAAATACTTTTTGCCCCCACTGGATCGTATGTCATGCCCAACCTAAAGTGTCAATAGTTCTGAATTTAACTGCGAACCTTCACAATTCATTGATCATGTGCATCTGACAGGCAGAGTGTTCATTGATCTTGAATAAAAAAGCAAAAAAAATCTTCAGATTCAACATATTTGCCTTGAAATGTTCTGAAACCAAATTCTACTGCAGTTATTAAAGGCATCTGCAGTGCAGGTAGCACAGACACGTTTCTCAGTTCTTGTCAGCTGTTGTGCATTTACAAATCCTCCTGAAATAGCTGTACAGCAGTAAACACCACCACACTGTGGAATCTGCCAACCTGGTGTGTTTGTGTCACAGGAGAATTCAGTTATGCTTTGCCTTGTTGCTTTTTGTTTTTTGCAGGAACTGACCCATTCTTAAAACAGAAGTTAAACTTAAATTTTTATCTGAAATGTGCAAAAAAAACAAACTATATATTACGTACTGAAGGTCACCTTTTCTCATTTTGTGCAATGGCAAAAAATGGGAAATGTTTGAAATGGATGACAAAAGAAAACAGACAAAAGATTTTTCCCTTCACGTAGCAGGTGCTATATTTTATTTTTTGGTTTCCTTCTCAGGTGAAGCTTTGGCACAAT
Source organism: Oryzias javanicus (assembly GCA_003999625.1). NCBI lineage: Eukaryota > Metazoa > Chordata > Actinopteri > Beloniformes > Adrianichthyidae > Oryzias > Oryzias javanicus. Next base: position 35,569,693 of record CM012440.1, on the reverse strand, counting down.
TTCAAAAATTGCTGCCGATTCTTCCCATTTCACTCATCTGTTAGTCCTCACTCTGAGCCTAAAGCTATAGAACTCGATTTATTCACAGCCAATCACAACCAAATTCCTAACTTTTGATTCCGAAAAGTCTCCTCAACCTTTGCGCTGCAAACTAATGTACCAGATTCCAAAGAAGAGAACATGGAGTAACATCTATGATCCAATCAGTCCTGGAGTTACACCTTCTCCCCTGTGTCTGCTCATGTGAAGGGTCAGAGTGCTTCTGTGTCGCAAATGTTTGCTACAGATTTGGCACGAATACGGCTTCTCGCCCGTGTGCGTCCTCATGTGCACGGTCAACACGCTCCTATGGGTGAAGCTTTTGCCGCACGTCTCGCAGGAGTACGTCTTCTCGCCGGGGTGTGCGGACGTGGGGCGTCAGGCTGCTGATGTGTTGGAAGCTTTTGCTGCAGGTGCTGCAGGAATACAGCCTGTCCTCCTGTGTGTGTGACCAGTGAAGTCGCTGATCTGAGGTCTGCCCGCAGATTTAGCAGAATACGGTTGGTGGTCCATGTGCGTTTTCATTAGAGGTGGAACAAAATATCGGTATGACGAACTATCGCAATATTTGAACTCACGAACGATTATCGGTTCTCTTTCCCTGAATCGGTTTCCTAAAACAATACCAAAAAAGTTCACCAGCGGCCGCTTCACGTAAGCACAACAATGAAATGCAAGGATGCGGTCGAGACGTCGTCTTAGTTTTTACCGGTTTTACCAATAAGTTTTTAGCCCAAATGCCTAAAAACTTAGTTGCACGGGTAAAGCCCGGACACTTTGCTCCTTTTCCACATGCAGTTGGGAGGGGCGGGGCTCACCACCTGCTCCGCATACAGATGAAAACGCACGTGGGAGGCAGAGCGGCCGCGAGTAAAAAGGTCTGAGATGTGTCTGTATATTTCTAAAGTAGACGCAGACAGCGCTCTGTTTCTAATGTAACATAAATAACAGATATGTTATGGTGGTTACAGCAGAAACCTTTCCGAATACTGCGCTAAAAAACACCTGATTCTAGCGGAGAGGTGCACAGCGTCTGACCATCCAAATGAGACATCTAGCAGTGTTATTAATCCAACAGACGTGTATGCTAGCAGTACACACGCGGAGTACGTGAATAACGTGTTGAAAGTTCATATTGGGCATCAAAAATAATCAATTAAATGACATAAAATCTTTTAAAAATTCAGCATTGTGAATTTTTATTTCCACGTTTATTATTTTTTGAAGTGAGAAGGTTATTTGATATACTCTACATTTTGGTTCTTTACTAAAGCTTTGTTTATTAGTCACCTTAAAATGTGTGTTATTATTGTAAAATATTTATTTGTAGTATTTATTGACAACTTTATTTTCATGTGGGAAAGGGTGTTAAATGAAAATGTTTTAAATTGTTCCAAAATAAAGTTTTGAAGAAAAACAAAAACAAGCATTTAAAAACAGTTATATATCGTAGATTACCAAAGTAATATTGATTATTTCAATGTTTTCCATATCGAGATACTATCGGAATCGTGAGCCATGGATCGTGAATCGCATTGTATCGTGAGTTACCCTGAGATTCCCAGCCCTTGTTTTCATCTGCGTGTTCAGCTTCCGGAGCCGGAAAGAGTTTGCAACACAAACTTCACAGGGGTACGGTTTCTCGCCAGTGTGGATTCTGGGATGAATGTTCAAGGCCGCCGTGTGACTGAAGCGTTTTCCACACGTGCTGCAGGAGTAAGGCTTCTCACCGGTGTGAACTCTTGCCTTTTCATCTTTGATCTGTACTGAAAGGTTTTTCCACAGAAGTCACACTTGACCTGCTGCTTCCCCTGATCTGCATCACAAAAATGCTTCCTGCTTCCCTCCAGACTCTGCTCCTTGCATAGAGTCTCCTCAAAAGTTGGGGGAACGTGACGGCATCGGTCTTCTGCTTCTCAACCAGCAATTCTACCTGTGTTCAAGCAAAGAGCTCCTCCTTTTCCATTTTAACCTGCGGAGGCTCAGGCTGGTGCACACTGGAACACCTCTCCTGCTTGCAAACATGATGCTCCAGGGGATCTGGAAAAGTGAGAACAAAAAGAAAATGGATGAATTCTCAGGAAATCTAAATGTTCAAATATGTTTCAAGTATGCTCCTTCTTTTGGCCTGGTCGACTCTTTTAAAAGAACATAAGTCACAATGAGAAAAAAAAAAAGCCGTCCAACTTAGTTAAACTCTTTAAAGGCCTGTACAAATTAGATTCAAACAGAGGGGCCTCAGGCAGTGCAGCATTAAGCTCTTAATTTGACGGAAGAGAATCTGGCCACAGAGAAAAAAATATGACGCTCGAAAATTAATAACAATAAGTCCCTCGTCCCTCCCGGAGCCGGACGCAAAAAAAACACAATTTGAGCCTGACATTATTGGCTGGAAGTCCTTGACTGGAACCCTTTGTTTTAAACTTCTGACATTTTTCCCTTTGACATACCATAACTGCTTACGTGATCAGCTGATTACAGCTAAACACATTTCACCAGCTTTTTCTTCAGAGGTAAACAGGTAAAGTTATACAAATTTGAAGACTTGTTAATATTGACTTGAAATAAATGAATCAATTAACGTTCTCTGTCCCATTTAAAGCTCATCTTGCACACTAAACTGCTAGACAGTTACAGTTAGTTAACATTTCAAATCTTAAAAGCTGATGGTTCTGAAAATGTTTTCAATTATCATTTTTGAAATGGTTTCCTAAAGTTTAGGGAATTTTCACTTACGCAACTGCTAAAGAGAGAGATTATTTCTGGCACCATCTTGAATATGACAATATAGACACTGATCTCATTAAAGATTACAATTATTCAACTTAATAGTTGATTAGTCATTATTTGATGTCATATGGAGTCAGAGTGTAGTGAAGTTGAACAAAGTCATGAGCGTTCAGCATAAAAAAATTAACTTTTTATATTTGTGTCAGTGAGACCAAAACTTTATCTTTGTTTCAGATTCCGACCTGATTTGATTTAATCTTCTTTTAACACCAGAAACTAATGAAGAACAGAGGCTGCATGATGCATTAAAGGTTTCATAAACTATCATCTTTATTGTCTTTATTTTTAGTTAGTATTTTGTAATTAGTTCTGTTTATTGATATTTCTTGATTAGTCGACTATTAAAATAATAATTTGTGGTTGCCCTAATACAGATGAGAATCGATGCAAGACAAAAGCTCTTATTTATTGAGAGGTTTATTAGGGACACTTATAGTAAAGCGCAATTTTTATCATGAATGTTGATAAAGTTTAATAAAAGTTGATCAAGTAGAGCTTGCCTCAGAATAAAACATATCTGTTGAGGTACTTGCAGACCCTTTTATGTCTGCATTGATGACAAGCATCCCAACGGTAAAGCCATGAAGCAGCAAGACTGTGAGGGTGTATTCGGACAGGAGAAGTCTGTCAGTCCAGACCGAGTCTGCTTAATTTGGTCCGGATCGAGTCCTTTCAACTGGACATTTCTGCTCAGAACCCAAGCCTGTACAAAAAAACCACATGACTACACATCTCTTCAGTCATTGGCCAGGAATTACGAGGGCGGGGCAAAGCAACAAGACCAAAAAAAAAAAAAGAAAAAGGAACAAACTATATTTCACTGACCTATTTGAACGTTGGAATCAATGTCAGGTACAACATTTTTTACTCCTGCTGCTGTGGTACAGGAGACAAGACTGCAAGACTGAACAGTGTGAGAAAGCAATGTGTAGTCACGTTAAAGTATGTTTAATAAGCCTGCATTCATCTGACCTCATTTCCATGAGTTCTGTGTCTCGTTGATGCCCCTGCAACTCATTTTACACCCATAATGCTCAGCTACAGTAAACTTTTGGTCTAGTTGTTCCGCTCCAAGCACAGAGCTTAACCAGTCTGAGATGATTCAAGCTTATGACATGGAGTCCTATCCTGCTGGAAGAAGCATCAGAAGTTGGTGCACTGTGGTCACCGTGGGTAACCATGCCTCAATTAGTTACCAACAGCCCAAAGTGTGCCAAGAAAATATCCCCCACATCATTACACCACCACCACCAGCTTGAACCATTAATACAAGGCAGGATGGATCCATGCTTTTATGTTGTTGACACAAAACTCTAACCTTAATACCCAACAGAAATAGAGACTCATCAGACCAGATAACGTTTTTCCAATCTTCTATTATCCATTTTCGGTGAGTCTATGTGAATTGTGGCTTCAGTTTCCTGTTCTTAGCTGATACCCGATGGGATCTTCTGCTGCTGAAATCCATCTGCCTCAAGGTTGGATGTGTTGTACGTTCAGAGATGCTCTTCTGCAGACCTCAGTTGTAACTAGGGCTGGGAATCACTGGGTACCTCACGATACAAAGCGATGTTCAATACATGCCTCATGATATCGATAATATCGGGATACTGCAATAATTGGTAAAAATTATCTATAATAACTAACATTATATAGAAGAACACATATTTTTGGGGAAAATATATCCCCATTTATTTTTTTAGCTTAAAGACAATCACAATAAACAACTTGTTTTATTTTGTGCAACAAATTATAGACACTTTTTTTTAAAAAAACATTGCGGAAATCAGTGATACTATGTTTTGACAAGCATTGACAAATAAAAACAATAGTAAACATGATCAGCAGTGCCACTTTTAGATGCAGCATTGCTGTAAGCAACAGAACAAATTAAATAATTCACAATTGGTCAGGACAGTATCTACGTCCAAAGAAAACAACCAAAGGATCAGGAATATAATGTTTTACAGCCTCTGTCAAGTGTTACCTAATTTTTCGTGCACTATTCTCACATTTGAAAAGGGCTGAGCCTCCTAAATAGAAGACTGATTTACTCACACTGACACTTTTTTCCATTTGGTCAGTCAGCAGTCAGTAGGTAAAAACCCTAAAATACACAGAATGATGGCACTAAATATTTACAAATTCAAATTCTATTGCAGATTAGCAATAAACAACTTTAATCAATAATAATTTATGTAATTTTACGTTATCTAATTAACTAGCAACCACCCTAATTTACAGTGAATTTGTGTACTTTATTTTAATTACATGTTTATTTAAGTTCATACATCAAATCCTACACTTTTTATTTAAGAATTACTTTAAATTAACATTATTGAAAAAGTACAGTTATTTGAAAACTTTACACCATAAATTTACCAAAGTTACACCGTACACCAGCAGGTTAAACATTATAGTGCTTGAAAATGAAAGTTTCGATGGTACCTGAAGTGCACACAAAAATCACAAAGAGTGCGCCTCGGTCCCACAGCTCATCGATTAGAGAAGCAGCTCTACTCCGAGCTCTCTCCGGGTGACTGAGCTCCTCACCCTATCTCTATGGGAGCGCTCAGCCACCCTCTAGAGAAAAAAAAAATTTAGCCGCTTGTAGTCGGGATCTCGTTCTTTCGGTCACGACCCAGAGCTCATGACCATAGGTGAGTACTGGAACAAAGATCGACCGGTGAATCGAGAGCTTTGCTTTCTGGCTCAGCTCTCTTTACACCACAACAGACCGGTACAGCGACCGCAAAATGACGGACGCCGCTCTAATCCGCCTGTCGATCTCACGCTCCGATCTTCCCTCACTCGTGAACAAGACCCCAAGATATTTAAACTCCTCCACCTGAGGCAGGAGCACTCCACCCACCGAGAGAGGGCAAACTACCTTTCTCCGGTCGCGAACCATGGCCTCAGACTTAGCGGTGCTAACCGTTCCAATGCATGCTGGAGGTCCTGGCTCGATGGAGCCAACAGAACAACATCGTCTGCAAAGAGCAGAGAGGAAAACCTGTTGTCCCAAAACCAGCTCCCCTCCGGCCCCTGGCTGCGCCTAGAAATTCTGTCCATAAAGACTATGAACAGAACCGGTGATAAAGGGCAGCCCTGCTGGAGTCCAACATGCACAGGGAACAGGTCTGACTTACTGCCGGCCATGCGAACCAAGCTCCTGCTCCGGTCATACAGAGACCGGACAGCCCTCAGTAAGGCTCCCCGGACCCCATACTCCCAGAGCACCCTCCACAGGACACCATGGGGAACGTGGTCGAACGCCTTCTCCAAATCCACAAAACACATATGGACTGGATGAGCAAACTCCCTGGTCTTTCAGTGGAATAAAAATGAAAAAAATTAAATATATAAAAAAACAAATTATTGCCAACAGAAGTAATGCAAAAAGCATAAATAAGTGAATTGTTTCTCCTCTGGAATACTTGTGTGGTTGGTAGCTGCTCAATTGCCTGACTAGTGTACAGTGTTTAAAGACTCACTCTAATGAAAATTTTGCTTTTGGTGTTTTTTTACACAATCTTGAAAAATGTTCTCACAACGGAAAACATTTATACAATAATTTGAGCTTGAAGTTGCATTTCTGACTATTTCTTTAGCCAAATTGTGGTGAATCAGGAGCATAGGAAAAAAATGCAGTTTGAAAAATCTTTGTTGTGACACAGAGACTGTGAGGGGTGGGCCAAAGTCTTACCACTTTGCCCCATTCTGATACATCCACTGCAGACAAAGAGATCCACTCACATCTTTGCTTTCCTCATCTGAGCTGGAATCTGAATCAAAACTGTATGGCTGGATAGCTCTGATATTGCTCGCCACTATTGTTGCATCGCTAATGCTAAGTTGAGGTTGTGAGGGGCTGAAAGTTAGAGGTAGAGGTGCAAGTAAAAATAGTACACCACCGGCCTAATTAACTCAAAAGATAAAGAAGACTGGCTCTTTTGGTGAGGGCTCACAACTTGTGAAGCTGTCCTAGAGCTGTGTTGTGAATCACAAAACAGCTCTACAAGTAGAAACTTAGCCACACTGAGCTACCAGCACCACCATCAGCACTGGCAACTGAAAGCAGGAGATATTCATCATCTATATATCCACCCATGTAACCCCTCTGCTCTCCTTGACTTGTTTACATTAAAAGACGGGTCATCTGGACCAAACAAGACAGTGAGCCTATCCCAGCTACTGTTGGGCAAAGGCGGGGTACATCCTGGACAGTTTGTCAGTCAATCCCAGGACACACTCTCTCACACTCACCTAGGGGCAATTTAACATCCCAAATCACCCTAGAAACCAGTGTTTCCCTAGAAAATCCACACATGCATGAGGAGAACATGCAGAAGAACCCAGACGTGATTCAAACCAGCACCTTCTCACTATCAGGTACCACCATGCAGCTATTGATGTTTAAAAAAGAAAAAGAAAAAAAAAACTGAGCAAACTGCATAAAAATGAACTGTATGTGCCACTAAAAGGCATAAAACTAATATACAGAGAGGCAAATAAAAAAAAATATTTAGTTAGTCAACAATGAGGAAAATATGACTGAATGAGGAAAAACAATCAAGAAAATCACATTGTCTGACTTTTAAAGAATGAATTTGAAGATTATGGTGCAATAAGAAAATACGCGTGCAACATCATGTGGCTAATCTCACTCCACACCTGCAGTGTTAGAATAATACAGACACTTTAGAGCAGGTGATTTCTCCCTAAATGTGACAAAATCACTAACCTACAGGCACGATGTAAGGCTGAGTCTCCCAGCTGGCGTCCAGCAGTCTGCGCAGCCGATCGATCTCCTCATCGGACTGGACGATGGTTTCCTCGAACTACCGCGGTATTTCTTCATCAGCAGCCGAGCCTATCAGAGACTGCACCGCCGACATAGCAGCCGCAGTTGACCTCTTCTTCCCATAAACACACAAAGAAAAACACGGCTAGCGCAGTCATCTTAAGTGTTACTATAAACACCCCCCACTCACTATGTAGTGCGTTTACCGTTGTCTCTGGTGCTGTCCGAGTCTAATTTCCCAGAAGTCTTTGCGAAAAACTAGCTTGAATAGCTTGTCGCTATCGAGATTAGCGAATATAGACCACAATGCATTGCGGTCAAATAATTTCGAGAAAAAAAAGTTAAAATGTAATTAATTTTTAAATAAACTATCCACATTTCCCCATCAGAACACAGTGGAGTCATAAATAAACACCCTGAAATAATCGTATTGATTCAATTTGGACTTCCTGAAATCGGTGACGTCATATCCGGTGTTCAGAAAGTTTTTTTTTTTTCATCTTATTTTTATTTCTTTTTTCTAACTTGTCCTGTCCATCCCTACTTATAATTTTTATTCACATGAAAAACCCGCCACATTCAAATTCTTTGTTATACTTCATTTTTTTTTTATTTACTGTTTTTAAATGTGCTTTGAAGATCATTTGATCTTTCACTTATAATGATTACATCAAAGGTATGAAAAATGACGTCATGTGACGTTTCATTGGGTCAAGCAATCACATGACTGATGAGTCATAGCGATGAGAAGTGACATACTATGACATCATCACGAACTACTCAAAATCTTACATACAATACTACACTGACAGGAAGCAGAGCAAAGACCGAGAAAAACAAAAGAAAGACGATTTTCAGAAAAAAACCTCAAGTGTGATCCACTGTTTGAGATTTTGAGAGCAGAAAAAAAATATTAAAAAATGTCTGACAGTGAAATGTCTGAGCAATCGGAATACAACAAGGATTCCGACATGGATGTAGAAAAAATGACTGACGATATTCTGGAGCAAAACGACAATTTGAGATCGTACGTGGAAGAACTGACAAAGGTTCTGCATGACAGGACAACTTTGAAAAAAACAATAAAAGCTGCCATGGGGGAAAACAAAAAACTGATAAAGCAGCTAGAATGTCTAAAAAAGACATTCAAAAGCAGGGCAACGTGGAAGAAGAGTATGAAGAAGAGGCTGCGAAGAGAGACTCTGTCCTTTCTGATAACAGAGACTTGAAAGAACAAGTTTCAGCACTTCAGCTCCAATTTCAAGAAAATGAAGAGCTGAAACATAAACTTTCTAACGTAAAGTCTGAAAGAAAATATTTAGAAAGGGAGAACACAGATCTAACATCAAAGCTGAAGAAACTCCAGAAGGAGATTGGCCTCAATGAGCAGGAGACTCAGAGTATGCGAGGAAAATTCAACCATTTCCAGAATTTAAAACAACAAACTGCAGACCTTAGACAAAATCTTGAGGACATGCGAAAACAAATTCAGGAAAACAAAAGGATTGAAGAAAACTATCCCCAACTTCTTGAAGAAATCTCCCAACTGGAGGATCAGAAGATTCAGCTGGAAAAAGAGATTTCAGTTAGAAGGCAGAGGCAGGAGGAAACACGTCAGCTGGCTGAAAAGTATAACGATCAACTGGAGGAACTAGAAACTCTTAAAAAGAAAACAAAAATCCTAAAAAGCAAAAAAATGCACTGGGAGATTTTTATCAAGACCCAAAAATAATTAGGGCTGAACTTGATCAAATGAAAGCAGAAAGTGAGGAGGTGATGAAAACAAACCAAAACCTTCACCAAGTGCTTGCCAACCTGAAACAACTGAGGAATGCAGGTAAGGAAATGAAGGAGGAACGTTTACAAGCAGAGAATGTATGTGTCCTTCTCGAGAAGGAAATCAAAGCGCTGAAGGCTCAGCTCCTGACTCGAAACAGGAACTTTCAGAGACCCAGAAGAATGGCGAACATCTGGAGAAGGAAATAAAACAACTAGAAAGCCTTGCAGCTGAAGTTCAGTCAATCTCTGAAGAACAGCCCCAAATTGAAGAGCAAAAGAAGAAGCTTAATGACGAAATTTCTAATCTGAAAAAGCAGAAAGAGAATTTGACTCAGATGGTTGCTGACCATAACACCGCCTTTGATCAAATTGAAAAACTTCGAGAGGATGTACAAGACCTCACAGAAGAAAAACTCCATCTGACCAACATTCTTCCACAGCTACGGAAGTTGGAGGCTGAATGTAATGCTGCAACAGAAGAGACCAGCAAGCTGATGCAGCAAAAGAATGAACTTGAACAGCAAGTTCAAGAACTCTTTGATGTGTTTGAGAATATGGAGAAGATAAAGAGTGAACTGAAGGATGCAAAAAAGACTAATTCAGTTTTGATTGCAAAAAACATCTCCTTAGAGATGTTAATCAAAAACAAAACTCAGGATCTCCAAAGTCTGGAAATGCATCATGAAGCACTTCAGAAGGAGCTAAACGACCATCAAAGTCATTTGCAGAAGTCCAAGGAGATGGAAGATGACTTGACCAGAATAACTCACAAAATAACCTGTCTGAAAGACCTGGCAAAGCAGCAGGAAAGTGAAATTTTACTTCTGAAAGATGAGCTCGCAGAGGAAGGAGAACTGGAAGCCCATTATTACCAGCATAAAGACTCTTTGGTTTCATGGAAACAAAAAACTGAAAACCTTGAAAAAGAGAAGGCCAGACTGGCAGAGAAGCTCCAAAATCCAAAAACTGCGACTTGGGGATCTCACAAAACTGTCGAGGACCTGAACAGGAACTTGGAGCTCAACGTGCATCATTCAGTGCTGCAAGAGCAAAATAACATTCCTGCTGTGACTGAGGAATGTCTGACAGCAAATAAAACAGCTGACTATCTCCAGACCAAAGTCATGGACTTGAAGGTTGAATTGCACACTCTAAAACAGGAAACAGTCGATTTCCAGGAGGAGCTCAAAGATCTGCAGAAAAGAAACCAGGAGGAAGAGAAGATAAGGCTGACCTACAGGGCAATGTTGCTGGAAAAATGGGACTTAGAAATGAAGAGGGATGAACTTAAAACTCGGGTTTCCTTTTGAGACAGCGTCAAAACAAAGGCAGCAAATTGGGTCTAAAATGTAAAAAACTAAAAGAACATTTGGATTCGGTTAAACAAGAAACCGAAAAACTAAATCAGGAGCTTCACGACCTGCAAGGGTAAAACTCTGTCGCTTCATTAGAAAACCAAAAAGGTATTTTTAGTGCTTAGAGTTTGGGTTGTAGGAAAGGCAAAAAAAAAGTAGGAGATAAGTAGGAGTATAATAGAAAGGGGGACAAAAGGGGAAACTAGAAAATTGTAGGACAATTATTTATTTACTTATTTATACATTTTTTTGTAAAAGGGTAGGGGTTGGTCTAAAGAATTATGGTCCAAAAAAAAAAAGACGTAATTCTTTAAAATCTGTAGGACACAAATTAATCTTGTAAAAATTAATTTGACACAAGTAGTTATTGTAGGAATTTGTAAAAAAAAAAAAAAAGTTTACTCTTATTAATCTTATGGGACACTGAAAGAGAAGTAGGAGAATATTAGAAAAGGGGGACAAAAGGGGAAACAAGAAAATTGTAGGACAATTTTTTATTTACTTATTTATACATTTTTTTTAAAAGGGTAGGGGTTAGTCTAAAGAATTATGGTCCAAAAAAAAAGACGTAATTCTTTAAAATCTGTAGGACACAAATTAATCTTGTAAAAATTAATTTGACACAAGTAGTTATTGTAGGAATTTGTAAAAAAAAAAAAAAAAAAAAAAAAAAAAAGTTTACTCTTATTATTCTTATGGGACACTGAAAGAGAAGTAGGAGAATAATAGAAAAGGGGACAAAGGGAAAACTAGAACCAATGTAGGACAAATTTTGAGCTATTAGCTATGTTTGTTAGTATTTTACTTGAGTTTATTTTTAAGGGCTAAGATTTAGTCTAAAAAATTAAGGTCAACAAAAAAAAAAAAAAAAAAAAAAAAAAAACTTTTGACCTAATTCTTTAAAATCTTGTAGGACACAAATTGATATTGTAAATATTGTTTACTCTTATTATTATTCTAATGGGATATACAAAGAGAGGTAGGGGGATATTAGAAAAAGGGTCAAAGGGAAAGTAGAGGGTGGGGGTTATTTCTAATGATATAAAGTAAATAAAAAAAAAAGCCTTTCCCTATTATAATACATATTATATATTATTATATTATATTATATTATATTATATTATATTCGCCAGACGACAGGGGGAGCTGGAGACGAGGGTGCCGTCAGAGGGAAAGATGAAGGAGCTGAGATGAATAGTCCTTAACTTTGTTGTAGTCTTGTGGCGGTCTAAAAAGCGATCCGTGAGGAGATAGCGGCAGCAGGATCCTTTGACTGGCCTTGAGCAGAGCTTGAAGCGTGGTGGAAAACAGGAAGACGATCCCAGCTGAGTGGCAGCGTTGTCGCGGAAAACACCGTGTGTATGCACAGGGGCGTGGAGGCAGGCAGGCAGGTAAGCAGAGCATGAACTTGTATTCCTAAGCGTGGAGAAAACAGAGGTTTAGGCAGGCTGGTAATCTGGGCTGGTAATCGAGCTGTGTAGCAAGACGTTCCGGCAGTGATTGGAGCAGGGAAGCAGACTTATGTAGGAGGACGGACAGGTGCAGGTGATCGACCTGATGAGGAGCAGCAGCAGTGGGAGGGACAGAGGCAGGGGCTGCCATGACAGTACCCCCCCCTCAACGACCGGCACCAGACGGTCGAGCGGGCTGGTCAGGATGGTCCCGGTGGAATCGTGAGATAAGATCCGGATCCAGGATGAAGCGCGCCGGCACCCAGGAGCGTTCCTCGGGACCGTAGCCTTCCCAATCCACCAGATACTGCAAACCCCGTCCACGGCGGCGAGATCGTAGCAGGCGCCTGACCGTGTAAGCAGGACCCCCATCAATGAACCGAGCCGGAGGCGGAGCAACAGGAGCGGGAACAAAAACACTGGTCTTGACAGGCTTGACTTTGGAGACATGGAAGGTCGGGTGCACATGAAGAGATCTAGGAAGACGCAGACGGACTGCAACCGGGTTGACCACCTTAGAGATGGGAAACGGTCCAACAAACCGTGGCGCCAGTTTCTTGTTCTCCACCCGGAGAGGCAGATCAGTGGTGGAAAGCCAAACCTTTTGGCCTACCTGATAGGAGGGAGCAGGAACTCTTCGTCTATTGGCAGAGGTACAGTAGGAGTCCACGGTCCGCAGGAGAGTCTGTCGTGCCTTGCGCCAGGCCAGTTGGCATCTTCGAATGGAAGCGTGGGCTGAAGGGACAGTGACCTCCCCCTCCTGGGAGGCAAACAAAGGCGGTTGGTAACCGAACACTACTTGAAAAGGGGACAACCCCGTGGCAGATGAAGGAAGAGCGTTATGGGCATATTCCGCCCAGGTTAGATTGCGGGACCATGACGATGGTTCACGGGCACAGAGGAGACGGAGACTGGTCTTCAACTGCTGATTGAGACGTTCAGATTGGCCGTTAGACTGTGGGTGAAAACCGGAAGATAGACTCACGGAGGCCCCAAGCAGACGACAAAACTCCGCCCAAAACTTGGCTGTGAATTGGGGTCCCCGGTCTGAGACTATGTCTCTTGGAATGCCATGGATGCGGATGATACTGTGGAGCAGGACTCGGCGGTCTCTTTGGCTGTGGGGAGTCCAGGAAGAGCAACAAAATGCACCATCTTTGAAAATCTGTCAACCACGGTGAGAATTACCGTCTTGCCTTCAGATGGTGGAAGCCCCGTGACGAAGTCCATTGAAATGTGGGACCATGGTCTTCTTGGACAGCCAGAGGCCGTAGATAACCAGCGGGCGAAGACGTCGATGCCTTGACCTGAGCACATTCTGGACAGGAGGATACATATTCATTGATGTTTTCTCGCATGTTAGGCCACCAGAAACGTTTTCTAATGACAGTAAATGTTCTCCTTTGACCAGGATGGCAGAACAGACGTGAAGTATGGAACCATTGCATGACTCTGGCTCTGTGAGTTTCAGGTACATAGAGACACTCGGTGGGGCAGGCAGACGGAGAGTGCGAACCCTGATTTGCAGACCGTACCTCCTCCTCGATGTCAGTACTGACCACAGCGAGACGAGCGGAGGCAGGCAAAACGAAGTCAGAGGACACTTCTCTTGAAGGACAATCCTCCTGGCGGGACAGGGCATCAGCCTTCACGTTCTGTGACCCTGGTCTGTAGGACAAAGAAAAGGCGAATCGGTTAAAGAAAAGGGCCCAGCGGGCCTGGCGAGGGTTCAGTCTTTTGGCGGTTCTTAGGTACTCCAGGTTTCTATGGTCTGTGAACACAACAAAAGGGATTTCAGACCCCTCTAACCAATGCCGCCACTCCTCTAGTGCATCCTTGATGGCTAACAATTCCTTGTCTCCAACATAGTAATTCCTCTCTGCGCTAGACAGGCGACGGGAAAAAAAAGCACAGGGATGCATCTTGTTATCTGTACTGCGTTGGGAGAGAATGGCCCAATCCCAGCGTCAGAGGCATCCACCTCCACGAGGAACTGTTTGCTGGGGTCAGGCGTGACCAACACTGGAGCTGATGTGAAACGGTTCTTTAGCTCTTGGAAGGCGGACTCTGCTTCCTGGTTCCACGCAAAAACCATCTTAGATGATGTTAAGGCATGTAAAGGAGAAGCGATCTTACTGTAGTTCTTGATGAAGCGGCGATAGAAGTTAGCAAATCCAAGAAACCGTTGAAGTTGCTTACGATTCTCTGGTCTTGGCCACTCCAACACTGCCTGAACCTTGCTCGGATCCATTTTGACGCTGCCTTCAGTGATGACCAGACCCAGGAAAGAAGTAGTAGTGGCGTGGAACTCACATTTTTCGGCCTTGATATAGAGCTGGTTCTGAAGCAGTCTCAGAAGAACCTTGCGTACGTGTTGGACATGTTCTGCCTCTGACCGAGAAAAAACCAGGATGTCGTCGAGGTAAACAAATACAAATCTGTGTAACATGTCCCCTAACACGTCGTTAACCAGGTTTTGAAAAACCGCTGGGCATTGGTCAGACCAAATGGCATAACTTGGTATTCAAAATGACCTGAAGGCGTATTGAAAGCCGTCTTCCACTCGTCTCCTGCCCTGATGCGAACTAGATGGTAGGCGTTGCGTAGATCCAGCTTGGTGAAGTATTTAGCTCCCTGGAGGAGTTCAAAAGCAGAAGACATAAGTGGAAGAGGATATCGGTTACGTACAGTGATCTCGTTGAGTCCCCGGTAGTCAATGCAAGGTCTCAAACCCCCGTCTTTCTTTGTAACAAAGAAAAATCCAGCCCCTGCAGGGGAGGAGGACGGCCTAATGAGTCCAGCAGCCAACGACTCCTTGATGTAGGTCTCCATGGCCACCCTTTCGGGACTCGAGAGGGAATAAATACGACCCCGAGGTGGTGAAGAGCCTGGCAAAAGGTCGATAGGACAGTCGTAAGGACGGTGAGGAGGTAAGGCGGTGGCTTTTACCTTGTTGAAGACTTCTTTGAGGTCATGGTATATAACAGGTACTCTAGAGAGATCGGGGTATCTCTCCACAGACATCTTGGCCTGGTCAGATGGTGAGGGTGTCTCCATAGCACCAAGACAGTTATTGAGGCAGTCCGCGCTCCAGACCAGGACCCGACCCGACCGCCAGTCGACCTGAGGGTTATGGTGTTGTAACCAGGGCAAGCCTAAAACGACAGGAATATCAGTGTTCTTGATGACATGGAACCTGACGAACTCAAAATGGTTGTCGATCTGCATCTTCACTGGTTCGGTTACAAAACAGCTGTGGGTTATAATGTGGCCATCAATAGCCTTGACACACAGTGGACGCTGCAGTAGAGAAACATTGACCCCCCACTTGTGTACAATCTCCTCTGACATGAAATTGCTGTCAGCCCCTGAATCAATGAGCACAGAGTCAGTGTGTACCTGGTTCTTTACATGGAAACAAGCCTTTGTACTCTGGTTGGACTTGGAGGAGGAAAACACAGGAAGGCTCACACACGTCTCCTCCTCTCGTGCTGAGCCGGACCTTTTACTGGACAGTTGTCAATGCGATGATCAGGGGAACCACAGTAGAAACAGAGGTTCTGCTGGAACCGACGATCTCTCTCCTCCTTGGAGAGTCTGGTACGGCCCAATTGCATAGGTTCCTCCAAACTGGGTCCTGGACAGGAGAAAGGTCTGGTACGGGGACTGGGCTGGTGCTCCAGAAAGGCCCTGGACGGTCTTTGCCTCTCTCTTCCCCTTTCGTGGATGCGCCTGTCAATACGGGCTGCCAGAGTCATTAATTCATTGATGCGCCTTGGAAGGTCACGAGCTGTTAACTCATCTTTGACGGCGTCTGATAAACCCTCGTAGAACATGTCATAGAGGGCCTCCTCGTTCCACCTGCTACTGCTTGCGGTGGTTCGAAAACGTATTATATAGTCATCCACTGTCTCTTTGCCTTGACGCATCCTCGTTAGCTGTCGAGCCGCCTCTTGATGGGGTTTAACAGGATCAAAAACCTCTTTGAGTTCCTCTGAAAACCGTCGGTATGAAGAGCAGGCATCAGAGTCTCGGGCCCACTCAGCTGTGGCCCACTGTGCGGCTCGGCCGACCAGCAGAGAGATGACGTAGGCGACTTTGGATCTCTCAGAAGGGAAAGCAGACTCCTGCAGGGAAAAGTTCAGTTCACACTGGCAGAGGAATGTTCGACATAATGCGGGATTACCGTCATATCTTTCCGGAGGGTTGATCATGGGTTCAGTCCTAGGTTGTATGGCAACAGTAGTAGGACGTCCTTGTGATAAGCTCAAGGCTGACAGTTTCTCAGTCATATCACAAAGTCTGGTGGTGAATTCTGCCATCCTCGCGTCATAATTCCTGAAGGCTCCCTCCACTTGAGACTGGAACTCTTGGGCTGTCTTTGGGTTCATCTGGCCGGAACGTTCTGTCAGGGCTAGTGACAAGACCACCCAAAAATGACAGACCCAGGAGTGGAATGGACTTATATTTATTATTGCTGGTAGATGGAGAGTCAAGCAGGTTTGGCGCAGTAACGCCGCCAGACGACAGGGGGAGCTGGAGACGAGGGTGCCGTCAGAGGGAAAGATGAAGGAGCTGAGATGAATAGTCCTTAACTTTGTTGTAGTCTTGTGGCGGTCTTAAAAAGCGATCCGTGAGGAGATAGCGGCAGCAGGATCCTTTGACTGGCCTTGAGCAGAGCTTGAAGCGTGGTGGAAAACAGGAAGACGATCCCAGCTGAGTGGCAGCGTTGTCGCGGAAAACACCGTGTGTATGCACAGGGGCGTGGAGGCAGGCAGGCAGGTAAGCAGAGCATGAACTTGTATTCCTAAGCGTGGAGAAAACAGAGGTTTAGGCAGGCTGGTAATCTGGGCTGGTAATCGAGCTGTGTAGCAAGACGTTCCGGCAGTGATTGGAGCAGGGAAGCAGACTTATGTAGGAGGACGGACAGGTGCAGGTGATCGACCTGATGAGGAGCAGCAGCAGTGGGAGGGACAGAGGCAGGGGCTGCCATGACAAGTAGAGGGTGGGGGTTATTCTAATGAATTAAAGTAAATAAAAAAAAAAGCCTTTGCCCTAATATAATACAATATTATATTATATTAATAATTTTATTATATTATATAATATAAGTTATATATATATATTATATTTATATTATATTATATTATATTATATTATATTATATTATATTATGTGGCGGCTGTGGTGCAGTGGTAGGGCAGTCATCTCATGATCGGAAGATAGTGGGTTCGATTCCTTGCACGCCCATGTGTCAAAGTGTCCTTGGGCAAGACACTGACCCCTAAATTGCCTCTGGTGGGAGGTTGGCACCAGTGTTCTGCAGCGGAGCCACCACCAGTGTATGAATGTGTGTGTGAATGGGTGAATGGGTGAATGGGTCTGTGACTGTGAAGCGCTTTGGGCCTTTGAAGGAAGGTAGAAAGCGCTATACAAGTAAACGCCATTTACCATATTACATTTTTCCCCTCTGTTAGCCGCCACCTTGCCGTGGTAGAGGGGTTTGCGTGCTCGAGTGATCTCCGGAGCTATGTTATCTGGGGCTTCTACCTCTAGTAGGGTTGCCCATGGCAGATAGGTCCTGAGTGACGAGCCAGACTAAGAGCGGTTCAGAACTTCTTTAGGAGGAGTACAATCTAAGATTTCAAAATCTTGCCCTGATTGGTGTCACTGGGGCCCCATCCTGTAGCCAGGCTTGGGGTTGGGGCTCACAGGTCAGGGCCTGGTGGCCAGCGCTCCTCCCAGAGGCTCCAGTTAGATTAAGCCAGAAGGAGTGATGGGGGATCACTCTTCAGTGGGCCCACCACCTGCAGGAGAGTCATGCACTGGAATGGTTTTTGGCTGAGTGACAAACGGCCAGGATGAGAGTCAATACTGCCAAGTCTGAGGCCATGATTCTTCAACAAAGAAAGGTAGTTTGTCCTCTCCAGGTGGGTGGAGGGCTTCTGCCTCAGGTGGATGAGCTTAGGTATAGTGGGATCTTGTTCACAAATGAGGGAAGAAAAATGATTTTCATATATTTTTATCAAATTTGTTTGTATGTACAGAGTTGTGGTAACTACAGAGGAATAAAGCTGATGAGCCGAGACGCAGATAGACAGAGAAGGAAAAGGGGTCTGAACCAGGAATGTAAACTGTGTTTACATGTGCAAAATGTCCTTGATCAGATCAAAGATCGGAATAGAATAGAACTGTGCACATGGCCCTTGAAAAACTTCATCCGATTGTAACAAACGTTTCCATGCGCCACACAGCTGATCAGAATCAATCATTTGGACATGCGCAGAACTGTCTAAAATACCGAAATAGTTGTAGAAGAAGAAATAATTGTAAACAAACAAAGATTATGTATAGAGCGAGATGATGCTCTGAACGTGCTTTCATTAAAATCAATAATATTTTTAAGAGCCTGTTAGCTCATAATTTTCTAAATCCATGCAGGCCATATGCACATTGCCTGCCTTTAAATATCTGAGAATAAGATCAGTCTTTGTTCTGTTTGGATGTGATTGAAATTATGAATTATGTGATTTTTACACGGTTTCTCTGGACTTTTCAGTTCACGGAGCGGCATTTGTGCAAAAGCCGTGTCCACCGGCTCATACCACTCTGAAGCAGCTCAGAGAGACAGTTCTCCCAAGAGACACGGTTTTCCTGAATCACGTGCATGTGCTCACACATGAAAGCTGTGAATCCGGCTTTTATACTCAAAGAAAGGAGTTCACTCGCGGAGAGCAGCTGACCGGTTCTGTTAGTGCTCCAAAGACTGCCATACCCTCTATGCATGATGTAAGATCTAGCGCAGTAATGACACACGATCGGAATGTCTGTTTACATGAACCAGGATCGGATCAACAATCGGTATAACCCACCTGTCTTGATCGGAAAGAAATTTGGATTCGAAAGAGTCTGATCGGGCCAGAGTATTTCGAATGGTGTGTTTACATGACGCATTTCTGTTCTGATCAGGCGTTTATTCCGATTACTTGGGGCCATGTAAACGTAGCTACTGTTGATGGTACAAATATCTGGTCAGTCTCTGTAGATGTACCTTGTCACAGGATCAAAATCCTGCGTGTATTTTCAACGCTCTCTTGTGGAAATGTCATTTCTCAGGTTTTCAGTAGGTGTCTGTGATTTCTCCTGTAGATGTTTCCATCTTCTGTTTGGATTGTGACCGATCTGGGTTTGCCATGTTCTCTCACGACAAGTGGCTGCCATTTATCTTTGACATTTACTCTGATTTTTTCTCCTTCTGTCAGAAGTGGTAGTCTTTTTGCTCCTCGGTCAAAGTACCGCTTCTGTTTCAGCTGCCTCTCCTTAATACTGTGTTGTACATTATCAAACAGCTGTGGCTTCAGAAACTGTGTTGATGATGGTAGTCTGGTTTGCAGTCTTCTACCTATAAGCAGTTGGGCAGGGGACAGTTTTACTCCATCCAAAGGTGAATTTCTATATTCTAGTAAAGCAATGTAAGGATCACTTTTGCTCTCTTGTGCTTTTTTTTCAATAAGCTCATGACTGTCTGAATTGCTCTCTCACTTTGTCCATTGGACTGAGGGTATCCAAGCAGGACTAGATGCGGTGTGTACAAACTCCCATTTTTCTGCAAATATCCTGAACTCAGTGTTCCCAAAATGTGGACCATTGTCTGATACAACCTCATCAGGAATTCCATGTCTTGCTAACATTAATTTTAGAGCTGTTACATGTTTTCTCATGATCCCAGTGAGTTTAGCAACCTCAGGAAACTTGGAATAGTAGTCATCACAAAGCAGATATTCACCTTGCTTGTAGTGAAATAAGTCCACTCCAACCTTTTCCCAGTGTAGCGGCTACAAGCTGAATCTTAAAATACAAACATGTTCCGCTGCGAGCAAATGGGTTTGTTATATTGATGACGCGCACAATCAAGTAAGTTTGAAACTACGTTTATTTAAAGTATTCTGGCTTAATTTCGTTACATTAGTAGCAGCGTGTTAACTGAGTTTAGTGGTCAACAAAGATTGTTCAAACAGGAGAACTTATTTCCTAATCACCACTGTCACCTCAAGTGACACGCCCACCACCACAATGTAAACATCCAACATCTCAATAATAGTTTTGGCACCTACATTCCGGCCCCTGATTATTCTATAAAGAATAATTACAAACTTATATTGCATGTAGGCAACAGGAACAACAAAAAACAAGAGTCCAAATGGAAACACTGGGGCATAAAACCTTAAAAGAAAGATAGTAAAATGTCATACATAAAATGTATGTAAAAACATTAAAGAAAAATCTCATTAAAAGCACAAAATAAAACTAGACAATGATTAAAAAAATAGATAAATAAATATGCACTAAAACTTGATAAACAATACATAAATAGAGATTCATTTAAGATTGTATGGAGAGACTCTTCTTCAGTAAGCTGCATTCTTAAGGTGGAATTTAGAACTTTCCGTACAGATTTAATAAAGCTCTCCCACACACCACCATGATGTGAGGCTGTAGGTGGATTAAAGTGCCACCCAATTCCCCTTTGCAACAGTGCATTATTAATTTGAGCCTGATTCCATTTTACAATGGCCTCTCTCAGTTGACACTCAGCTCAAACAAAGTTTGTGCCATTGTCAGAGTGCAACTCCAGCACTTGACCCCGCCTTGCAATGAAACCTCCTTAGAGCATTAGTAAAGGAGTCTGTATTCAAAGAGGACAACACTTCAAGATGTACAGCTCTTATAGACAGACATGTGAAGATGATACCATATTTCTTTACAGTTCCTCTTCCTCGTTTGACCTCAATTGGACCAAAGCAATCCACTCCAACTCGTGAAAATGGGGGTTCATCATGGGACACTGTGCTTAAAGGAAGATCTGCCATAAGTTGTTGCCCTGGATTGGCATGCAGTCTACGACAGACTACACATTTTGACAGAATTCTTCTAATCAAGCTATTAGCACCTATGATCCAAAATCTCTGTTATAACTCAGAAAGAACATGATTGCGTCCACCATGAGCAATGGTTTGATTTATAAGATGCACAATAAGAGTAGATATATAAAGATTTCTGCACAGAATAACAGGATCTTTTGCTTCTTTCTTTTTTTGTGGATGTATACCTCATGATGAGGTTTATACCATATTACTCCATCAGAACGCTCAAGTTCTCCCACTGGAACCTTTTCAGCATAGCAACAATCAATAATTTTTACTCATGAAATCATAAAAAAGATACATGTTTGTATCTTAAAATACAGACATGCAAACAGGTTTGTTCTATTGATGATGCACACAATCACGTAAGTTTGGAACTAAGTTTATTTAATGTGTTCTGGCTCCATTTGATTACGTTAGTAGCAGCGTGTTAACTGAGTTTAGCAGTCAACAAAAATTGTTCAAACTCAGCTCATCCGCTCCAACTGGCGTGCTCACCATGGCTAACAGGTGAATTTATTTCCTAATCACTGCAGTCACTTCAAGTGACACGCCCACCACACTGTAAACATCCAACATCTCCATAATAGCTTTGGGACCTACACCCAGGCTCTCTCTGGAATGTCGTGGCAGATGAGCGGCTCTTTTGTGTTACTCCACCTGAATGTGTTACAAACAGAACACTTTAACACAACATCTTGAATGAATGAATGAATGAAATGGTTTATTTCAAGCAATCAGGTTATAATACATGGAATAACATCACATAATAAATCACAAATAGATCGCTTGAAAGGGGGTGGAAGGAAGCGAACTTATATAATCCACCCGACTCGACCCGACATAACATTTTCTCTACATGAATAATCAATATCCGGTTCAGGACTTAAAATCAAATATCAATATAGTTTCAGGTAATAAAAGATCAATAATATCAGTGATGTAATAGAATTTCAAAACATCCATAGACAAATCATTTATAATATTCATCAACAGTAATCTAAACATTCTCATCTTCAATCTCTTTGCCATGTTAGACCAAAACATGACATCTCTCGCTCTTTCCTTGCACTTGACTATTCCGAGATGAGCCTCATGAACTCTCGACAACATGCCTGCTCTCAGACTCTGTGGAATAACCAGTTGTGTGTTCTTGAACAGTTGTCCATCAGAACATGCAAGTTCTTCTCTGAACATCAAATATTTCCTGATCTCTGCTGGTACATGTCTTATTTCTGCTGGCCATCCTGCTTGGACCATGTTGACGACCTGCCGCAGTTCATCATCTGCTGCTGTTTGTGTTCTGAATATGTTCAGCCGGTGTGGATTCTGGAGTGAATGTTCAAGGCCGCCGTGTGGCTGAAGCGTTTTCCACACGTGCTGCAGGAGTAAGGCTTCTCACCGGTGTGAACTCTTGCCTTTTCATCTTTGATCTGTACTAAAAGGTTTTTCCACAGAAGTCACACTTGACCTGCTGACAAACAAATGCCATCGCCAAAAAAGAACGCAGCCGGAGATATAAACTACCAGTACCGTCAGTGATCATGGGGAACGTAAATGCTTTGACAAACAAGACGGATGAACTCATCGGGTTGGTCAGCAGTCAAAGGATCTATCGTGAGTGCTGTCTTCTCATGTTAACAGAGACTTGGCTAACAGCTAGCATACCCGACACCAATGTGGAGCTACCCGGCTTTTCCCTGTTGCGCGCCGACAGAGACACCGCGGCGAGTGGCAAAAGTAAAGGAGGGGGCCTCATATTGTTTATCAACAATAAGTGGTGCAACCCCGGACATTTCACCGTAAAAAAGACCATATGCTGCAGAGACTGTGAGCTGTTAGCTGTTAGCGTTCGACCGTATTACCCATAGATATAATAGAGGTAGATGCCGCATCGACCGCTACGTCCTATTGGCGCTGACGAGCCACGGGGCCGCCATCTTGGACCGGTCATCCACTCCACTGGATGCTATCTGTTTGACAGGCGCCACGAAGAGTTCTCGCGCTTAATCAATGATAACTCGCTGAATACTCAACTGATTTTCACACTTTTTTTTTTTGCTGCAAACATCAAACACGTAGCTATGATGCAGTACACATGGTTTGGCATATTTTACCATTTATTGTGGTCTGAACAGTCATAGAATATACTGAAATAGTTATGTCTGGTGAGTTTTTACCTAAATACTAACATATGAAGCAAAAAGAACAAAAACAGGAAAAAAAAATCCTCAGCTTTTTCAATATATGATAAGAATATTTATATTTCAATATTATATATATACTAAAATATATATATTATTTACGTATATATATTAGTATGTGTGTGTATATGTTGTGTGTATGTAGTCATTTATGTATATAGTAGAGTAGTGAATACATTTTAGAGAGAGAGAAATCAGGGACTATAACAAGAAAGAGTCAAACATAAACAATGATTACACATGTACAAAGTTATTTTTACATTTTGATTTGATTTATTTCAAACATGTAAATGTCTACAAAAACTGACTTTAAAAAATCAATACAATCATCTTTTATAAATGAAAAGTCATGAACCAAATTCAATAAATACATGTTTGAAAACAAGATAGGCAGAAGCAAATGCTTATTTAAGCCTATTCCTTTATGTATTTTTTCAGTAAATCAAAGAATTCACAATATATAAATCTAAACTAAACAATACAATGTTCAGAAACTGTCCATTTTTCCTCTTTTTACCCCTAAATCCTATACATTGTTATTCACAATCATCATTTCACAATCAAAAATAGTTTAAATCATAATTTTATCATCCCATCTTATATTTTGACAACAGCTTCTATTTAATTTTGATAGTGAATAGTTTGATGTCCAAACATTTTTGTATAAACTCTACAGTTTAATCTCACACACTGATACACAAACTCTAATAGTTTGAATTACTGGTTGTTTAAGAATACCACATCCCCTCAGTGAATAATCTCTGTCCCCTTAACTGTTTCTAAATATTATGGGGTAAAACTTTATTGCTGGCTTTATAGAGAATTTTTACTGTATACAAACATACTAAACAAAATAATTTGATTCATTTAGAACTAAACATTAACATGCTGATATAACCCCAGTCTCCAGCATTATGAATAGTCCTTATTGCATGTTTCTGAAGGTTGAGAAGGCCTTGGAAGTTGCTCATGAAAGCCTTACATGAGCTAAAACCCCTGAAAGAGGACTGCAGAGCTTTCTTCTTGCGGTAAGTTTGGCAATGTTGTGCAGCCTTATTTTCATAAACGCAAACAACCAATGACAAGTAGGAATGATGGTTGTCTATGCCAAACTGTGTGTTCCCCGAGCAGAAGAACGTCCTCTGTTCCAATCTCCTCCAGGTGGATGTGTGAGACTGTTGACACCTTTGGAGCTTGCTTTGTTGAAGCCTGGGGAATCCCCCTCTCAGCTCTCAGAATGTCACTGGGTTTAATATCTGGGTAACAGCAAACGAGGGAGATTATAATGTCCAGGGTTATTCTGATATGATGTTAAAACAGAAATACTCACATAATTAGGGCTGATGTTGAGGGGGTGAGGTTCAAGTCTCATTCTGAGAGGGCTCTGACAGGCTATCTTCAGCTCTTCTTGAGATAGGTGTGGCCCTGCTCTTTTCTGGATAAAATGGAGAAGCATAATAATTATAAATTAATCTTCATTTTTAATAAATTCATTTTAACCTAGAATTATTTTTCCGACTTTTCTTTCCTTAAGGCTACTTCTTCCTCACATGGGAAACATTAAAAGGAGATTCAGAAGAGTCTACACAAAACACATCATAAAGGAGGTCAATCTTATTTTTTTCATTTGTCTTACTGTTTTATTCATAGTCTTCAATTTTTGTTCCCATTTTATTCAAATTTTCCTATTTACTTCATTGTTCACATTTATTAGAACCTTTTGTCAACAAAATAAAATTTCACATTCTTTTTGATAATGAACCAAGGCTGCTCAATTGTGAGTAAGCCTTTTAGCAAACCTTCAGTTGTTTTGTATTTTGAGGTTGGATGGACATGAGAGATATCTAATACCAGTCATATACGTTTTATTTATACTGTAGCATTATTGTGTCAGTTGTAATCTAAGTTATTGTAATGGAATATATGATTTAAAAAGTCTCAGTTAGCCTTCATAGCTGGGGGAAACAGCTGCACTAGATATAGCCTATAGCTGACATTAGCTGACTAAGATTTCGCTGGTGCACATAACAATACAGGGATATTATAGCTTATTCAAAAAATATATTCAATAAAAACGTTCAAACTTACCCGTAAAAAGTAATCCCCAGAGCCCTGCTTTCAATAGTCCGCAGATTTGAACTAGAATGCGCCACTTAATGCACATGCTTCTTGTATTTATCTTCGTTATTTCTGTTTATCTTGGCGACTGGACGACCGGTCCAAGATGGCTGCCGCATTTCCTGCGCCCCGGCAGCCGATGCGGCATCTAATGAATATATAATATCTATGGTATTACCTACCTCGGGAGTTTACACACGTCCTGGCTGTCTGTGTTTACATCCCGCCCAGCGCACACGCAGAGACAGCGATTGAGGCAGTGCTCAATACAGTTTCGGAGCTGCAAACACGGCACCCACAGGCTCTTGTGATCATGTCAGGAGACTTCAATCACGTCTCCCTGGATTCTTCGCTATCACAATGCATCAGTACGTGAACTGTCCCACTCGGCAGCACAACAGGACGATTGATTTGTTTTATGCCAACATCAAAGATGCCTATCAGGCCACGCCCCTCCCCGCCCTCTGGAAATCAGATCACATTCTGATCTCCTTACATCCCACGTATACACCTTTAGTGAAGAGGCTGCCTCCAACAATAAAGAGTGTGAGGAGGTGGACAGCTGAAGCTGAGGAAGAACTCAGAGACTGCTTTGGTAGCACAGACTGGAGCGTCCTGCTGGACCACCATGGAGAGGACATTCAAGGAGCATACCCAATGCATAACAGATGAACTTCTGCATGGATACTTGGTCCCACAAAACAGTCCATTGTTATGCAAATAATAAACCCTGGAAATACAAAGAGAGTGAAAGTGATTCTATGAAATAAAAAGGAAAGAGCTTCAAAAGGATCCGGAAGAAATTAAAAGGGTGCAGATTGAACTGAGGAGCTGCTTGAAAGATGCAAAAAACACCTATAAGGACAGGGTGGAGAAGAAACTGGAGAGCAACAACATCAGAGAAGTGTGGGAAGGAATGAAAACGATCACAGGGTGCAACAAGACGACAAAGATAGTGGGGGAAAGTGCTGAAAAAGCCAATGAACTGAATACCTATTTTAATAGGTTTGACATTTCATCTGCCACCACCTCTACTTCTAACACCAGCACGGTCTGCACTACACCCACCACTGTGCCCTTCCCACTGCCTGTCCTCACCCCTCAGTCAGAGGAAGGCCCAGCTCCTCAGGCTGCTCCATCAGTAGTCACCCATGATCCCTCTCTTCCAGTGTCCTCTCCATGTGATCCACGCCTTCCACCTCAAGAATGTGTTTCCCACCACATCACAGACCATCAGGTGAGGAGGGAACTGCAGAGACTGAACATTAGGAAAGCACCAGGTCCAGACAGAGTGTGTCCCAGACTCCTGAAAACATGTGCAAACGAGCTGGGGGCTCCTCTTCAGCATCTGTTTAACCTGAGCCTGGACTTGGGGCAGGTGCCATCTCTGTGGAAGACCTCATGTATCGTTCTTCTCCCCAAAGTCAAGCAGCCAAAGGAGAACAAAGACTACCGGCCTGTAGCACTGACTTCACATGTGATGAAGATCTTTGAGAGGTTGGTGCTGCAGCAGCTGAAGCCACAGGTCCAACACGTCCAAGATCCACTGCAGTTTGCATACAGGGAGAGAGTGGGGGGGAGGACGCTGTCCTCTACCTGCTACACCGTACCTACTCACACCTGGAGGAAGGAGGGGGTGCAGTGAGAATTCTGTTTTTTGATTTCTCCTGTGCCTTTAACAACATTCATCCTCACCTACTGCAGGAAAAGCTAATCAAGATGGCTGTCCAACCACCTCTGGTCTCTTGGATCATGGACTACCTCACTAACAGGCTGCAATACGTCCGCATGGGGGGATCCGTCTCCAGCACCCTCAGCAGCAGTGCACCGCAGGGCACAGTGCTGTCTCCTCTTCTCTTCACGCTGTATACGTCTGACTTCCGCTACAACACCGTGACCTGCCACATGCAGAAGTTCTCAGACGATACAGCTATTGTGGCCTACATCAAAGGAGAAGAGGAGAGAGAGTACCGGCGGCTGGTGGAGGACTTTGTGGTCTGGTGTAGGGAGAACCAGCTGGAGCTGAATGTCCAGAAGACCAAAGAGATGGTTCTGGACTTCAGGAGGAAGGCTCCAACACCTCAGCTGGTGCACATAGAGGGAGACAGCGTGGAGAGGGTACAGACCTACAAGTACCTGGGGCTTGTGGTGGACCACAAGCTGGACTGGACCGCCAACACAGACCAGCTCTTCAAGAAGAGCCAGTCCAGGCTGTACTTTCTCCGGAGGCTGCGCTCATTTAACATCTGCACTAAGTTGCTGCATATGTTCTACCAGTCGGTGGTGGCGAGTGCTCTCCTCTATGCTGCTGTGTGCTGGTGCAGCACCAGCAAGAAGAACATCTCCTGGCTAAATAAAATCATTAAGAGGGCGAGCTCTGTGGTGGGACTGAAGCTGGCTCCTGTGGAAGAGGTGGCAGAACAGAGAACTCTGACCGTCTTCTGGTCCATCGTGAAGAATCCCTCACATCCCCTACATGAGGCCTTCACCAGAAGGAGGAGTACTTTCAGCAGCAGACTGCTGTCCCAGCGCTGCTCCACGGACAGAATGAAGAACTCTTTTGTTCCTCGTGCCATCAGGCAATATAACTCTTTGGCTGAACATCTTAGAAGCTTTTAATTATTTTAATCCATTAACTTTTAATCTATTTAATCCATTGACATTTAATTAATTTATTCCTGTAATTTTTTAATTTATCTTTTATTCTTTGAATTTTTTAACCCACTGACTCCTATTGTTTTATTGTGTTTTTATGTGTGTATGGTTTTTATGAGTGTCAGCAGATGACCAATTTAAATTTCCTGAGGGATTATTAAAGATTCTATCTATCTATCTATCTATCTATCTATCTATCTATCTATCTATCTATCTATCTATCTATCTATCTATCTATCTATCTGCTTCCCCTGATCTGCATCACAAAAATGCTTCCTGCTTCCCTCCAGACTCTGCTCCTTGCATAGAGTCTCCTCAAAAGTTGGGGGAACATGACAGCATCGGTCTCCTGCTTCTCAACCAGCAATTCTACCTGTGCTCAAGCAAAGAGCTCCTCCTTTCCTATTTTAACCTGCGCAGGCTCAGGCTGGTACTCACTGGAACGCCTCTCCTGCTTGCAAACATGATGCTCCAGGGGATCTGGAAAAGTGAGAACAAAAAGAAAATGGATGAATTCTCAGGAAATCTAAATGTTCAAATATGTTTCAAGTATGCTCCTTCTTTTGGCCTGGTCGACTCTTTTAAAAGAGCATGAACCACAATGAGAAAAAAAAAATGAAGCTGTCCAACTTAGTTAAACTCTTTAAAGGCCTGTACAAATTAGATTCAAACAGAGGGGCCTCAGGCAGTGCAGCATTAAGCTCTTAACTTGACAGACGAGAATCTGGCCACAGAGAACAAAATATGACGCTTGAAAATTAATAACCAGAAGCCCCCCCCATTGATTTACAACTTTAAATCTTGTAAATTTACGACTTTTAATCTCATAGATTAACAAGTTTTTTTCTCGTAAATGTATGATTTTAAATCTCGTAAATTTACCAGATTAAAAGTTATAAATTTAGCCTATGACTTTTAAAGTCATAAATATACGACTTTATTCTCGTAAATGTATTAGTTTTAGAGTCGAACTTTAAAAAGGAAGTTTTCTTTATAAACTGGCCCTAATAATCCATCGTATTGTGGTAAAGTGGTGGTGTGGGGGGCTGCTGATGCAGTACACCCCAAAACAAAAAACAACAACGCCACCCCGTAATACCGGGTCCGGGGAACCCAAGTGCAGTCCTGACGAAGGACGCGTAGATTTTTCCCAACAGGCCAAGACGTGGTTCTAGTTTCAATAGATAGTTTTATTACAAATAAAATGAATTAAAACAGTAAAGGTTAAAATAAAAACCTAACTCGGGGAAGGCTTACCGGCAGAACGCTGGGCAGACGAGGGGAGGACAGAGGAGAAAAACAAAACTGAACACACCCCACAGTGACACGCACACACTTGTAAAAGGACTTGGACCAACACCAGAACATGCACACAAACAGGCCTCCACCGTCGTCGCCCAACACGCTCTGCAAGCACTTCACCCTAAAAGAAATTCAAATTAAACAAACTAAGAAATAAAGGAAAGGCAACCGTCCATACAGTCTCGGGGCTCGCTGAAGCCTGAAGCTTGAAGCAGGGAGGGCTCGCCAAGGCCTGAAGCCTGAAGCTTATTTACTTATTTTAATGTTCTGTTTATGTAAGCCTCTGTGTTGTGTGCTTGTTTTTTCTGCAATGCCAGAAATAAAGACAAAGGAACATCAGCTGATCCGTCACGAGCGTAGTAGTTTTTACTGGAGAAAGAAGTTAATGGTTAAACCGCTGCAACGGCCAATCTAAAGATCAGCAAGTAGCGATTAAATGCCACTAAAATGGCCAAAATATTTAAGATTAAAAATAATTCCTGTTTCTCCAGCAGCCAAACCAACATTACAATTAGTAATAATATTTTAAAAAATCATACTAATTTCTGCTCATGACGTAGAATTTATGCTGACGTTACCTCGCTGGGAATCTGCGCTTTCATCTGAAGATTTCCCACAATCCTTTGTTTTTATACAGCAGTGCAGGTACATTGTTCCACCACAAGGTGGTGCCAAATACACATTTTACAGAATTTAACAATAATATTTACACATGCTACATTTAGATATTTATTCTTTTGAGTTTTTTGTTCTTTTAATTATTTATTATGTGTATCTTTTGACACTTTTATGTATTTCGTTATGTAAGTTCAGTTTATAAATTCCAAACTTTTTAAAATATTAAAACAGCCAACACGCTTTCTTTGTAATTTAAATGATAATTTAAATTTGATCATTTAAAAAATGTCTTTTTGTAGTCTTTAATGTACCAAACACGCATGCTGTTGTGCTCAAACTCTTGATTCCTGTTTAAAGAATGTGAAAACTGCATAGATGAAAGCTAGCATAAAAAGACGAGAAACTAGCATGAAAAAAACAAAGCCAGAAAATGATTGTTTTACAATCTAATAACACGTTTTTTTGTTTTTTTTTTTTAACTAAAAACCCACCATAAAATACTGAACTAACTCTTTCCCAATCATATCAATAACATTTCGGAACTTAAAACTAACTATTTCTCGTTCAAATAAAGAAGTTGTTTTAAAAAGGTCAAAAAAGGTACAAGAAAAAAACAAAATTCAAACTAGAGGTGAATATTGTCCATGCAATGGTTCGCTATTCTTCTCGTTCCAGCCTCAGTCTCTTCAGCCGGTATACAGTCCTGCACTCCGTGCTGCCAGTGAGCATGCAATAAAACAAACCAACAAATAGATTTAAAAGAACACACCAGGTCATGCAATAATAAAAATCTGTTTCTAAAACCCAATTAAAAACACTGGCGATTGAGCTGCAGGCTGTGCAACAAATCCTGGTAACTGTGGGACACTTAACTTTGGGAGGGGGGAAGCCCGTTCACCCCTCTACGTCTCCAAGCGGCGGTGCACAAAAAAAACACGTCTTCGGATGAGCCGCCTCCCTCCTCGGGTCTTTCTCCCGCCGGCGTGCTGCTGGCCACCGCCTCGATTTGGACCCGCAATGACCGTAGGTCGCGCTCTGCGTCTCCCGGACGTCAGGTTGTGGCGCGTCTCCGGCTCTCCCCAGTCCTCTCGTTCCGCGGCTGTGCCCACGCGTCCAGGACCACACGATGCTCAATCTAAACAAAGCAAAGGCAATTGAAAAAACTCCCAAAATACTGATAGAAATAAACAAGTTATGAACATTGTAAAAGACAATTTCACTTACAGCCATTTTTTGAATGTTTGACATATTCTTTTCTGTGGGAAAACAGAAGAAAATGTCATTAAAGCTTCAGCATTTTGACTTAGAATACAACTTTAAGAAAGATCTTTATGCATAACTGAGTCATGGATGACTCTGTAACAAAGCTAATTTTCTTATCATCTTATATTCAGTAAGAATCAGCAGCTGTTAAGATAACTAATCCAGAAAGTTAACAAACATATTTTGAATCTAGCATAAAAAGACCAAACATTAGTATGAAAAAACAAAGCAAAAATTGATTGTTTAACAATCTAATAACACACTCTCTACTAAAAACCTACCATATAAAAGTGAAATAACTCTTCCCCAGTGAGCATAGGCAGATAACTTATCCAGAAAGTGATAAAAACACATTTTAACAATAATATTTACACATGCTACATTTAGATATTTATTCTTTTGAGTTTTTTGTTCTTTTAATTATTTATTATGTGTATCTTTTGACACATTTATGTATTTCGTTATGTAAGTTCAGTTTATAAATTCCAAACTTTTTTAAAATATTTAAAACAGCCAACACGCTTTCTTTGTAATTTAAATGATAATTTAAATTTGATCATTTAAAAAATGTCTTTTTGTAGTCTTTAATGTACCAAACACGCATGCTGTTGTGCTCAAACTCTTGATTCCTGTTTAAAGAATGTGAAAACTGCATAGATGAAAGCTTGCATAAAAAGACGAGAAACTAACATGAAAAAAACAAAGCCAGAAAATGATTGTTTTACAATCTAATAACACAACGTTTTTTGTTTTGTTTTTTTTTTTTTTTACTAAAACCCCACCATAAAATACTGAACTAACTCTTTTCCAATCATACCTATCAAAACATTTCGGAAACTTAAAAACTAACTATTTTCCCGTTCACATAAAGAAGTTGTTTTAAAAAGGTAAAAAAGGTAACATGAAAAAAACCAAAATTCAAACTAGAGGTGAATATTTTCCATGCAATGGTTCGCTATTCTTCTCGTTCCAGCCTCAGTCTCTTCAGCCGGTATACAGTCCTGCACTCCGTGCTCCAAGTAAGCATGCAATAAAACAAACCAACAAATAGATTTAAAAGAACACACCAGGTCATGCAAAAATAAAAATCTGTTTCTAAAACCCAATTAAAAACTCTGGCGATTGAGCTGCAGGCTGTGCAACAAATCCTGGTAACTGTGGGACACTTAACTTTGGGAGGGGTGAAGCCCGTTCACCCCTCTACGTCTCCAAGCGGCGGTGCACAAAAAAAACACGTCTTCGGATAAGCCGCCTCCCTCCTCGGGTCTTTCTCCCGCCGGCGTGCTGCTGGCCACCGCCTCGATTTGGACCCGCAATGACCGTAGGTCACGCTCTGCGTCTCCCGGACATCAGGTTGTGGCGCGTCTCCGGCTCTCCCCAGTCCTCTCATTCCGCGGCTGTGCCCACGCGTCCAGGACCACACGATGCTCAATCTAAACAAAGCAAAGGCAATTGAAAAAACTCCCAAAATACTGATAGAAATAAACAAGTTATGAACATTGTAAAAGACAATTTCACTTACAGCCATTTTTTGAATGTTTGACATATTCTTTTCTGTGGGAAAACAGAAGAAAATGTCATTACAGCTTCAGCATTTTGACTTAGAATACAACTTTAAGAAAGATCTTTATGCATAACTGAGTCATGGATGACTCTGTAACAAAGCTAATTTTCTTATCATCTTATATTCAGTAAGAATCAGCAGCTGTTAAGATAACTAATCCAGAAAGTTAACAAACATATTTTTGAATCTAGCATAAAAAGACCAAACATTAGTATGAAAAAAACAAAGCAAAAATTGATTGTTTAACAATCTAATAACACACTCTCTACTAAAAACCTACCATATAAAAGTGAAAATAACTTCTTCCCCAGTGAGCATAGGCAGATAACTTATCCAGAAAGTGATAAAAACACATTTTAACAAATATTTACACATGCTACATTTAGATATTTATTCTTTTGAGTTTTTTGTTCTTTAATTATTTATATGTGTATCTTTTGACACATTTATGTATTTCGTTATGTAAGTTCAGTTTATAAATTCCAAACTTTTTAAAATATTAAAACAGCCAACACGCTTTCTTTGTAATTTAAAAGATAATTTAAATTTGATCATTAAAAAATGTCTTTTGTAGTCTTTAATGTACCAAACACGCATGCTGTTGTGCTCAAACTCTTGATTCCTGTTTAAAGAATGTGAAAACTGCATAGATGAAAGCTAGCATAAAAAGAAGAGAAAACTAGCATGAAAAAACCAAAGGCAGAAAATGATTGTTTTACATTCTAATAACAAGTCTTTTGAACCCTGTATCAACAGTTTGTGTAGTGCTTGTTTTTCAGGCAGGTGGGCGTTCTGTTCTGTGGGAGGAGGAGTAGGGGTTTTCCCTGGGTGGGAGGGGAGGGGGGGGGAAGAGGGGAGGAGGGAGAGGGGGAGCCCCCTGCTGCCGCCGTTCAGAAGATGGTGAGTTCGATCCCCGCCTCGGACGACCAAAACAAAAAAATATCAGATTGTGTCAATTGACAGAAAAATCTGTAAGATATTCACAAAGGTGTCTGAATTGTTTCAGTGAAAAAAAAAAAAGTCTTTCGAACCCTGTATCAACAGTTTGTGTAGTGCTTGTTTTTCAGATTCAATCCACAACCTGAAGCCAATTGAACCTTTCTGTTCTCTCATGGAGTCCAGATGAGCCCAGGAATATGTCAACAAAATGTTTTATTTTCCACAAAACATAATAAAACACCTTTAATAGTCTTTATTGTTTCTGGGTTTTTTCCCATGTCCTCTCTCCATTCCTGCACACTTTTCCCATCGCGTCAACTTACAGAAAAATCCTTAATATATTAACAAATGCATCTGAAATGGTTTCAGTGAAAAAATAGATTTGTAAAGGTACAAAAAAATAGTAATAAATCAAATACAAAGTGTATTAAATGTGAATTACATTTTTCACTTTAAAAGCCATCACAAACTGTTTGCACAGGGTTCACAAGACTTTTTTTCCCACTAAAACCATTTCAGACACATGTGTAAATATCTCAGGGATATTTCTGTAAATTGACAGCTAATTTTTTTTTGTTTGATAGTTGGAACCGGGCGGTGAACTGGCAAGCTTCTGAACGGCATCACACCCCTCCTCTCCAATGAGAAGATTGTCAACCTGCCTTTGAACACTAATCAAAAGGGATCTATTAGCTTGATGGAGGCTCTGCAGTGGTATTACTGCCAGAATCTGGGTTCTGAAACCTTTTCAAAATGACAAAAAGGTTCGTCAGTCGGCAGTGAGAC
Source organism: Oryzias javanicus (assembly GCA_003999625.1). Taxonomy (NCBI): domain Eukaryota; kingdom Metazoa; phylum Chordata; class Actinopteri; order Beloniformes; family Adrianichthyidae; genus Oryzias; species Oryzias javanicus. The sequence goes on along the minus strand of CM012440.1, from coordinate 35,535,102 downwards.
TACTTACCTATTTACTATACTAGCATAGGAGACTCTTGGCTGTCACGTACCATTCCTTATGCCTTACACCTATACTATTCCCACTGCCACTGACTTACCTCACAGAACGATTTTCACTGGGTGCCTTATATATGCTACCAATATAGACTTATTCCAAACCTTTGGTTTTGACTCCACTAGGATTTTAGCACATTTGAATTCCCTACAATTTCTTAATTATAAATAAAATATGAAGACATGTAAATACGACTTTGAAAGGTTTTTATTTTAAATAAAAATACACTTTAAGCCACAGTGGAAATGTGTGATGGAATCCCTGCCGGTTACCAACGGCGTGATTTCGAATATCAACGCGGAAGCCCGTGTATGCAAGCCATAACTTACGTATGTACAGTGTGTGATGCCAGCCAGAGAGTAAGAAAACATTGCAGTACCAGCAATGACCGGAGGGGCTGGTGCTTAGAGTGAGCTCATTCTCATAAGGTCCCGTATTAAAATCCACTTTTTCAGCCTCAAATAAACCCCTTTAAAGCCTGGTGCTTAAAGTCCAATGGTCCAATGGCTGCTGATGCTGCTGCCGCTGGAAGACAGAATGCAGCAGCAGCAGATGCAGACGCAGCAGCTTTCTGTTTTCTCTCTGGCCTTGACGAAGCGTATGGCGTTCTCCATCTGTGTACCTGGAGCAGGAACCTTCCTCCGTGAGAAGTTGACAAAACTGATAAATGAAATGGGTAGACATTTCAGTGAGGGGACACAGGTTGATCTGATTATTGCAACATCAGACACACCTGTTCTCCATCTTCTCATAATCTGGTGTTCTCGTTAGTTAAACTAAAAAAGGCTCATCACCTCATACTGATGACAAACTGTGTCACGATTCTTAATGATTAAGAAACAGATCCTCTTAGGGTCCTCAGACTATTACAGGCTCTCGGATTTAAAGTTTCCAAAGCTGTCAGAGGGGCGAGGGGTGAAGCCCCGAAACTACATCAATTTTACGGACCCGCTGGGGAGTTTACCAGTTGCTTCAAAAGACAGCAGCAGCCTTTACTCATAAAATATGTTTAATACAATGATCTAAAACAATAACATAAAACCAGTTTTAAAAAGGTCAAAAAAGGTACAAGACAACAAAAAAAATTCAAACTTGAGGTGAATATTGTCCATGCAATGGTCCGCTTTTCTTCTCGTCCCAGCCTCAGTCTCTTCAGCCGGTATACAGTCCTGCACTCCGTGCTCCAAGTAAGCATGCAACAAAACAAACCAACAAATAGATTTAAAAGAACACACCAGGTCATGCAATAATAAAAATCTGTTTCTAAAACCCAATAAAAACACTGGCGATTGAGCTGCAGGCTGTGCAACAAATCCTGGTAACTGTGGGACACTTAACTTTGGGAGGGGTGAAGCCCGTTCACCCTCTACGTCTCCAAGCGGCGGTGCACAAAAAAAACACGTCTTCGGATGAGCCGCCTCCCTCCTCGGGTCTTTCTCCCGCCGGCGTGCTGCTGGCCACCGCCTCGATTTGGACCCGCAATGACCGGAGGTCGCGCTCTGCGTCTCCCGGACGTCAGGTTGTGGCGCGTCTCCGGCTCTCCCCATATTCTTTTTGTGGATGAAATATATTAAAATATCAATTTTCCCCGGGTGTATTGAACCTATATCTTCACATTGACTGCAGTCAATTGAGCCGCCGTTCACATTTCTGTGGTCCAATCAGCCGTCACTGGATTTTTGCTTTGAGTTTCATCCTTTAAAGTTTATATTTGGTTTAGTTTTTTTTTTTTTATATATATTTTTTGCTTTTTATGTACTTATTTTAATGTTCTGTTTATGAAGCCTCTGTGTTGTGTGCTTGTTTTTTCTGCAATGCCAGAAATAAAGACAAAGGAACATCAGCTGATCCGTCACGAGCGTAATAGTTTTCACTGGAGAAAGAAGTTAATGGTTAAACCGCTGCAACGGCCAATCTAAAGATCAGCAAGTAGCAATTAAATGCCACTAAAATGGCCAAAATATTTAAGATTAAAAATAATTCCCGTTTCTCCAGCAGCCAAACCAACATTACAATTAGTAATAATATTTTAATAAATCATGCTCATTTCTGCTCATGACGTAGAATTTATGCTGACGTTACCTCGCTGGGAATCTCCTCTTTCATCTGAAGATTTCCCACAATCCTTTGTTTTTATACAGCAGTGCAGGTACATTGTTCCACCACAAGGTGGTGCCAAATACACATTTTACAGAATTTAACAATAATATTTACACATGCTACATTTAGATATTTATTCTTTTGAGTTTTTGTTCTTTTAATTATTTATTATGTGTATCTTTTGACACATTTATGTATTTCGTTATGTAAGTTCAGTTTATAAATTCCAAACTTTTTAAAATATTAAAACAGCCAACATGCTTTCTTTGTAATTTAAATGATAATTTAAATTTGATCATTTAAAAAATGTCTTTTTGTAGTCTTTAATGTACCAAACACGCATGCTGTTGTGCTCAAACTCTTGATTCCTGTTTAAAGAATGTGAAAACTGCATAGATGAAAGCTAGCATAAAAAGAAGAGAAACTAGCATGAAAAAACCAAAGGCAGAAAATGATTGTTTTACATTCTAATAACAAGTCTTTTGAACCCTGTATCAACAGTTTGTGTAGTGCTTGTTTTTCAGGCAGGTGGGCGTTCTGTTCTGTGGGAGGAGGAGTAGGGTTTTCCCTGGGTGGGGGAGGGAGGGGGAGGGGGAGGGGAGGGGAAGAGGGAGGAGGAGAGGGGGAGCCCCTGCTGCCGCCGTTCAGAAGATGGTGAGTTCGATCCCCGCCTCGGACGACCAAAACAAAAAATATCAGATTGTGTCAATTGACAGAAAAATCTGTAAGATATTCACAAAGGTGTCTGAATTGGTTTCAGTGAAAAAAAAAAAAGTCTTTCGAACCCTGTATCAACACTTTGTGTAGTGCTTGTTTTTCAGATTCAATCCACAACCTGAAGCCAATTGAACCTTTCTGTTCTCTCATGGAGTCCAGATGAGCCCAGGAATATGTCAACAAAATGTTTTATTTTCCACAAAACATAATAAAACACCTTTAATAGTCTTTATTGTTTCTGGGGTTTTGTTCCCATGTCCTCTCTCCATTCCTGCACACTTTTCCCCATCGCGTCAACTTACAGAAAAATCCTTAATATATTAACAAATGCATCTGAAATGGTTTCAGTGAAAAAATAGATTTGTAAAGGTACAAAAAATAGTAATAAATCAAATACAAAGTGTATTAAATGTGAATTACATTTTTCACTTTAAAAGCCATCACAAACTGTTTGCACAGGGTTCACAAGACTTTTTTTTCCCACTAAAACCATTTCAGACACATGTGTAAATATCTCAGGATATTTCTGTAAATTGACAGCTAATTTTTTTTTTGATAGTTGGAACCGGGCGGTGAACTGGCAAGCTTCTGAACGGCATCACACCCCTCCTCTCCCAATGAGAAGATTGTCAACCTGCCTTTGAACACTAATCAAAAGGGATCTATTAGCTTGATGGAGGCTCTGCAGTGGTATTACTGCCAGAATCTGGGTTCTGAAACCTTTTCAAAATGACAAAAAGTTCGTCAGTCGGCAGTGAGACTACTTACCTATTTACTATACTAGCATAGGAGACTCTTGGCTGTCACGTACCATTCCTTATGCCTTACACCTATACTATTCCCACTGCCACTGACTTACCTCACAGAACGATTTTCACTGGGTGCCTTATATATGCTACCAATATAGACTTATTCCAAACCTTTGGTTTTGACTCCACTAGGATTTTAGCACATTTGAATTCCTACAATTTCTTAATTATAAATAAAATATGAAGACATGTAAATACGACTTTGAAAGGTTTTTATTTTAAATAAAAATACACTTTAAGCCACAGTGGGAAATGTGTGATGGAATCCCTGCCGGTTACCAACGGCGTGATTTCGAATATCAACGCGGAAGCCCGTGTATGCAAGCCATAACTTACGTATGTACAGGGTGTGATGCCAGCCAGAGAGTAAGAAAACATTGCAGTACCAGCAATGACCGGAGGGCTGGTGCTTAGAGTGAGCTCATTCTCATAAGGTCCCGTATTAAAATCCACTTTTTCAGCCTCAAATAAACCCCTTTAAAGCCTGGTGCTTAAAGTCCAATGGTCCAATGGCTGCTGATGCTGCTGCCGCTGGAAGACAGAATGCAGCAGCAGCAGATGCAGACGCAGCAGCTTTCTGTTTTCTCTCTGGCCTTGACGAAGCGTATGGCGTTCTCCATCTGTGTACCTGGAGCAGGAACCTTCCTCCGTGAGAAGTTGACAAAACTGATAAATGAAATGGGTAGACATTCAGTGAGGGGACACAGGTTGATCTGATTATTGCAACATCAGACACACCTGTTCTCCATCTTCTCATAATCTGGTGTTCTCGTTAGTTAAACTAAAAAAGGCTCATCACCTCATACTGATGACAAACTGTGTCACGATTCTTAATGATTAAGGAACAGATCCTCTTAGGTCCTCAGACTATTACAGGCTCTGCAGGGTCTCGGATTTAAAAGTTTCCAAAGCTGTCAGAGGGGCGAGGGGTGAAGCCCCGAAACTACATCAATTTTACGGACCGCTGGGAGTTTACCAGTTGCTTCAAAAGACAGCAGCAGCCTTTACTCATAAAATATGTTTAATACAATGATCTAAAACAATAACATAAAACCAGTTTTAAAAAGGTCAAAAAAGGTACAAGACAAACAAAAAAAATTCAAACTAGAGGTGAATATTGTCCATGCAATGGTCCGCTTTCTTCTCGTCCCAGCCTCAGTCTCTTCAGCTGGTATACAGTCCTGCACTCCGTGCTCCAAGTAAGCATGCAACAAAACAAACCAACAAATAGATTTAAAAGAACACACCAGGTCATGCAATAATAAAAATCTGTTTCTAAAACCCAATTAAAAACACTGGCGATTGAGCTGCAGGCTGTGCAACAAATCCTGGTAACTGTGGACACTTAACTTTTGGAGGGGGTGAAGCCCGTTCACCCTCTACGTCTCCAAGCGGCGGGCACAAAAAAAAACACGTCTCGGATGAGCCGCCTCCCTCCTCGGGTCTTTCTCCCGCCGGCGTGCTGCTGGCCACCGCTCGATTTGGACCCGCAATGACCGGAGGTCGCGCTCTGCGTCTCCCGGACGTCAGGTTGTGGCGCGTCTCCGGCTCTCCCCCATATTCTTTTCTGTGGATGAAATATATTAAAATATCAATTTTCCCCGGGTTGGTATTGAACCTATATCTTCACATTGACTGCCAGTCAATTGAGCGCCGTTCACATTTCTGTGGTCCAATCAGCTGTCACTGGATTTTTGCTTTGAGTTTCATCCTTTAAAGTTTATATTTGCGTTTAGTTTTTTTTTTATATATATTTTTGCTTTTTATGTACTTATTTTAATGTTCTGTTTATGAAGCCTCTGTGTTGTGTGCTTGTTTTTTCTGCAATGCCAGAAATAAAGACAAATGAACATCAGCTGATCCGTCACGAGCGTAATAGTTTTCACTGGAGAAAGAAGTTAATGGTTAAACCGCTGCAACGGCCAATCTAAAGATCAGCAAGTAGCCATTAAATGCCACTAAAATGGCCAAAATATTTAAGATTAAAAATAATTCCCGTTTCTCCAGCAGCCAAACTAACATTACAATTAGTAATAATTTTAATAAATCATGCTAATTTCTGCTCATGACGTAGAATTTATGCTGACGTTACCTCGCTGGGAATCTCCTCTTTCATCTGAAGATTTCCCACAATCCTTTGTTTTTATACAGCAGTGCAGGTACATTGTTCCACCACAAGGTGGTGCCAAATACACATTTTACAGAATTTAACAATATTATTTACAAATGCTACATTTAGATATTTATTCTTTTGAGTTTTTTGTTCTTTTAATTATTTATTATGTGTATCTTTTGACACATTTATGTATTTCGTTATGTAAGTTCAGTTTATAAATTCCAAACTTTTTAAAATATTAAAACAGCCAACACGCTTTCTTTGTAATTTAAATGATAATTTAAATTTGATCATTTAAAAAATGTCTTTTGTAGTCTTCAATGTACCAAACACGCATGCTGTTGTGCTCAAACTCTTGATTCCTGTTTAAATAATGTGAAAACTGCATAGATGAAAGCTAGCATAAAAAGAAGAGAAACTAGCATGAAAAAACCAAAGCCAGAAAATGATTGTTTTACATTCTAATAACTAGGGTTGGGCACCGAAGTTCGGTTCCAAGTAGGAACCGTTATGATTTGCGCTGTTCTACCGAAACCGAAAGATGCGGCTGCAAACGGTGCCGGATTTCGGTTCCAAATTTCATTGAAGTTTCATTTGTCTGTGGACATGTCAATCACTTGTAGTACTCCCTTCTGATTTTTTACGATTCAGCCTATCTATTTACTTTCTTGTTGTTGTGAGATGAGTGTGTGCTCCAACTTCTGCATCTCAGCTTGTTACGAAGCTGGGGGGGGGGCCGTGTGCATGTGAGGAGCAGCGCGCTCTGAGAGGAGCGAGAGAGCAGCGCGTGCTCGGAGACAGAGAAAAAGAGAGAGAAAGAAAGGGGAGGGGCGCGCGCGCACGTTAGCGTGCGGAGAGTTGTTCTCGAGTTTGTCTGCAAGTTAAAGTAATAAAAGTTCAGTTCCTCTACAATAGCTAAGTGTAATTATTCGGCTTCGCATGCTCCAAAGAATCTGATGATCCAGAAAGCTCGGCTCGGCTCCGCCCACCACCACAGCGGGTCGTCATCAGGCGTGTTTGAGATCATGCAGGCGGACGCGGCGCTGCGCAGATCGCCTGGATTACGGTGCATGCTGGTTAGTTTCTGTCACAGACGTCACATTTGCGACGACATGAAGTATCGCGATAAAGGGGCGGGTTCAAGGCGCCTTCCTAAGCCAGCGCAGCCAGAAAATAGGTACTGCGCTGGCTGCAAGCCGCCTTGATGACTACAAAACAATGCATTGTGGGAAACGGTGTCCTGAAAGTTTTTGTAGTTTAATGTGAAATAACTGGCGCTAAATGAAGGAAATATGTGTATGCTCTTACTTTTCTGGAAGGTAGTGAATCGCTGATGAAAAATATACAAGATTTTAAATAATCTGTGGTTATTTGTGTCATAATTGTCTTGAAAATGAACTTTAATTATTATTTTATCTATTTATTTGGGACTGTGTACATGTAATGAATCCCCCGACTATTTTTTTTATCTGTTTTACTCTAAGAGATGTAAAAAAAATACTATAAAAGACATAACAGCACAGATCATACTAGGAGGAGTGGCGTATTAAAATTCAGCCGAATGTTGAGGAAAACCCCCAACTCCTCGTTCTCGTGCAGTCTCGTCGTTCACCTTCATCTCAGGCGCCTTTCTCCGCCCCCTCCTGCAGCAGCTTAGTCTCGTCGACGAAGCAGGCGAGGCGCAAGTCAACTCAAACACGCCTAATATCTGCTGCGCTTTGCAGCCGTGTGATTGACATTTATCTTCCGCCTTGTTTTATTGAAATAAAATATTGCTTTTGCCCAAAAACAACTGCAAATAAATGCCACATTCCTGATTTAATTTAATAAAATGTCAGGCTAAAATTTCAAGGACGTTTAAGTTTATTTGAGACGGAGTTTTATATTATGCTTTATATTACGTGCACACAGCTGCACGGCAGGAGGGAGTCTGCGCTTGTTTGAAGCCGTTCTGCTTTGGATTTAGGAAGATAAAGGCATTATTTTTTATTACTGAAGTACCGCAATAAGCTCCGAAAGGGAACCGAAACCGAAACCAAAGAACCGCGGTAGAACCGGAACCGCATCAGATCCCATCGGTGCCCAACCCTACTAATAACAAGTCTTTTGAACCCTGTATCAACATTTTGTGTAGTGCTTGTTTTTCAGGCAGGTGGGCGTTCTGTTCTGTGGGAGGAGGAGTAGGGGTTTCCATGGGTGGGGGAGGGGGGAGGGGGAGGGGAGGGGGAGGTGGAAGAGGGGAGGGAGGGAGAGGGGGAGCCCCCTGCATCCGCCGTTCAGAAGATGGTGAGTTCGATCCCCGCCTCGGACGACCAAAACAAAAAATATCAGATTGTGTCAATTGACAGAAAAATCTGTAAGATATTCACAAAAGGTGTCTGAATTGGTTTCAGTGAAAAAAAAAGTCTTTCGAACCCTGTATCAACACTTTGTGTAGTGCTTGTTTTTCAGATTCAATCCACAACCTGAAGCCAACTGAACCTTTCTGTTCTCTCATGGAGTCCAGATGAGCCCAGGAATATGTCAAACAAAATGTTTTATTTTCACAAAAACATAATAAAACACCTTTAATAGTCTTTATTGTTTCTGGGGTTTTGTTCCCATGTCCTCTCTCCATTCCTGCACACTTTTCCCCATTGCGTCAACTTACAGAAAAATCCTTAATATATTAACAAATGCATCTGAAATGGTTTCAGTGAAAAAATAGATTTGTAAAGGTACAAAAAATAGTAATAAATCAAATACAAAGTGTATTAAATGTGAATCACATTTTTCACTTTAAAAGCCATCACAAACTGTTTGCACAGGGTTCACAAGACTTTTTTTTCCCACTAAACCATTTCAGACACATGTGTAAATATCTCAGGATATTTTCTGTAAATTGACAGCTAATTTTTTTTGTTTTGATAGTTGGAACCGGGCGGTGAACTGGCAAGCTTCTGAACGGCATCACACCCCTCCTCTCCCAATGAGAAGATTGTCAACCTGCCTTTGAACACTAATCAAAGGGATCTATTAGCTTGATGGAGGCTCTGCAGTGGTATTACTGCCAGAATCTGGGTTCTGAAACCTTTTCAAAATGACAAAAAGGTTCGTCAGTCGGCAGTGAGACTACTTACCTATTTACTATACTAGCATAGGAGACTCTTGGCTGTCACGTACCATTCCTTATGCCTTACACCTATACTATTCCCACTGGCACTGACTTACCTCACAGAACGATTTTCACTGGGTGCCTTATATATGCTACCAATATAGACTTATTCCAAACCTTTGGTTTTGACTCCACTAGGATTTTAGCACATTTGAATTCCCTACAATTTCTTAATTATAAATAAAATATGAAGACATGTAAATACGACTTTGAAAGTTTTTATTTTAAATAAAAATACACTTTAAGCCACAGTGGAAATGTGTGATGGAATCCCTGCCGGTTACCAACGGCGTGATTTCGAATATCAACGCGGAAGCCCGCTGTATGCAAGCCATAACTTACGTATGTACAGGGTGTGATGCCAGCCAGAGAGTAAGAAAACATTGCAGTACCAGCAATGACCGGAGGGGCTGGTGCTTAGAGTGAGCTCATTCTCATAAGGTCCCGTATTAAAATCCACTTTTTACGCCTCAAATAAACCCCTTTAAAGCCTGGTGCTTAAAGTCCAATGGTCCAATGGCTGCTGATGCTGCTGCCGCTGGAAGACAGAATGCAGCAGCAGCAGATGCAGACGCAGCAGCTTTCTGTTTTCTCTCTGGCCTTGACGAAGCGTATGGCGTTCTCCATCTGTGTACCTGGAGCAGGAACCTTCCTCCGTGAGAAGTTGACAAAACTGATAAATGAAATGGGTAGACATTTCAGTGAGGGACACAGGTTGATCTGATTATTGCAACATCAGACACACCTTTTCTCCATCTTCTCATAATCTGGTGTTCTCGTTAGTTAAACTAAAAAAGGCTCATCACCTCATACTGATGACAAACTGTGTCACGATTCTTAATGATTAAGAAACAGATCCTCTTAGGGTCCTCAGACTATTACAGGCTCTGCAGGGTCTCGGATTTAAAGTTTCCAAAGCTGTCAGAGGGGCGAGGGGTGAAGCCCCGAAACTACATCAATTTTACGGACCCGCTGGGGAGTTTACCAGTTGCTTCAAAAGACAGCAGCAGCCTTTACTCATAAAATATGTTTAATACAATGATCTAAAACAATAACATAAAACCAGTTTTAAAAAGGTCAAAAAAGGTACAAGACAACAAAAAAAATTCAAACTAGAGGTGAATATTGTCCATGCAATGGTCCGCTTTTCTTCTCGTCCCAGCCTCAGTCTCTTCAGCTGGTATACAGTCCTGCACTCCGTGCTCCAAGTGAGCATGCAATAAAACAAACCAACAAATAGATTTAAAAGAACACACCAGGTCATGCAAAAATAAAAATCTGTTTCTAAAACCCAATTAAAAACACTGGCGATTGAGCTGCAGGCTGTGCAACAAATCCTGGTAACTGTGGGACACTTAACTTTGGGAGGGGTGAAGCCCGTTCACCCCTCTACGTCTCCAAGCGGCGGTGCACAAAAAAAAACACGTCTTCGGATGAGCCGCCCTCCTCCCGGGTCTTTCCTCCCGCCGGCGTGCTGCTGCCACCGCCTCGATTTGGACCCGCAATGACCGAGGTCGCGATCTTGCGTCTCCCGGACGTCAGTTGTGGCGCGTCTCCGCTCTCCCCATATTCTTTTCTGTGGATGAAATATATTAAAATGTCAATTTCCCGGGTTGGTATTGAACCTATATCTTCACATTGACTGCAGTCAATTGAGCCGCCGTTCACATTTCTGTGGTCCAATCAGCCGTCACTGGATTTTTGCTTTGAGTTTCATCCTTTAAAGTTTATATTTGGTTTAGTTTGTTTTTTTTATATATATATTTTTTTTGCTTTTTATGTACTTATTTTAATGTTCTGTTTATGAAGCCTCTGTGTTGTGTGCTTGTTTTTTCTGCAATGCAGAGAATAAAGACAAAGAACATCAGCTGATCCGTCACGAGCGTAATAGTTTTTTACTGGAGAAAGAAGTTAATGGTTAAACCGCTGCAACGGCCAATCTAAAGATCAGCAAGTAGCGATTAAATGCCACTAAAATGGCCAAAATATTTAAGATTAAAAATAATTCCCGTTTCTCCGCAGCCCAAACCAACATTACAATTAGTAATAATATTTTAATAAATCATGCTAATTTCTGCTCATGGACGTAGAATTTATGCTGACGTTACCCTCGCTGGGAATCTCCGCTTTTCATCTGAAGATTTCCCACAATCCTTTGTTTTTATACAGCAGTGCAGGTACATTGTTTCCACCACAAGTAGTGCCAAATACACATTTTACAGAATTTAACAATAATATTTACACATGCTACATTTAGATATTTATTCTTTTGAGTTTTTTGTTCTTTTAATTATTTATTATGTGTATCTTTTGACACTTTTATGTATTTCGTTATGTAAGTTCAGTTTATAAATTCCAAACTTTTTAAAATATTAAAACAGCCAACACGCTTTCTTTGTAATTTAAATGATAATTTAAATTTGATCATTTAAAAAATGTCTTTTTGTAGTCTTTAATGTACCAAACACGCATGCTGTTGTGCCTCAAAATCTTGATTCCTGTTTAAAGAATGTGAAAACTGCATAGATGAAAAGCTAGCATAAAAGACGAGAAACTAGCATGAAAAAAACAAAGCCAGAAAAGGATTGTTTTACAATCTAATAACACTTTTTTTTTTTTTTTTTAACTAAAAACCCACCATAAAATACTGAACTAACTCTTTCCCAATCATATCAATAACATTTCGGAACTTGAAACTAACTATTTCTCGTTCAAATAAAGAAGTTGTTTTAAAAAGGTCAAAAAGGTACAAGAAAAAAACAAAATTCAAACTAGAGGTGAATATTGTCCATGCAATGGTTCGCTATTCTTCTCGTTCCAGCCCTCAGTCTCTTCAGCCGGTATACAGTCCTGCACTCCGTGCTGCCAGTGAGCATGCATAAAACAAACCAACAAATAGATTTAAAAGAACACACCAGGTATGCAAAATAAAAATCTGTTTCTAAAACCATTAAAAAACACTGGCGATTGAGCTGCAGGGCTGTGCAACAATCCTGGTAACTGTGGGACACTTAACTTTGGGAGGGGGGAAGCCCGTTCACCCTCTACGTCTCCAAGCAGCGGTGCACAAAAAAAACACGTCTTCGGATGAGCCGCCTCCCTCCTCGGTCTTTCTCCCGCCGGCGTGCTTGCCACCACCCTCGATTTGGACCCGCAATGATCGTAGTCGCGATCTGCGTCTCCCGGACGTCAGGTTTGCGCGTCTCCGGCTCTCCCCAGTCCTCTCGTTCCGCGGCTGTGCCCACGCGTCCAGGACCACAGGATGCTAAATCCAAACAAAGCAAAGGCAATTGAAAAAACTCCCAAAATACTGATAGAAATAAACAAGTTATGAACATTGTAAAAGACAATTTCACTTACAGCCATTTTTCTGCTGCCGTTCAGAAGATGGTGAGTTCGATCCCCGCCTCGGACGACCAAAACAAAAAATATCAGATTGTGTCAATGACAGAAAAATCTGTAAGATATTCACAAAGGTGTCTGAATTGGTTTCAGTGAAAAAAAAGTCTTTCGAACCCTGTATCAACAGTTTTGTAGTGCTTGTTTTTCAGATTCAATCCACAACCTGAAGCCAATTGAACCTTTCTGTTCTCTCATGGAGTCCAGATGAGCCCAGAATATGTCAACAAAATGTTTTATTTTCCACAAACATAATAAAACACCTTCAATAGTCTTTATTGTTTCTGGGGTTTTGTTCCCATGTCCTCTCTCCATTCCTGCACACTTTTCCCCATTGCGTCAACTTACAGAAAAATCCTTAATATATTAACAAATGCATCTGAAATGGTTTCAGTGAAAAAAAGATTTGTAAAGGTACAAAAAAATAGCAATAAATCAAATACAAAGTGTATTAAATGTGAATCACACATTTTTCACTTTAAAAAGCCATCACAAACTGTTTGCACAGGGTTCACAAGACTTTTTTTCCCACTAAAACCATTTCAGACACATGTGTAAATATACTCAGGGATATTTCTGTCAATTGACAGCTATTTTTTTTGTTTTGATAGTTGGAACCGGGCGGTGAACTGGCAAAGCTTCTGAACGGCATCACACCCCTCCTCTCCCAATGAGAAGATTGTCAACCTGCCTTTGAACACTAATCAAAAGGGATCTATTAGCTTGATGGAGGCTCTGCAGTGGTATTACTGCCAGAATCTGGGTTCTGAAACCTTTTTCAAAATGACAAAAAGGTTCGTCAGTCGGCAGTGAGACTACTTACCTATTTACTATACTAGCATAGGAGACTCTTGGCTGTCACGTACCATTCCTTATGCCTTACACCTATACTATTCCCACTGCCACTGACTTACCTCACAGAACGATTTTCACTGGGTGCCTTGTATATGCTACCAATATAGACTTATTCCAAACCTTGGTTTTGACTCCACTAGGATTTTAGCACATTTGAATTCCCTACAATTTCTTAATATAAATAAAATATGAAGACATGTAAATACGACTTTGAAAGGTTTTTATTTAAATAAAAATACACGTTAAGCCACAGTGGAAATGGTGTGATGGAATCCCTGCCGGTTACCAACGGCGTGATTTCGAATATCAACGCGGAAGCCCGCTGTATGCAACCAAACTTATGTATGTACAGGTGTGATGCCAGCCAGAGAGTAAGAAAACATTGCAGTACCAGCAATGACCGGAGGGGCTGGTGCTTAGAGTGAGCTCATTCTCATAAGGTCCCGTAATAAAATCCTCTTTTTCAGCCTCAAATAAACCCCTTTAAATCCTGGTGCTTAAAGTCCAATGGCTTCGTCTTTGATAAATGAAAATTCTAAGGGGATTGATTCTTTTTATCTAATTCTGTTTCTTCTTATTTTGTTTTTTTCTAAACATAATTTCTTTTCGCTTACTAAGGGGGTGGGCTTTTTATGATTGACAGATGAGGATCGCGGTGGATTTTGGGAGTTAAACTCTGGTGTCTTCTGCTGCGTTTAGCATGAGCGCTATTTTAGGGTTTTTTTGTCCTGCTGCCGTAATGTAAAGTGTTCTAACACACTCTGTGGGAGTCATCTGGTGTCTTTTGACCAGAAAGTAAAAAAAAAATAACTTGATATTTACCGGAAATAAACCATAAATACAGATTATGATTGTTTCTAATAAAGATTGAATTTTTTCAAACTTTCAAAAGCTAATCACATCACTGTTTTCAACATGAATAACTTTTGATGTTTAGTGTTAGAAATATTAAAGTTTTCCTTAGTATTTTTAATCATAGTTGTTTTCTTTTATTGAAGTCACGATATATAAGGGCGGGATATAGAGATGCTACAGTTACACCACAATATCTTCATGTAAAGTGACTGACTTCACACAGGTGATTCGGATTTTAAAGTGAAACTGTGATGACATACAGTAAAGTTTCAGTCAATAGGAAGACATAATATCAAAGATTTAATTTTTCACAGAGTTGTATATTTTACATTTTTTAACATTGTTGGGAATTATTTGGTAAAAATACGTAATAATTTGTCCAGTAAAAAAATTTGTTTCAATTTCCTTTTTTTTTTTTTACCGAGCCAAACAACTAGATTTTGTTCACTGCGGTTGTGACTTTAACCTTGGAGCATCAAATCATAAACAGCAACATCAATTTGAAGGCTGTTGTTACCAAAAGTGTTCTGCTGAATGATTGTATTATTTCTCTTTCTAGATTCTTAAAGCAAGCAGCAGCTCACAAAACATCTGCTGTTAAGGCCGTGAAGGGAAGAGCACTTCCTGTCCAGGGAAGGAGTCTCTCCAACAGGAAGAGCTCTTTCCAGAAGTCTTTTACTTGCTTTGCAATCTGCTTATTTTTTGTCCCCGTTTTTTCCACATAACTCCAGTGGCCTTGTGGGAGCTTATTTACATCATAATTACAATGTAAAAAAAATTTTAGACCACCCTGTTGGTGGTCGACTACAGCATGGCATTCAATACAGTGATCCCCTCCAAACTGGTCTCCAAAGTCACCAACCTGGGTCTGGAGAAGCCAATTTGCAGCTGGAAACAGGACTTCCTCAGCAACAGACCCCAAGCAGTGAGGATCGCCAGCCATCTCTCCACCACACGTGTCCTCAACACCGGAATACTACAGGGCTGTGTCCTCAGCCCACTCCTGTACTCGCTGTTCACCCATGACTGCACTGCCAAGCAGAGCTCCATCATCCTGAAGTTCGCTGACAATACCACCATCCTTGGTCTCATCTCCAACAACAATGAGCGCGCCGACAGGGACGAGGAGACATCACTCACCAGCTGGTGTCAGGAAAAACCACCTCTCTCTCAACATCAAAAAAAACAAAGGAAATGATTGTGGACTTCAGGAGACATATAAATCACCACCTAACCATCCTCAGTAACAATGTGGACGTGGAGCAGGTCAGAAGCTTCAAAATTCCTCAGGGTACACATCACTGAGGATTGGACATGGACGCTACACACAAAACACCGTGGTGAAGAGAGCACGTCAAAGACTCTACTTCCTGAAAAACTGAAGAAGTTGGCATGAACACCAACATCCTCAGGAAACTTCTACAGATGCACCATCCAGAGCTTCTGGCGGGCTGCATCACGGTGTGGTATGGAAACTGCACCTCTGAGAGCCGGAAAGCTCTACAGAAAG
This sequence comes from Oryzias javanicus, assembly GCA_003999625.1. NCBI lineage: Eukaryota > Metazoa > Chordata > Actinopteri > Beloniformes > Adrianichthyidae > Oryzias > Oryzias javanicus. Next base: position 35,519,532 of record CM012440.1, on the reverse strand, counting down.
TCATCCGAGTAGCAGAGGACATCACCGACGGCAGCACCCTTCCTTCCATCCAGGACGTTTATCACAGCAGAAGTCTGCGTGAAGCACGGAGCATCACTAAGGACAGTACTCACCCAGCAAAAAGACTCTTTCAACTGCTACCCTCTGGCAGATGATACAGGAGCCTGCCAGCACGTACAAAGAGACTCAGAGACAGCTACTACCCTCAAGCTGTCAGACTCTTAAACTCAAAATCTAAATAGCACCTCAAATTGAGGCTGGTCATTTGTACCAACTTTTGTATAGCAACCTAAGTGCAATATGTTAAAAACCCCTCCGGATCACGCCACTAGCTTCACACCCCCACATCCCTTTTATTTTATGCACCTAGTGTCATGGCCACCTGCCTTCCTGCTCCACCTCCTGATTGGAACCAGCTGTCGGCACTCATCACCTCTTCTCAGTCTAACATAACAGCAGCCTTCCCCAGCATTCTTCCCCATTCGTTGCCTTTCCTGGTGCAGTACCCCCTGGCCTCTTGTATAATAGTTAAAAGTATTTATTTTGAGCTTTGCCACCACTCACCTCATTACTCTCTGTCTCCAGATCTTCTTCCATCCATCCATGTGCCGACTCTGATCTCCTCTCTACGCTCACCACTCCAGCCCGCAGCTTCAAGTCCTGGCTTCTCTCCACTCCTCCCCGGACAATAAACCTTTCAACTCCATCCGTCTACAGTCCTTCCTTCCGGGTTCCAGCGTCTGGGTCTGCCGAACTTAGTCATGACACCTAGACTCTCACCTTCTTTATCTGTTTTAACTTAAAATTGCTACTCCCTTGTATTATTTTTGTAAATACTACTACTTTTAACTTTATACTTTACTACTTTTGACATATATTATCCTCTACCTGCTCTACATACTATTGTATGTACAAAACTGGCGAGTTTCACTGGATTCTCATCCCAAGCATTTCATTGTTGTATTGACCTGCGTTTATGCTGCATATGACACTTCATTTCATTTTTTCATTTCATTTCATTTCAGATAACATGGTATGGATTACATTCCATATAGATGTTGGACATTTCTTGAAATGTCGATCCAATTCAGTTTGAAAGTGTTGGTAAGTAAAGAAAAGGAGAGACAGTTAAAACCACCCAGTTCATATGTATTCATTAGGGTAACTAAACTTTAATGCATCCTGTTCTCTAAACTCATGACGGTTTGTTTTAAGCCAATCAGAAACTTTGTCTGTTTTTCTTTCTTTTTTTATTGGACATTTTATCGGACAAGAATAATAGATGAATCAATGGAATAAAAAAAAAAACACACAGTATAAAAACAAAAACAATGATTAAGCCAGGAGGTTGGGGGCTACAATCTATGGTAAAATATCAAACATATCACACATAGACAATGTCTTTACAGCTTTTGGTTATTTGAATGAACAATACCATTCATATAGAATTTGAATTCACTCATGAAAGCAACAAAACACGGTTCTCTACCTGAATATTTACATTCCTGGATAGGGAGAGACAGAGACAACCCTGCTTTATTCCTCTTGTATATCAAATCGGGGAGAGTGCCCACTGCCAACTTAATAGAACTGTTACTTTTTATAAAGTGTGACAATTGCCGAACAAAATAAGCACCAAAAATGATTTTTTTAAGGGAATCTAGAAACAGTCTCAAAAGCTTTATGAAAACCTAAGTATAAATAAAACTTGTATCATTCACAAGTTCTGGATAGTCAAGAGTATCTCAAATTAGCCTGATATTGTTAATTATACTCAGAGGAATAAAGCCTTGTTTTTTTTAGTTGAGAGTAAATTTAAGTTTGGACAAATTGTGCAAAGATTTATAACCATTGTTCAATAATGATATTGTCGCTAATTATCCAAAATTTACAAATCTTTTCCAGATTTTGTAATTAAAGTTGTCCAAACCTTGAGTTAAGTTGTAGGAAGCTATTCTTTATCCATACTTTCCAAAAATACTTCACTAAAAAATGAGCCAAGTTCCTCAGCAAAGGATTTATAAATTCAGGGATCAACCCGTCTGGCCCTGGTGATTTGTAATCTTTTAGTTGACTAATGCACAACATCACCTCCTCAAAAGTAAATGGGTTCTCACACTGTTACATCTCAGTTTTTGGAGATGTTCTGACCGTCAGGGAATCCAAAAAGGCGTCTGCAGCTTCTTGAAAAAAATGTACAATCTATAAAGCTTCTGATAAAAATCCGAACAATATTTTTAAAATAGCTCTGTGGTCATTATAATATTACCATTAATGTTGTAATAGCCATGACTTTTTTTAAGAGGAAGTCATGTCCCGGCATGGATATTGTCTAAAGCACTTCTCTTCTGCAGCACAAATAGGAGTGTCCTGCTACTCTTGGGATTATGTGAGGTGAAATATGTAGTAACATGCCATGACATACATCACGCATCAGGTATGTCTTCCTTTGAGAAGATCAACACAGAAATGGTTCCAATGGTAGTTACACAGTTGTGTCACAGACGATCACCACAAGACTGAAGAAAGGTCTTGATTGAAGAAAGATGTTGGGGCGTTCTGCCGACTAAAAAACACAAAAAGAAAAAAAGACGGCAAAAATGAAAAACTATGATCACAGTAAGATGAAAACCTGTCGTGTACGCACAAACATCTTACTGGAGGATGTGAAGCATCACCTCATTTGAATGTCTTAGCTTCTTGGGTGGAGCGACCGATGGATCATGTCTGGCAAAGGCTTCATCTACGGCAATTGTTTGCTTTACTGAAAAAAACAACAAACAGCATCATTTCATTCACTGTAAAAAATACAGTAATAAAAATCATTTACAAAATACAAAAACATTACAAGATTTAAGAGATGTTACAGTACATACATTTAGCCACCACTAGTTAACCCATGTGCTCTCTTATGGGGTCCGATGATCTCACGCTAACACTGACGTGTGATCCCTCCCATGATAGAGGTGGACAAAGGTAGACAGGATTTATGTTTGCACGAAAACAAGTGAAGATAAAAAAAATCCTTGGAAAAGAAAGTTCCGTCTTTGTCCAGATGACCCCACTTTTAATTTAAACATGCCTAGGAGAGCACGAGAGTTTAATAAATGCAGCAACACTGGCTTACTACATATCATTTATACAATTATTTAACGTCTATAAGACAAAATGACAGACACACCTGTACAAAAGGACATAAGTGACACTGCCACATGACAGGACTGCACTTAAGTTGCAATTACCTTCATCTCTCTTGGAAGATCATCCTTTAAAAAAAAAAAAAACCTCCACAAAAGTGGTCCCTCTCAAAAAAAATCCTCCACGTTTTCTCAGTTCAGGAATGAAGGGGTTTGCTTAATTGAGGATCCAATCCCGTTCATCCATAATCTGACACATAACACAAACATATAAATACAGACATGTTATTTCAAAAAACTCTTGCTGTTCATCAGCTTCATAGCATTTAAATACCAAAGTCCTATGACTTTTATAAGCAAAAGTCCAACATTTTACAATGAGTATGATTTACTATTTACTCGCAGAATCTTATTAAACATAAACCATCTGAAAATGATTTGCTTACATGATTTAGATCTCTAAGGCAGGGATATGGCTGAAAATGTTGGTGGGTCTGATCCTGTTCCTTCATAACATCAGATGGCTCCAAATGGCCATGTTTCTCAAAAGGTCTTCTGGCCCTGGAAAAATAATCACGCATGTTCTTTTTAGAAAGACTGAGAAGCATGTGTCTGTGGTAATATCAACAGCTGGAACACACATACAACCATTGTGTTACTATATGATACAATGTCTAAACACCTCAACAAATAGCTCAAGTTTGCATGCCATTTACACTAAACTTATAGATGATTTGAAATCAGCTGTTGGAAGACAAAGAAGGTAATATTTGATGATGATAACAACAAAAAGATTACTAGTCTGAGCCCATCTTAACCAGTTGAATGCTCCAAATTCTTCACCTACGCCTACATTTTGCCCTCCAAACAGAGAGATGCGGAAAAATAGCATCTTTAAATTTGGACAGCACTCACCCTCAATTATGTCATCACTATTTGCCAATTATCGGTTTTATTGATGTTTAACTTCTTTTGTTTCGACACTATAATCAAGTCAATCCAATTTTGAATTTGCACCGTTTACTCATTTAGACATGTGTGAAGAAATAAATGAATAATCTACATGTTTTGGAAATATTCATATTCATTTGATGCAGTTCACATACTGTAAAATGTACTCATAAAATAATAAAGCATGAGATTTTTAACACCATACTGTGTTACATGTTTTCTCAAACAGAGAAGCTCCAACAAAAATGTGCAGATCATTAACATGGAGGGCGCTTCAGTTGGCCACTAGGGGCGATTGCGCTATAACATTACATTTTAATCCAGAAGAAGACGAAATTATGAGGGAAAAAAAACTATTTTAGACCACAAATGGTAACTTTCAAATGTATTTATTTAAATAACTTGAAAAATACATGCTTACTGAGTATATAAAGCTACCCATGTAGTCAGGAATGTATGTTTAGGTCGACCAAACGTTAGCATTAGCCGCCCTATGAGAAAACCCATTTTAAGTTAGCATCAAGCTAGCTGACTTTGTTTCCCATAGCTAAGAGCTAAAGTTAAACTTAGATAACTGTCTTTCTGTTTTCTACACTAAATGTGGTTGTTAATCTATATTTATTAACAATCGATAGCCCAAATTGACGATGTAAGCAAGTAAAATTTCCACTTAGCTAGCATGCTATACCTTAGCTAATTTCTCAATTCACGAAAACTGCAAAAATCCACATTACCTCTTGGTCCTTCTGTAGTTGTTGGATCCATACTTTTAAAAAGCCAAGTCGTCTTCATCCATGGCGCAGGGAATGTGGTGGACTTGTAAAGGAACAAACTTCCAAGATGCAACTGGTTAGCTAGTAGTGCCAAAACTACAACTAAAATGGCGGTTTGACCAGAAGCGGAAGTTGTCATAACGTCAAACCGGAAGTTGTCATCGTCTTTTTTTTTCTTTTTGCACGTGGCTTAAACTGTTAAAAAAGAAGAAAAAAAACAAGAAAAGAAAAATCAAACAGTGTTTACAGCCATCAAATCAGGTGTCAACTTAAATAACATTGTTCTTATACTTTCACACACACACATATATATATATATATATTATATATATATATATATATATATATATGCAGTACATTTTATTTTTAAACCATTTGATAAGATATTAATGTATCATATATTTTCTTTTGAGAGTCAATGTACCAATTAGATGTTTTTCTTGAAATGTATGTTATTTTCAGTTTTAGGTATACTTTTATTTAAAAATATATTTATATTTTTTAATTAGGGCATTGCTTGACAAGCTCAGTGTTCTGTTTATATTTTCATTGCCGCTGATGTCATTTTTAGTTTACAAAAATCAAATTTTTCCCCCTAAGGCATTGCTATTTAAGCTAAGTGTCATGAATAAGCAATGTAATGCTACATTAATTGTAAATCAGCATCATAGACAGACGTCTGAAGAGGGCACGGATTGTACCATTATTTATATCAAAGGGAGATCTTGTACGTTCAGTACAAGATATTCAAATGTTGCCATTTAAACTCGATCTAATGGATTACTTTTTGTTTAGTTTGTTGCTCTGTATACCCTGAATATTTGTATTCATAAAAGCAAAAACATTCAAACTATAGCCTAAAATCCTGAGCTGGCTGTTGATTTATCTCAATATTAATTAAACATAGAAAAAAAAGCTGTTGACTGTAATTAAGTTTTGTTCTTTTGAAAGAATATATCATTAGGAGTCCAGCTGCAAATGAAACTGTAATAAACACATGTACATATGTTGTTCATTTAATGCAGCACTTGAAGATAATGGGACGGTTTTTCACATCCTGGACAGAACTTGGCGAGACTCGATCATGGTCGTCCTTGGATGTGTTGGGAAAAAAGTTTCAGGAGGTTCTTCCAGCGCTTTGCCATCTCCCTCTGGAACATCTTGTTAAGTGCTCATACATATTAGATTCATTAAATCAAATTAAAGAAGTGTCCTGCTACAGAAGCAACTTACCTTTATAGATCAAGTTTTCCTCATGACTCCATCATACAACATGAAGAACTTGAGACGAGCACAAGTTTTAAATAAACTTTATTTGTATGTAAAGTCTAAATTAATGTAAACTGAATCAAACAAGGTAATGAACAACTCAACAGTTTTAACAAACAAGTAAAACCAAACACTCAGCTCTTAAAAACAGAACAACAACAGAGTTAATGAATTCCAAAATGCTGCCCCGAGCCAGCAGAGTCTCTACCTGCAGTCTCGTCTCTCCCTGGTTTGTCAGGATGCTGATTAGGATCTGAAAAACAAGGAAAAGATCCAATTATACCTGGTGAGAAAACAAAGAATGCACTGCTTTGTTTCTACACTCAAGGTGAAATGTTGACCAAAATCCCCTAAAAGTAGACTTATATTTGGCAAAACAAAATAGAGAATCTTACTTCTGGGAGCATGACGTCAAAAAACGTGATCCAGGATCTGGATCTCCTCTTTCTGGATGAAGGACCTGACTCCTGTGGCATCTTCAATGGCCCTCAGCAGCTGAAAGATCTGACGAGATCTGGAAATATTAGAACAAATAATGTATGAACACAAACACGACTGATGAGATTTGAATATACCCGGTGGTCACTTAAGTTTAGCGTCCTCGGCTTCAAGTGCTGTTTCAGTGGTAATGAGGACATTGGGTTCTGCAGGTACATCCTGTTGGAACGCACTTTCCCTGTGGTCAGGTTCTCATGGAGTGCCTGAAAGTGCAAAGTGTGAATATGTAATAAACTACAGGATTTACTTTCTATCACGTCATCCTCTATTACCTTTATCATATCGTCAGGAAGAGCGACAGAATCTCTTCCTCTTCTACAGGTTTACCAAACCTGCAGATGAAAAATCAGAGTGACCAGACCTTTTATTTCTTTTGCATTCATGTTCTTACAAGATAGTTGTAATTTTACCAAGTGCTGTCAGGCAAGTCTGTGCATCCACAGTAGAAGGATCTATTTCCCACCAGCACAGTCTTGGTGAAGTCATCTGCAACCACTGCAGACATTTAACATCTGGTTAGAGGAGTCTAAGCTCATAAAGAAATGTTTCTTTATTCATTTATGTATCTTCTTTGAAAAGATGGGGGGAGAATGCTGAAAGATTTTTGCGTGTTACTTTAAACTCATAACCTACCTTTGTCTGTGTTTGTTGACGTCTGAAAAACACAGAACTTGAATGGTTCAGCCATGCACACGCGGCCATCATCAGGGAGCCTTTTCTGCAATGTTTGCCTAAAAAAGTCAAATTTGAAAATCAGATTCATGCCCTTTAAGCAAACATATCATAAAAATCCTAAGACAGAAAAAAATGTTTCATTGTGGGACTTAGAGAGACAGTTTCAATTAATTCTTAATTAAATGTTTCATTCATTTAATGGTTCATTGATTTTCTAATCCTCCAGATTGATCTGTCTAAAGAAGAAGCAAATCAACATATCTTATTGACATGAAATAATTCAATCTTATAATTGCTCTTTGAAAATATCATTTCATATAGACTGTAAGGTAAAAACGACCAATGCTCAATCCCAGCAAACAACACAAATGTGATGCTAATGAGCAACCATCATTCCAGTCCAATGTGTGCCCATACAGTCTTCTAATAAAGTTCCTTTGTGATACATTCTTGTGAAAAACAACAGTGGGTTAAACTTTGCAAAACTAAAATATCAATTCATTTAATATGAATTCTTTTTTGACTTGTTTGTTTGTACACATTCAAATTAAAAACAAGGAATCTGGACACTTCATCATCAGCACCAGGTATTTCTATCTGAGTCACACTGGTGGAAATTTAGTCTAAATACATCATTGGTGGGATTTTAGGTCATTTGGATTATTCCAACTGATCCAGTACTACTGAAGCTGAATCCAATAGGCAACCCTAATATAGATTCTAATCCAATTGTTGTCGTAATGAATTGTTACAACTCTAATGAACCAAGATCCATTTTGATAGTCTTCATAACTGACCTCAGTGTTTTTGAACACGCTTGCGCTTTAGCCTGAAAACTGGGAATGCTTCCCATCAAGGAGGTCCTGGAATTCCTTTGTCCAGTGGGAAAAGATGTTTCCATAATTAAAATCAGATTGAATAATAAATAAGAAACAGTCATCCTATGATCTGGCACAATTGTTTTACATTATTCTATGGAAATGCATTTATTATATCACTTACCATTAAAACAATAGGGATTCTTAAGGTTACCAACACTGTAAAAATGCTAAAAATGCTACTATATGTTATGTTTGGACATTTTTTAAGGTCATCCTTCAATTTTAGCAGGCACCTGAATTGTTACGTGGCCTCTATAAATACACGACAGCTGGTGTTCCCACATTTCTATGTAGTTATAGATCCAAAACAAGAGGAATTGCACTGTGGCTCTACAGTTGTAATGTAAATAAATGCTAGTTCTGGCGTCTACAGGAAGTGTCGCCCATAATTCACGCAAAGGCTCATGGGGGCTAGAAATTAGGTAGACGGTCTACGATGAATGCATGACATAAACCACATCAGTCAATGTATTAGTTGCAAGGCAAGATTGAAGTGACTCTGAGAAGTGAAAAATTGCATAAAAAGTATTTGAGAGGGATGAAGCACTCTTGTATTATCAAGATGCTGAGGACTGATGACAAACTATTTAGTGTTTGGTTGCATTCAGGGCATCTTTGAAGAAGAAATCCTTGACTAATGACTCTGATTTAAAAAATCAAAAAATACGTTTTTGTTTGAGTATTCTTCAAGGTTTTAATGATAATAATAATAATGGTTATGAGTTGAATTAAACAAGTGCCATTTCCTACCGATATTCTTAGACGTAAACACTTGTATTTAGAGTTTGTAATAAGTTGGTGAAGTGAAAATGTAATTTTGAAAATAGGAAATATCTGGGTTTTGAACCAAAACACCTCATGATAATAAGACAAGCGCTCGGACCACTGAGCTATACTTCCCACTGGACACACACATCCAAACGTTCTATTTAATGTCGACACAGGAATATGGATATTTTTCATGTGCTCTCATCTTGCTTCTTTCAGCTGCAAACACACAGTTCTGCAATGTGTTTCATTTACCACAAGATGGCGACAATCGCCACACCAAATCTCCACATCAACAATCTGCTGTCTCGCCGTTTATTTTAGCCATATCATTTTTTCCATTAACAGCTTACCTGGATTCTTCCCGTCAAACTTGTGTTGCTGCAAAACAAACATTGTTAATACTTATTAATATTTCATTTGAAATATTCTACCTATACTTTTGTGCATCAAAAGTCTACATTCTGTCATTTCAAGTAAAGTTGTGCTGCTTACAGGTGCTTATTTGGAAGTCAAGTACACTTCCTTCTCAAGTAGGCTGCTGTTGAGAATCAATATTTTATCTGGATGGATTTGTTGTCATTAGAGCCTAAGTAGTTAACATGGTGTTGTGTCCAGAAACCAAAAATGAAAAAGAACGTTCCTCTAGGGAAAAACCAAGACTGACAGCTTTTTTCTCACCAGTTAAAAGTTGCCTAAATTCCCATGCTCACATAATCATTGTAGAGCAAAAGTCAGTCAATTCCAGCGTGTTTGACATTTAAAGTCAAATGTTTATTCCTGTTGTAATGTTTTCCTATTGCGGTCAGTGAATTGCTGTTAGCTCAGCCGTGGTTCTACACGTCTCTCCTCTTTGATTTTAAATCAAAACCGTGTCTGGACTCTGGGAAAAAGGTAAAACAATGATCAAAATGATTAGAACTGTTGCCAGAAAAAGGAAATTGACTATTCATTTGCCAATGTTGGAGGATATCAAACAAATTTGGGTTTAGATTTGCGAAGCGATCCAAGACATGAATAACAATAGCA